>CM060682.1:129012232-130212232 GCA_030686995.1 Artemisia argyi | reverse complement strand
TTATGATTCAAGATGAAATCATAAAGCATAAATGATTCAAGATGAAATCACATGCATATGTTTTTAATGATTCAAGATGAAATCACCTATGTGAGAGAGAAGTGGGGTCACTTTGAAGGGAATTATGCGGGGCACAAATCCTAAGAGCTCTTACAGAACTAGGCAAATGTTCAGGACCATAATGAACATGACTTTGAGGACTTAACAATGTTAGGGAGAGTCTTGTGTGAGTGTGTATTGCCGTGTACATAAATAGATGTTGAGTTCAAGGACATCGCGTCTACTCAAATCTAGGAGACTAAGTGCATCTCACAAGGGAAGGTTCAAAGGGTCACACCTACCTATCCTATGCAAGATTCAACTATTGGAATTTCATCGTAATTTTTGAATTACGACCGATCTCCATTCACGTGGGGGATTGTTGGAAAATTGGTTGGGAAAATTGACTTTGACCAACTTTGGACACAATTATTTATATGTATGTATCATATATATAAGTAATAATTTGTAGGTTTGCATTCTCCTCGAAGGAGCTTCGCAATGAGCCTTCATGTGACTAAAATAGAGTTGATGTGAATGAGATATCGGGTCTCAAAGTTAGTCATTTGGTACCATTGATGAGGCGAAAAATGACCCGTTTTTAGGGGGTCATTTTAGCCGGAATTGGAATTTATTTGATCAAATATTGCCTTAAATCGTTCCTTTTGTGATTTTAGGTACTTTGGGAGTGAATTCTGGAAAAGGAAGCATTTTGGACGTTTTTGGAGCATAAAAGTGAAGAAAACGGCTAAGTCTTAATTTTCCTTGCTGGGAACAGTAGATGACGGCGTCAAAAAGGATTTTATGATGGCGTCAGGAGCAAAATGGATGACGGCCCAGAGAAAACGTGACGGCGTCAAAAGTAGGGCGTCCAGAGTAAATTTAATGACGGCCTGGAAAAAGATTACACATGACGGTGTCAGATATAGATCTAGGCAATCCGAGAACTTTATTGGCGGCGAGATGACGGCGTCAGAATTTTACTCTTGACGCCGTCACCTGGTGAAATCTATAAATACTTTTCTAATTTTCATTCATTAAAGAGGAACTTGTGTGGAGAATTCTAGGGCCGAACCTAATAAACCCTAGCTCGTTTGTAACAGTATTTTCAAGGGTTTTCACCCCTTGAAACCCTTCATGTTCAATTGAGATAAGTTTTCTTTCAATTCATTCAATATGTCTATGTGTTGTTTGAATATATCTTACGCTTGTCTTGATTTTAACATGCTAGGCTAGATCTTTTGTGTGTTTGCTTAGATGTAATGAAACCTAGATGTTGATTATAGGTTGATTGCTTGTTTATAGTTGTAATGGATGAATGATTTCAATGTTAGGCTTAGGAAAACTGGCAGATCTCCATTGTGTAACTTGCTTGAACGTCTTAAGAAACATGAACCGATGTGTACTAGGTTTTTATGGTTGTACCTAATGCATGAGCGAATTCTAGTGATCCCATGTTAGGAGCTTCTTAGCCGGCTCGACATAGGAGTGAAGTAGGAGCTTATAGAATTGGGGAAGTAAGTACGCCACCCCATGATTGGTATTAAGGAATATAATCCGTCATCCACGCAACTATAACAAATAATTAACCTGTAAAAGATATCTAGGGAGTAGTGAAATCTAAGTAAACACAATTCTCCCATATATTGTTCACACCACTAGTTTAATTTAGTTTATTCACACTTTTGTTATTTTATTTTGATTGCATCTTTAGTTATTGGGTTAGTTGACTAGCAACTAATTCCGCCCACTCTTCCAAAACCTGAGATTTTTACTTGCTTTTATAAAATATAAAAAATACAAAAAGAATCATCCCTCACCTCTAGACATAGTTTTTAGGCTTTCTAATCCTAGCCACACTATTCCTGAGTTGAACGATCAATCCCCCGGTACTTGTCACTATACTATACTACAACGATCAGGTACACTGCCTGGTGGGGGTTGTCATCTTCTCGAGATCCCTCGAGAGGTAAAGCCTGGTGCAATTCCCACGTATCAAGTTTTTGGCGCCGCAGCCCGGGGAATAGTTATTGTCTAGTGTAGGATTTCTTTTTATTAGGTCTACTTGCTAGATTCCTTTCTAGTAAGATTTTATTTTTATTTTTAAGTTTTCTTTAGTATATCTTATTTCTTCGTGTCTTTGTTTATACTAGTTTGGTCTTTATGGATTTAAAGAGTCGCCGTTTAGAAGTTAGCAAGAGGCTTATAGCGCATAAAAGAAGAAAGAGAGAAGTTAACACATTTAAAGAATTTAGTAAGCCTCTCCAAATGAAAATTGAGTTTACAGACTTCGCTCCAACCCCGGATGAATTGAGTTATCATAGATTCCTTTTACAACACCCCTACCCCTCAAAATAAAGAAAGACACCATGGATTAGGAGGCATAACTTTAGGAACATAAAAATTCCTTGCATGATTTGGTACATGTCTAGAGAGCATACATACATTGACTTAAAAGCACCCATGAATATTATGTCTAGGCTCTATTACAACTGGATAATGAACGAAAGGTTAAGCCCTAGAAAAGACCCATACAACTCTAATAGGCTATGCAATTTCGTCAGGAGAGTTAAAGGGGTACACATCTTTATAGGAAATTTTACTTATCAATGCGACTTTGTAATCCTAGAAGATGTTAGAGGCATTATAGATCCACACCTAGGAGAAATAGTCTTAGGACAACCTTTTGTTGAGAAGACTAAGATGCATTGCGATCATGGGAAAGGAAGAGTTCAGTTTACTGATGGGATAGAAAAGATTACTTTTATGATGCCTCACATGAAGGAAGAATTAAAGGGCATCAAGAACTTACAAATTGATGAGATTCGACCTTATGAGGTTAAGGAAGATGGAATTGATGATGATGTTTATTGTTAGAGGAGGCGAACATACTATTCAGGTTGCATGAATCTAGGCCCTGAGTACAAACGTGATGAGAATTGGGTTAGATGTTTTGAGTCAACACAAAAGTGGGAAAGGAAAACGTAACCCATGACCTTGAGTCTAGCTACAAGACTCGTAAATAAAGAAAAGCTCTGCTTGGGAGGCAACCCATGATTTGTGTGATTTTTATTTTGTTTGATTGTTATTTGTTTCTGTATGCATGCTTTATTCTTATTGTTGGTAGATCATGTTTCAAACTAAAGTGGTGAGAATACTTTATTTTGTTGTTTGGCTTAGTCTTAACTTCATCCAAAGGTATTTCACAAAAGATAAGTGTAAGGGGAAACCCCAAACATGTTTTTTAAGAAACAAACTCGATCATGATTCTCCACAATATTAAATGAACATGTATATTCGTATTTGTTAGAGTCAAATGCTTGTATCGAGTCAAAATGATGTTTTGCAGGATTTTCTAGGAAGTAGGACAAAGTTTTTTTTTTTTTTTTTTTTTTTTTTTTTTTTTTTTTTTTTTTTCCAGAAATTTTCCGGAAACTTAACATAAGGATTTCTTCAGGTCACTTCTGACGGCGTCAGGAAGAAACTCCTGATGGCGTCACGTGTAAAAATCTGGAAATTTTGCCAGTTTTGTTTTTCTAATGGAGTCTTAAAGTTTTTGTTAAATCTTTATTATTATAATCTCCAGAAAATCTGAAAACATCATTCCACAAGCATTATATCTTACTTTGTTTTCTAGGATTTGTTATCATATATAGATTGCCGCCGATTTTACGCAAGGTTGCCTTGTTGTTTTCTCAGGTTTAACAGGTTATGTTTGACAAGAAGATGATTTATATGCTGGAAGGGAAGCTTTGATTGTTCATTTTCTTGGAGGAAGATCTAACCTGGTTACCATATTATCCATACCGAGCGAATCAGGGGAGTATTTATTTCATTCTTTTACCTGTTTTACTTTTACATTCTTTACTTGAACATTGGGGACAATGTTCATCCTAAGTGTAAGGGGAGGGTAAAATGATGATACCTCATAGGATACACTTTCGCTTGAGTTTGTTTGTTTGATGGTAGGTGTGTAATAAAACTATGAGAAATACTTGTTAGTGTAATTTTAGCGCCAAATTTAAATTTTTTTACAACATTTAGGAGTGAAACTTTATCCGTAGCAAGCGTCTCATGGATAGGAGATTTTATGACTAGCACGAAACCGTACCATTCAGAAAAATTTTCCACCCAAATATGTGAGGTTCGCCTTTGATTTGATAGGAAAAGCATTTACTATTAGTGCTTATGAGTGTACCGGTAGCATTTAGATTCTAGAACTTGCGTTAGTGATGCATCCCGAGACCGCTAGTGAGACTTCCTTCGTGTGGTAGGATTTACTACATGATAAGAGGCATTAGGATCACCCTTGTGTTAAACCCGTATCATAATTATTTGACCATTTAAGTCATATTACTTGGCTAGTTAAGTCAATTAATTTTTCCCACACCCTTAGCGTTGTACTCATTTTTAGTACACGAAACCCCTAGTACACCCTTCCGAGCCTATCTTTTCGTTTCTTACTTTAAGCATCTTACTTAAAGGAAGAACTTGTTACACCGCACTTAAATGTACACCCAAATCGGCTTAGCCTTCCGTGTATGCACTCATCTTTAGTGCATTATTGTTATTTGTTTAAACCCTTAGTTAATTATCTAATTGATTACATGGTTGCTAAGTCGAGTCATATCCTTGTACATATTGTTTTGGGACGATTGGGACTCATGGGTAAAGTACTATTGTTATGGAGTAATGTGGAAGAAAATCATTTTATTACCCCCATACGTACGTTAATCTTAAAAGTACTCCAACTGTTTTGATTATCTTGATTCGAGTCATTAGATTAGTTTATTGTAAAGTATGTAAAAATTCAAGTGTAAGGGGAATGTTCATTCCCTATGATGTATTATTTTGGATGGTAGGTTAGAGTGCTTGCAAAAAAAAAAAAAAAAAAAAAAAGAAAAAAAAAAATAATAGAAAAAGAAAAGAGAAAAAACATACGGACTACCATCCCATTTCATTATATGTTTATTTTATGTTTTTGTTATTTTTCTTTTATTAGCTTAAGTCGAGTCTAGTCTTGGCTTAGCAACACCACATTGTACATGTAATTAACAAAGATTATTAACTCGCCACCAGTAAAGATTGCCTATATCCAACAAAACCGTGTATTCCATATCCCTACACCTAACGTTACAACCCTTTAAAAGACCTCTTTGATAGTTTATCCTAGGTGCTTACGCTAGGTGGTGGAGGTTTGATCCTTTCCCAAGCCTATGGTAATCTATTTTGCTATGACAGGTAGTGAGAGATGTTTTCCATTTCCATATTGTGATATATACTTTATTACACCTGAGAGATGTGAGTATCTAAACACTATTTGTGAGGTGCTAGTATATGACCTCCATGCTTGTCTTTGGTCTTTAGTGGAACAATTATTTGTTGTAATTACTTTTATATTAGTGTTAAATGACCCCTAACTTGTATTTTGATTAGAATAAAAGCGCATTTGCTTGAGGACAAGCAAATCTCAAGTGTAAGGGTATATGATGAGGCAAAAACTGACCCATTTTTAGGGGGTCATTTAAGCCGAAATTGGAATTTATTTGATCAAATATTGCCCTAAATCGTTCATTTTGTGATTTTAGGTACTTTGGGAGTGAATTCTGGAAAAGGAGGCATTTTGGATGTTTTTGGAGCATAAAAGTGAAGAAAATGGCTAAATCTTAATTTTCCTTGCTGGGAACAGTAGATGACGGCATCAAGAAGGATTTTATGACGGCGTCAGGAGCAAAATGGTTGACGGCCCAGAGGAAACGTGACGGCGTCAGAAGTAGGGCGTCAAGAGTAAATTTAGTGACGGCCTGGCAAAAGATTACACATGACGGCGTCAGATATAGATCTAGGCAATCCGAGAAGTTTATTGGCGGCGAGATGACGGCGTCAGAATTTTACTCTTGACGCCATCACCTTGTAAAATCTATAAATACTTTTCTAATTTTCATTCATTAAAGAGGAACTTGTGTGGAGAATTCTAGGGCCGAACCTAATAAACCTTAGCTCATTTGTAATAGTATTTTCAAGGGTTTTCACCCCTTGAAACCCTTCATGTTCAATTGAGATAAGTTTTCTTTCAATTCATTCAATATGTCTATGTGTTGTTTGAATATATCTTACGCTTTTCTTGATTTTAACATGCTAGGCTAGATCTTTTGTGTGTTTGCTTAGATGTAATGAAACCTAGATGTTGATTATAGGTTGATTGCTTGTTTATAGTTGTAATGGATGAATGATTTCAATGTTAGGCTTAAGAAAACTGGCAGATCTCCATTGTGTAACTTGCTTGAATGTCTTAAGAAACATGAACCGATGTGTACTAGGTTTTTATGGTTGTATTTAATGCATGAGCGAATTCTAGTGATCCCATGTTAGGAGCTTCTTAGCCGGCTCGACATAGGAGTGAAGTAGGAGCTTATAGAATTGGGGAAGTAAGTACGCCACCCCATGATTGGTATTAAGGAATATAACCCGTCATCCACGCAACTATAACAAGTAATTAACCTGTAAAAGATATGTAGGGAGTAGTGAAATCTAAGTAAACACAATTCTCTCATATATTGTTCACACCACTAGTTTAATTTAGTTTATTTACATTTTTGTTATTTTATTTTGATTGCATCTTTAGTTATTGGGTTAGTTAACTAGTAACTAATTCCACCCACTCTTCTAAAACCCGAGATTTTTACTTGCTTTTATAAAATATAAAAAATACAAAAAGAATCGTCCCTCACCTCTAGACCTAGTTTTTAGGCTTTCTAATCCTAGTGACACTATTCCTGAGTTGAACGATCAATCCCCCGGTACTTGTCACTATACTATACTACAACGATCAGGTACACTATCTAGTGGGGGTTGTAAGCTTCTCGAGATCCCTCGAGAGGTAAAGCCTGGTGCAATTCCCACGTATCAACCATGACTAAAGTGGAATAATAGTTTACTTTCTATCCCACATCGGTAGGAGAAGTAAACTAGGGTGGAGTATATTGTGTATATATAGACGCCCTAATTCCATAGATTTTTCACACATCAAATCAATAGATATTATTGATTTCCAACATAAGGAATATGAATCTCTTAAGATGAAATTCCTGGCAGTTTAGTTAAGTCCGACAGTACAACTTACTGTTTTGGCTGTTGTACCTTGGGAAAAAGACGACGAATCTGTTATAAGGGAAGCGTGTCAAACACGTGCCTCAGCTCTTTAGTGCTTCGTTGTTGATCTATTTTGGTGATCAAGTAAGTCTTTTGACTATTTTAATATTTTATTAATTATCGTTTATCTGTCTACATTTTGTTAGTATTTAATTTTCTGTTATTTATTTACTGTTAATTTTTAATTCAGATTTTATTAATAAATGTGTAACCGTTTCCCTACAATACTTACCATGACAATAACACAGAAGAGAACCATGGCACGACATGCAAATTCCAGTCTTTGAGTTAAAACTAAATAGTATTGACCTTTTCGCTGGAATTCTGGGATCAAATTGCACGAAATTGTATTCGAAGGGACCCGAAGAGTTAGTCCATCGTCCAATAAAGAGACCAGAAGGAGGATCGAATGTAGGGATTCAGGTTCGAGTCAAAGTAAAACTAGGAGATGTTATGAGAGACAGCCACTGTTTGCATACCGGTTTGAAAAGATAATGTGAGAGTATTGGTAATCGAAGTAAGATTTCAACCAAAAGGTCGTAACTAGACAAGACTTATAGACGGATAAAGTGAGATCGTTGTCTCTGATAGAGCGCTTTCTGGATGCTGGTACCTCTGATGAACCTCCCGCCATGAAAAAGGTTTACAAAGGTGAAAAGGGTTTTCTCTTTTTAATCATAGCAATACAATGACCATTTAACTACCATCAAATGGGCTGGGCTCGTGGTATGGCAATGGACCTTATCACCAGTTGTAACATATGCGATGTAACACTCCAACCCGTCAAGGGTAAAGATATCACAATAAATAGTGTCCAATAGAGCAAAACACAAGCTAAACACTTTAACAATACAATGAGTACAAGGGTTACAAATGAATTCCAAAATAAGGAAAATACAATAATAAAACAAAGTCCATTATTTAAAGGAACTCTAAGGTTGGTCCACACTCTCTCATCCCCAAAGTTAAATCCTGCATCCTAGCTTAAGTACCTGCCGCATGGAAAAGAAAACGCGGCTGAGCATAAAAAGCTCGGTGAACAGATATCAACAAAATAACAACTGATACAATAGAGTTAGGAAATAATCAAAGTGATATGAAGATAGGATTACATGTGGTATCCAAGAGTGTAATCAAAAGATGACATGGTTAAGTGTAAAGTATAGTGTATGTAAGTTTTCAGTATTTTACCCAAGGCCAATCAATACAATACAATACAATAGTAGCCCAATATGGAGTGATCAACGCCCAATATGTGAGGGGTTGCAATGCACGCATACCCAGTCATCAATACAATATGTAGCAATGTAGACAATGTAGTAGCTCCAATAATAAATCAATCAATCAATCAATCAATACAATACAATACAATACAAATCTAGGATGCATCCATACGCCCCCGTAGGCCAATAACAATCACAATCAAAGCAGTAGTCAATAGTAGATCGGGGACGGCGTAGTACATCTCTCCAACTACGCTAGAGTACATAACATTGGTGCATCAATGCTATGGTTGTGGCTACTCCACAACAAGTAATACCCCGGGTAAATACTGAAGGGTCAAGTGGTCAAGGTTCAATATCAATGGTTCAATATCAAAGTTTAGCTTCAAAAGTTTATTGTCAAGGTTCAATATCAAGGTTTATTATCAAAGGTCCAATATCCAAAGGTTCAAATACCCATAGGTCATTATCAATAGATCATAGGTCAATATCAAGAGGTAGGTCAAAGGACCAATATCAATGGGTCAATCAAAGTTCAATATCAAAGTGCAATAATATAAGGAGAGAGAGAAAGTCATGAGAGAGAAATAAAGTTGTACTCTTGCTGAGAGAGTACGGAATATCTGTACCTCAGTCCAATTGCACAAGCAAAGTCACAAGTCAAAGAGAGAATGGGTCACTCCCGCTTCACCGAACCTAGAAGATAATTGATACGAATCAAGACGAGTCCGAATTATTCAAGTTACCTCTTTTAGTTAATTTTTCATTTTTAGAAACTTTCCTTTTATAGCAGCTTTTCAAAAATAGTAACTTTTCCGAAATAGGAATCTAATACTTTAAGGTGATAATAACAATTAGTAATATTTAAAAATTAAAATGACAATTATAATAATTTAGGGTTAATTATGTTAATATTATAAGTTTAGGGTCTAAAACGTAATTTATCAAAATTAAATCTTAAAGTCACATAAAATTATTTTAAAGGTTATTTTAATAAATTAATATTAAGATAATAATTTTGGACCCCGTTATTATAATTTTATATAATACCTCCGTCCCATATTAAATGTCCACTTTGAATTTTCAAAGTCTTGTTTTATCAACTTTGACCATAAATATTTTTATATATGATATATAATACATGATGCAAAATATATGAATGAATTGAGTTTTAAATGTACTTTTCATTGACGTAATTTTTATCAAGTATCATATGATACAAACAAAAATATTTAAGGTCAAAGTTAAAGAAAAAAGACTCAAAAAGTCAAAACTGGACATTTAATAAGGGACGGAGGGAGTAACTTATTAACGTACCCACGACCTTAATATTTATGTCGCGACGACCCAAAATTTTTATAAAATCATGTAAGAATTGTTATAACCCGACATCGGTTCACTTCATCCATACATACGACACACATAAAAAAATTATTTAGTTCTAATTGTTTAACCCTTTTCATGCATGCAATACTGGCTTCTTCATAAATGATGTTGCGATTTGTATTTCTAATATATATGTATATCATATTCATTCGTATTACATGCAACACCATATCTTTAATTGTCAAACTACAAGCGTAGACCCATGCATATTCATTGTTTTCAGTATATAACTTTTTATCTGTTCTTGTTCACAAAACGTGTTCTAAAAAAAATATTTTCATTCGGCTATTGACTCATCTTCATGGTGACTTATGATTATGGTTATAATATTATTTGTATAATATCATACTAGCAGGTAGTTCAGGTTTACCTCGAAGCTAACTGAGTATATATAGGTCAAAACCGAATCCAAAAACACAAACACGCATACGAGTAAGACCTCGGCACAAGATTCCACCAGCCATGATCGAACCCACAACTCGCACAGTTAACCGAACCCAACTCTTAACCATCGAACAAACCGAGACCCGATTAACACAACAGTTAGACGTACAAATCACAAATCAAAACTTTAGTCCCTCACTCAAACTGATCCCGAACAGCAATACGACTACAATCGCTAAGACTCGACCAGACACGATCATGACTAAAAGAGTCACGTACACAACAGCTAACCGTTGTACCAATCGCAAACCATAACCCATGAGTGAACGAACCTGAATCCGAGCAGAACCACCTCGAAACTTGAATGAAACAAGACTTCTTAACGTGACGTGAGCAACTATTCGCATTAACCGAAACACGAACATGACAAAACCATAGAGCCATGACTCGTATTGTGCAATAACCCATAGCGCCTTTCTTCTTATTTGATTCAGATCGCACACTTATGGTGCCGTCTTTTAACGCTAGAGTAGTTTAGGTTTTCTTTTGTTTTTGATTTTGAGAGACATAAAAGAGTTATGCAGAATGTTGTATGGTTTAGAAGAAAGCGTGTGATGAGATGAGGGAAATAGGACTGCCGCTTCTTGTTTTTATTTAGGGTTTTCGTTTGAAATCGGTATTCTGAGAGAATGAGGGATATACGGTTTGATATAAACCGTGTTTCTAAAATGTAAGGTGCCGAAATTATGGGGGAAATTAGGGGAGAAATTTACTCTTCCAAATCTTCACATTTATTTGGTATTATCCTCAACATATTTTCAAATCGTGATATACGAAAGAATTGTAATCGGTTCTTTAAGTGATAAATGGGACGTGTAATATCCACAAAAATATAAAGGTGTGCTGAAGTTAGTTTTAACTTAGGTTAGAATTATCATTCTGTAATTTAATTTATAACGTATGGTTTTTATGTCTTAACCCTTTAGTAGGCTTTAGGTTATTGGTTCAAGTATTTTGTAACTTCCAAATTCACAAGGTTTACATACTTAGGTTATACAATATTGTAATGTTTTAGATTATTGATCGTCTTTCAAAAGTTTAAAATTAGAGGGGTATTTTGGGTAATTTACATGTTCCAAAATTCTGGGTTTTACAACTATTCCCCCCTCAAAAAGAATTTTCGTCCGCGAAAATGAAAGGAGGAATAAGGCAGTGAAACAAAATGAACGCCTACCAGACTACAAGGAAAATGAGGGTAGCTGGCTCGCATAGACTCCTCGGTCTCACAGGTCGCTTCACGTGGTGGATGGTTCTTCCAAAGAAAAAAACGAATAACTTTATTTCTCATGACTCTCTCCTGTCTATCAAGAATGGCTATATCTGGTTGAATCTGATCAAAAGGGTATGACACCACATGTAGAGGATGATAATTGTATCTTCTGGAAAGTTTATAGGGGATACGAACAATATTTCAAATCAAGTCAACTGTATCAAACAGTAGAGATTTCTACAAGAGCTTTAGATTGGTGACAGATGTATCGAGGTCAACAGAATGCAAAATCAAGAGTTCAAATTTATCCAATTATTTAACGACGAATGCCGAGTCAACGCGTTGGTAGAATGAACCTAAAGTATCACAAGTTGCAGAAAATCCAATGGAGACCAAATTCTAAACTTCTTAGATACTCCCCAAGATATCCTATAACCACAATAAGTGCACGTTATATGATGTGAGTATTATCATGTTGGCCAGGCGTCATAATACTAGCATCATATAAATATGCTCTCATGATGGTCATACTTTATCACGAGTCGTAAACAAACAAGTCAATCTTAGTTCACCCGTTACTTCTATCACCCAAGAGGTCAACGAAAATCAAGCGTCATAACCAGGAGGAACGTTCAATGACAAAGCAATGGAAGTCTCAATGAATGACTAAAGGAAAACAAACTATTCGCAAGAGTAACGGAAATCTAATCATATCAGCAAGTAAGGTACGTCGTCTCCAAGAGCATCAATTTTCCCAAAATTCGGCAAAATTTCCAAAACAAGAGCATTATCAACATACGTAGAATGAACACGAAACAGAGATGATATTGGAGAACCTAAATCATTCAAGGATCACATTACCAGATAACGAAACTAAAGAATTTAACGAGAGTGAGCATTAGTCAACATTAACTTCATCAACTTATCTAAACAACAAAAAGGGTTTGTTCCAAAAACCATCCATTCAAAACATCAAAATCTCTTCAAGTCCAAGTAATCTGTCTTCTTTCGCCTATCAATCTGGGAGTGAAACAAAACTGTGAACTTGAGTTATGATTCATCAATCCTTCTGCAGTTCTTCTTGAAATGCGATGGAGTAATGTGAATTCTTGACACGATCTTTAATTCCTTCATCATCCAGTCTGCTTCCGCTCTTAATTCATCTTAGTACAACCAAGATGAATTGGGAAGTGAGACTGCGTGTCTTCATCAGCTCCAGGTTCGCTACTTTGACTCGCTCTTGTTCCCTGCATTGCCAACACTTCTGCCTTGTAAGGAGTGTCTTCACTCTTCATGGTAGCCACTGTTGTTGTCAATTCCAGGTCAGGCAGTGAAGTTAATCTTCTCATACGTTTCTAGTTGACACAAATTGGTAAGCATCTTCCAAGATTCTTCTGTAAGATTCCAAAAGACTTGCTTTTCAAATTTATTGTTGGTCTTGATCACTTGGTGATAGTTTCAGATCTTGCGGAATTTAAAGAGATGTTCTAATCTAAGGACACTGTTGCTCCAGCAAATATCATCTCCCAAAATGCACAAATGATCGCCCAATTTCTAACAAGGTATAAAATAGTTTCCATGTTCCTTCTCGTCTTCGAATGTACTATTACGTCATACAATGACTATTTGTCCAAGTACTCACAAGAAAACATTATTTATCAGATTCACAAAATGGTCAGAGCTTTAGCTAATACTATTAGCGTCACTAACCGTCATAGTAGTCGTCACGAATACGGAAAGCGATTTTATAAAAATGACCTCAACTCATAACTCCATTTCAGAACATACCACAAGGTCATACTATACAATTCTTCCAATTATTCACGAAAACATAATCTCATCATGTACATGGATATAGTTGACGTGATAGCCAATACAATTGGAATCGCTAACTTATTATTACGAATACAAATACGGCCTCAAAAATCATCTTAAGGAATCTTCCCGTTCACCCCACATAGGCTCTCGTCTTCTTCACGAATAAAGCCGATATACTTCACGGGCTTACTGTCGGTTAGTAACTCATTTCTTAGAAGTTCTTTTATTTGTTTCTTCAGTCTTTCAATGAAGCCTTCGGAAACGGATTTTCAAAGGTAGGTCAAGATCATATCAGAGGTAAACGGAATTGTATAACAACTACATTTGCCAAACCAGACGGATAATTCATGAATTAGGATCAAGTGCAAGGTTTGTCAAAAGTCTTTAGGCACATAAGTTAACCATTCAAGAAGGTTGGGATCTTGTTCAGCTTCTTAGCCCAAATGTGCCTCATTGCGAATATGAACATTGTATTGTTGTCAAAGTGATGCACGTGGAATACTAGTTGCTAACATCGTCAATGGAGTCAAATAGAAGAATGAGAATTATCCGAAAGTAACGGAATCTATCAGGTCAATCGATTTAGGGTGCAAAACTATCATACCAATACTTCCAAGATCATCACAATTCCCATTACAATTTGCTGATGAACACAAACAAGATTGCCATAACAAAACTCACAGAAGGGAAACTTAATTCAAAACTTCAATATTTTTCGAGTAACTTGGAAATGGAAATGAAATTCGAAGTCTAATATTGGCTAAACAGAAGAGTAAAAGAAACTAGTTCACGATCACAAATTCCCTTCGTTCAATTTGGATTATAACGGCTGGTCGCCGTAGACTCTAAATCGGAGTCTACATCATTCTCTTCTTTCTCGTCCTCCCTCTAACTAATCCAACCATTCCTGGTATTCTCGTGTTGCGGCAAACGGCGGCTAGCAAAACCACTTTTGCGATCTCTCTCTTCTTCTTTCACAGACTTACGTCACTTTCCGTAATACTTGGTGTTAATACTTTTGTTATCATTTGCTTTAGTTCCGTACATCTCTTTCTCCTTGTCATTCATCTTTTGGCAGCCCGTAGCATCAACAGTAGTCCCCTTACTCCTTCTTACGTGCTGGATCTGCCTCGAGGTATCCTTAATGGTATGAATCACCATTTTCTTCGGGTTTTCGTCAGGTGGTCCAGAGCGATGAGATTTAACCATCTTAACGGTTACCAAATGGTTAGAATAAGGAAGTCAAGGACAACATGAAAGGAAGATACGCCGAAGGAAGCCTAATATCTACCCAATCCTCACAGGTTAAAACTTAAGTTCGCACAGGGAAGAATCCTAAATCAAGTTTGCAAGGTGTTCATCAATGTTCCTACAGTGGAAACCTAATGGTCCAAAACTCACAGGTCCAGGTTTATGTATTATAAATCGTCAGCCTGGTCTCTGATACCATAAATTGTAACACCCCAACCCGTCAAGGGTAAAGATATCACAATAAATAGTGTCCAACAGAGTAAAACACAAGCTAAACACTTTAACAATACAATGAGTACAAGGGTTACAAATGAATTCCAAAATAAGGAAAATACAATAATAAAACAAAGTCCATTATTTAAAGGAACTCTAAGGTTGGTCCACACTCTCTCATCCCCAAAGTTAAATCCTGCATCCTAGCTTAAGTACCTGCCGCATGGAAAAGAAAACGCGGCTGAGCATAAAAAGCTCGGTGAACAGATATCAACAAAATAACAACTGATACAATAGAGTTAGGAAATAATCAAAGTGATATGAAGATAGGATTACATGTGGTATCCAAGAGGGTAATCAAAAGATGACATGGTTAAGTGTAAAGTATAGTGTATGTAAGTTTTCAGTATTTTACCCAAGGCCAATCAATACAATACAATACAATAGTAGCCCAATATGGAGTGATCAACGCCCAATATGTGAGGGGTTGCAATGCACGCATACCCAGTCACCAATACAATATGTAGCAATGTAGACAATGTAGTAGCTCCAATAATCAATCAATCAATCAATCAATACAATACAATACAATACAAATCTAGGATGCATCCATACGCCCCCGTAGGCCAATAACAATCACAATCAAAGCAGTAGTCAATAGTAGATCGGGGACGGCGTAGTACATCTCTCCAACTACGCTAGAGTACATAACATTGGTGCATCAATGCTATGGTTGTGGCTACTCCACAACAAGTAATACCCCGGGTAAATACTGAAGGGTCAAGTGGTCAAGGTTCAATATCAATGGTTCAATATCAAAGTTTAGCTTCAAAAGTTTATTGTCAAGGTTCAATATCAAGGTTTATTATCAAAGGTCCAATATCCAAAGGTTCAAATACCCATAGGTCATTATCAATAGATCATAGGTCAATATCAAGAGGTAGGTCAAAGGACCAATATCAATGGGTCAATCAAAGTTCAATATCAAAGTGCAATAATATAAGGAGAGAGAGAAAGTCATGAGAGAGAAATAAAGTTGTACTCTTGCTGAGAGAGTACGGAATATCTGTACCTCAGTCCAATTGCACAAGCAAAGTCACAAGTCAAAGAGAGAATGGGTCACTCCCGCTTCACCGAACCTAGAAGATAATTGATACGAATCAAGACGAGTCCGAATTATTCAAGTTACCTCTTTTAGTTAATTTTTCATTTTTAGAAACTTTCCTTTTATAGCAGCTTTTCAAAAATAGTAACTTTTCCGAAACAGGAATCTAATACTTTAAGGTGATAATAACAATTAGTAATATTTAAAAATTAAAATGACAATTATAATAATTTAGGGTTAATTATGTTAATATTATAAGTTTAGGGTCTAAAACGTAATTTATCAAAATTAAATCTTAAAGTCACATAAAATTATTTTAAAGGTTATTTTAATAAATTAATATTAAGATAATAATTTTGGACCCCGTTATTATAATTTTATATAACTTATTAACGTACCCACGACCTTAATATTTATGTCGCGACGACCCAATATTTTTATAAAAACATGTAAGAATTGTTATAACCCGACATCGGTTCACTTCATCCATACATACGACACAGATAAAAAAATTATTTAGTTCTAATTGTTTAACCCTTTTCATGCATGCAATACTGGCTTCTTCATAAATGATGTTGCGATTTGTATTTCTAATATATATGTATATCATATTCATTCGTATTACATGCAACACCATATCTTTAATTGTCAAACTACAAGCGTAGACCCATGCATATTCATTGTTTTCAGTATATAACTTTTTATCTGTTCTTGTTCACAAAACGTGTTCTAAAAAAAATATTTTCATTCGGCTATTGACTCATCTTCATGGTGACTTATGATTATGGTTATAATATTATTTGTATAATATCATACTAGCAGGTAGTTCAGGTTTACCTCGAAGCTAACTGAGTATATATAGGTCAAAACCGAATCCAAAAACACAAACACGCATACGAGTAAGACCTCGGCACAAGATTCCACCAGCCATGATCGAACCCACAACTCGCACAGTTAACCGAACCCAACTCTTAACCATCGAACGAACCGAGACCCGATTAACACAACAGTTAGACATACAAATCACAAATCAAAACTTTAGTCCCTCACTCAAACTGATCCCGAAGAGCAATACGACTACAATCGCTAAGACTCGACCAGACACGATCATGAATAACAGAGTCACGTACACAACAGCTAACCGTTGTACCAATCGCAAACCATAACCCATGAGTGAACGAACCTGAATCAGAGCAGAACCACCTCGAAACTTGAATGAAACAAGACTTCTTAACGTGACGTGAGCAACTACTCGCATTAACCGAAACACGAACATGACAAAACCATAGAGCCATGACTCGTATTGTGCAATAACCCATAGCGCCTTTCTTCTTATTTGATTCAGATCGCACACTTATGGTGCCGTCTTTTAACGCTAGAGTAGTTTAGGTTTTCTTTTGTTTTTGATTTTGAGAGACATAAAAGAGTTATGCAGAATGTTGTATGGTTTAGAAGAAAGCGTGTGATGAGATGAGGGAAATAGGACTACCGCTTCTTGTTTTTATTTAGCGTTTTCGTTTGAAATCGGTATTTTGAGAGAATGAGGGATATACGGTTTGATATAAACCGTGTTTCTAAAATGTAAGGTGCCGAAATTATGGGGGAAATTAGGGGAAAAATTTACTCTTCCAAATCTTCACATTTATTTTGTAACACCCCAACCCGATAAGGGTAGAAGTATTACATTACAGTGACATATCAGAACAAACACAAGCATATGATTCATACATACAACGAAATTCAGGGTTACAAATGAAAATCTGAAACTACAAGGTTACAAAACAATAAATACTATGTCTAATAAAGTGAAACTTCATCTAATCATCTCTAGTCCAAAGCATAGTCTTCTAAGTCCAGTCACGCTCTCTTCCCATAACCCAGCTTCCTACTAAAACCTGCCGCAGGAAAAGGAAATGCGGCTGAGCTTAAAAAGCCCAGTGAACAGATACATATACAAAGCAATGATAATGAAACAGAACGGAAATATAGTGCATTGGGGAAATAGAATAAGGAATAGATAAAAGAGTAATAGAATAGAAAGAAGAAAGGATAGTCATCCACCACGAGCCCAAAACTCAAAGTCATATCTCAAAGTCATAAGCCGTCAAATCATAATCTCACAATCAGAGGGGATACCTCTCAGGCAACCAGATAATATGAGGGGTGTCCTCATGTATCAAATGGGTGGAGTAGCTAGCTCCCAGAAATTGTGAAAGGCGGGTATTGCACACAGCACCAGTCACCTCAAAGTCATAGTTAAATCCACTAAACAGAACAGATCTAGGATTGCAATCCATACGCCCCTTACTCAAAGTCAATCTCAAAGTCATATACTCAAAGTCATAATGGCCATAATAATAATCATAAAAAGGGACGGCGTGAGAAATCACTCACCCACACATGAGTCATGCCAGTGGTGCATCACAGACATGCCTATGGTACCTCCATAGGTAGGGAAAACAGAAATGGCTCGGGTATCAAACTAAGAGTCAGGTCTCAAAGTCATACAAAAGGTCATATAGCAAAGGTTTATCTCAAAGTCATCTCAAAATCATATCAGAAATAATAGTCAAGGTCCATTCAGAGTTCATCAGGTCAAGGTTCATATTCAAAAATCAATTCATGGTTCAGTTCAAAAGTCCGTTTCAAAAGTTTCTATTAAAAGTCTAATTTAAATAATCTTTTAAAACAGTTTTCATAAAAATGGTCTTTCAAAATATAGGGTTCATGAAAGTTAAATAACCTTTCTTTTAAAAAGAAATTTAGCATCATTTATAAACATCTTTTCAAATCAGTTCTTCTCAAAACATTTCCATGGTATCATTAAGAAGGTTTTCATAGCATAGGTTCATAACGGAGGTCATATCAAGTGGGATCAACAGAGAAGGTTCAAGTAAAGGGGATCATAGCAATGACATCAATTCGGGGACTAACGGATCAGAATATGAAAGAGATCATGAGAAACCTTTTGAGAAAGGTCAGAATATCTGTACCTTAAACCGCAAGTGCAAACATGACAGAAAACATAAAGGTCGGACGCAAAACTCCTTCTTCAGCGAATCTACACGAATTAATGATCGGCTTATTATTAATAACTTATTCAATTCAGATTTCTCATTTTAGTCGGCTTTCCAGTTTTAGTAACTTTCCATTTAAAGTGACTTTCCACTTTTAACAGGTTTCCATAAATAGTAAGTTTCCACTTTTAGAAAGTTTCCATAATTAGAAAGTTGAATCATTATTAATGGAATCAAAGTATCTTTTAACATATTTACACATTTGGTCCTTAGGGTTTCATAACTTTACATTTTAACCCTTTACTTTCCAAAATTACACTTTAAACCTTTTAGTATTGAAAGTTACACATTAAACCCTTAACTTATCCATTTTACATAATAATCCCTTATTTTATCATGTTATACTAATATACCTTCAAGTATTCACAATTTACACTTTAAGTCCTTCAAGTTATCAAAGTTACATATTTAACCCATTAACTTACAAATTTCAACTTTTAATTATCAATAATTACATATTAAGCCATTAAATTACCAAATTAGCACAAAACCCCCTGAATATATTTATTACTCAAATTAGTCCCAAGTTTCCAGAAATTACACTTTTAGTCCCTCTACTTTAATTAATTACAAATCACACCAATTAAATACAATTTACTCACTTCTTGTAATATTTACACTTAGAACCCTCAAGTTATATTTTTCCCATATTCCTACTGATATATATGATCTTACAAAAATATCCCAGATGTTTCAAAGTTGGCAAAACACACCCTTGTACTTTATTTTCCAATCGGATTTATTTTAAAGTTACCAAAACCAAACCCTAATTTCATAAAATCATTATGCCATCATTATACAATCATTACTCAATCATTATTATGCATTAATTACCAGATCCAAAGATAAAAACCCTAACCCTAATTCGATTTAGGGTTTCTTTTATTTTATTCATTGTTTTTCTTAATTAGCCGATTTATAAAATAAATCACAACACGAGATTTAAGCTTCTATAATTCAAACCCATATTTTTACGAGATCATAATTAATATATGAAGTTCATAAAAATTATCATTCATATCCATAAAATTCATATACAATGATATAGAGTTTTGTTGCGTTTTTAGGGTTTAATTCACCAAAACGTTATAGAGCATGCATGGATCGATTAGAACATTTTATTTGAGACTTATATGATGTAAGAGACGTGAGAAAAATACCAGACCAGATCTGGAACAAATAGAATAGGCTGGACGAATTACACCTCTTGAATTGGATAATACGACACCAAAAATTCCCACGAGAACAAACGCGACCAAAAAACCTTGTAATCATTTTTCAAATATTATATATGATGTAAGGAACTCAGGAAAAATAGAAAATGAATTTATAAAAGGTCGTATGAAATATAACGAATTTACCTTGTTTATAGTGCTCGACAAAAGAAAACCAAAACCACGATCGATCCAAGCTTCAAAAATTCAAAAGAGTATTTTTCTAGGACCTCTTGGATGTTGTTTGATCACAGAAAAATGCCTAGGAATGATGGGGTTGTCGAATGGAGGCTGTGAGAATTTCTTTGTGTGTTATGAAAATCGGTTTTAGGGTTTTTAAGAGAAAAGATATGGTTTGGCTGATTTAAATGGAATGTCGTGTGATATAAGGGGGGGGGGGGAGACCAGAATTTTCGAAATTTAGGTTGGGAGAATAATTGTGATGATTATCTTCCTTATTTACCAAATTTAAATCATTTTAATTCTCTTTTAAATTCATTTTATTTCATTCGGCCCTATGAGGGGTATTTTGGTAATTTTGCAACTTTTATAAATGTTAAATGAAGTTGTTAAAATTATTTGGATACATAACTTGTGCATTTTTAGGAGTTTAGGATTTATATTTGGTACTTTAATAAGCTTTTAACTTAATTTCAAATTTGTAAGGGCAATTTGGTCTTTTCACATGTTTTTAGATTTTTAGGTGTTACAACTTCTTCCCCTCTAAAAGAAAAATTTCGTCCTCGAAATTTGAAGTCGCAAAGTTAGACGAAGTCGTAGTAAACCGCAAAAGGTCATTACAAACATTCTCACGCTCGGGGAGGTTCTTCCAAAAAGATCTTCAGACCAAATAGTTTCTCATGACTCGTAGTTATTGTCAAAACAGTTTCAGATTTCTCAGAAGGGCATATCATATTGAATTTGAATCAAAAGGATAATGTACCAAACATAACGGATGATAATCGAATTCTCTAGGAAGAGGTATAAAAATACATACGATTTTCATCGAATTGATTAGGCGAATCAGATGAGAATACATTGAATTGTAGCAAACATGGGGTGATATACGGTTTAACTCTTCAGCTTCTCAAATAGTCACGGCTTTTAGATAACCTTCCAAAGGTATTCTCATAAACAAACAGGTCTCATTTCCTCAAAGTCCACAATCACATACTTTACTCATAGCAGATCATAATGAACAACTTCACGAATGCGAATCGTATATGGACAGAAAGCATATCGTTAGATATCGTCAATGGCAGAATTTCATAATGGAACCTAAGATCCTTATCAGAAGTTGCAAAGATCAGCAAAACACGTGTCGAGAGTCCAAACGTATCGAATCGTATAACAAGGACAGCATATCAAACGTATATGTAGAATGAACTTAAAGTCTCACTAAACTCAGATGATCTTGATCAGATGCCAGAATTCTAAAGCTTCTAAGGCACTCCTCGAAATATCACATGCCCACCATAAGTGCACGTTATATGATGTATGTATTATCACGCTGGCCAGACGTCATAATACTGGCATCATATACATATGCTCTCATGCTGGTCATACTTTATCTCAAGTCGTGAGTCAAAACCACCTATCTTAATCCACCTAGTACTTCTACAGTCTCAAAGATCATCAGAAACAAACAACATAACTAAGAGAACGAAATTACTCGAAGAGTAACGGAAATCCGAGAATGTCATTCAAAATTAAGGTACGTCATCAATAGCGTCAATCCTTTACAGAATCATCTCGTCTAAACACAATGTCCGCTTCAAAATCCGTCCACTCAAATACAAATTACAAAATTTCTTCCAAGTTGGAGTAGTCTGTTTATTCTTGTCCGTCTTACCTCATGATTAAGAGAATTTAAAATTCGAGTCTGGTTCCTCAAACCTTCAGCAACTCTTCTTGGTACTGTGGCGTCGTAGCGGCAGTCTCTGACACGATCACTGTGCATCCCTCCATCCGCAGGTCTGCTTCTGCTCTCAATTCATCTTAGTACAACTAAAATGAATAGAGAAACAAGACTGCGTGTCTTCGACAGGTCTTCTGTCATGGCTCTAGGTTTTAAGGTACATGCTGTTGTTGTCGACTCCAGGTTGTGTGTTGAATGGTTCGTCTTCTTTGGTCTGGTTGTCTTGATGCCCAAACTGAAATCTTCACGTGTTGCATGATGTATGATTGAGCACTATCCCAGTTCCTCTCTTCTTCTTGTATGCTTCTTCCATGATAATGCTTGTCGCAACCATCTTCTACTACTCTTCCACCAGGTTTCAAACTCCGATAACGGTTCTCGATCTTGGTCCCTCTTGTGAAAGCTCTGTCTTCACATTTTACAAGGTAGCGTTGTCTACTATGCTTTCTGAACGTCAATCAAATTTCCCTTCCAGAACAAAGGGTCATCTCACCAATAATCTCTATGTTCTTCTTTCGTTTTAGAACACAACACAATGTCATACTGTGACAATTTGTCCAAAACACGCGAAAAACATGATTATTCTAGCCAACACCATTGGCATCATTCAAGTTCATAAATGTTATAACGAGTGCAAAGACAACTTCAGAAATCATCTCAGGGAATTTTCACATCGCCTTCTTTCTTCTTCAGGAACTGAAATACTTCCCAAAGGTTACTCTCGGTTAGTTAACCCCCTTCTTAGAAGTTTTTGTGGTTGCTTCTTCAGCCTTCTAATCTAAAATGATGCAATCAAATGCGGGGTTCAAAGGAAAAATAAATTAATCATTGATACGCGGAAACAGATAATGATTGCTGATGGTGGTACGTTTAAGTTCACGATAGTCGATACGTCATCGCATACTTCTCTTGTTCTTCTTCATAAACAAACGAGAGCATCCAAAGAGAATCACAAGGGTTAACAAAAATCATATTCCATCAGTTCCTTCAAATACTAAACTTTTATAGCACCATGGTTTCTTCAACTGAGATCAGTTAAATGCCCACTCTACTTCCTAGCAGGAAGGAGTACCAAAAGGTTCATCAGAGAATACCGGAAAATCCTCGTATGACAAAATATTTCCCAATAGTAGAACTTTCCAAGGGTTGATAATAATGGTTTTCAGGACAACTTGGTAATCACATGAGTTTGGGGTAGGTGTTTCCATAGTGACAGAAATTTTAGCAGATGTAGGGAGTCATCATAATGGAAAAGGGTGAAGCAGATTTTTAAGGTCACATTTCAGATATGGTAGTCTATGGTATCTTCACGAATAGCCATTCAGTCCAAAAGACCGTACAATCAGACATCTCAAAGTCAAAGGATTCATAGAGTGAATACATTCGTCAAATCATACAGATAGTTCATATATTAGAGTCAAGTACATGGTTCAACAAAATGTTGGGATGGATAAACGAACAGTTCAATGTGTGGGAATTTCGTTTAGCTTCTTAGCATAAGTAGCAGGTAGGATGTGTATCATTGGTAATACGAACATCGTATAATTGTCAATCATGAGAGTTACAGAATCTCAGTCATCAGCATCATCATGCTTAGTTAACAAATCCATATAGAGATAGTATTTACATCATACCCTTCCAAAGGAAATGGTTGGCAGAACAAGGTTCATCATTCAAAGAGAGGAAACAAAACGTCTTATATTCGTGGTTCATAATTACCAAAATTCTCATAGGAGTAATAATGGATCATACAGAGTTAAGTAGTATCGGATGATACATTCATACTCATCATAAGTAATGAATTCACAGAATGTGTCGAACACATTGCGGTTGAATGACCTACGATATGGTCCAAAAAGGTGTCAAACAGCTTATCAAACAAATCGGAGGCGGAGATTAAAATCTGAAGGTGAAACTTAAATGTGTAAGGTATCCAGGTAGCCTCCCGAGGTATTCCAAACTTACTTGGTTACTAAGCTTAAGTTGCAAAACTTCTAACTTCTGAAACAAGGGTCCTTATAAGGCTTATCTAAGAGCAAAGGCACGATCAGAGTGATACGGAAGCAAATGATACTTACATAAATGTCTTAGTCTACCCATTCCTCACCGGTAATAACTTGGGTTCCTATGGGGAATCCTAATGTAAAGTTTCAAAGGTTGTCTTATGAGCGCCTACAGTGGAAACTTAGGGGTCCAAACTTCACAGGTCAAGGGTAAATGTATTACGAATCGCAGCCTGGTCTCTGATACCATAATTGTAACACCCCAACCCGATAAGGGTAGAAGTATTACATTACAGTGACATATCAGAACAAACACAAGCATATGATTCATACATACAACGAAATTCAGGGTTACAAATGAAAATCTGAAACTACAAGGTTACAAAACAATAAATACTATGTCTAATAAAGTGAAACTTCATCTAATCATCTCTAGTCCAAAGCATAGTCTTCTAAGTCCAGTCACGCTCTCTTCCCATAACCCAGCTTCCTACTAAAACCTGCCGCAGGAAAAGGAAATGCGGCTGAGCTTAAAAAGCCCAGTGAACAGATACATATACAAAGCAATGATAATGAAACAGAACGGAAATATAGTGCATTGGGGAAATAGAATAAGGAATAGATAAAAGAGTAATAGAATAGAAAGAAGAAAGGATAGTCATCCACCACGAGCCCAAAACTCAAAGTCATATCTCAAAGTCATAAGCTGTCAAATCATAATCTCACAATCAGAGGGGATACCTCTCAGGCAACCAGATAATATGAGGGGTGTCCTCATGTATCAAATGGGTGGAGTAGCTAGCTCCCAGAAATTGTGAAAGGCGGGTATTGCACACAGCACCAGTCACCTCAAAGTCATAGTTAAATCCACTAAACAGAACAGATCTAGGATTGCAATCCATACGCCCCTTACTCAAAGTCAATCTCAAAGTCATATACTCAAAGTCATAATGGCCATAATAATAATCATAAAAAGGGACGGCGTGAGAAATCACTCACCCACACATGAGTCATGCCAGTGGTGCATCACAGACATGCCTATGGTACCTCCATAGGTAGGGAAAACAGAAATGGCTCGGGTATCAAACTAAGAGTCAGGTCTCAAAGTCATACAAAAGGTCATATAGCAAAGGTTTATCTCAAAGTCATCTCAAAATCATATCAGAAATAATAGTCAAGGTCCATTCAGAGTTCATCAGGTCAAGGTTCATATTCAAAAATCAATTCATGGTTCAGTTCAAAAGTCCGTTTCAAAAGTTTCTATTAAAAGTCCAATTTAAATAATCTTTTAAAACAGTTTTCATAAAAATGGTCTTTCAAAATATAGGGTTCATGAAAGTTAAATAACCTTTCTTTTAAAAAGAAATTTAGCATCATTTATAAACATATTTTCAAATCAGTTCTTCTCAAAACATTTCCATGGTATCATTAAGAAGGTTTTCATAGCATAGGTTCATAACGGAGGTCATATCAAGTGGGATCAACAGAGAAGGTTCAAGTAAAGGGGATCATAGCAATGGCATCAATTCGGGGACTAACGGATCAGAATATGAAAGAGATCATGAGAAACCTTTTGAGAAAGGTCAGAATATCTGTACCTTAAACCGCAAGTGCAAACATGACAGAAAACATAAAGGTCGGACGCAAAACTCCTTCTTCAGCGAATCTACACGAATTAATGATCGGCTTATTATTAATAACTTATTCAATTCAGATTTCTCATTTTAGTCGGCTTTCCAGTTTTAGTAACTTTCCATTTAAAGTGACTTTCCACTTTTAACAGGTTTCCATAAATAGTAAGTTTCCACTTTTAGAAAGTTTCCATAATTAGAAAGTGTATCTTTTAACATATTTACACATTTGGTCCTTAGGGTTTCATAACTTTACATTTTAACCCTTTACTTTCCAAAATTACACTTTAAACCTTTTAGTATTCAAAGTTACACATTAAACCCTTAACTTATCCATTTTACATAATAATCCCTTATTTTATCATGTTATACTAATATACCTTCAAGTATTCACAATTTACACTTTAAGTCCTTCAAGTTATCAAAGTTACATATTTAACCCATTAACTTACAAATTTCAACTTTTAATTATCAATAATTACATATTAAGCCATTAAATTACCAAATTAGCACAAAACCCCCTGAATATATTTATTACTCAAATTAGTCCCAAGTTTCCAGAAATTACACTTTTAGTCCCTCTACTTTAATTAATTACAAATCGCACCAATTAAATACAATTTACTCACTTCTTGTAATATTTACACTTAGAACCCTCAAGTTATATTTTTCCCATATTCCTACTGATATATATGATCTTACAAAAATATCCCAGATGTTTCAAAGTTGGCAAAACACACCCTTGTACTTTATTTTCCAATCGGATTTATTTTAAAGTTACCAAAACCAAACCCTAATTTCATAAAATCATTATGCCATCATTATACAATCATTACTCAATCATTATTATGCATTAATTACCAGATCCAAAGATAAAAACCCTAACCCTAATTCGATTTAGGGTTTCTTTTATTTTCTTTATTGTTTTTCTTAATTAGCCGATTTATAAAATAAATCACAACACGAGATTTAAGCTTCTATAATTCAAACCCATATTTTTACGAGATCATAATTAATATATGAAGTTCATAAAAATTATCATTCATATCCATAAAATTCATATACAATGATATAGAGTTTTGTTGCGTTTTTAGGGTTTAATTCACCAAAACGTTATAGAGCATGCATGGATCGATTAGAACATTTTATTTGAGACTTATATGATGTAAGAGACGTGAGAAAAATACCAGACCAGATCTGGAACAAATAGAATAGGCTGGACGAATTACACCTCTTGAATTGGATAATACGACACCAAAAATTCCCACGAGAACAAACGCGACCAACAAACCTTGTAATCATTTTTCGAATATCATATATGATGTAAGGAACTCAGGAAAAATAGAAAATGAATTTATAAGAGGTCGTATGAAACATAACGAATTTACCTTGTTTATAGTGCTCGACAAAAGAAAACCAAAACCACGATCGATCCAAGCTTCAACAATTCAAAAGAGTATTTTTCTAGGACCTCTTGGATGTTGTTTGATCACAGAAAAATGCCTAGGAATGATGGGGTTGTCGAATGGAGGCTGTGAGAATTTCTTTGTGTGTTATGAAAATCGGTTTTAGGGTTTTTAAGAGAAAAGATATGGTTTGGCTGTTTTAAATGGAATGTCGTGTGATATAAGGGGGGGGGGGGGGAGACCAGAATTTTCGAAATTTAGGTTGGGAGAATAATTGTGATGATTATCTTCCTTATTTACCAAATTTAAATCATTTTAATTCTCTTTAAAATTCATTTTATTTCATTCGTCCCTATGAGGGGTATTTTGGTAATTTTGCAACTTTTATAAATGTTAAATGAAGTTGTTAAAATTATTTGGATACATAACTTGTGCATTGTTAGGAGTTTAGGATTTATATTTGGTACTTTAATAAGCTTTTAACTAAATTTCAAATTTGTAAGGGCAATTTGGTCTTTTCACATGTTTTTAGATTTTTAGGTGTTACAACTTCTTCCCCTCTAAAATAAAAATTTCGTCCTCGAAATTTGAAGTCGCAAAGTTAGACGAAGTCGTAGTAAACCGCAAAAGGTCATTACAAACATTCTCACGCTCGGGGAGGTTCTTCCAAAAAGATCTTCAGACCAAATAGTTTCTCATGACTCGTAGTTATTGTCAAAACAGTTTCAGATTTCTCAGAAGGGCATATCATATTGAATTTGAATCAAAAGGATAATGTACCAAACATAACGGATGATAATCGAATTCTCTAGGAAGAGGTATAAAAATACATACGATTTTCATCGAATTGATTAGGCGAATCAGATGAGAATACATTGAATTGTAGCAAACATGGGGTGATATACGGTTTAACTCTTCAGCTTCTCAAATAGTCACGGCTTTTAGATAACCTTCCAAAGGTATTCTCATAAACAAACAGGTCTCATTTCCTCAAAGTCCACAATCACATACTTTACTCATAGCAGATCATAATGAACAACTTCACGAATGCGAATCGTATATGGACAGAAAGCATATCGTTAGATATCGTCAATGGCAGAATTTCATAATGGAACCTAAGATCCTTATCAGAAGTTGCAAAGATCAGCAAAACACGTGTCGAGAGTCCAAACGTATCGAATCGTATAACAAGGACAGCATATCAAACGTATATGTAGAATGAACTTAAAGTCTCACTAAACTCAGATGATCTTGATCAGATGCCAGAATTCTAAAGCTTCTAAGGCACTCCTCGAAATATCACATGCCCACCATAAGTGCACGTTATATGATGTATGTATTATCACGCTGGCCAGACGTCATAATACTGGCATCATATACATATGCTCTCATGCTGGTCATACTTTATCTCAAGTCGTGAGTCAAAACCACCTATCTTAATCCACCTAGTACTTCTACAGTCTCAAAGATCATCAGAAACAAACAACATAACTAAGAGAACGAAATTACTCGAAGAGTAACGGAAATCCGAGAATGTCATTCAAAATTAAGGTACGTCATCAATAGCGTCAATCCTTTACAGAATCATCTCGTCTAAACACAATGTCCGCTTCAAAATCCGTCCACTCAAATACAAATTACAAAATTTCTTCCAAGTTGGAGTAGTCTGTTTATTCTTGTCCGTCTTACCTCATGATTAAGAGAATTTAAAATTCGAGTCTGGTTCCTCAAACCTTCAGCAACTCTTCTTGGTACTGTGGCGTCGTAGCGGCAGTCTCTGACACGATCACTGTGCATCCCTCCATCCGCAGGTCTGCTTCTGCTCTCAATTCATCTTAGTACAACTAAAATGAATAGAGAAACAAGACTGCGTGTCTTCGACAGGTCTTCTGTCATGGCTCTAGGTTTTAAGGTACATGCTGTTGTTGTCGACTCCAGGTTGTGTGTTGAATGGTTCGTCTTCTTTGGTCTGGTTGTCTTGATGCCCAAACTGAAATCTTCACGTGTTGCATGATGTATGATTGAGCACTATCCCAGTTCCTCTCTTCTTCTTGTATGCTTCTTCCATGATAATGCTTGTCGCAACCATCTTCTACTACTCTTCCACCAGGTTTCAAACTCCGATAACGGTTCTCGATCTTGGTCCCTCTTGTGAAAGCTCTGTCTTCACATTTTACAAGGTAGCGTTGTCTACTATGCTTTCTGAACGTCAATCAAATTTCCCTTCCAGAACAAAGGGTCATCTCACCAATAATCTCTATGTTCTTCTTTCGTTTTAGAACACAACACAATGTCATACTGTGACAATTTGTCCAAAACACGCGAAAAACATGATTATTCTAGCCAACACCATTGGCATCATTCAAGTTCATAAATGTTATAACGAGTGCAAAGACAACTTCAGAAATCATCTCAGGGAATTTTCACATCGCCTTCTTTCTTCTTCAGGAACTGAAATACTTCCCAAAGGTTACTCTCGGTTAGTTAACCCCCTTCTTAGAAGTTTTTGTGGTTGCTTCTTCAGCCTTCTAATCTAAAATGATGCAATCAAATGCGGGGTTCAAAGGAAAAATAAATTAATCATTGATACGCGGAAACAGATAATGATTGCTGATGGTGGTACGTTTAAGTTCACGATAGTCGATACGTCATCGCATACTTCTCTTGTTCTTCTTCATAAACAAACGAGAGCATCCAAAGAGAATCACAAGGGTTAACAAAAATCATATTCCATCAGTTCCTTCAAATACTAAACTTTTATAGCACCATGGTTTCTTCAACTGAGATCAGTTAAATGCCCACTCTACTTCCTAGCAGGAAGGAGTACCAAAAGGTTCATCAGAGAATACCGGAAAATCCTCGTATGACAAAATATTTCCCAATAGTAGAACTTTCCAAGGGTTGATAATAATGGTTTTCAGGACAACTTGGTAATCACATGAGTTTGGGGTAGGTGTTTCCATAGTGACAGAAATTTTAGCAGATGTAGGGAGTCATCATAATGGAAAAGGGTGAAGCAGATTTTTAAGGTCACATTTCAGATATGGTAGTCTATGGTATCTTCACGAATAGCCATTCAGTCCAAAAGACCGTACAATCAGACATCTCAAAGTCAAAGGATTCATAGAGTGAATACATTCGTCAAATCATACAGATAGTTCATATATTAGAGTCAAGTACATGGTTCAACAAAATGTTGGGATGGATAAACGAACAGTTCAATGTGTGGGAATTTCGTTTAGCTTCTTAGCATAAGTAGCAGGTAGGATGTGTATCATTGGTAATACGAACATCGTATAATTGTCAATCATGAGAGTTACAGAATCTCAGTCATCAGCATCATCATGCTTAGTTAACAAATCCATATAGAGATAGTATTTACATCATACCCTTCCAAAGGAAATGGTTGGCAGAACAAGGTTCATCATTCAAAGAGAGGAAACAAAACGTCTTATATTCGTGGTTCATAATTACCAAAATTCTCATAGGAGTAATAATGGATCATACAGAGTTAAGTAGTATCGGATGATACATTCATACTCATCATAAGTAATGAATTCACAGAATGTGTCGAACACATTGCGGTTGAATGACCTACGATATGGTCCAAAAAGGTGTCAAACAGCTTATCAAACAAATCGGAGGCGGAGATTAAAATCTGAAGGTGAAACTTAAATGTGTAAGGTATCCAGGTAGCCTCCCGAGGTATTCCAAACTTACTTGGTTACTAAGCTTAAGTTGCAAAACTTCTAACTTCTGAAACAAGGGTCCTTATAAGGCTTATCTAAGAGCAAAGGCACGATCAGAGTGATACGGAAGCAAATGATACTTACATAAATGTCTTAGTCTACCCATTCCTCACCGGTAATAACTTGGGTTCCTATGGGGAATCCTAATGTAAAGTTTCAAAGGTTGTCTTATGAGCGCCTACAGTGGAAACTTAGGGGTCCAAACTTCACAGGTCAAGGGTAAATGTATTACGAATCGCAGCCTGGTCTCTGATACCATAATTGTAACACCCCAACCCGATAAGGGTAGAAGTATTACATTACAGTGACATATCAGAACAAACACAAGCATATGATTCATACATACAACGAAATTCAGGGTTACAAATGAAAATCTGAAACTACAAGGTTACAAAACAATAAATACTATGTCTAATAAAGTGAAACTTCATCTAATCATCTCTAGTCCAAAGCATAGTCTTCTAAGTCCAGTCACGCTCTCTTCCCATAACCCAGCTTCCTACTAAAACCTGCCGCAGGAAAAGGAAATGCGGCTGAGCTTAAAAAGCCCAGTGAACAGATACATATACAAAGCAATGATAATGAAACAGAACGGAAATATAGTGCATTGGGGAAATAGAATAAGGAATAGATAAAAGAGTAATAGAATAGAAAGAAGAAAGGATAGTCATCCACCACGAGCCCAAAACTCAAAGTCATATCTCAAAGTCATAAGCTGTCAAATCATAATCTCACAATCAGAGGGGATACCTCTCAGGCAACCAGATAATATGAGGGGTGTCCTCATGTATCAAATGGGTGGAGTAGCTAGCTCCCAGAAATTGTGAAAGGCGGGTATTGCACACAGCACCAGTCACCTCAAAGTCATAGTTAAATCCACTAAACAGAACAGATCTAGGATTGCAATCCATACGCCCCTTACTCAAAGTCAATCTCAAAGTCATATACTCAAAGTCATAATGGCCATAATAATAATCATAAAAAGGGACGGCGTGAGAAATCACTCACCCACACATGAGTCATGCCAGTGGTGCATCACAGACATGCCTATGGTACCTCCATAGGTAGGGAAAACAGAAATGGCTCGGGTATCAAACTAAGAGTCAGGTCTCAAAGTCATACAAAAGGTCATATAGCAAAGGTTTATCTCAAAGTCATCTCAAAATCATATCAGAAATAATAGTCAAGGTCCATTCAGAGTTCATCAGGTCAAGGTTCATATTCAAAAATCAATTCATGGTTCAGTTCAAAAGTCCGTTTCAAAAGTTTCTATTAAAAGTCCAATTTAAATAATCTTTTAAAACAGTTTTCATAAAAATGGTCTTTCAAAATATAGGGTTCATGAAAGTTAAATAACCTTTCTTTTAAAAAGAAATTTAGCATCATTTATAAACATATTTTCAAATCAGTTCTTCTCAAAACATTTCCATGGTATCATTAAGAAGGTTTTCATAGCATAGGTTCATAACGGAGGTCATATCAAGTGGGATCAACAGAGAAGGTTCAAGTAAAGGGGATCATAGCAATGGCATCAATTCGGGGACTAACGGATCAGAATATGAAAGAGATCATGAGAAACCTTTTGAGAAAGGTCAGAATATCTGTACCTTAAACCGCAAGTGCAAACATGACAGAAAACATAAAGGTCGGACGCAAAACTCCTTCTTCAGCGAATCTACACGAATTAATGATCGGCTTATTATTAATAACTTATTCAATTCAGATTTCTCATTTTAGTCGGCTTTCCAGTTTTAGTAACTTTCCATTTAAAGTGACTTTCCACTTTTAACAGGTTTCCATAAATAGTAAGTTTCCACTTTTAGAAAGTTTCCATAATTAGAAAGTTGAATCATTATTAATGGAATCAAAGTATCTTTTAACATATTTACACATTTGGTCCTTAGGGTTTCATAACTTTACATTTTAACCCTTTACTTTCCAAAATTACACTTTAAACCTTTTAGTATTCAAAGTTACACATTAAACCCTTAACTTATCCATTTTACATAATAATCCCTTATTTTATCATGTTATACTAATATACCTTCAAGTATTCACAATTTACACTTTAAGTCCTTCAAGTTATCAAAGTTACATATTTAACCCATTAACTTACAAATTTCAACTTTTAATTATCAATAATTACATATTAAGCCATTAAATTACCAAATTAGCACAAAACCCCCTGAATATATTTATTACTCAAATTAGTCCCAAGTTTCCAGAAATTACACTTTTAGTCCCTCTACTTTAATTAATTACAAATCGCACCAATTAAATACAATTTACTCACTTCTTGTAATATTTACACTTAGAACCCTCAAGTTATATTTTTCCCATATTCCTACTGATATATATGATCTTACAAAAATATCCCAGATGTTTCAAAGTTGGCAAAACACACCCTTGTACTTTATTTTCCAATCGGATTTATTTTAAAGTTACCAAAACCAAACCCTAATTTCATAAAATCATTATGCCATCATTATACAATCATTACTCAATCATTATTATGCATTAATTACCAGATCCAAAGATAAAAACCCTAACCCTAATTCGATTTAGGGTTTCTTTTATTTTCTTCATTGTTTTTCTTAATTAGCCGATTTATAAAATAAATCACAACACGAGATTTAAGCTTCTATAATTCAAACCCATATTTTTACGAGATCATAATTAATATATGAAGTTCATAAAAATTATCATTCATATCCATAAAATTCATATACAATGATATAGAGTTTTGTTGCGTTTTTAGGGTTTAATTCACCAAAACGTTATAGAGCATGCATGGATCGATTAGAACATTTTATTTGAGACTTATATGATGTAAGAGACGTGAGAAAAATACCAGACCAGATCTGGAACAAATAGAATAGGCTGGACGAATTACACCTCTTGAATTGGATAATACGACACCAAAAATTCCCACGAAAACAAACGCGACCAACAAACCTTGTAATCATTTTTCGAATACCATATATGATGTAAGGAACTCAGGAAAAATAGAAAATGAATTTATAAGAGGTCGTATGAAACATAACGAATTTACCTTGTTTATAGTGCTCGACAAAAGAAAACCAAAACCACGATCGATCCAAGCTTCAACAATTCAAAAGAGTATTTTTCTAGGACCTCTTGGATGTTGTTTGATCACAGAAAAATGCCTAGGAATGATGGGGTTGTCGAATGGAGGCTGTGAGAATTTCTTTGTGTGTTATGAAAATCGGTTTTAGGGTTTTTATGAGAAAAGATATGGTTTGGCTGTTTTAAATGGAATGTCGTGTGATATAAGGGGGGGGGGGGGGGGGGAGACCAGAATTTTCGAAATTTAGGTTGGGAGAATAATTGTGATGATTATCTTCCTTATTTACCAAATTTAAATCATTTTAATTCTCTTTTAAATTCATTTTATTTCATTCGGCCCTATGAGGGGTATTTTGGTAATTTTGAAACTTTTATAAATGTTAAATGAAGTTGTTAAAATTATTTGGATACATAACTTGTGCATTGTTAGGAGTTTAGGATTTATATTTGGTACTTTAATAAGCTTTTAACTAAATTTCAAATTTGTAAGGGCAATTTGGTCTTTTCACATGTTTTTAGATTTTTAGGTGTTACATATTTGGTATTATCCTCAACATATTTTCAAATCGTGATATACAAAAGAAATGTAATCGGTTCTTTAAGTGATAAATGGGACGTGTAATATCCACAAAAATATAAAGGTGTGCTGAAGTTAGTTTTAACTTAGGTTAGAATTATCATTCTGTAATTTAATTTATAACGTATGGTTTTTATGTCTTAACCCTTTAGTAGGCTTTAGGTTATTGGTTCAAGTATTTTGTAACTTCCAAATTCACAAGGTTTACATACTTAGGTTATACAATATTGTAATGTTTTAGATTATTGATCGTCTTTCAAAAGTTTAAAATTAGAGGGGTATTTTGGGTAATTTACATGTTCCAAAATTCTGGGTTTTACATGCGATACACATTTGGACGGGTGATCAAAGACTATGTCCGAGATGGTCACACGATCCTCGGGGAAAATACGTATGCCCCCCTCTCAAAATAATCTGAACAAAAAAAAATCTCTTTTACATTTAATGTTTTATAACAGCCAAATTTATAAACACACGCTTTTGTTTTTTTCCTTATGGATTTTGTTAGCCTACACGAACATGTCGTTTAGATAGCATAAATCAATTATTCCATTGGTCATCTTTAAAACCAAACCTCAAACAGAAAAGTTCCGTTATTGAAAATTGCAAATTGTGTGATTTCATTTTTTCGGCTTCGGTTTCTTTCTTTTTTATTTTTTTTTATTTTATTTTATTTTTTAATTATTTTGGTTCAGTTACAAGTTTTTTCCGGTTGTTCCTTTATATGTACAATAAATAAACTATTTAGTTATTAGCCATCATAACAAGTTTTTTTCCGATTGTTTGTTGGATTATGTGATATGTTGTTAAACTTTGATTTGGTTTAATTGAAATCAGTTTACCTTATAAATTAAGCAAGTGTCAATACTCAAAACTTAAGTTTTGACAAGATTTTGGCAGCATCATGTTGAGTTTTGTCTTCATAATTTGTATTGGGTATGGCAAAACGCAACAGCAAAACTCAAACCGCAACCTTAGAAATAGTACAAAATGCAATCTCCAACACGCAAGTCCAAACCTCAAGTACCAAACCGCAAGCAGTGTTAGACAAACCTCAATAGAACCAAAATGCAAGGTCAACGTCAACTCGCAACATTTCAAACCGCAATAAGTCAAAACGCAAGCTCGGCAAACCGCAATCAGCCAAAGCAACTCGTGAAATCGTAACCATTCAAACTGCAGCCGGTCAAACATAATCAGTCAAACCACAAAAGACAGAAATGTCGCTTTCCCTGCGTTTTGTCTTCTTTCCCCTTTTAGTTACAAGCCAAACCGCAGCTCCTTAATTACTCAAACCGCAACAAAAGCTTACCAAAACAATACAAACTACAACTAAGAAACTATTACCGAGAGTCAAAACGCAACCACAAAACTTACTCCAATCTTCTAAGAAAATCAGCAACAAAGCTGTAGAAAAGCAAGAAACGTTCCTAGTACTATTAGTGAACATGGAAGTACCAAGTTTTGACAAATTTAATCACAAATAAAGCTTAAACCTTTGATTTTCTTTGTTTTCTATTCGACTAAACAAAATAACACAAATACACCTAAACAAGTCACAAATCCGAATACATACAACCTAGCTAATCAACCATGGCTCTGATACCAATTGTTATATATAAAAAAAATAGCACACACAAGGTTTATGATCAAGCCGTGTATAGAGAGTGAAAGAGATGAGAGTGGGAACTTAGTGAGAGAAAATGAAATTGTATTATGAAGCACCAACCCTCTTCCTTGGTGGAAGAGGGCTTATAGAGTTCTTACAAAAACACCTCACATGGGCTATGGAGCGGGCTGATAGTGGGTAAAGACCCGACCCGACTCCATGGATGATACGATAAATAAACGTTTAACTAATAAGCCTACAAGCTATATTATGCTAAATGATACTCGGGGTGACCGAGTCTTCCTTCTGAGTTTACATATTCCTAACATCTTAGCTAACTTTTCCTTCCTAAACCCTAGTACAACTATTTAAAGCTCAACATGCAACTCCTTTAAGCATAGAATCCAAATTAGGTCATTTAAGCTCCTAAATCATGTTTAAACTTTATCATTAGGTACGAAACCATAATGCTTGATTCCTAAACCTTAAATCTAACTCCTAAATCATTTTAAACCCTAATCTAGAACCCTAAACCTAAGTGAAAACCCTAATCTAGTTTAAACCCTAAACGAAAGGCTAATATCCTAAACCTAAGTTTAAACCTAAAATTAAGCTAGCACACTTCCTCCACTCCTTGTCACCACCTTGATAGCTACCCTAAGAAGCCTACCAACAGCCTCCATCACCACCTCGTCACCACCTTGGCCACCAAGGTGGTCTCGTAATCTACTTGTTACTAACCTTGGCCTCCAAGGGTCTTTCGTCACCCTTAGGCTGCCGCGACCTCACCACCACTTTCCACCATGACCTAGCTACTATCCTAGCCTTAAATAGTCATTTACTAGCTGCCATTAGTCACCCCCTCCACCCTTGGCCACCACTCCACGCATATGACTTGGTCTCCAAGTTTTCGAAGGCTATAAAGTGCCGAGTACCCCATCTCATTCAAAACCATTCCAAAACTCTCTCCACCTCAAAACCTTGATCTGGGCCAAGTAATTGGAGTAGCATAAGAGTCCTTAGAATCCATTGGAAGCCAAGAATCAAGGCTTGAAGCCCGCTCCTAGTCGTATAAGCCGAGAGAACCAAAAACCCTAGTTCGAACCATTTCAAGCTGTGTAAGTAATTCCACTTGTTCAATAAGATCGTTCATTATTTTAGAATGTTCATAAGCTTTATTAAATCCCATATAAGTCTTTGCTTGAGCCTTGAATTACAAAAGTCTACACGTTTTTCTTTAAAACACTAAAAACAACTTGAATTGATATTTTTAATCACAAAACCTTTCCATATGCCATAAGCTTGTATAATCTACTTATTTTAGCCTATTCTAATAAGCCATAAGCTGTAAAACTCTTCTGGATTCCAAAAATATACTTTGCATGGATTTTGGACTTGTTTTGCAAATGTTTCCATGCAAGGGGCATATATTGTAACTTTTTGAAACTAATAAGTATAAGGGTTATTTCTAACATTATTTTAAACTTATAACTATATGGACCTATTTTGCCAAGTTTTAAAGTTAAAGGTTTAACACATATATACTTATTATATAAAGCACCAATTTTGTAAAATTTATAACTACAAGGGTATGTTTTGCAATTTTGAAAACTTAAAGGTATAAATGAAATATTCTTGAATAATTAAAATCCTATCTTTTAATTTAACAACGTATCACATTACTAGGGAATTTCATGTAAGGTGTTTCAGTTGGGTATACGTTTTGACGCGTTTGCTGGGTTTACGATTTAAAGTGTCCTGGCTCTTCAAACGTTTACTACATGACCTCTGAATTAAAGTAGTCCGAACAGTGTTACGTTATATCCATAATCTAATGTATCAAAGAAACCTTTACTTCAAACTTAATGAAACAAAGTTTTGAAACATAAACAACTCTACTAAGACTTGACATACACTACCTAAGGTTGTGTGAGTAAGCTGTCTATTACCTGAGACACTTTTGACATCAATTAGATTTCCCTGAACTAAGGTGAGTTCATAGTCTCACTTTTAAATGCTTTATAAACCCGTGAGGGGAATACATGCTATAAACATGAATACAAGTATTTTCTCCTGATTGATTATTGCGTGAGTACCGCCTTTTGCCACTATAACTTAAATTTCATGAGCCATAATCACTTGCGAGTGAACGCGAATATGGTGGATAAATTTATCTGGAGTTTGACAACTCCCGTTGGTGTGCCCCTACCGGTTACCAATTAGCATTATTTAAGAACAAAGAGGTTAACCTTGGCAAGTTACCTTACTTCTAGTCACTGATTGGTCTGCAGTGCCATCATTGGACTTGGAAATGCTAATTTGGGGTGTCATGAGCTTAGTTGCAATAAAATTATTTTATCTTTGGGTGCAACAACGATGCCCACACGAACTTATATTCAAACTATTACCATCTAAACCTATGAATTTCACTCAACCTTTGTGTTAACCTTTAAGCAAGTTATCCCAGGTAACTGAGCACACTATGGCCTTACTGTTCAGATGTACTGTGATGTACATGATCGATCAAACAAATATAACAAACAATTCAAACCCAAACAAAGAATCGATCTTAAACTCAAACAAACATTTTTTTTCCTTTTCTTCTTCATCTTTAACCTGGCTGTGATACCACTTATTGGTAATTCAAAGAAAAATCAAACAAACAAATTCGAACAAATGAATGCGGAAACTTTATTTAAATACCAAACCAAATTACAAAATCAAATTCAAAAACAAATTCTAATTCAAAGGTACCAAACCCTAATTCAAAAGGTACAAACAAAACTAATGATATTGGCCTCTATTTATAGGCATCAAACAAACAGTCATAAAGAGTTTCCAAATTCTAAGCAAACTTGGTGGACAAGTCAAACAAATTACCAAACAACCCTTAAAGTTTAAGTCACTTTTCAAACAATCTCCACCGTGACTTCAACTCCACTCAAAACTACAAACCAAACGAATCTTTCGTTTTCAAATTCAAATTTCCAAATTTCCATATTTCAAATTCCAAACGCTAGAGATGCTAGCCAAATTCAAAACGAATGATCGATTCCCAAAAATGATCCAAAACAAACCGAACAAATACAAACGCCAATAATCTTTAAAACGAACAATCAAACGTTAATCGACAAATTCAAACTCGGTCAACCAAACAAATGAATCGGCTCAAACGATCTTCAACAAAGACAATCAAATTCGGACAACCAACTTCAAAAGCCCGACGAACGAAGATCCAAATATTCAAACGAACAAATTTCAAACGATTGAACAAATTCAAACGACTTGAACCAAGTCTTCAAACGCCAAATCGATCTTCAAATTTCAAATACCAAATTCAAATTCCAATGGTCCACTTATATAATAAGAATTACGACCCAAACATCAACTTCAAATTCTAGTGACCAACTTATTTGATAAGTATTACGGTCCAACTTCAATTCAAACTTATTATTCGAGTATCAAACAAATTCAAGTTAATAAATAACTTGACGAACGGGCTCCAATTCAAACGTCCCAACATGATACGCATAATAATTCTAGTGACCCACTTATCTAATAAGAATTATGGTCCAAATTATTATTCTTCAAACAAACTTGTCATTTAAAAAGCCAAACAAATTGATAACAAATTTATTCCAAACGAAAGCTCCAAATACGAAGAATGGTCAAAACCTAGTCACCAAAACGAATTCAGACTAAAAGGAAACAATGATTGGTTCCTGTGAAACAAAACTTTCGAATGATGTTGGTGCAATATCAAGAAAGTCCTATACTAAACCCAACAAAACCAATTCAAAAGAAACCAGATGTACTGTGATGTACATGATTGACCAACACATATAAAAAACAATTCAAACCCAAACAAAGAATCGATCTTAAACTCAAACAAACATTTTTTTTCCTTTTCTTCTTCATCTTTAACCTGGCTGTGATACCACTTATTGATAATTCAAAGACAAATCAAACAAACAAATTCGAACGAATGAATGCAGAAACTTTATTCAAATACCAAACCAAATTACAAAATCAAAATTCAAAAACAAATTCTAATTCAAAGGTACCAAACCCTAATTCAAAAGGTACAAACAAAACTAATGACATTAGCCTCTATTTATAGGCATCAAACAAACTGTCATAAAGAGTTTCCAAATTCTAAGCAAACTTGGTGGACAAGTCAAACAAATTACCAAACAACCCTTAAAGTTTAAGTCACTTTTCTAACAATCTCCACCGTGACTTCAACTCCACTCGAAACTACAAACCAAACGAATCTTTCGTTTTCAAATTCAAATTTCCAAATTTCTAGATTTCAAATTCCAAACGCTAGAGATGCTAGCCAAATTCAAAACAAATGATCGATTCCCAAAATGATCCAAAACAAACCAAACAAATACAAACGCCGATAATCATTAAAATGAACAATCAAACCTTAACCGACAAATTCAAACTCGGTCAACCAAACAAACGAACCGGCTCAAACGATCTTCAACAAAGACAATCAAATTCGGACAACCAACTTCAAAAGCCCGACAAACGAAGATCCAAATATTCAAACGAACAAATTTCAAACGATTGAACAAATTCAAACGACTTGAACCAAGTCTTCAAACACCAAATCGATCTTCAAATTTCAAATTCCAATGGTCCACTTATATAATAAGAATTACGACCCAAACATCAACTTCAAATTCTAATGACCCACTTATTTGAGAAGTATTACGGTCCAACTTCAATTCAAAATTATTATTCGAGTATCAAACAAATTCAAGTTAATAAATAACTTGACGAACGGGCTCCAATTCAAACGTCCCAACATGATACGCATAATAATTCTAATGACCCACTTATCTAATAAGAATTATGGTCCAAATTATTATTCTTCAAACAAACTTGTCATTTAAAAAGCTAAACAAATTGATAACAAATTTATTCCAAACGAAAGCTCCAAATACCAAGAATGGTCAAAACCTAGTCACCAAAACAAATTCAAACTAAAAACAAACAACGATTGGTTCCTGTAAAACAAAACTTTCGAATGATGTTGGTGCAATATCAAGAAAGTCCTATACTAAACCCAAAAAACCAATTCAAAAGAAACCAGATGTACTGTGATGTACATGATCGATCAAACAAATATAACAAACAATTCAAACCCAAACAAAGAATCGATCCTAAACTCAAACAAACATTTTTTTTGCTTTTCTTCTTCATCTTTAACCTGGCTGTGATACCACTTGTTGATAATTCAGAGACAAATCAAACAAACAAATTCGAACAAACGAATATGGAAACTTTATTCAAATACCAAACCAAATTACAAGATCAAATTCAAAAACAAATTCTAATTCAAAGGTACCAAACCCTAATTCAAAAGGTACAAACAAAACTAATGACATTGGCCTCTATTTATAGGCACCAAACAAACCGTCATAAAGACTTTCCAAATTCTAAGCAAACTTGGTGGACAAGTCAAACAAATTACCAGACAACCCTTAAAGTTTAAGTCACTTTTCTAACAACAAAGATAGTAGTTCAAAGTACATTATATCTAAAAAACAACATATCATAAGTTGCTAGTAATCTAAACCATCCAGAAGCATTCAAATAACAAACAAGTTACATTTTGTTAATTTTGTATAAGCAATTTTGGCATGGAGTTACTAAACAGTTGGTCCATTGAAGTCACATCACATGAACTACCAGATTCTCAAAGCAAATTGTCTATCAAAATACTCAAAGCAAAGTTATGGTGTAGCCAAATTCGGCATTCTTAATTAGAACCAGTGTTTCCTTTAAATAATCATCAGAATATCAACAAAGTTTGACTCAATAAGATTGTAACGTACAAGCAATGGATTCCAAGATTTTGCAGATTAAGGGTTTACTATATGAACTAGTTGTGTAGACCAAAAAGGATTCGGTATAGAAGTTCAAAGCAATAAGGCATACAACAAGTCAAAATCAAGTTTATAAAGACTTGACTCAAACACTTATCAAGTTTTTACAATCATACTTAATAGTTGCAGATCAGTTAAATTCATATCAAGTCATTGCCAAACTAAGTTCAAATTTATCCTAAAATGGTCGGGTCAAACTAAAGATTTCCCCAATTTGCTTGTGTCCCTATATAAAACTGGTTATTAGATAAACTTAACAAAGTTAAACTAGAAGCAAAGTACAATTTTATTAAGACTCGTAAAATACCCGTTTGACCCAGATTATATATAACTCCAATCAATGTAATTAAATGGGTATCGGGTCATTTGACAACCTATGTGAAATGAACCTGACCAGTACAATCATCCCTAAGTTAAGAGGAGATTCGTCACTTACTCTTATCTTTGTAAGTCTCCAATAGTCCAGTTTTTAGTGATACTGTAATAGTTAAAAAAAGCAACAGACAGATTGTTGACCAAAAAATTTGTTCATCTAGCCACCTCATGCATGTCATATACACATATATAATGACGCTCTTCTATATTGATTATAGTTTTCAAGCAATACCGATATATCAAAGTAATTAAATTGAATTTTCGTCTATCTAAACAAACAGTTCACCTGTTCAACTCTTGACTACTACTCATAAGCTAAGAAGAAACATCTACACTCCAATTTCCACACCAGGTGTCCTAAGTTATTATTAAGTGCCCCCAAATACAGATTCAAAATCGATACTGAGTGCCTAACCCCAACAATATGTTCCAACCTATTAAGGAAATTAGAAGATTTAATAGTGTCTCCTACCACCCACCTATTAGAAAGTAATTAGAGAACAAAGGAGGCAGATTGTGTCTGTTAAATTCATATTCAGTTTGGTGTATTTTTCTAGTACAAGTTTTTGCTATCATTCTTGTTCAATTTATGTCGATTCATGAAGAATAACAACATGTGAAGATCGATTACCAACAACTATTAACTGGTATAAAGCTTTGGGTTGGCCATGGCCCAAACCGGCGCCATTAACGCGGCTCCCTCCCCGGCTACACAACACTCAAAAAATGACTAGATACATATCCATAAAAGTATCCTTTATATTTAATCGATTAGATTCACAGTTGTTCTTGTTGACAATAATGATGATCGACATCCAGTACAAATTAGTTGTCCATTTTTAAACACACAATATATTAACTAGATACTCAGTGGCAAGACAACTTTTTAAAACACTACAATATATTTCACATGGTTCATGCACGGCGACATACATACAATTTTTAAGGACTTTTAACTGGCCTTTTCTCCGTCCTTAAATTAGTTAAATTGTTACCATCATAAACACATAACAAACACATGCAAATGGAATCTACTATGGTGGTTCTGTATCCTTCTTGTTATAAGATTAGTCTCTATTTTAGCTTATGGTTACGCCTAGGGTATTCAGTGTCAGCTTGTTATTATTAGTCAAGTAGGAGTCGGGTAGGTTGGCTTGTGTCCCAAGCCCAACCCCTGTCATTGTAATAGCCGACTTAGGACTCTTGTTAGAGTCGGTTTACCCTCCGCCTCATCTCTATAAAAGGAGGTGAGGGGGTACGGATTTGGTACGCATTCTTTCAATACTAATCAACGTTTGATTAGGGTTTACTTACTTGTGCATCGTTCTTTACTTTTTGTCGATATAAGCTGCGAGTGTGTCGACTTCGAGATCAAAGTAATCCGCTCTAGTAACTAGGATTGTTGATCAACAATATCAACATGTAGTATCAAGAGCTCAGGTTCGCGGAGTTCACTGGTTATCTAGTGTAACACCCCGCCTTATAGACCACAATATTGTCCGCTTTGCCCGAAGGCTCACGGCTTTGCTTTTGTGGCCCTCATGTGAAGACTTCCCAGCAGGTCACCCAAGCCAGTACTACTCTCACATGAGCACGCTTAACCATATGGCCGATCAACCATTCCACCACAAAACGCGTTGTTGTCATATAAGGCGAATGTTAACATATATGTCCCAGTATCACTCCAAGTCACAGCCAATGTGGGATTTACCTGGGGTATTACATTCACCCCCTGTAGGGACTCATCGTCCCCGATGAAGTTTGCCCCACATCCCGAACGGCTTGGAGTGGCTCTGATACCATCTGTAACACCCCGCCTTATAGACCACAATATTGTCCGCTTTGCCCGAAGGCTCACGGCTTTGCTTTTGTGGCCCTCATGTGAAGACTTCCCGGCAGGTCACCCAAGCCAGTACTACTCTCACATGAGCACGCTTAACCGTATAGCCGATTAACTGTTCCACCACAAAACGCGTTGTTGTCATATAAGGCGAATGTTAACATATATGTCCCAGCATCACTCCAAGTCACAGCCAATGTGGGATTTGCCTGGGGTATTACATTTAATGTAATACCCTAGGCAAATCCCACATTGGCCGTGACTTGGAGTAATGTTGGGACATATGTTAACATTCACCTTATATGACAACAACGCGTTTTGTGGTCTAACGGTTAATCGCCCAAATGGTTAAGCGTGCTCATGTGAGAGTAGTACTGGCTTGGGTGACCTACCGAGAAGTCTTCACATGAGGGCCACAAAAGCAAAGCCGTGAGCCCTCGGCCAAAGCGGACAATATTGTGGTTTAGAAGGCGGGGTGTTACAGATGGTATCAGAGCCACTCCAAGCCGTTTGGGATGTGGGGCAAACCTCATCGAGGACGATGAGTCCCTAAGGGGGGGGGGTGAATGTAATACCCTAAGCAAATCCCACATTGGCCGTGACTTGGAGTAATGTTGGGACATATGTTAACATTCACCTTATATGACAACAACGCGTTTTGTGGTCTAACGGTTAATCTCCCAAACGGTTAAGCGTGCTCATGTGAGAGTAGTACTGGCTTGGGTGACCTACCGGGAAGTCTTCACATGAGGGCCACAAAAGCAAAGCCGTGAGCCCTCCGGCAAAGCAGACAATATTGTGGTCTAGAAGGCGGGGTGTTACATCTAGGATCGATCAAGAAGGGTTTATTTGTTGTTCAACAGCAAGGGTTCTTGGTGTTCGGGTTCGTGGACGTCAAGGAGCAGCAAGGGTCGACAATAAAGGGTTCTTAGGTCTTCGATTGTCCGGGTTCGCGACAAGGTGTAGGAGGCTTAAGGGTTTGTTGGTTTTTCGATTCTTGAAGATAAATTTTTTTTTCTGGTGGTTGTTTGAAGAAGGAACAAGATCTGGTTTTCTTTCTTTGTCGGCGTATAGTAAACGAAGAAGAACCAGGATAGGTTTTTTTTGACAAAGGCGACAGGAGATTTTATAATATTGGTTGAATATAAGTAAAAGAAATTCAATTTGATTTTCTTTTGTTTTATTATTTATAAAACAAGAGGATTAATTAATTAAAAGGGTATTGCACAAGGGACTTTGTTAGTTTGTGATTATGAGGGTTTTTCCCAAGGTTTAGCAAATTAATAAAGGGATTAAAGAATGATGGGAGCCAAGTTTGAGATCGAGAAATTCAATGGAACTGGTGATTTCGGGTTATGGAGAGTCAATATGCGTGCTTTATTAATCCAACATGGATGTCAAGCAGCTCTGGAGGTTTTACCCGCTAATATGGATGCTACAGCAAAAGCAGAGCTAAACAAGAAAGCTCACAGTGCCACGATTTTGTGTTTAGGTAACAAAGTTCTGAGAGAGGTTACTGGGGAGACGACTGCAGCGGGGGTTTGGACCAAGCTCGAGACTTTGTACATGACAAAGTCCTTGGCCAATAAGTTGTACCTGAAGAAGAAGTTGTATACATTCTACATGCCTGCTGGACGTACGATTTCTGAGCATATTGATGAGTTCAACAAAATCATTCTTGATTTAGCAAATATTAAGGTAAAATTCGAGGATGAAGATCTTGCTTTATTATTACTCACTTCTTTACCAGCATCATACGAACACTTTGTGGATACCTTACTTTATGGACGGGAAGCTTTGACTTTGGAGGATTTGATGGCCACACTGAATTAAAGGAAATCAAAGAAAGGTCTAAGGCGAAGGGGGATGATGGTGAAGGATTATATGTGAGGGGAAGAACTGATCGCAGGAATTCGCATCAGTCTACGGGAAAGTCAAGATCGAAGTCTCGAGGTGGAAGACTCAAGTGCTTTATTTGCTCATCTGAGGAGCACTTGAAGAGAAACTATCCAAAGAATAATCGCAAGAAGTCAAATGGTTTCATCAAGAAAGAAGATTCCATTGGTTCGATTTATGACGGTTCTGAGGTGATGATGGTGATGAGTGCAAAGGCTCTGCTAGATTGGATCATGGATTCAGGGGGTTCATACCACATGACACCGAGGTTAGATATATTTTTTGATTTTCTAGAATGTGATGGGGGCAGGGTACTGTTGAGTGACTACAGGGAGTGCAAGATCAGAGGTATTGGCAAGGTAAGGGTATAACTAAAAGATCGGTCTAGTTTTGTATTACACAATGTCAGGTATATTCCTGAATTGAAAAGAAACTTGATATCACTGGGAACTCTTGAAAAAGAAGGATATACCGTAAAAATGCAGTCAGGCAAAATCAAGGTTGTTGACATAAATAATGCCTAAAAACATGGTTAGCATTAATCGAAATCTCTATGTTTTCATAATCATAAAACGTAAATTCATTAAACTAAAACTTATGTCGTAAACAAGTATTCAGAGATAAATATTTCTCTAAGCAAAGTGTTTATTGCATTCTATGATCAAAGGAAATTTTTCTCTAAGCACTAGAACTTTTATAAAATGTCATAAACATCTTATATCTTTTACAAAATTATTTTTGGAATTAAAAGAATATGTTTAAATCATTATAAATATATGATTTCAGAATTCCAACCAAAAATGGCATATATTATACAGAAAAACCTTCCCCACTAAAAGACAAAAAAATCCAATGTTCTGGGGGGGGGGGGGGGGCTTAATTATACTAGGCGGCCCCCTTAATGATTAAGGGGACCGCCCCTTAATTAAGGGGACCGGCCACGCTCCAGAACAGTAATTTGTTTGCCTATAAATATTGGTTTATTTCACAGATTTTTCTCACCTTTTGCACTCCTAAACTTTCTATTCTAGATCTCTGTTTCTATTCTCTAAATCCTTTGATCATACATACATAATTCTTTGTTTCAAAGTGATCCAAACATCAACCTCTCAAGTGCAAGAAAAGAATACTTCTATCCTCCGAGACAAGAAGTATTACAACTTGTTGTGATCTCCACATCCATGTTGTTAGAGTATCATTCATTACATATGTTTCTTTGTGTTATTTGTTGTGAATATTTGGTTGAAGATAGATTAGCTTAGTGTGTAGATAGAGTGATTGTTTAGAAGATTGTTGTGAAGTAGATAGTTGGAAAGTAGATAGTTGTGAAGAAGATTGTTGGGAAGTAGATAGTTGAGGTAGATAGTTGTGAAGAAGATAGTTGTGAAGTAGATAGGTGTGAAGATAGATAGGTGTGAAGTAGTTGTGTATAAGGTGTGATCAAGTTGTGACCAAGTTGTGGTGTGTATATTGGTGTGTAAGGTTTTCTCCGCCATAAGGGAGCTTGTTGACATAGTGAAGAAAACTCTCGAGTTAGGTGCTCGGGGAGTGGAGTAGGGCAAGGAAAGTGTCCTTGTAGCCGAACATCTATATTTTTATTGTCTCGCGGTTCGATCTTTCCATCTCTCATTTATTTCTATACTTACATTATTATTGCTATATCATACAAAATTGTTGTTGTTTATATTGTGCAAGATTTGAGATCACATAATATCGAATCTAAATTTTTGAATGTAAAGAAAACATGCAAACAATCTTTTATAACAAATTAAAAAGACGTAAAACTATTCAATCCCCCTTCTAGTTTTCCACAATTGGTATCAAGAGCCAGGTCTAGCAAGATTTTTAAAATATATTGTATTTTAAAACTTGTAACGATCTTTGGAATCTGAAAAATATTTAGAAGGGCAATCTATGCAAAGACCACCACTATTTGAAAGTGATGGATTTTTATATTGGAAAAATAGATTTGAAACTTATGTGAAATCTAAAGATCTTGATCTTTGGCATGTTATTACCTTTGGTGATTTTCCTCCCACTCAAAAAAATCCAGAAACTAAAATGGATGAAATTGTACCTTTTGAAAATCAAAATGATGATTTGAAAAAGAAACTAGCTAAAAATAATGAAGCTAAAATGGTAATTTATAATGCGTTACCGCATAAAGAATATGAAAGAATTTTTATGTGTAAAACCGCCAAAGAAATTTGGGAATCACTACTTATTACTCACCAAGGTAATAGTCAAGTCAAAGACAATAAAATAGATCTTCTTGTACAACAATATGAACAATTTACGATTCCGGAAGTGGAATCAATTGATAATGCTTTTGCTAAATTTAACACTATTATCATAAGTTTAAAAGAACTTGATAAGACCTTTTCTAGTAAAAATTGTTTTAGGAAATTTCTTAGGGCATTGCATCCAAAATGGCGAGCTAAGGCCACGACAATTGACGAATCGAAGAATTTGATGACGTTATCACTTGATGAACTTATTGGAAATTTGAAGGTCTATGAAGAAATTATAAGAAGAGATTCGGAAACGGTTAAAGTCAAGAAAGAACAAACTAAATCCATTGCTTTAAAAGCCAAAAAGGAACCTAGTGACGATGATGATTCAAGTGACGAGAGTGAAGACGAAGAATATGCAATTGCCGTAAGAGAATTCAAGAAATTCTTCAAAAGACAAGGAAGATTCACTAGATTACCACGAGATGAAAGAATGTCGTTCCAAAGAAATAGAAGTGATAACTACGGGAAAAGAAAGTGTTTTAGATGTGGAAGTCCAAACCATCTCATTGGTGAATGTCTAAAGCCACCGGGTTATGAAAATCAAGGCGCCTTTGTTGGTGGAACATGGAGTGATAGTGATAAAGAAGTGGAAAAACCAAGAGACGAAAAATGTTTTGTGGCCAAAGCAACCGACGAAATATGTTTAGGAATAGACTTAGAGCCTGACGAATGGATCAAGGATAGCGGATGTTCGAGACACATGACAGGGAACCGCAAGCTATTTTCTACGTATAAGACATACAATGGAGGTAACGTTATTTTCGGTAGTGACTTGCGTGGAAAAATCATTGGCAAAGGTACGATTTCTCAAGACTCACTTACTATTGAAAATGTTGAGCATGTAGATCATAGGTAGCCGAATTAGGAAAGGAGGCATATATGTTATGAAACTAGGAAACAAACCGGAAGATAGGATATGCCTAACAACCATAGACGAAAACTCCACATTGTGGCATGGGAGATTAGGACATGCAAACATGCAACAAATACAATCTTTGGCCTCTAAAGAACTAGTTAGAAACTTGCCTAACCTAAGATATGACAAGCATTTTTGTGATGCATGTAAAATTGGAAAACAAGTTCATGCTAGTCACAAAGCTAAGAATATAGTATCCACTACTAGGTGCCTAGAATTATTACATATGGATATATTTGGTCCATCTGCTATACGGAGCTATGGAGGAAACAATTATACCTTAGTAATAGTAGATGACTATTCACGATACACGTGCACTAGGTTCTTAAGTGACAAAACCCAAGCCTTTGAAAAATTTGAAATATTTAGTAAAATGATTCAAAATAAATTAGGATGCACAATAGTAGCCATTAGGACGGACCATGGTAGGGAATTTGATAACGAAGTACAATTAAGAAAATATTGTGATTTAAATGGAATATCTCACAATTTCTCCGCTCCTCGTACTCCTCAATCAAATGGCGTAGTAGAAAGAAAAAATAGGTCACTATAACAAATGAGTAGAACAATGTTAAATGAACAATCCATCCCACAAAAATTTTGGTGTCACGCTGTAGATACATCAACATATATTATTAATAGGGTATCAATTAGGAGAATTTTAGGAAAAACTCCTTATGAGTTACTAAGAGGTTGAAAATCTAACTTAAACTACTTTAGGGTATTCGGAAGTAAATGTTATATTTTAAACACTAAAGATTACCTTACTAAGTTTGACCCAAAATCATACGAAGGAATATTTTTAGGGTACTCACAAAATAGCAAAGGATATATAATACTTAACAAACACACTATGAAAGTAGAAGAATCATTAAATGTAACATTTGATGAAACACCACCACCTCCTAAAACATAACCTTTACAAGATGATGACTTAGTCGAAGATGAACCTATTGAGGTTAGTAAAACAAAACCCATAAAAAATGATAATGAAAACATAGACTTAAGAAATAACGAAGTCGTAAATATTAAGGAATCTAAGTTACATCCATTAGATAACATAATAGGACATCTTATTCAAAGCACCCTTAGGTCACAAGCCCAAGATAAAAATAACTTCTTTTGTTTCCTCTCAGCAATAGAACCTAAGAATATTAATGAAGCATTAAAAGATGAAAGTTGGGTTATAGCTATGCAAGAAGAATTAAACCAATTTAAGGCACATGATGTTTGGGAATTAGTCCCAAATCCAATGAACATGACCATTATAGGAACTAAATGGGTATATAGGAATAAGTTAGATGAAAATGGAATAGTAACTAGGAACAAAGCTAGGTTAGTTACCCAAGGTTATAATCAACAAGAAGGAATTGATTATGACGAAACTTATGCCCCCGTAGCTAGACTAAAATCTATTAGGATATTACTAATTGCCTATGCATACGCCCTAGACTTTAAGTTATTCCAAATGGACGTGAAAAGTGCATTCCTAAACGGTTTTATCAATGAGGAGGTTTATGTGGAACAACCTCCAGGATTCATTGACTTCGCAAAACCTGATTATGTTTATAAGTTAAAGAAAGCTTTATATGGACTCAAACAATCTCCTAAGGCTTGGTATGATCGATTAAAAGCTTTTCTTATTAAACAAAATTATGCCATGGGAATGGTAGATAACACTCTTTTCACTAAAAAGAAAGACCCAAATCTCATCATTGTTCAAATATATGTTGACGACATTATATTTGGATCAACTTGTCAAGAAATGTGTGATAAATTTGCCAAAATCATGCATGATGAGTTCGAGATGAGTATGATGGGTGAACTAAACTTCTTCCCAGGATTACAAATAAAACAATTAGAAGATGGAATATTCTTTAACCAATCTAAGTACATTAAGGAAATGCTTAAGAAATTTGGCCTAGAAGACTCAAAACCGATTAAAACTCCTATGTCTACGAAAGTGAAACTCACAAAGGATGATGAAGGTGAGTCTATAGATAATACTAAGTATAGAGGAATGATAGGTAGTTTACTATACTTAACGGCAAGTAGACCTGATATCATGTTTAGTGTCTGCCTTTGTACCCGCTTTCAAGAGGATCCCAAAACCTCTCACCTATAAGCGGTTGCGTATCTTCCGATACATTAAAGGAACTATACACTTAGGATTATGGTATCCTAAGGGATTCGGCATAGAAACCATCGTCTATGCGGATTCAGATCATGCGGGAGACTACGTAGATAGAAAGAGCACTAGCGGTATTTGCACTTTTATGGGATGTTGTCTAACATCTTGGTTTTCAAACAAGCAAACCGCTCTTGCTATTTCTACCACCGAAGCTGAATATGTAAGCGCTGGAAAGGCATGTCAACAAGCACTATGGATGAAACAAGCTCTCATAGACTATGGCATTAGGTTAAAAAATGTTCCTATTATGTGTGATAACAAAGGTGCGATAGATTTAAGTAAAAATCCGGTTCAACACTCTAGGACTAAACATATAGAAATACGCCACCACTTCCTTAGGGATAATGTACAAAAAGGTAACATATCTATAGAAAACGTTGCATCGGAAGATAACATTGCGGATATATTCACTAAACCCCTTAAGCGTGAATTATTCAACCACTTGCGTTTAGGATTAGGAATGATGGAACAAGTTGACTAAATTCTATTGCATTTACACTACTTGTTACTTGCATAAAATTTATTTTTCTTCGACCTCTCCATATCTGAGTATAGGAATCTATTTCGCACAAAATTAAAGATTCGGAAACCTCATTTTAATTGCATATACTCTCTTGTAAAACCCAATCAAATTTTCTTTAAATCATTTTCGTTGCATTGTTGACAAATGCTAAAAACTTTTTCTTAAATCATGCATAAAATCTCACATGAATCGTCAAAATATATAATCTAATATATAACATTGACATTCATGAATCGAGCAAAAATTGAATCAAGTAGATTTTGGATTATTTCTTAGGAAGTTTACTTATTTGCATTTAGGAGTCGAAACAATCACAACTCCACATTTGTTGCATATAGGCAGACACTAGGACAAAATCACTCACAATATTGTCATCTTGTTCCATCACTAGTTTTTCACTCACCAGTTGCCTTTACCTTTGATCTAAGATAGTTACTCTAGGAAGATTAAGTGCCCTTGCCTTTACTTGTCTCTTCTAGATTATTATTTATTGCTTGTTTGCTCTATTAATTAAATGTTTTTGCATGCATGCTATATTATGATTATATTAGATGCTATATTTCCTCAAAGAGTTGAACTTGCTTGAATCCAAATCCAAAAATACAACCTTTCTACAAATTTTCTGCCAAAAAACCCAATTCTGGCAATCTGGAAACCACCAGATGGGCGGCCCCCTTAATTTTGTAAGGAGGCCCCCTTAATCATTATGGGGACCGCCCCCTAATTAAGGGGACCGGCCATCTAACGGTTGGGTTTACAAAATCTTTTCTCCTTTTTAGCCTATTTCAACCTACATTTCCCAATTTTCACCAACATATTTTGTCCTAATCTCACAAACAAACCTTATCCATCCATAAACACACAAATCTTACACTATAAATATCCCATTCTTCAAACCTCTCTATTCATCTCATCATGACCTCTCCAAACAAACCAAAACCAAAAGCCTCAAGGCTAGCAAGGATGACGGAGAAACCCGTTTGGCAAAGAAAAAGCCCTCGAAACAAATCCATCATAACCAATGAAGTTGGAAATCACTCAACACCTCCAACTACTTACTTCCCAACCGTTACACCAAACCCACAAGGACAATCCTTTGATCATCTTTACAAACCATACAACATTGTCCAAACATCCACTTTCATGCCAAATTACACATCTCAACCTCCAACCACTTATAATGATCCATAGAAGTTTGATCAACCATCAAACTACACTTCCAACAATTTCAATTCCAACTACACAACCCCAATTCATACATATCAACACAATGATTCTCTCTACATTGCCATGGAAAAGAAAAAGTTTTGTGATGAAATAAACCAAATCCATGATCTTAGTGATCTCCTTGCTATGCATCTTGCACAACGCAATAAAGGGCAACCTCCCTCATCACCCTATGCAAATTGCCTACCCCACTCTCTCAACTTGGATCAAGTTACAAACCACACTCACTTTTGCCCTTGTTGCATCTTCCTTCAAAAAAAAATCCTCTACTTGGGTGAACATATTTCTTGGATCGAATATCTTCTCACTCGTCCTCATCCAATACCACCCTTGACACGATACAACATCGTGGATCCACCTCTTCCGCTCCATACTCCACTCCATATCCTTCTCCATCAAACAACTAAGCTCTATGCTTATGTTCCCCTTAAGCAAATAAAACACTCAACCATGGGTTACAAGCAAGTCCAAGTGCCCTCTTTGGCAATTTAGGACTATGTTGCTTTTTTTGTTTTATTGTAATCAATATGATTCAAGCATATTGAATGTTGTAATGATGATCATTTCTATGTTCATCTCATATATGCGTGAATGAATCTATTTTTATTTGCATTATTGTTGCTTTGCATATATATGTCTTGTTCTCCTCACATATTTTTTGTAGCCAAGCATTCCATAGCTCATTTCCTTGGTGCTCTCAAATGAGGGGGAGCATACATCAAGGGGGAGCTTTCTACCTGTTTAACTTCTTTCATGAAGTTTATTCGGCATAACCTTTTTAAGTTTTGTAATCATCAAAAAGGGGGAGATTGTTGACATAAATAATGCCTAAAAACATTGTTAACATTCATCGACATCTCTATGTTTTGATAATCACAAAACGTAAATTCATTAAACTAAAAATTATGTCGTAAACAAGTATTTAGAGATAAATATTTCATTTTGCATCCAAATCACTTAACGTATGAATAAACAAAGTGTTTATTGCATTCTATGATCAAAGGAAATTTTTCTCTAATCACTAGAACTTTTATAAAATGTCATAAACATCTTATATCTTTTACAAAATCATTTTTGGAATTAAAAGAATATGTTTAAATCATTATAAATATATGATTTCAGAATTCCAACAAAAAATGGCGAATATTATCCATAAAAACCTTCCCCACTAAAAGACAAACAAATCCAACGTTCTGGGGGCGGCCCCCTTAATTATACTAGGCGGCCCCCTTAATGATTAAGGGGACCCCCCCCCCTAATTAAGGGGACCGGCAACGCTCCAGAACAATAATTTTTTGCCTATAAATACTGGTTTATTTCACGGATTTTTCTCACCTTTTGCATTCCTAATCTTTCTATTCTAGATCTCTATTTCTATTCTCTAAATCCTTTGATCATACATACATAAATCTTTGTTTCAAAGTGATCCAAACATCAACCTCTCATGTGCAAGAGAAGAATACTTCTATCCTCTAAGACAAGAAGTATTACAACTTGTTGTGATCTCCACATCCAAGTTGTTAGAGTATCATTCATTACATATATTTCTTTGTGTTATTTGTTGTGAATATTTGGTAGAAGATAGATTAGCTTAGTGTGTAGATAGAGTGATTGTTTAGAAGATTGTTGTGAAGTAGATAGTTGTGAAGAAGATTGTTGGGAAGTAGATAGTTGAGAAGTATATAGTTGTGAAGAAGATGGTTGTTAAGAAGATAGTTGTGAAGTAGATAGGTGTGAAGATAGATAGGTGTGATGTAGCTGTGTATAAGGTGTGATCAAATTGTGACGAAGTTGTGGTGTGTATATTGGTGTGTAAGGTTTTCTCCGCCATAAGGGAGCTTGTTGACATAGTGAAGAAAACTCTCGAGTTAGGTGCTCGGGGAGTGGAGTAGGGCAAGGAAGGTGTCCTTGTAGCCGAACCACTATAAATCTCTTGTCTCGTGGTTCGATCTTTACATCTCTCATTTATTTCTTTACATACATTATTATTGCTATATCATATATATTTGTTGTTGTTTATATTGTGCAAGATTTGAGATCACATAATATCGAATCTAAATTTTTGAAAGTAAAGAAAACACGCAAACAATCTTTTATAACAAATTAAAAAGACTTAAAACTATTCAACCCCCTTCTAGTTTTCCACAAAGGTGATTAATGGTTCTAGGGTTATTTTATCTGGAACACGAAGGGATAATTGCATATACTCTTTGGATGGCCATGCAGTGGCAGGTGAGCTTAATGCTAGTGTTGAAGAAAAAGATAGTCTTACGTAGGTTTGGCATAAAAGACTAGGATACATCAGTGAGGCGGGACTACAGGTGCTTGAAAAGTAGGAGCTGTTTGGCAAGAAGAGTCTAGGTAAGCTCGATTTTTGTGAGAATTGTGTTCTGGGAAAGTCACATCAAGTCAGTTTCGGTGTAGGAAGGCACACTACTCAGGGAGTGATAGACTATGTTCATTCAGATTTATGGGGTCTGTCTCAGGTGGAATCATTGGGAGGTAAGATGTACTTCTTATCTATTGTTGATGATTATTCTAGGAGGGTATGGATTTATATTCTCAGGTTCAAACACGAAGCATTTGGAAAGTTAAAAGAGTGGAAGCAGTTAATAGAGAATCAGACTGGGATGACGGTTAAGAAGATAAGAACAGATAATGGTCTTGAGTTCTGTAACCGGGAATTTGAGCAGCTATGCACTGAGAGTGGAGATGCTAGACATTTGACAGTTTCCGGGATGCCGTAGTAGAATGGATTAGCAGAACGGATGAATAGAACTCTCATGGATAAGGTACACTGTTTATTAATTCAGTCTGGATTGCCCAAGACCTTCTGGGCGGAAGTGACATGTACGGCCGCATATCTTATAAATAGGTCACCATCGACAGCGATTGAGAAAAAGACACCTATGGAGATGTGGTCGGGACATCCAAGTGATTATGGGATGTTGAGGATTTTCGGCTGTGTCGCATATTCACACGTTAAACAAGGTAAGCTCGAGCCGAGAGCAGTAAAATGCGTTCTTTTGGGGTATCCTAAAGGTGTGAAGGGAACAAGCTATATAGGCTTGATAATGAATCACCTAAAATAGTCACTAGCAGGAACGTGGTCTTCAATGAAAGTGTCATGTAAAAAGACACGTTAAAGGATTCTGGTGCAGGTACTGATAAGTCTGTTGAGGAATTACAGGTTGAGGTGGAACTGCAGATGTTAAATAATCATTCACTTGAGGAAGATCTGATTGATGGTCAGGAAGATGGTGATGATGAAGATGCAGGGGATCAGGATCATTATCAAACACCGGATCTCACAGATTATCAGTTGGTTCAGGATAGAGAGCCAAGGACAAGAACGAAACCTTTGAGGTTTCGAGAGGAAAGTAATATGGCTGCTTACGTGTTTGTTGTAGCAGAGGAAGAAGATACTCAAGAACCATTGACATACCAGGAGGCAGTTGCTTGTAAAGATAGATCTAAGTGGAAAGCTGCTATGGATGAAGAGATGGATTCTCTAAAGAAGAATGAGACCTATGAGTTAGTGGATCATCCAACTGGGAAAAATCTGGTGAGTTGCAAATAGCTATTTAAGATAAAGGAAGGGATTGAAGGTGTTCAAAAGCCTAGGCACAAGGCGAGGTTGGTGGCTCGTAGATTCACTCAAAGGGCAGGTATTGACAATAATGAAGTATTTTCGTCGGTAGTTTGACACACATCTATTCGGGTTATACTTACATTGACTACGTGTAGAGATTATGAGCTAGAGCAGCTTGATGTAAAGACGACATTTTTACATGGGAATCTTGAAGAACTGATCTACATGAGGCAGCCACCGGGTTATGAACACGGTAACAAGGTATGTTTGTTAAAGAATCCCTTTATGGTTTGAAGTAGTCACCTAGGCAATGGTATAAGAGGTTCGATGAGTACATGATAAGCAACGGGTTTAAGCAAAGCAGTTATGATAGCTGCGTATATTACAGGAGTTACGCACCAGGTGAGTATATCTATCTACTGTTATATGTAGACGATATGCTGATTGCTTGTAAAAGCAAGGATGAGATTGGGTCTATCAAGTCTTTGCTTAAAAAGGAGTTTGACATGAAAGAGCTCGGGGAAGCAAAGAAGATTCTTGGTATGGTGATCATCAGGGATCGGAGTCACAAGATTATGAGGGTGTCACAATCCGGGTACGTTTCTAAGATTTTAAATAATTATAGAATAGACAATGGGAAATTGGTTAAGATGCCATTGGGTGGGCACTTCAAGCTGTCATTGAAGGATTGTCCGGTTAGGGATTGTGATGTTGAAAGGATGAGTAGGGTGCCATATGCAAATGCGGTTGGGAGCTTAATGTAATTGATGGTGTGCACGAGGCTAGACATAGCGTATGCGGTAAGTGCTGTTAGCAGATCTTTGGCGAATCCAGGTAAAAAGCATTGGGAAGCAGTGAAGTGGATTTTGAAATATTTGCGGGGTACTGCAAATGTGGGTTTGGTGTATGGGACAGATCGTAGCAACCATGTGGACATAACAGGTTTTGTTGATTCACACTACGCTAAGGATCCGGATAAAGGTAGGTCAGTCACGGGTTACGCGTTTTTAGTACAGGGATGTGTTGTAAGCTGGAAGGCAACGCTACAACACGTGGTGGCTCTTTCAACTACAGTGGTTGAGTATATGGCCCTTACGGAGGCTGTGAAGGAAGCTATTTGGCTAAGGGGACTCTTGGAAGAGTTGGGTGTGGAGCTTAACACTATGGCAGTTAATTGTGATAATCAGGGCGCAATTCACTTATCGCGGAATCGTGTTTTTCATGAAAGGACTAAGCACATCAATGTGCGTTATCACTTTATCAGAGATGTTTTGGAAGCAAAGACGGTCGAAGTTCTGAAGGTGTGTACTGAACACAATGCTTCGGATGCCTTGACGAAGGTGGTACCTGGAAACAAGTTTCAGCACTGCTTGGAGTTGCTGAGTGTCGGTGTAGGCTAATATAAAGCCTAAGGTGGAAATTGTTATAAGATTAGTCTCTATATTAGCTTATGATTACGTCTAGGGTGTTAAGTGTCAACTTGTTATTATTAGTAAAGTAGGAGTCGGGTAGGTTGGCTTGTGTCCTAAGCCCAACCCGTGTCATTGTAATAGCCGACTTAGGACTCTTGTTAGAGTCGGTTTACCCTCCCCCTCATCTCTATAAAAGGAGGTGATGGGGGGGGGGGGGGGGAGGGACGGATTTGGTATGTATTCTTTCAATACTAATCAACGTTTGGTTAGGGTTTACTTACCTGTGCATCGTTCTTTACTTTCTGTCGATATAAGCTGCGAGTGTGTCGACTTCAAGATCAAAGTAATCTGCTCTAGTAACTAGGATTGTTTATCAACAATATCAACACTTCTCCAGGTATCGGCCACTTGGTTTCGATGGTGGAGCTTGGAAAACTAATTCAAACACACCACTCTTCACTTTCTATTATCATACTTATTATTCCAGCAACTTTTGAAACCGGTTCCATTGATAAATATATCGCAACTGTCTCAGCCACCAACCCGTCCCTCACATTCCACCACCTCTGATCAGCAATCACTCTTCCACCAGACTTCTCTACTGAATTCTTAGACCTTGCTTTTGGGATCCCAGAACTTTACAACCATTGTACACGATACCCTCGTAAGCATTTCTAAGAAATCAACCATCAAAGCAGTTATCCTAGATTTCTTTTCCAACGCTGCCTTTCAAGTTGTGAAATGTCTTAACTTACCTGTTTATTATTTCTATACTGGTAGCGCTTCTGGTCTTTGTGTGTTCTTATACCTAACGGCCATCCGTAAAACAACTACCAAGAGTATTAAGGAATTAAATATATACTTTGATATTCCTGGAGTGCCGCCCATCCATTCTTTTGATATGCCAGCATTTTTTCCCGATAGAGAAAGCAACCCCTACAAAAACTTCATAAACACTTCTAGTAACATGGCGAAATCTTTTGGAATCATAGCTAGCAAACAGTTTTGCGGGATTCGAAGAAAGAGCTATTGTAACGCTTCGCGATGGTAAATGCATCCTTGATGGTCCAACTCAACCAGTTTATCTAATTGGGCCTTTGATTGCTAGTAGTGAGAATCAAGTGGATCCTAATGAAAACGAATGCTTAAAATGGTTGAACTCACAACCGGGTAAAAGCATAGTGTTTTTGTGTTTCAGGAGTATGGGTGTGTTTAAGAAAGAACAGTTGAAGGAAATAGCTTTTGGGTTAGAGAAAAGTGGGAAAGATTCTTGTGGGTGTTGAGAAAACCGCCATCAGATGATGTAAACGAGTCTCCGCATTCAGGAGGTAAGGACTTTAGTCTTGATGCTGTTCTTCCTGAAGTATTTCTGGCCCGGACTAGTGATAAGGGTTTGGTAGTGAAAAACTGGGCACCACAGCAAGCAATACTTAATCATGACTGAGTAGGTGGATTGGTGAGTCATTGTGGATAGAACTCGTCACTTGAAGCAGTGGTTGTGGGGGTGCCAATGGTGACATGGCCTTTGTATGCTGAGCAGAAGATGAATAGGGTGTATTTGGTTGAGGAAATAAGGGTAGCACTAAGGTTGAAAATGTCGACCGATGACTATGTGACAGCAGAGGCAGTGGAGGAAACCATGACAAAATTGATGGAAGGTGGGGAAGACAGAGTGTTGAGAGAACGGGTTACAGAGATGAGTTTAAGGGCAAAGGCCGCGGTTCAAGATAGTGGCTCCTCTCGTGTTGACATCTTTAAATTAACACAGCCATGGATCGACATGTTACGTGACCAAGCCAATGCAAAATCTCATGCAGTAGAAGATGCCCACGTACATGTTGGGTTAATTATTTAATTGGTCTATTTTAATTGTTTCTTTTGTTTTCCTTTCAAAAGAGAGAGGTCTTATGTTTATGAATAAATAGAAAATTGCTCCGGAAAATTCTCTCAATTCTATCTGGCTTCATATTCATTTTCTTAGTCATTGTGATCACTGATCACGATCTACCCAAATCACGACATCAGTATGTGATAATAGAGATGATCAAGGTACCCTTTTGTGTGTGGATAATTAAACAAAAGTTCAGTACATTTCATGTTCTATCCTATGTTTGTAATTTGTTTCTTTTTTTTTGAAAGGCAAATAAAATATTATATTAGAACAAGGCTCCAAGGAGGAGGCTCAAAGAAATAAACTGATGCGTGGGAATTGCACCAGGCTTTACCTCTCAAGGGATCTCGAGAAGCTTACAACCCCCACCAGGCAGTGTACCTGATCGTTGTAGTATAGTATAGTGACAAGTACCGGGGGATTGATCGTTCAACTCAGGAATAGTATCGCTAGGATTAGAAAGCCTAAAAACTAGGTCTAGAGGTGAGGGATGATTCTTTTTGTATTTTTTATATTTTATAAATGCAAGTAAAAATCTTGGGTTTTGGAAGAGTGGGCGGAATTAGTTCCTAGTCAACTAACCCAATAACAAAAGATGCAATCGAAATAAAATAACAAAAATGTAAATAAACTAAATTAAACTAGTGGTGTGAACAATATATGGAAGAATTGTGTTTACTTAGATTTCACTAATCCCTATATATCTTTTACAGGTTAATTACTTGTTATAGTTGCGTGGATGACGGGTTATATTCCTTAATACCAATCATGGGGTGGCGTATTTAATTCCCCAATTCTAGAAGCTCCTACTTCACTCCTATGTCGAGCCGGCTAAGAAGCTCCTAACATGGGATCACTAGAATTCCCTCATGCATTAAATACAACCATAAAAACCTAGTACACATCAATTCATGTTTCTTAAGACGTTCAAGCAAGTTACACAATGGAGATCTGCCAGTTTTCTTAAGCCTAAGATTGAAATCATTCATCCATTACAACTATAAACAAGCAATCAACCTATAGTCAACATCTAGGTTTCATTACATCTAAGCAAACACACAAAAGATCTAGCCTAGCATGTTAAAATCAAGACAAGCGTAAGATATATTCAAACAACACATAGACATATTGAATGAATTAAAAGAAAACTTATCTCAATTGAACATGAAGGATTTCAAGGGGTGAAAACCCATGAAAATACTGTTACAAACGAGCTAGGATTTATTAGGTTCGGCCCTAGAATTCTCCACACAAGTTCCTCTTTAATGAATGAAAATTAGAAAAGTATTTATAGATTTCACGAGGTGATGGCGTCAAGAGTAAAATTCTGACGCCGTCATCTCGCCGCCAATAAAGTTCTCGGATTGCCTAGATTTATATCTGATGCCGTCATGTGTAGTCTTTTTCCAGGCCGTCACTAAATTTACTCTTGACGCCATACTTCTGACGTCGTCACGATTTCTTTGGGTTGTCAACCATTTTGCTCCTGAGGCCGTCATAAAATCCTTCTTGATGCCGTCATCTACTGTTCCCAGCAAGGGAAATTAAGACTTAGCCGTTTTCTTCACTTTTATACTCCAAAAACATCCAAAATGCTTCCTTTTCCAGAATTCACTCCCAAAGTACCTAAAATCACAAAAGGAACGATTTAGGGCAATATTTGATCAAATAAATTCCAATTCCGGCTTAAATGACCCCCTAAAAACGGGTCATTTTTCGCCTCATCATATACCTTTACACTTGAGATTTGCTTGTCCTCAAGCAAATGCGCTTTTATTCTAATCAAAATACAAGTTAGGGATCATTTAACACTAATATGAAAGTAATTACAACAAATAATTGTTCCACTAAAGACCAAAGACAAGCATGGAGGTCATATACTAGCACCTCACAAATAGTGTTTAGATACACACATCTCTCGGGTGTCATAAAGTATATATCACAATATGGAACTAGAAAACATCTCTCGCTACCTGTCATAGCAAAATAGATTACCAGAGGCTTGGGAAAGGATCAAACCTCCACCACCTGGCGTAAGCACCTAGGATAAACTATCAAAGAGGTCTTTTAAAGGGTTGTAATGTTAGGTGTAGGGATATGGAATACACGGTTTTGTTGGATATAGGCAATCTTTACTGGTGGCGAGTTAATCGTCTTGGTTAATTACATGTACAATATGGTGTTGCTAAGCCAAGACTAGACTCGACTTAAGCTAATAAATGAAAAATAACAAAAACATAAAATAAACATAGAATGAAACGGGATGGTAGTCCGTATGTTTTTTCTCTTTTCTTTTTCTATTTTTTTTTTTTTTTTTTTTTTGCATACACTCTTACCCTACCATCCAAAATAATACATCATAGGGAATGAACATTCCCCTTACACTTGAATTTTTACATACTTTACAATAAACTAATCTAATGACACGAATCAAGATAATCAAGACACTTGGAGTACTTTTAAGATTAACGTACGTATGGTGGTAATAAAATGATTTTCTTCCCCATTACTCCATAACAATAGTACTTTACCCATGAGTCCCAATCGTCCCAAAACAATATGTACAAGGATATGACTCGACTTAGCAACCATGTAATCAATTAGATAATTAACTAAGGGTTTAAACAAATAACAACAATGCACTAAAGATGAGTGCATGCACGGAAGGCTAAGGCGATTTGGGTGTACATTTAAGTGGGGTGTAACAAATTCTTCCTTTAAGTAAGATGCTTAAAGTTAGAAGCAAAAAGATAGGCTCGGAGGGGTGTACTAGGGGTTTTGTGTACTAAAAATGAGTACAACGCTAAGGGTGTGGGAAAAATTAATTGACTTAACTAGCCAAGTAATATGATTTAAATGGTCAAATAATTATGATACGGGTTTAACACAAGGGTGATCCTAATGCCTCTTATCATGTAGTAAATCCTACCACACGAATGTAGTCTCACTAGCGGTCTCGGGATGCATCACTAACGCAAGTTCTAGAATCTAAATGCTACCGGTACACTCCTAAGCACTAATAATAAATGCTTTTCCTATCAAATCTAAAGGCGAACCTCACATATTTGGGTGGAAAATTTTTCTGAATGGTACGGTTTCGTGCTAGTCATACAATCTCCTATCCATGAGACGCTTGCTACGGCTAAAGTTTCACTCCTAAATGTTGTAAAAAAATTTAAATTTGGCGCTAAAATTACACTAACAAGTATTTCTCATAGTTTTATTACACACCAACCATCAAACAAACAAACTCAAGAGAAAGTGTATCCTATGAGGTATCATCATTTTACCCTCCCCTTACACTTAGGATGAACATTGTCCCCAATGTTCAAGTAAAGAATGTAAAAGTAAAACAGGTAAAAGAATGAAATCAAATACTCCCCTGATTCGCTCGGTATGGATAATATGGTAACCAGGTTAGATCTTCCTCCAAGAAAATGAACAATCAAAGCTTCCCTTCCAGCATATAAATCATCTTCTTGTCAAACATAACCTGTTAAACCTGAGAAAACAAACAAGGCAACCTCGCATAAAATCGGCGGCAATCTATATATGATAACAAATCCTAGAAAATAAAGTAAGATATAATGCTTGTGGAATGATGTTTGCAGATTTCCTGGAGATTATAAAACTAAAGATTCAACAAAAAACTTTAAGACTCCGTTAGAAAAACAAAACTGGTAAAATTTCCAGATTTTTACACGTGACGCCATCAGGAGTTTCTTCCTGACACCGTCAGAAGTGACCTGCAGAAATCCTTATGTTAAGTTTCCGGAAATTTTCTGGAAAAACTTTGTCCTACTTCCTGGAAAATCTTGCAAAACATCATTATGACTCGATACAAGCATTTGACTCTAAAAGATACGAATATACATGTTCATTTAATATTTTGGAGAATCATGATCGAGTTTGTTTCTTAAAAACATATTTGGGGTTTCCCCTTACACTTATCTTTTGTGAAATACCTTTGGATGAAGTTAAGACTAAGCCAAACAACAAAATAAAGTATTTTCACCATTTTAGTTTGAAACATGATCTACCAACAATAAAAATAAAGCATGCATACGGAAACAAATAACAATCAAACAAAATAAAAATCACACAAAGCATGAGTTGCCTTCCAAGAATCGCTTTTCTTTATTTACGAGTCTTGTAGCTAGACTCAAGTTCATTGGTTACTACGTGACTTCATCGTTGTTTTCACTCTCTAGGTCATCTCCTATATCGGCATCGCTTTCATAGTGCATGTATTTCGGGTCTTCGAGCTCAAAGACATCTTTTCGATACTTGAACCCAAGTTTACTAGCATCCTTAAAGAATCCACATGACAAATCAGAAATGTCCTTACATCCTCTCCGAACATCCTCATCACATAAGATAAGTTGAGAACTTAACTTATCAAGCCCATCACAATCGATTTCTTTGAGATCTCTTCTCTTGTATGGAGTTTGGTATGACACCCTCCTAATTCCATCAGCGAAGGTCATGATTCCGTTCTGGTCATCAACTATTAAATTAGTGATTTCACAAAAGGGTGCTCCGAAAACAACTTGTGACAACCTTGGGTCGACATAGTCTTCGATGTTGTCCACGATCGTAAATTCCATAGTGAATGCCATATTTCCTACGAGTACCTGGATTTCATAATCTCTACCGACCACTTTCTCTCCCTTATAAATCATTCCCCATCTACATATATTGTTATAGTGGAATAGGGACATAAAATTCTTAGGTAGGAATACGTTAATGTAGACATTATCGAAATACTTATGACTGATCATGCAGGGGATTTTGAGATTATTCGGATCACGCCGCCTTATCTTCCCCGATCCTCCATCCCTTGATCCATATAGATTCCCCTCTAGGGAGGGACGGTACTCGTACACCTCCTCATTACCCCTACAAAAAATTACCTTCTTGACGCCATTGGTGAATAATGCACTACCATCCTTCTCATCAAGGATTTCTCCCGATTCATTGACAAATGATTTCCCTAGAACAAGGTTGGATAATGTTAGATTAGTGACAGGGTCTAAGTCATTGACCACAGTGAGGTCGACGTTGTAGACAAGTTCTCCAATCATGACTGATAGATATTTTATCACCCCTGCGTTATTGATTCTTTCATACACCGTGCGTTTAGGGAAGGCTTAGTGGTATAGGGCAAGGGGGATTATGTTGACAGGGAGGCTAGGATCTATATAACTATCGGTTAAGAGCCTTTCCTTAATAGTGCAGGAAATCTTGAAAACTTTAGAGTTGCTCTCCTCAGTCCTATCACTACTTCCATTAGTCATATCCACCAATTTTTTCTCAGGTTACTCTATAATAGATTTACCCAAAATTGCTGGATTTCTAGTATTCTCTTTCGATCTCTCTTTCACTTCATCCAATTTGCTAGACTCTTGCGTGCCAGAGTGCTCGAATGAGTTGGCAGGGCTCTTGCCAATTTGTGGTCTAACCTTGAGGTTTCATCCTTAGCTTTATGACCCATATTTACAGCTGTCTGTTGGTTCTGGTTAGTTGTGGGGGCAGATATTATGGTGATGGTGTTTACAAAATGGATTGGTCTTAGGGGGTTAACAGGATCTTTTATTTTTGGTGATAAATGTTTAAAGAGCTTACTAGGACTTTTTATTTTCACACGAGAGGTTAGCTGATTCATGACGGTAACAGATTTGACATCTTCAGCTTGAATTGGTTTATTAACAGCGTGCTCTTTAATTGCAGTTAACAGATTACAAATCTTGTTATTCATATCGGCTTGTTGTTGCCTAAATTTAGCCTCGAGTGTAGAGAGCTGTAATTCTTAAGATAGAATGAACTTTCGCAAGGCATCTTCATAGCTTTGCCTAGGAGTGCTCTGTGATGGAAAATGCTCAGACCATTTGAGTGGAGAGGAATCATTGAAGGATACGCTCCTAGTTTGGTACCCTCTGAAATTAGGTTTATCCTTCCATGCCTCATAGGCCTCATCAAAGTTTCGAGGACCTCGACCAACGTATGACGATGTGAATTCCTTATAAGCATGTTTTGGAAGCTCCATGCAGTTATGAGTTTCGTGAGGGCCATTACACAATTTACATGAAGAAGCGATTTTGCTCACTTGGCTTAAGGGCTTAGGAGCTCCGTAAGATTTCATGAGAAACTTGACTCGACCTTCAAGTTCCATGATCCTATGGTCGGGAGTACTAGAATTGTTCGAAGGCAAAGATATTACCTTAACCATTTTGTTCAAATCACGGGGATCATTCCAACTTTCATTGTCATAGATCTCGTAGCTTGCCACCGGCCGATTGGTCAATGGTTCGCCTTGTGGAGAGATCGATATGGTCATAGAAGATTTGGACTTGGAGCCAAAGATCTATGTCATGATGAGGGACTTTTTGGAGTAAGTCCCTGAAACGAGTCCATGCTTCATATAGAGTTTCACCTTGACGTTGTTGGAACATCAAGATATCATTTTTAAGCTTGGTAGTTCTCCCCGGTGGGAAAAATTGAGCAATGAAACGAGTGGTGAGATCATCCCATTAGGTGATAGATCCCGCGGGTAAACGTTCAAGCCATTGACTAGCTTGATCACGTAGAGAGAAGTGGAATAGGCGTAATCTGGTTGACTCTATAGTTGTAACATCAAGGTCTATAGAATCTACGATTTTAAGGAAGTCCTTGAGATGTTTATTAGGATCTTCGGAACGAAGTCCATGGAATGCACATCCGCTTTGCACCAACCAGATGGTGTCGGATCGCAAGGGAGACACATTGGCTCCTTGGGTGAGCTCAATGGTGTTTCGATAGCCTTGGTGGCTAGGTCGGGAATACTCTCCTAGGGTTCGGGGCCTAAGAGGTTGGTTAGCTAGTGGTGGGTTTTGTGGGTGGTCTTGGTGTGGTGGGTTGATGGGTTCAAAGATGTTACCACTTTCCATGATGTCGGATGGTAAAGAGTTACGAACAAAAACACGAAGAAATAAGATAGACTAAAGAAAACTTAAAAATAAAAATAAAATTAAAATCTTACTAGAAAGGAATCTAGCAAGTAGAACAAATTAAAAGAAATCCTAACCTAGACAATAACTCTTCCCCGGGCTGCGGCGCCAAAAACTTGATGCGTGGGAATTGCACCAGGCTTTACCTCTCGAGGGATCTCGAGAAGCTTACAACCCCCACCAGGCAGTGTACCTGATCGTTGTAGTATAGTATAGTGACAAGTACCGGGGGATTGATCGTTCAACTCAGGAATAGTGTCGCTAGGATTAGAAAGCCTAAAAACTAGGTCTAGAGGTGAGGGATGATTCTTTTTGTATTTTTTATATTTTATAAAAGCAAGTAAAAATCTCGGGTTTTGGAAGAGTGGGCGGAATTAGTTGCTAGTCAACTAACCCAATAACTAAAGATTAAATCAAAATAAAATAACAAAAATGTAAATAAACTAAATTAAACTAGTGGTGTGAACAATATATGGGAGAATTGTGTTTATTTAGATTTCACTACTCCCTAGATATCTTTTACAGGTTAATTACTTGTTATAGTTGCGTGGATGACGGGTTATACTCCTTAATACCAATCATGGGGTGGCGTACTTACTTCCCCAATTCTATAAGCTCCTACTTCACTCCTATGTCGAGCCAGCTAAGAAGCTCCTAACATAGGATCACTAAAATTTGCTCATGCATTAAATACAACCATAAAAACCTAGTACACATCAGTTCATGTTTCTTAAGACGTTCAAGCAAGTTACACAATGGAAATCTGCCAGTTTTCTTAAACCTAACATTGAAATCATGCATCCATTACAACTATAAACAAGCAATAAACCTATAATCAACATCTAGGTTTCATTACATCTAAGCAAACACACAAAAGATCTAGCTTAGCATGTTAAAATCAAGACAAGCGTAAGAATGATTCAAACAACACATAGACATATTGAATGAATTGAAAGAAAACTTATCTCAATTGAACATGAAGGGTTTCAAGGGGTGAAAACCCTTGAAAATACTGTTACAAACGAGCTAGGGTTTATTAGGTTCGGCCCTAGAATTCTCCACACAAGTTCCTCTTTAATGAATGAAAATTAGAAAAGTATTTATAGATTTCACGAGGTGACGGCGTCAAGAGTAAAATTCTGACGCCGTCATCTCGCCGCCAATAAAGTTTTCGGATTGCCTAGATCTATATATCTGACGCCGTCATGTGTAATCTTTTTCCAGGCCGTCACTAAATTTACTCTTGACGCCCTACTTCTGACGCCATCACGTTTTCTCTGGGCCGTCATCCATTTTGCTCCTGACGCCGTCATAAAATCCTTCTTGACGCCGTCATCTACTGTTCCCTGCAAAGGAAATTAAGACTTAGCTGTTTTCTTCACTTTTATGCTCCAAAAACATCCAAAATGCTTCCTTTTCCAGAATTTACTCCCAAAGTACCTAAAATCACAAAAGGAACAATTTAGGGCAATATTTGATCAAATAAATTCCAATTCCGGCTTAAATGACCCCCTAAAAATGGGTCATTTTTCGCCTCTTCACAAACATAAGAGAGTACAGAGCCAAGAACAATCTAAAATGGCTACAACAAACCATAGGCTAAAATCCATGTCTAGCAATCCAAAATGGCTACCACAAAAAGGGATTACAAAAAAGGATCAAAGGGTCTAGCAATCTAACTATTCCAGTTAACCATATTCGAGGAGATTCGGGCTGAAATCCATGTCTTTGAGAGACGTTGAATGGACGGGAAAATATCTTCATCTTTGATTTTCGAGCTATCATCCGACTGAGAATTAACCAGCTTGTTCCTCCATTTCCAAATAGCCCATAAAGAACATTGAAACACCCCCTGCATAACCTTCGAGAGCCTGGGACAACCATTTGGTGAGATCGAAAAATTACCAAGAGCTACATCAGAAATAGAGAACGAGGGAAACGACACGGGAGGAGTCAAATTCCACCAACTCCAAATTTTTCTCCAGACCTTTATCGCGTAGGGGCAATGTATGAGAGAGTGGTCAATAACTTCTAGCTCGGTGTCACAAAACGGACAGGATGTAGAACCAAGGTCAATCCCTCGTAAAGCTAGATTGGCTCGCGAAGGGAGCCTATCCAAAGATGCTCTCCAAACGCAAATGTTGACCTTACGTGGAATCCATGAGTTCCAACAGTGATGTTTACCAAGAGAGAAGTTGGAAAGTGATAAGTTTTAAATCTTCTTAGAAAGGGTCTTAACTTTGAAGGTGCCCGATGCATCGCCAACCCAAGCCCACTAATGAGGACATGAATAATGAATTAGCAGAAGTATATTTGGAACAATTAGAGCATGGCATGAAGCGTACAAAGAATGACATTACTTGTTGTAGGAGTAAGGTTACTCTTAAACATAAGTAAGTTTACTTCAACCTAACTGAGGTTACTGCTTGAACATACGGATATTATGAAGTAACCCTACTTGAACATGAGTAACTTTACTTCAAACAAACTGAAGTTACTACACCAAGATACGAATAATATGAAGTAAGGCTACTGGTTTGGGCCAGGACTTTTCTTTGGTCGTGACTTTTTTTTTCTAGCTTACTTATTTGGTTTTTTCTAGAATAATTGGTTTAACTTTTTCCCCAAGTTTAGCTTTCCTATAAATATAGGACTTGGGTTATTGTTTATGCATTCAGTTATCAATAAAATTCAAGACTTCTAGTCCTTAAATCCTTTGTGATTTGTTTAAACCCTTGTTTGGGTTTGTATTTACGCTTCCATTCTACGTCAGTTGGCATCAGAGACAGGTTGTTTCCTAGTGGTAATTGGTTTAGAAAGTCCTACGTCTATTAAACATCTAGAGCTTATTAGTATCCTAGATGGTGAATGGTGTAGAAGATAAAACTCGTACCAGTGGTGTGGTGCGGTCGATCGAAGACATGGATCATGCGATCAATGATCTCATAACCAAATTCGAGAGTATGTCCACCGTGCTTAATGAAATCTGATCCGCGATCGGGGGTGGTAATGGTAAACATCAAAATCATGAGGGTAACGAACATGGTAGTTACAGATTCCATCCTAACAATGATGGTTTCTTAAAAAATCATGCGCGTAACCAATCTCCTAAACAAGTTTGGAGACATGATGATATTATGTTTTTGGATAAGGAAGGAGAAGAATAAGCTTATGTTGATTTTGGTGAAGGTCTTAGGGGAGGCGACACGAGACGAAGGCCTTTTGTTAGAAGGATTGTTAATCCTCGAGGTTATGGAGAACGACAAGGATACCGGGTTAAGGCCGAGATTCCCAACTTTCTTGGAAATCTTGATATTGAAGCGGTGTTAGAGTGGTTGTATGAAGTTGATAAGTTCTTTGACATCATGGATGTTCCTGACTATGAGCAAGTAAAGATTGTGGCTTATAAGTTACGTGGAGGAGCGGGAGCTTGGTGGCAACGAGAACAAGACAACCATGAGGCACAAGGTAGGCGACCCGTAGATACTTGGGCGGTCATGAATACGATCATTAAAGGTAGGTTTTTACCCCCCGGATATTGAGCAAATTTTGTACCAACAATACCATAATAGTATTCAAGGGAAGAGGACCGTAGCCGAATATACAGGAGAATTTTTAAGGTTGCAAGCTCATTGTAACTTAAGGGAGACGGTTGAGCAAACTGCGGCTAGGTATATAAGTGGTTTAAACTCTTCAATTCAAGAAAAGTTGAGTTTGACTTTGATTCGGTCCGTGGATCAAGCTCAAAAATTAGCAATGAAAGCGGAGAGAATGGCTTCTAAAACCGGGGTTCGGTTTAGGCATTCAACCTCAGAAAGTTTAAGCACTTATGGAGGTCGGTCCACTCAAAATCAATTTGCCCTTCCTAGTACTACTACTTCTATGTCTACGAATTCTAAAGCTAGTGGAAGTGGAGTTGACAAGAGCAAGGAAACTCAACCGGTCAAACCAAATCCTTATGCTAGACCAACGGGTGATAAATGTTTTAGATGTGGTGAACCGGGGCATAGGTCGAATGTTTGTCCCAAGCAGAATGCACTTTATACTTCGAAAATTGGGAATGATGGAGTGTTTGGTGACGATTCGTTTCAAGAAGAAGATGAAGTCGAGTACACCGAGCCATTGGATGGAGAATTAGAACAAATTACGTGTGTCATTCAACGGACTTTGTGTTCGCCTAAGATTAGTGATTCCTCGCAACGAAATAAAATTTTTCAAGCTAAGTGCTTGGTTAAGGAAAAGATTTGTTCTATTATAATTGATGGAGGAAGTTGCGAGAATTTGGTGTCTAAGGCGTTGGAAAGCGTTTAAGTTACCAACCGAGCCTCATCCTAATCCATATCAAATTGGATGGCTTAAGAAAGGTCAGGCGATTAAGGCGACCAAGATTTGTAAGGTTCCTCTTGCTATAGGGAAACATTACAATGAGATAGTTACTTGTGACGTGGTTGATCTGGAGGCATGTCATGTTTTGCTAGGACGACCATGGAAACATGACGTGGATGCTACACACCAAGGTAAATCAAATATGTATTTGTTTAAATGGAGTGGAAAAACTATTGCTATGTTACCTTTAGGTGTTACTTCTCCTGGAAAGAAAGTGGATAACCAGACTTTGGTGACATTAGTTTCATCACCAAAGGATTTTCAAGCCGAAAGAAAAGAAACGGGAGTTTCTTATGCTTTGGTTGTTAAAGGGGTTGAAGATGGTATGGATAATGCGATTCCGGAAGTAATTAAGCCTGATCTTGAAGAATTTAGTAAAGTTGTTGCGGATGATACACCGGATTCTTTACCACCGTTGAGGAATATTCAACACCAAATTGACTTGGTTCCCGGAGCTAGTTTGCCTAATCTTCCTCACTATAGGATGAGTCCTAAGGAGTCGAATATCTTGCAAGAAAAGGTTGAAGAGTTGTTGAGAAAGGGGCACATTCAAGAAAGCATTAGTCCTTGTGCGGTTCTGGCGCTTCTTACACCAAAGAAGGATGGAAGTTGGAGGATGTGTGTTGATAGCCGAGCCATTAACAAGATCACGGTAAGGTATTGTTTTCCTATTCCACGTCTTGATGATTTATTAGATCAACTTTCGGGTGCTAAATTGTTTTCTAAGATCTTGAGGAGTGGGTACCATCAAATTCGTATTAAACCGGCTGATGAATGGAAAACCGCTTTCAAGACGAATGGTAGGTTGTATGAGTGGCTCGTTATGCCATTTGGATTGTCTAATGCACCTAGCAGTTTTATGCGTTTGATGACTCAAGTTCTTAGGCCATTTATGGGTAAGTTTGTGGTGGTCTATTTTGATGATATTTAGGTCTATAGCCAAACGGAGAAAGAGTACTTGGATCATTTACGGAAGGTTTTAAAAGCTTTAACAGAAAATGAGTTATTTGTTAATTTATAGAAGTGCAGTTTCCTTACTAACAAACTATTGTTTCTTGATTCGGATGGGATTCATGTGGATGAAGACAAGGTTAAGGCGGTTAGAGATTGGCCTTCACCACAGACTTTGACCAAAGTAAGAAGTTTTCATATGTTGGCGACTTTCTATAGGAGATTTGTGAGAAATTTTAGTAGTATTGTAGCGCCAAGTACTAATTGCATGAAGAAAGGTCCTTTCAAGTGGACTAAAGAGGTGGAAGAAAGCTTCAAGATTATCAAGGAAAAATTGACAACCGCACCAGTACTTTCTTTACCTTACTTTGATAAGGTTTTTGAACTAAAATGTGATGCTTGTGGAACCGGGATTGGAGCCATTTTGTTACAAGAAGGTAGGCCCATGGCGTTTCATAGTGAAAAGATGAATGAAGCTCGACAAACGTTGTCGACTTATGAACAAGAATTGTATGCGGTTGTTCAAGCTATGAAGAAGTGGGAGCATTATTTAATTCAACGGGAGTTTGTGGTTTATTCGGATCATCAAGCTCTCAAGTATTTTCAAACTCAAAAGCACTTAAATAAGATACATGCACGATGGGCGAGTTTCTTTGAGAAGTTTAACTATGTGATCAAGCATAAGTCAGGTGCTAGTAATAAGGTAGCGGATGCATTAAGTAGGAAGACTAATTTATTGGTTACAATTAGCAACGATATTGTGGGTTTTGAGTCAATCAAGGGGTTGTATGCGAATGATGAAGATTTTTGTGGCACTTGGGAGGAGATTGAAACCAAGCAACATCGAGGTGAGTTTCTTTTGCTTGATGATTATTTGTTTAAAGGAAATCATTTGTGTATTCCTAAGACTTCACTTAGGAGTCAATTAATCAAAGAGGTGCATGCGGGTGGATTGAGTGCTCATTTAGGTCGTGATAAGACTATTGCTAGTATGGAGAGTCGATTTTATTGGCCACAATTGAAGAGGGATGTTGGTTCTTTCATAAGAAAGTGTGTTGTGTGTCAAGAAGGAAAGGGTAAAGCAAAAAATACGGGTCTTTATATGCCATTGCCCGTACCTGAGTGTCCTTGGGTTGATATTTCAATGGATTTTGTGCTTGGACTTCCTCGTACCCAACGGGGAGTCGATTCTGTGTTTGTTGTTGTTGATAGGTTTTCCAAAATGGCGCATTTCATTCCTTGTAAGAAGACTTCAGATGCGGCGCATATTGCAAGGTTGTTCTTTCAAGAAGTGGTTCGGTTGCATGGAGTTCCAAAGTCAATTACTTCGGATCGGGATAGTAAGTTTCTTGTTCACTTTTGGTTAACACTTTGGAGGCGATTGGGTACATCATTGAATTTTAGTAGTACCGCTCATCCTCAAACGGATGGTCAAACCGAAGTGGTCAATCGTACATTGGGAAATATGATACGCATTTGTGTGGAGAAAAGCCTAAGCTTTGGGATGTTTCGTTATCTCAAGCCGAGTTTGCTTACAATAGTGCGGTTCATAGTTCAACGGGATTCTCACCGTTTGACATTGTTTACAAGACTTCACCAAGACAAGTGGTGGATTTAGTTGATTTGCCGTGGAAGAAGAATGTTCAAGCAAATAAGATGGTGGAAGAGGTTCAAGCTACTCACGACGTTGTTAGAGCCAAGATTGCCAAATCAAATGCTAAGTACAAAGCTGCCGTGGATAAGCATCGTCGTGTTAAGCTCTTCAAGGTAGGTGATGAGGTGCTGGTGTTTCTTCGAAAAGAACGTTTTCCGGTTGGAACTTATAGCAAGCTACAACCAAAGAAATATGGTTCGTATAAGATACTTCGAAAGATTAATGATAATGATTATGTGGTGGACTTGCCAAATACTATGAGTATTTCGAAGACTTTCAATGTGTCAGATATTTATGAGTTTCACCCTGAAGATGTGATTGAGGGCAAGAACTCGAGGATGAGTTCTTCTAAAGTGGGGGGGGGGGGGGAATGATGAGGACATGATTAATGAATTAGCGGAGGTATATTTGGAACAATTAGAGCATGGCAAGAAGCATACGAACATTGACATTACTTATTGTAGGAGTAAGGTTACTCTTAAACATAAGTAATTTTACTTCAACCTAACTGAGGTTACTGCTTGAACATACGGATATTATGAAGTAACCCTACTTGAACATGAGTAACTTTACTTCAAACAAACTGAAGTTACTGCTCCAACATACGAATATTATGAAGTAAGGCTACTGGTTTGGGCCAGGACTTTTCTTTGGTTGTGACTTTATTTTTCTAGTTTCCTTATTTGGTTTTTTCTAGAATAATTGGTTTAACTTTTTCCCCAAGTTTAGCTTTCCTATAAATATAGGGCTTGGGTTATTCTTTATGCATTCAATTATCAATAAAATTCCAGACTTCTAGCCCTTAAATCCTTTGTGATTTGTTTAAACCCTTGTTTGGGTTTGTATTCACGCTTCCGTTCTACGTCACCCACATATCAATTCCAACTGAATCTAAGGAGAGGTTACTAATACGAGAAATAAGATTATCAAGCTCATCTAAGGCCCTACCGCGAGGAGGAGAGCGCGAAGACCAGTTGCCACTCCAAATGCCATCCAAACATTGCCGGCGGTCAATGATTTTACAATCTTTAAAAGACTTTAAGGCATATAATCTGGGGAACAAGTCGATAAGACGCGCGCCGTCGCCGCACCAGTGGTCTTTCCAAAAGGAGGTACTAGAGCCATTACCAATTTTGAGGACAAAAGAATCCTTGAAGGAGCTGTCGATGTCCCCAATATGCTTTACAGCCTTTAAAATGTCGACCCAAACTTCACCATTAATATAACCAGAAGATGTTGCCCTAAACCCACCTTCAGGCCCATAGAACTCATTGATAACCACACGCCATAAAGCATCTCCCTCGTTTAGAAATCTCCACTTCCATTTACCCAAGAGACTGAGGTTCTTGGAATGAAGGCAGCCGACCACCAAACCCCCAACTCCTTATCAAGAAGGATAGACTTCCACTTTACCCATGTAATTCTACGCTGGGAATCTTTGAACCCCCAAAAGAATCTGCTCCTAATTGATTCAAGAAGATTGATAATTTTTAGTGGGGCCCTAAAGAGAGAGAGGTAGTATATAGGGAGACTTCCAAGGACCGATTTAATTAGAGTAAGCCTACCCCCGATCGACAAAGCTTTTGCTTTCCAAGATGAAAGTCTTTCTCTAATACGATTAATGACTTCATTCCAACTCACACATTTATTCATTTTCCTGCCCATGGGCAACCCAAGATACATAAAAGGGAGGGCGCCGTGATCACAACCGAGAGACGAGGCAACCACATCAATAGTGGTCTGATTAACCCTAACCCCGTAAAGCCTACTGATGACGTATAGTCTATATTCGGGTCACGAACCCGATTAATGAACATTACTAATGCCCAAGCCCACCACGAGTGGGCTATCAGAACAATGAATTGGGCCACTACACTAACAGTTTGGGCTAATGAAAGCCCAAACCCAAATAAAGTATTTATGATCTAAATAAGGATCTCTTATTTATGGGATAAAGATCCGTAGACTGGATAGGCATTATACGCCGAAGAGTAAGGAACACGTATCCAATAAGGATTTCGTGCCTATATAAAGAATATCATAACTCTCGTTAAAGGTACGATTTTACAACCCTAACTCTTATATACAACCCAAAACCGATTACTTACTCTCACGCCGGAGGATAATCGTGGGAGACAATCCCACGATAAGCCTAACGGTGTTTGTTTGCTTTCTTAGTGCGCAGGTCTCAAGCATTAAGATCTGATTGGTATGAGAACAGGAACCCAAATAAGGAACGCCCAACTTTTGTATCAACACCTACTCTTTGCAACATTGACTTTAAGACCTGAAGCTTTCTCGAAACATTTAAGAATGCGAATAAGATTATAAGCATTAAGTCTCGACCATTCGCCAAAGAATAAAGCATCATCTGCATATTGAAGAAGAGAGACATTAGTTCCACTATTCGCAAGAATACTCCATTATAAACACCCTTTTCACAAGCTTCCAAAATTGTCACTTGAAGGGCTTCCGCTACTAAAAGAAAAAGGAGAGGCGACAAAGGATCTCCTTGACAAAGGCCGCGCTCCATCTTGAATTCTTTTGGTGGGGAGCCATTGATCAAAACCGATATGGAAGCCGAAGAGAGTCAAGATGTTATCCACTTCCTCCATCTAACCCCAAAACCCATTTGTCTCATAATATCTAGGAGGAAGCCCCAATTAACACTATCAAACGCTTTCTCGAAGTCAACTGATACGAACTGGATTTGATTAAGAGATAAAAAGAACAATAATGATAAATAAAGATAGGTGATCAACTTTCGAGAGGCCAATCTCTCTGCCTTTAAAGATATCAAATCACTAAACCATTCATAATATTCTGCATAAGTGTTTTTACAGCCCTAATGATCTTTAAATACTAAATAAATCCTAGACTTGCCATAATACTATATCTTGTTTACCAAGATAATACATTAAAAGGAAATTACTAGAAAAGTAAACTAATTAATAATAAGGAAATACTAAATAATAATAGTAAGAAAATATCCTAATGATCAGGGTCGTATCATTACTCCTGCCCCCAAAAACACCTTGTCCTCAAGGTGTGGCTGTAAACATTCTTGATTCCGGGATCCCATGTTCTCCTTTGTGCAAAGAGATGTCCAGACCAGAAAACTTGTTCTAACCACCCAATAAAGATCATAGTTTGCTGGAATGAAAACCCTCTCTTGTACTTTCTTCCTAACACTTGGACCACCAAATCCAACACATGATCACATTTTAAGTTAGGCTCATACGAAGGCCAATAACTTGGTTTTAGTGCCTGACCTTCCTGTGTCACATCCATGTGTGGTTTTAGATTACAGTAATCAGGTGTGGCATGAATATTCGGCAAACCAATTCTACTAGAAGGTTGCCAATCATCTTCTCCTTGTGCTCTTAAGGAATTTGTTACATCTTTTTCTGGCTTCTGTTCCACGGCCTCTGAACTTGACCCAAGACCAACACCTTCACCCTATTTTTCTGTTGCCAAGGTCCTGGTTGCAACCTTAATAACTTTACATTCTGAATTCTTATCAATCTCAACCTTCATCTCCTTTAACCTTAGTTTTATCTTGGCAATCTGTTGTCGAATCTCCACCATATCCTTATAAGAGTTTGGTTCAGTAACCACGATTCTTTGCTCAGATGCTAGAAAAGCTCGTTGCTTTTCCAACTGGGCTCGGATTCGTCTTACCCTATCATTCCATTTTCTTTAAACGCGCTCCTGTGTTCCATTGATTCAAGAAATCAAGTATATATACTTCTTCTTCCTAACAAACAGTAATTCCCTCGCTCAGTGAACAGTACTTCTGATGAACAGTAACTAGCTGAACCTTTTTTTTTTTTTTTTTTTAATAACCCTTGAATCGAACAGCTCTGATACCAATTGATACAAACCGGATTCGATTAAGAGATAAAAAAAACAATAATGATAAATAAAGATAGGTGATGAACTTTCGAGAGGCCAATCTTTCTCCCAATAATGATATCAAATCACTAAACCATTCATAATAATCTACATAAGTGTTTTTACAACCCTAATGATCTTTAAATACTAAATAAATCCGAGACTTGCCATAATACTATATCTTGTTTACCAAGATAATACATTAAAAGGAAATTACTAGAAAAGTAAACTAATTAATAATAAGGAAATACTAAATAATAATAGTAAGAAAATATCCTAATGCTCAGGGTCATATCAAATGATACGACCCTGATCATTAGCATATTTTCTTCAATTGATACGAACCGGATTCGATTAAGAGATAAAAAGAACAATAATGATAAATAAAGATAGGTGATCAACTTTTGAGAGGCCGGTCTCTCTCCCAATAATGATATTAAATCACTAAACCATTCATAATATTCTGCATAAGTGTTTTTACAGCCCTAATGATCTTTAAATACTAAATAAATCCTAGACTTGCCATAATACTATATCTTGTTTACCAAGATAATACATTAAAAGGAAATTACTAGAAAAGTAAACTAATTAATAATAAGGAAATACTAAATAATAATAGTAAGAAAATATCCTAATGATCAGGGTCGTATCATCAACCTTGAAAAGCAAGAGTTTATGATCCTCCAACGAGGCCATACGGATGATCTCATTAGCAGTAAGACAAATGTCAAGAATTTTCCTTCCTTTGATGAAGCCGGATTGATTAGGGCCAATAATTGAGTCAATAACCTTAGCCAACCGGGAGGCAAACAACTTGGCAATCACCTTGTAGACACAACGAATAAGACTAATAGGGCGCTAATCTGAGAGCCTGATGGGGTCAGAATTTTTAGGAATCAACATGATGAAGGAAGGGTTACATCCGTTTGCAATGGTTCCAGAAGTCTCAAAATGCTTGATGCAATTCCAGAAATCATCTTTGAGGATGTCCCAAAAAGATTTAATAAAGTTAAAGTTGAACCAATCGGGGCCCGGGGCCTTCGAGCCGGAGCAATCCCAAACCGCAGACTTTACCTCCTCCATAGAAAAACTCGACTCCAAATAACTAATATCAGGAGGTGAAAGTTTACGGAAAAAAGAGCTAGCAAAAGAGGGGCGATGTCGGTCGTTTTCTTTGAATCTAGAAGAGAAGTGATTAATGGCAGCTTTTTTCATCTCATCAGGGGAGGTCTAACCAAATTCCATTAACTAAAATGCCTTTCATGGAGAAATTTGCATATTTATTTTTGAGAAGGGAATGGAAAAAAATGAGTATTTTCATTACCCTCAGCCGCCCATCATAGCCTACACTTCTGCCTCAGATCGTCTCTTTGAAGTTGCTCAAGTATGGATAAATACATTGTTAGGATATGAAGATCAAAGTACTTATTGAAAGATCAAAGTACTGCTATGTCAAAGTACTGCTTATAGTCAACGTGTTGTTCAAGGTCAAAGTACTGCTCGTGGTTGAAGATTATGCAAAGTACTTTTAATAACAAGGACTTATGTGCAATATTGTTTAAAGGATTATTATGTAATATTATATGAATATTCTAGAATTAGTTAGGGATAATTACTTGTCGTTCAAGTAAATATTGTAAACCGACTTAAGGTTTTCCTTATGCCTATAAAAGGAGCCTTAGGATGGTATTAGACGTATGAGTTTTAGAGTCTCACAATACGATTTCTAGAAAACGATTTTAGAGAAGTTAAGGATTGTTAGTGAATCTGTATTTAGAGAAGCAGGTTCAAGAGTTGGTTTTAATATAAACAAAGTTCTTCTTAGCTTTGTGTTAGTAGATTCCGCATACTTTACAAAGTAATATCAGTATTTCAATATTAATTATTTTGAGTTATTCAAGATTGTTAAAACTTTACAAGCTACAAAGTAGTTCGGTCAGAGTATATCGATCTAACAAGTGGTATCAAAGCTTGTGTGGAAACTCTGATTAAGAAGAAAACCTTTAAAACCGATTTCACTACAAACCCTTAAAGATGTCGACAGATGTTCCACCTACTCCATCCATCACTGTAGTCAGAATTCCTATTGTCAAGAAGGGTGAATATGATCTATGGAGCATGAAGATGAGGCAGTGCATTGCCATCACAGACCATGCACTATGGGATGTGATTGTCAATGGCAATATGGTAATTGATGAACCATTAGAGATCACAGGACAATCAACACTACCTAAGCCATCCTTGCCAGCTACCACCAAAAGAAATCAAGATAAGGTTCTCAACATACTGCTTTCTACCATTCCTGATGGCCACTTATTGAAGTTTCATGATGCCAAGGATGCAAAACAACTATGGGCTGCTATTAAAACAAGATTTGGAGGTAATGATGCTTCTAAGAAGATGCATAGGAACCTGTTGAAGCAGCAGTTTGAAACCTTCACTGTTGGTGAAAGAGAAAGTCTTGACTCTGCCTATGATAGATATCAAAATCTACTGGGTATGCTAGAGTTATATGGAGCAGAGGCAATAGTTGAAAATGTTAACTTGAAGTTCTTGAGGAGTTTGTCATCTGCATGGCATGTGGTTGCTACCATGATTAGAGGACAACCTGGATTGGACACTATGGACTTTGATGATCTCTACAACAATCTAAAGGTGTATGAGCATGAGATGAAGGGTAACAAAGGTTCAAGTTCTCACAGCATTGCTTTTGTATCTTCTGAAAACAGAAGCAATACTACTACTAAAAGTACTGCTTACCCTATCCAAAGTACTGTTGCAGAGCCACAGAATCCATGTACAGCCATGATCACTACCACTTCATCACATACCCCCAATTCAAATGATGTTTTGTGCTCATTATTTACCCAACAAACTACTCTACCTGTTACCTATTAAGAAGATGTCCTGCAAATTGATGATGATGCTATGGAAGAAATTGACATAAGATGGCAGGTTACCATGATCACTGCAAGGATCAAGAAGTTTATGAACAAGACAGGGAGAGGTATTGATTTCAAAGCTAAGCAGGGGATAGCATTTGACAAGTCTAAGATTGAATGCTTTAATTGTCAAAGGACTGGTCACTTTGCAAGAGAATGTATGTTTGCAAAGTATCAAGCAAACAGGATGATTGAACAACCTAAACCCAAGGTTGAAAGAAAAGAGGTCCCTATTGCTGAGCCAAAGTCACAAGCTTTGGTTGCTCAAGAAAACTTGTAAGAAGTTGACTGGAGCAATGAATCTGATGATGATCTAGTAACCTACTCTATGGTTGCACTGGAAGAGGTTGATTAGAGCACAACTTTTGATGAGGAACCAGGATATGAAGCTTTGGAGTCAAGAGATGGTTTAGGAAGCTTTGATTGGAGCATGGAATGTGAAGAAGAACCTGTTTAGCTTGCTACGATGGCTACTTCACCAAGTTCATCGGTAACAATTCGCATTTTCAGATTACTATTCATTTTTACTATTCACTTTCACTATTCACTCCCAAAATTTTTATTTCATATTCTCATAAGTTAAACTATTTTAATAATAATCCAAGAGTTTGACACTCATCGGATCATTTCTGCAAAAATCACAAAACCATGTCCGAGATTTACTTTTAGGTTTAAACATCATTCCAGCATCCCGATATATCCATAAAACATTATAAACAACAAAAATATGATTTTCTCTCATTTTACGACAATTCCAATAGTTTTAGAATTTTACGTTTTCTAGTTCAGCGTTTTACGCGAATTACGCGTTTTAGACCTGCGTTTCCAGTTTTAACAGCATTTAAGCAACCCGATAGAACTTATCACTTATTAAATATGCTAAGATACATTATATTAATAAGTTCTAACATATTTATAAGTTTCATATTTTTAGGATACCCGATTTTAAGTTTCATGACTTAACCACTTACAGTTAGCAATTAACGGAACCAAAACTCACTCCGTAAGCTAGATATTACCAAGTTAATCATATAGTCACACCATACCATCATATGAATGTGTATAGGAGTGATTCACCGTGCCATTTGTCTTGGTGATAAGTCTTGAAACATTAGGAAGCTCACATGTGTTAGATACACTAGCTAAGTAACTTAATCCTTAAGTTTTCTATAGTATAACTAGCCAATTTGATCACAACTCTCTCAAACACATTCACCTCCTCATTTATTCACCAAGAAACTCTTCCTTTTTCTCTCTTCATCACTGATCCATCATCATCATCCTAAATTATCCATCTTTTGATTTCAATATTGAAGCTACATATCAAAGTTCAAGGCTTAGTTATTCTCTACATGAAACTAGTATTTATTTGGTGATTCCATAGATGAACTAGGAGCTACACAAGGGTACTAGGGCTGAGTTAATAAGGTTTTCACATGGTCTATATCAATGCTAGCAATGTTTACAAGAGTTGTGGTGAAGGATTAGAAGCTAGGGTTTTCGATTGAAGGATATAGTTCTTGTCCTAGTTCATGAGTTCCCTTTTCATTAAGGCCAAAAGTTGTAAGAAACCCTAATACACTTTCTTACTCAATATCATTTTCATGCTTATTATGTTTCATTCATTCTATATATGGTCTGTGTGTTATGTTCATGATGTATAAAAACTATTAAAACGAGTTTTGGAAACTATAAATTAACTTATGTTAAGTAAACAAGAAAACTAGTGACTTATATTGAGAACCACGACCAAAATAGAGTAACCATGATATGAAACACTTACCTACTATTATAGAGGACTTTAAAAGGAAAACATAGTATTTTGAACCACCTAAAACGAGTACACGAGTCAAACGTTATGGCCATAAGAAGTTAGCAAAACCAAAACGGCGAAACTGCCTAAAACAAGCTGTAAACATTCTGACCTTTTTGAAAGTGGCACTTCTGCTCCGATTCATCAAAATGTTAAAACATGAAAGTTGTCCGGAACGACATTTTCTTTCAGGAACAAACAAGTTCGAGCCATGAAAACGCTTTACATGTGAGATTTTTCTTCAAATTCTTAACAGCCCATTTTAAGACCAAATGACCATGTAATAGTTATGATTAAATGAAACCAATAGGTCTAATGACCTAAAGCCAAGACCACAACCATGGCTAAGACCAAGGTTGAGTCTCAAGACCATGGAACAATGACCAAAGGTCACGGCAAGGCCATGACTATTGACTATATAAACTTACCTAGTCGAAAACATGAACTAAAGAGTTAATGGCAATATAAACATCCAATTTGGATCTACTCCATCATAATAACCATGAGACTCATTGTAATAACAGCTTCATCCAAAAAGTAAACTTTCCTAAGTTTATTCAAATATTGGACATGTAACTTTTTAGATCAAAACTTATATATATAGATTTTATCAAATACTACAATAGTAGGGAGCCTCATGTGAGGAGTTCATTAAGTAAGCCGTCGAGATGAGTTGTGGATTTACAAATTAAAGTGTCCTGGCTCCTCGAACGTTTACTACATGACTTCTGAATTATGTCGGCCCGAACGGTAGTAAGCGATATATAAACTGTACATGTTTCATAAACCATTTCTTTTCAAAGACTTACACTATACTAAGTACTACATCATGGACTAAATGCAAGACATATATAGGCAATTCTTCATATTCTTTACTCCAATCCTAAGTCGCAACATTCTATTATAGGTTGCTCGTAGAAACCTTCGCAATTCGACCATCACATTCACTACTTGCTATATAACTTAGGGTGAGTTCATAGCCCCACTTTCCATTACTTAATGCTTTGAAATTGTATGCTACCTGATTGTTTTATTATTACTAAGTACCATCCTTGCTAAATCCAATATCCCTTATTATGAACCGTTTAATCACTAGTAATAGTGTGCGCGATTATTGTGAATAGGCCTATTGGGATTGACGATTCCCATTTGTATTAAGTAAATTCAAACAAATGCACTATATTTGAGATTTAGGTATGACAGCAAAGTACCTATCGGGATAACTCCACCGATTGATATTGGTACCCGTTAACGTTTTGGTATCATAAGCTTAGTGAATAATAATAAATGTTTTGTTTTCCAACCATTGGTGTGAGTCTATAGCTCACACTACCAACATATTGTGTTCAACCATTAAACAAAATCTATGAATATCACTCAACCTTTGTGTTGACCTTTTAAGCATGTATTTCTGGTCCATGATGATCAAGGATGGCACGGAAGGGCACAGATATTCAAGAGGGCTATAAATTTTTATTATCATTCAAAAACTCATCTAATGTAATTTGTAAACATGGAACCATCTGGGACCTCATTTTGTAATATCTGATATTTATATAATTTGAATGATAAATCTTTTAAAACGACTCAATTAGAGATTGTTTTCTATTATTATGACTGTTGTGCCGTCGAGCAACACCCAAGTTAAATTCCGCTGCATTCATGAATTGGGGGTGTTACAGATTGGTACCAGAGCCATGGTTATAGAGAAACGGGTCTAATTGAGACCTAAACTATAACCACAATTACAAGTAAAAAGATTTTTATAGCCTTCCGCTCTTTGTGCCTTCCATCCTCCAGACGATTATGGACTTATTAAGCATTTTATACTACACAAACATAATTGCATATTGATATATGTACCTTTAACATAATTGAGCATTTCCCCGTAAGCATTTTATGCTACATGGACATATAAGTATATTGATATATAGACACTAGGCATTCTACACTACATGAACATATATAAGTATATTGATATATACACTCGATTTATTTTCAATCATTTCATCTAAAGAATGGACTAAAAATATCTGCGTATGCCTATTCTAGGGCATTTCGACACAACCACATTCTCCCAATCATGTTCCTACTCCAACATTTTATGTCCAAGATATTGTAACTAATTACAATGGTCTTTCCTATTTCCCAGACATTTTATGATACAATGGTCTTAATCAATCTCAAATGTTTTGAGTCACTCAATGGTCTAGTCTACTTCCCAAACATTGTGAACTACACAATCGTCTCTCCCATTTCTCAGACATTTTATAGTCTCTAGAAATTATCTTATAAACCTTACATGATATTATTTTACATAAAACCCATCACAATCTATCGATTTCTAAATAGAAATATGAGATTTCTATAGGACAAACTAATCCATCATCTACAAAAGCTGAAGTTTCTCTACATTCATCATAGTTCAGCAACTTTCTCTACATTCATCAAAGTTTTCTTCTGAAACCTTCATTGTTATAAGTTCGTGATCCTGGCCAAGTATGGACTGTTTTAGAACTACTTAAAACTTACTTTCCACAAGTATCTACCCGTACTATCTTCTATGCAATGGAATGTGAAAACATAGGTTACAAGTCTTGTATGGGCGGGACTTGCAACTAAATGGTTTGACATCGCCTTTGTTTAGTGGTCAGTTTCCCAAAAGCAACGGACATATCACAAGTATACCTAATTTAGGTATTTGAAAATTTTATTGAACCTCAGTTAAATATAGACTAGTCACCTATATTTAACCTAGGGACAGTGAAACATAGTCTGACTAACTATGTTCGACATAAAATTTTCAAATACTGGGAATAGTTGTACTAGGGCTATGTTCAGATTAATTTCCTACATGAACTCGATAAACCACCAGAATGCATTAAAACAATCTAGAGAAACGATAGTGTCTTACCACTCAACGAAATCTTAACACCTTATTTGTACTACCTAATTTCATTCTTGAAAGTTTTCATTTATGAGATAATCCGAACTACTATCTTGGGATAGTTATCAATTCTTCTCTTCATCCCGTAGAAGTACTATCCTGTTTAGGTCCTAAGGATACCATTATGTCATAAACCTTTAAAATCTCTTAAAATTTTAAAGCAAACTTGACATCTCTACCAATATTAATGTTAAGCATACACTACATAATTTTGTTCATCAACATATCACATCATTATCTTCACAACCGTTACAACCACAAGCTCATTAACAGATCTTGATGCACTTTTAAAGCTCAAATCATCCTTAGTTACACCACTAGCACCCTCATCAGCTTTACAAGATTGAATATTCATTTTGTACTTTTGGAACACCAGTATCATCTCGTAATACACTACCTTGTAACTCACCGGCTAAGTATGAACGTTGTGTTGGGAATTCTTAAGTAGGATGATTTATAATTATTTGAATGGATTGGGATGCCTTTTCATTTAAATAAAGAAATTGTAAATCACCGAACCATAAATTTATATTCCCCTATTTACATTGTTTGGGATGCCTCTCTATGTAAATAAAGAATTATAAACAAGTGGGCTTATTTGTATCCGAAATAACATAAGTATAAAGTCAATAAACACTAGGTACAACAACAGATTACCTACTAGACTATGATTGCAACTACTATCCCAATTTCCATTGATATTCAACTACTATATCAATTACTAATGATATTCGACTACTATATCAATTTCCATTTATTGGATTCCTATGTCAATTGCTATTGTTGTTCAACTACTATATCAATTGCTATTGATACTTGACAACTATATCAATTTCTATTTGATATTCAATTATATCAATTTCTATACAACTACTATATCAATTTCTATTAATATTCGACTGCTATATCAATTTCCTTTGATATTCGACTATTATTTGAATCTCTAGTAAAACTCAACTATGTTATCAATCTCTATTGACACACCATATTCTGAGACAAACCAAACTACATCACTGGTAATTCCAGACTCTAGTCCTCATAAGTAACCACACCTCTTCATCGACACCACTCCAACATATTACACACATAGAACTTCGGGACGAAGTTCTCTTAAGGGGTAGAGACTGTAACAATTCATATTTTCGGATTACTATTCATTTTTTACTGTTCACTATTACTATTCACTTTTTACTATTCACTTTCACTATTCACTCCTAAAATTTTTATTTCATATTCTCGTAAGTTAAACTGTTTTAATAATAATCCGAGAGTTTGACACTCGTCGGATCATTTCTGCAAAAATCACGAAACCGTGCCCGAGATTTACTTTTATGTTTAAACGTCATTCCAGCATCCCGATATGTCCATAAAACATTATAAACAATAGAAATATGATTTTCTCTCATTTTATGACAATTCCAATAGTTTTGAAATTTTACGTTTTCCAGTTCAGCGTTTTACGCGAATTACGCATTTTAGACCCGCGTTTCTAGTTTTAACAGCATTTAAGCAACCCGATAGAACTTATCACTTATTAAATATGCTAAGATAGGTTATATTAATAAGTTCTAACATATTTATAAGTTTCATATTTTTAGGATACCCGATTTTAAGTTTCATGACTTAACCACTTACAGTTAGCAATTAACGGAACCAAAACTCACTCCGTAAGCTAGATAATACCAAGTTAATCATATAGTCACACCATACCATCATATGAACGTGTATAGGGGTGATTCACCATGCCATTTGTCTTGGTGATAAGTCTTGAAATATTAGGAAGCTCACATGTGTTAGATACACTAGCTAAGTAACTTAATACTTAAGTTTTCTATAGTATAACTAGCCAGTTTGATCACAACTCTCTCAAACACATTCACCTCCTCATTTATTCACCAAGAAACTCTTCCTTTTTCTCTCTTCATCACTGATCCATCATCATCATCCTAAATTATCCATCTTTTGATTTCAATATTGAAGCTACATATCGAAGTTCAAGGCTTAGTTATTCTCTACATGAAACTAGTGTTTATTTGGTGATTTCATGGATGAATTAGGAGCTACACAAGGGTACTAGGGCTGAGTTAATTAGGTTTTCACAAGGTCTATATCAAGGCTAGAAATGTTTACAAGAGTTGTGGTGAAGGATTAGAAGCTAGGGTTTTCGATTGAAGGATATAGTTCTTGTCCTAGTTCATGAGTTCCCTTTTCATTAATGCCAAAAGTTGTAAGAAACCCTAATACACTTTCTTACTTAATATCATTTTTATGCTTATTATGTTTCATTCGTTCTATATATGGTCTTTGTATTATGTTCATGATGTATAAAAACTATTAAAACGAGTTTTGGAAACTATATATTAACGTATGTTAAGTAAACAAGAAAGCTAGTGACTTATATTGAGAACCACGACCAAAATAGAGTAACCATGATATGAAACACTTACCTACTGTTATAGAGGACTTAAAAAGGAAAACATATCTATTTGAACCACCTAAAACGAGTACACGAGTCAAAAGTTATGGCCATAAGAAGTTAGCGAAACCAAAACGGCGAAACTGCCTAAAACAAGCTGTAAACATTCTGACCTTTTTGAAAGTGGCACTTCTGCTCCAATTCATCAAAAAGTTAAAACACAAAAGTTGTCCAGAACGACGTTTTCTCTCAGGTGTAAAGAAGCTCGAGCCCTGAAAACACTTGACGTGTGAGATTTTTCTTCAAATTCTTAACAGCCCATTTTAAGACCAAATGACCATGTAATAGTTATGATTAAATGAAACCAAGAGGTCTAATGACCTAAAGCCAAGAACACAACCATCGCTAAGGCCAAGGTTGAGTCTCAAGACCATGGAACAATGACCAAAGGTCACGGCAAGGCCATGACTAATGACCATATAAACTTACCTAGGCGAAATCATGAACTAAAGAGTTAATGGCAATATAAACATCCAATTTGGATCTAATCCATCATAATAACCATGAGATTCATTGTAATAACAATCTTCATCCCAAAAGTAAACTTTCCTAAGTTTATTCAAATATTGGACATGTAACTATTTGGATCAAAACTTATATATATATATATATATATATATATATATATATATATATATATATATATATATATATTATCAAATACTACATTAGTAGGGAGCCTCATGTGAGGAGTTCATTAAGTAAGCCATCGAGATGAGTTTTGGATTTACGAATTAAAGTGTCCTGGCTCCTCGAACGTTTACTACATGAATTCTGAATTATGTCGGCCCGAACGATAGTAAGCGATATATAAACTATACATGTTTCATAAACCATTTCTTTTCAAATACTTACACTATACTAAGTACTACGTCATGGATTAAATACAAGACATATATAGGCAATTCTTCATATTCTTTACTCCAATCCTAAGTCGCAACATTCTATTATAGGTTGCTCGTAGAAACCTTTGGGATTCGACCATCACATTCACTACTTGCCATATAACTTAGGGTGAGTTCATAGCCCCACTTTCCATTACTTAATGCTTTGAAATTCTATGCTACCTGATTGATTTATTATTACTAAGTACCATCCTTGCTAAATCCAATATCCCTTATTATGAACCATTTAATCACTAGTAATAGTGAGCGCGAATATTGTGAATAGGCCTATTGGGATTGACGAATCCAATTTGTATTGACTAAATTCAAACAAATGCACTGTATTTGAGATTTAGGTATGACAGCAAAGTACCTACCGGGATAACTCCGCCGATTGATATTGGTACCCGTTAACGTTTTGGTGTCATAAGCTTAGTGAATAATAATAACTGTTTTGTTTTCCAACCATTGGTGTGAGTCTATAGCTCACACTACCAACATAATGTGTTCAACCATTAAACAAACTCTATGAATATCACTCAACCTTTGTGTTGACCTTTTAAGCATGTATTTCAGGTCCATGATGATCAAGGATGGCACGGAAGGGCACGGATATTCAAGAGGGCTATAAATTTTTATTATCATTCAAAAACTCATCTAATATAATTTGTAAACATGGAACCATCTGGGACCTCATTTTGTAATCTCTGATATTTATATAATTTGAATGATAAATCTTTTAAAACGACTCAATTAGAGATCATTTTCTATTATTATGACTCTTGTGCCGTCGAGTAACACCCAAGTTGAATTCCACTGCTTTCATGAATAGGGGGTGTTACATCATCCACTATCTCTGAGATATGTTCCAAATGTAGTAACTCTTATCAAAAAATGCTTAAAGAATATGAAACTGATAGAGATAACTATAGAAGGGCTAGGTCTGAGATAGCTAGTTACCAATTAACTTTAGAGTCAATGGAAGCTAAGATAATCCCTTGTGAGAATAATGAAGTAGCTTGGGCTGAAAAATATGAGCAACAAGATTATCAATTAAAGTTAAGTGAGTGGAAGTTAGGATGTAAAGTTTCTGAATTAGAAAAGGTGACTAAAGAAAAAGATAAGTTGCTAGAAAAACTTGTTGTTTGGAAAGAATCAGGTCTCTCACATGTTAGTTTTGTTGAAAAACAGAGAACATCAAACATTAAAACTGGCCTAGGTTATGATAATAATTCAGAAGTACTTTCATCTAGGAACCAGGAATTAAATCTTTCTCAGGAGACCTCAACTAGTGATGAAGAATTCATAAGCTTAGAAGGAAACACATCTAGTGATGAGGAATCACCTTGTTCAACACCTCCTGAGTTTAAGAAAAACAAAGGATATAATGAAGTTCCTCCACCCCCAGGTAGTTTTCAACAACCTAGGACAGATGTTTCTTGTTTTGGAGTAGACAACCTAGAATTCAGGAAAAAGCTTAAAGGTCAGTCGTATTCAAGTCAATCTAGTCCTAAGTCTTTAAGAGAATCTGTTAAGACACCCAGGGATGATAATAAGGGTTCTGAGAGTGAAAAAGATTTTTCAAAACAAACAGTACCTCCAAAAACTTCTCAAAGTACTACTGATCATTCAGCAGTACCTACAAGAAACTCTTTTCAAAAAACTGCTTATTATAGAAACCTTTTGGGAATGGATTTGGGATGACGGGTCCAAAGTTATGCTTTGTATGTTACAGTCCTCATCATTTGATCAAGGACTATGATTATCATTCATAATACTTCAGTAAATACCCAAAGACCACATCTGCAAACCATTAGCACAAAGAGAATAAACCAAGGGAGAATAAACCAGCTTGGAATTACTCAAATACCATAGTAATTTTTCAAAAGACTATAGGTACCCTCATCATAAAAGACCATTCTCCAAACCCACAGTACCTTCAAGAAATACTTCTCAAAGTACTGGTCAGGCAATACTTTCTCAAAGTACTATTAGGAAATTTCCCAATCAAGGTACTGCTACCAAAGACTCAAGTGTAAGACCTAGGAGATTCAATTCTTACGAACCGAGAAGGCCTTACAACTCAAGAAAAGCTGCTAGAACACAGAACCCAACACCAAAAGTTACAACTAAATGGGTTAAGAAAGACAGTACTGTTGTGGGTGACGAAGTACTTTCAAAAAATAAGGGTGAAAAAGGGAGTGTTGATAACAATTCAACATAGGTTTTGGATTAAAAAACAGTAATTCTTGATAGTGCTTTCAAAAACAGTGGTGATTACATACTCAAAGAATTTGAGTATGTTACTCCACAAAGGGAACACAAGTCAGTAATGGCTTGGGTTCCTAAAAAAACTAATCCTTTTCATTCTTATGCAGGGCAACACAGCAGAGGAGCTTAAAGATCATCTTATTGTGGATAGTGGTTGTTCTGGAAGCATGACAGGAGAAAAGGAGCTCTTGTCAGATTTTAAGGCTTATTTTGGAGGAAGAGTTGCATTTGGGAATGATCCTGGTGGAGGGAGAATCACTAGCAAAGGAACCATTAAGGCAGGATCAATTGATTTTGAGAAAGTTAGATATGTGAAGGAACTTAAATTCAACCTTTTGTCAGTCTCTCAGATCTGTGACAAGATGTACCCTGTGTTGTTTCTTGACACAGAATGTCTTGTTCTCTCCCCTGAGTTTAGATTAGAAGATGATAACTTGGTGATGCTGAGAGCACCAAGAACGAATGATGTGTATAGCATAGACTTGAAGACCATCAATTCTGCTGAAAGAGCAACATGCTTGATTGCAAGGGAAACAATGGAAGAAGCACATCAATGGCACAGAAGACTAGGGCATGTAAATTTCAAGAACATCAATAAGCTGGTCAAAGGAAATTTAATTAGAGGTTTACCTTCTAAAACATTCAAACTTAATCATTCATGTCTGGCTTGCAAGAAGGGAAAACAACACAAGGCTTTATGTAAAAAGATTGAAGAAAAAACTATTAGGGAGCCTTTGGAATTGCTGCATATGCATCTGGTTGGACCTGTTTCGGTTGTTAGTTTAAATAAGAAGAAGTATTGTTTGGTTATAACAGATGACTATAGCAAATTTAGCTGGGTCTTTTTCTTGGGATTCAAAGATGAAACTTTTGATGCTATTCATGATCTTATAATAGCACTTGAAAATCAGTTAAGACTCAAGGTTAGAGGCATTAGATGTAATAATGGGACTGAATTCAAGAATCAGCTTATGGATGAATTTTGTGCCAAGAAAGGGATTAAAAGAGAGTTTAGTATTGCTAGAACTCTTCAGCAGAATGGAGTTGCAGAAAAAAAAAATAGAACTTTAATAGAAGCAGTAAGGACAATGCTTGCAGACTCCCAATTACCTGTTCCATTTTGGGCTGAAGCTGTAAGTGCTGCTTGTTATGTGTTGAATAGAGTATCAGTGATAAAACCTCAGATGAAGACACCGTATGAGTTACTCATGGGAAAGAAACCAAACATCAAGTTCATGAAACCTTTTGGATGTCCCTTGGCTATCTTGAACATTGCTGATAATTTGGGAAAATTTGATGGTAAGTCAGATGAAGGATACTTATTGGGTTATTGTACCAGTAGCAAAGGATTCAGAGTGTACAACAGGGCTACCAAGAAGGTTCAAGAATGTCTTCATGTTGAATTTCTAGAAGAACAAGAAAATCAAAAAGGTAATGGTCCTGATTGGATGTTTGATCTTGATTTAATGGCCTCATCCATGAACTATGTACCTGTAAGAGAAGAAAATCAAGTTGTTCACAATGAAGAGGAATCACAGTACATTGTTCATGGAGTCAATTTAATATCAGAAGATGATTCTGATGAAGCACCCAGTGATGAGAAGAAAAGTACTGCTACACCTCAAGGTACTGTTGATCCACACAGTACTGTTCAACCAAAGACCACAGTATCTGATGAAGACCAAGCTATCCAAGATGAACTTAATAGGATGCTTCTTCAAGAAACAATTGCTAAGTCCTATGAAGATGATTAGAGGAGAGCTTATGAAGCAGAAAAGAATAAGGCTAAAGGCACTGACAATACTTTTCCCCAAAGTACTGCTGATCCATTTGAAAGTACTTCTCAAGTCTTAGATACTTCAAATTGGAAAAATGCTGATGATTTAATTGATCCAACCATGCCTGCCTTGGAAGATACTGATGATGAATTGGAAAAAGAAGGCATTTTCTCAGATTCCAATGAAGACCTTGATTTCACAAATTTGGAAGATAATCTTGAAGTTTCACCAACTCCTACACTAAGAATTCATAAAGATCATCCTGTGAGTAAAATTATTGCACCTTCTACTTCAGGAGTTCTCACAAGAACTAAAGCTCAGAATATGTCCCAACAACATACTTCTTTACTTAGCTTTATTTACAAGCAGAACAGGGTGAATCACAAGGATCAGCAATTGTGTTTATTTGCTTGCTTTCTGTCTCAAGAAGAACGTAAGATAGTAAAACAAGCATTAGCCAAAGAGAGTTGGGTTGAAGCCATGCAAGAAGAACTCTTACAATTTAAACTTCAAGAAGTATGGGTATTATGTGATTTACTTGATGGTAAGAGACTAATTGGAACAAAATGGGTCTTCAGAGCTAAAAGAGATGAAAGAGGGAATGTTATCAAAAATAAAGCAAGGTTAGTAGCTCAAGGATATAGACAAGAAGAAGGAGTATACTATGATGAAGTATTTGCTCCTGTGGCAAGGATTGAAGCCATAAGGCTATTTTTGGCTTTCACATCATATATGGGCTTTCCTGTCTATCAGATGGATGTTAAAAGTGCTTTTCTATATGGCACTATCACAAAGGAAGTTTATGTTAAACAACCTCCTGGTTTTGAAGATCTTGCTCATCCAAACAAAGTTTACAAGGTTATTAAGGCTATGTATGGCCTTTATCAAGCTCCTAGAGCATGGTATGAAAGACTCTCCACTTTTCTATTGCAACATGGTTACAGGAGAGGTGCTATTGACAAGACCTTGTTTATCAAAAGAGATAAAAAGGATATCATTCTTGTCCAAGTTTATGTGGATGATATTATTTTTGGAGCAACTAAGCAGTCTATGGTGAAGGAATTTGAAGATCTTATGCAAAATGAATTTCAGATGAGCTTAATGGGTGAATTAACATTCTTTCTGGGCTTCAAGTGCAACAATCAAGTAGTGGAATATTTATAAGTCAAGATAAGTATGTTGCAGACATTATTAAGAGATTCAACTTCACTACTTTCAAGCCAGCATCCACACCTGTTGATGCTAACAAACCTTTGAGAAAAGATGAAGATGGAGAAGATGTTGATGTCAAACTCTACAAGTCTATGATTGAATGTCTAATGCACTTAACTGCATCTAGATCTGACATTACTTTTGCTGTTTGTTTGTGTGCAAGACATCAAGTTCAACCCAAGGTTTCACATTTGAATGCTGTCAAGAGAATCTTTAGGCACCTTAGGCAACAACCTAAGCTAGGATTATGGTATCATAGGGAGTCCTCTTTTCATCTAGAAGCTTTCTTATACAGGGACTATGCTGGTGATAACTATGACAAAAGATCAACCACTGGAGGATGCTAATATCTTGGAAATAGATTAGTGTCTTGGCAATGCAAAAAGCAAAGAATTGCAGCAACATCTTCCACAGAAGTAGAATATGTAGCTGCTGCAAGTTGTTGTGCACAAGCACTTCGGTTGCAAAATCAGCTTTTGGATTATGGATTCAACTTCAAGAACACTCCAATCAACATTGATAATGAGAGTACCATTTGTATTGTGAAGAATCCAGTTTATCACTCCAAGACAAAGCACATTCAGATTAGGCATCATTTTATCAGAGATTGCTATGATCACAGGCTCATAAATGTGGTTAAAGTCCATACAGATGATAATGTAGCAGATTTACTCACAAAGGGCTTTGATGTTTCAAGATTTACTTTCTTAGTAGTGAGTATTGGTATGATAAATAATTAAGCTATTTTTGAGGGGAGGCATTAGTAGTTAATCATTATTTGAGGGGAGGCTACATGTATCATTCAACTGAAAAGAAAAAGATATTTTACTCATTATTATTCAAAGAGGTTACATTCATCATTCCAGAGATACAGTCACAACCAAGACAAAGTTACATCATTCAAACAACCTACACCAAACCTACCCAACATACACCCTACACATCCTACTCCATTGGCCTTTTTCCTTTTCCTTGAAAGCTCTACTTTCCCTTCTGAACATTCTTTCTTTTGTCATCAAAAGATGCCTGTTTCCTTGGGCAAGCCAGGCCAAGTACTTGCTTTGGAGGTCTCTCTAGTCTTGCAGGTTTCCTTGGAGCGGGTCACTTCATGTTCTTTATGGCTGACTCAAGAGCCTGTGTCAAGGCTTGTGGGAGTTCACTTGATAAAGAAGGAGCTGGAGCAGGGACAGACACTTTCTTGTTAGGTTTATAGTGAGTTGAGCTTGCTGCATCAGGAGGAAAGTAACCACTCCATCCTGCATCAGAATCAAAGTCAGAATCAGAGTAATATCTGATTTCTGAATCAGTGGAGTCATCAGAAGATATGTAAATCATTGGAAAGTGGCTCATGATGTTGATTAGGGTTTTTGGGATGTGAGTTACAAGTGTTGATGAAGAGAAGTGTTAATTGGAAGTTCTTTTTATAAGCAAGAAAGTATCAAGGGATATTAATGATGATCATTCAATTCTACTTGCCTTGGTAGCTTTGGGGAATTAATTTGGAAAGTATTAATTATCTCGGGTTGACTTTCAGAAGATATTTTGGTCAAACAGTCAACGCTAGTAGATATTTTGAAAGGAAAGTAATTTGCCAAAGTACTGCTTTGTTCACGGCTGAAAGTACTGCTCCATGTTATATGGAAAGTACTGCTTGGTGTTTTGACGGATGCGCTGACGTGTCAAGATACTGTTCCAACGGTCAAAAATATGGGTAACAAACTTTCGAAAGATATGGGGAAGATAACTTCCAAAATAACGGTAAAGTAATTAATTAACCGTGATTCTTTGAATATTATCCCTCTTTACACATATCTTTTTCATCTTTACAAAACTCGTATTTATTCATCAATCCCACCAAATTCATCTTCGTTCATCATTCATCATTCAATCACCCTTACAATGGCAAACCGTCCAACCATCACCAAACATAATATGATTGCTAACCTGGAGAAAACACAAAAGAACATTGATTTTCATGGAATCATTGACTTTCTCACTGGCTCATCCATCAATTACTCACTTTTAGTGAATCCAGAAGTTATTGGCCCTTGGATACAAGAGTTTTGGGCTACGGCTAGGGCTGAACTAGAAGATGGAGAGGATGTCATTCATGCCACAGTTGTAGGAAGAGTAATTCGTATTACTGAAGCAACAATCAAGGAGATCTTGCTGTTTGATGATGAGGGAGGCACTGTTTTGTTTGACAAGCAAGATGTTTGGGATGCACTAAGAGATATCGGGTATGAAGGAGCTTTGAACAAGCATACTTTCCAGAAAGCATTGGTAATTCCTCATTGGAAATATCTAATTCATGTTTTGCTTCATTGCTTGAGTCACAAAAGTACTGCTTGGGATCAATTTGGACATGCCATAGCTTCTGCCTTAGTTGGCCTAGTTACCAATCAGCCATTTAACTTTTCTTACATGATTCTTGATGGTATGATTGCTCACATTAAGGCTGGTTCCCCATTTTTAATGTACCCTAGCTTTGTTCAGCTTTTCTTAAAAAAACCACTTGAAGGGACACCAAAACCTCAGGATTATATACCTAGTGTTATGCTTCCACCTAAGGTGTTTACCTTTATGTCTCACAAGGGAGTTAAATTTTCGGGTCACAATATACCTTTGAATGCTTATATGTTGGAAGTAGCACAAGCTGTTAGGGATGAAGTTCCTGAAGCTAGTGGTTCTGCTCAGATTGCACAATCTGAGAAATCTGACAATTCTACATCAGTACATACTCCTACACCACCTCTTACTTCTCCACAGCCTGTTGATTCAAGTGAAAGAACTGTCTCAGTACCTGTTTCAAAGGAAAAGTCTGTTTCTGCAGAAGGTACTTCTTCACATTCTGTTTCGAAGGAAGGTACTTCTTTGCAAGGTACTGCTTCAGAGCATACTCCAGTACTTTCTCCCAATGATTATACTTCCACAGGTGGGTTTCAAACACCTGGAGGAGATGAGGGAGTTAAGGGACCTTTGGATAATTATGCTTTAACTAGGGAGTTCAGGAGAATGAAGAAAGTGATGGATAATCAGGCTGCAGAAATTACAAGATTGAGGAATAAGTTCAGAAATTCAAGTGAAGCTAGAAGGTTAAAGTGGTTTGTGTGGCAACTTGTTCAGAACTTTAGACTTTATGTGAAAGAACAGAAGCAATCCAAACAGAAGAAGTCTAAGCCAGCCAAGAAGGCCGCCTCTAAGTCTAAGAGGAGTAAGAAGAAGTCATCATCTTTCAAATTGGGGAGGAATCAAGAAGATAATTTGAATGAAGATGATTTAGAGTTTCAATATTCAGAAGATGCTCATCTTTGGCGTTATCCAGAAGAACCTTTGAATTTTGTGCCAGAGAAAAAGACTAATGATGCTGAGAACATTGTTCAAGAAGAGGATGTTGAGAACATTGTTCAAGAAGAAAAAGTTGATGAGCAAGAAATTGAAGAACAAGTTGAAAACATTCAAATTACTCACATTCAAAGTACTGATGTTCAAAGTACTGTTGATGAAAGTACTGGTGTGCAAGGTACTGCTGCAATGGATATTGATGGAATTGGAACTTCTACAGCTGGACTTTCTACAAAAGCATTTGAAGATGAAGCTGGTCCTTCTAATCCACTTCAGTAAGAAGAAGTAAAAGAACATACAGCTAGTGATGATGAGAGAATAGCTCAGGTAATGCTCAATTTGGATAGACCAACAGGTATACATATTTCTGAGCCTGCACAGCAAGTCTCTGGATCCTCTTCTGAACCTGAAGCTTTAGATCCAAAAGACAAAGGAAAAGGGATCGTGAAGGAAACTAAGAAGAAAAAGAAGAAGTTTACTCTTGCACAGCTTAGAGAAATTAAGATTGCTAAGAATGAAGAAATTGCTAGACAACAACAAGCTGTTTATGATGCAAAATACTTAAAAGAGACAAGGAAGTCAGTTGCTGTAACAAGAAGACCAATGACTATTGCTCAAGAAAGAAATTAGATGATAAGTTTCTTGAAAAGAAGATGATACAAGAATTTACAAAGGCTAAGATATCCAGATGTGAAAGCACTATGGGATAGTGTTCAAGAATCTATTAAAAGAGAGCTGGATAGTTTTGTGCCTATGGATGCTGATAAAGAAAATAAGATAGAAGATTTGATGAAAGAACAAGCTGAGAAAAGAAATTTAAAAAGGAAGAAAGCTATTCAGGATGATCAATTGCCTAAGAGGCTTAAAATGATAAGATCAGATACAATTGATGAACTAATAAATTATTTCAGAGTTGTTGATTTTGAAAATAAGAAAACAGAATACTCTTGAACAAAGTCTAAGATTATCTCATTCTCTGTGGTTGAATCAAATGAAGGAAATTATCTCATGTTCAACAGAGAGGATGAAAGCTTCACTGTGTTTAATATGCTATAGGATGTTCTGCACATAATAGATAGAGAAGATCTATACAATTTGTATTTACATGTTCAGATTTACTATGAAAATATTGAAGAAACAGGACTGGGATTAATCTTACTTGGAGATTTGATAACCATCTGGGAAACTGAAGAAACAAGTATTGATAGTCTTTGGAATGATCAAGAAAACTGGGAGATAACAAGATGGAGATTCTTTGAGTCATCAGGGGTTCATTCACTTCAGATGGAATATGGTACCATGATTCATATGTTAGCTGAAAGAAGATATCCTTTGACAATAGAACTTATGCTCAGGATGTTAGATCATGGAATGGAGGTTGAGAATGAAACAGAAGTAGCATTTATGGTGATAAAGCTATTCATAAGATGGACTACTTTAGAAGAATGATATTACATAAGTGCTGGTATGATCTTAATTATATAAATCTTTTGAATAAAAAGTACTTTTCTCAAAGTACTGTAAGACAAATAGTACTTTATCAAAGTACTGTTTGCTGCATAAAACCAGTAAAAGCTTTTTGTATAATAAAATAAAAGCTTTTGAAGCAAAAGATGATATCAATAAAAGGATTTGAAGAGTAATACATGGTGTTAGTACTTGTACTACACAGCAAATGATAATCAACTCACATGTCTAATAGATAGGAAAGAGTTTGACTCATCATGAGGGTACGGCTCTGATGTGATAATCAAATCCGTTTTTAGTTGACAATTTACTAAAAATTGTATGCTGTTCAACTCACCAAATCTTTAAAAAGTGAAGAGTTGACTAGCCCATAAGAAAATGGCTTGTGGTAAAGGTTGTGTAAAATCCATTTTTGGTAATTAGTTCACCATGGTTGAAATCAAAGAACTAACTAGTCCAAAACCAAACGGCTATTGGTAAAGACTAATCAAATCCGTTGATAGCTGATGATTTGCTAAAAATCACCTGGTTATCAATGTACCATGGTTGTTCTAACCTAAACATTGGCTACTCCACAGTTAATGGCTTTGGTAAAGAGACATCAAAATCCATTAAAATTCAACGATTCACCTCTCACAGAAGTTTAAACATCTGGAAGTGATGAGAATAGTATGAAACTTTAAAAGATTTGATGTACACTTTGTCAAAATGTTGCAGAGTTGCTGTAAAGATATCATCTGAAGCTAATAAAGAAGAGCACTTTGACATACAAGACAGAAAAGAGATAAAGATACAATCTTTCTTGGTGATAAAGATATTGAAGATTAAAGAAAGCAAAGAAACTTGAAATCAAGTAAGTGGAGTTCAAGTTAGGGGAGGATTGTGGGGATATGAAGATCAAAGTACTGCTGGAAAGATCAAAGTACTGCTATGTCAAAGTACTGCTCAAAGTCAACGTGCTATTCAAGGTCAAAGTACTGCTCGTGGTTGAAGATTATGCAAAGTACTTTTAATAACAAGGATTTATGTGCAATATTATTTAAAGGATTATCATGTAATATTATATGAATATTCTAGAATTAGTTAGGGATAATTACTTGTCGTTCAAGTAAATATTGTAATCCGACTTAAGGTTTTCCTTATGCCTATAAAAGGAGCATTAGGATGGTATTAGACGCATGAGTTTTAGAGTCTCACAATACGATTTCTAGAAAACGATTTAAGAGAAGTTAGGGATTGTTAGTGAATCTGTATTTAGAGAAGCAGGTTCAAGAGTTGGTTTTAATATAAACAAAGTTCTTCTTACCTTTTTGTTAGTAGATTCCGCATACTTTACAAAGTAATATCAGTGTTTCAATATTAATTATTTTGAGTTATTCAAGATTGTTAAAACTTTACAAGCTACAAAGTAGTTTGGTCAGAGTATATCGATCCAACATACATTATCCATTCTTCCCTCTTTAGAACGTCCACATCATTGATAAGACCCGCCTTTGCCTTTTCTTCTCAGACAACAAGATGCCTCATAATTTCTTCCTTGGAACATTGTTGGGCCGATATACGGTTACTGGTCCACGCCTTGATGGCAAGCCTAAGCTTTTTAAGCTTATTTTTTAGGTATAAACTCGGCATCAAAGGATTTGAAACCAAGTCCCATGAGTCAGAAACCATTCTTCAAAACTCTTTGTCATTATTCCATTTGTCGATAACCTTAAAAGATTTTGGCCCAAAGTTAGGAGATCCTACCTTGAGGAGGATTAGACAATGATCCGAATAAGACCGACATAAAACTGAAACACTTGCGTTATCCCACTGATCAAAGAAGCTATGAGAAACCAAGAATCTGTCAAGCTTGATTGCTTTTTACCCTCCTTATCAAATCTAGAGAACCTCCTTTTGCCAAGTGGAAAGTCAAAGAGGCCATTACGAGAAATGAAGTTGTTAAACGTTTTTGCCTCCCCACTATTAAAACCACAGCTACTACGTTCGTCGCGAGATCTGACCACATGAAAATCTCCAAAGATGATCCATGTTATGTTGTAGGAAGATAAAAGAGATTCACTGGATAACCATAACTCCTCTTTTAAAACACCAGATTGGGGTGCATATACATTGAGTAACCCGATCTTATTATTGACACCGGCCCATGTACCTATCACCCCAATAAAGTTTTGATCTAAAACTTTGTGATCCACAACGAACACCCGAGAATCCCAAATGGTGAGTATGCCCCCCGAAGCACCCACCGACCCAACATGAACAAAATCAGCGTAAGAATGGGGTCATACTGATCGAATACAAAAATTATCGCAATTCTCCAATTGAGTCTCTTGAATCCCAATAAAGGATGGGGAGTTACTACAAATTAATTCTCTAATCCACCCTTTTTTATGTCTTTTCCAAGACCATTACAATTTAAGGATAAATCGATCATTATAAATAAACACACCAATTAAAAGGATAACCAATGAATCAAGAAGATCCATCAGGAGCCTTAGTAACCTGATTGGGAGCAAAGGAGAAGCCGATCATCTCACCAATGTCCTATATCATCTGATCTTCATCAAGGTCATCCCCTAAATTTCCTTGAGAGGGCGATATTTGGCTTCCTTCATCTCTTCCAATAACAAGCTTCCATCTATTCTGCTTTGGCTCCTTCTTATTTCTTACTACTGACTTTCCCCCATCACCAGCTTTTACAGATAGGCATTGGAAGCTGCATATAAGATCCTCAAGCTCCACATCATCATGAGACACATCAGTATAGGGGTGTTCATCGGTTCGGTTCTCAGTTAATCTGTTTATTCGGTTCGGGTTGTTCGGTTAAAAATAAATTTTGGGTCATAACCGAAAACCGAACCGAACCGAGAATATCTTTGACCGAACTAAACCGAGAACCGAACCGAACTTCGGTTCGGTTATGGGTCAAAACCAAAAACCGAATTTTATACTTGAATTACACTATTTATATATATTTTTTTTAAATTTAATTATATATATTTTTGGCAAAAAAAATTTCAAGCATAAAAAGTGTTTTTTATATTAGTATAAAGTTTTAATTTACATTTTTTATATATAAAATAAATAATATATATATATATATATATATATACATATATATATACATATATATATATATATATATATATATATATATATATATATATATATATATTTATATAAATTTGGTTTTCGGTTCAGATAGCCAAACCCATATCCAAACCGAAAACCGAATTTTTAATTCTGTTCGGTTCAGTTTTGACGAGTTCGGTTCGGTTATAAGTTTGGTTCGGTTTTTTTTGGTTCGGTTTTTGTAACACCCCCAAAATCGTCACGTCAGCGGAAGACTTTTTGGGTGTTACTTCGAGGATCTTTGTCACAATCATAGAAAACGACACAAAAGTGACGCTTTAAAGTTTAATTCATTCAAAATACCAAATATTCGAGACATCAAAATGTTTCATAATTTAAACAACAAGTTTATTTAAAATATGTCAAAATGTTTATTTAAGCCCATGCTGGGTTACAAGCCCACTTCGTGCCTTCAAGTTCCTTCTTGTATAGTTACCTGAGATAAACACATGCTAAAAAGTGTCAACACAAAGGTTGGTGAGTTCATAGAGTTTATAGTTTAAATCGTTAATTAGAAAAAGAGTGATTTCCTTATCAACACAAATCAATCCGTTGGTTTGCCCTTCACTGGGTCAATATCAAAAATAGTAATTGGTTTATAAATCCATTTAACACGAGTTTCGAATCACAAGTTAAGAATGTATTGTAATCACATACAATCAATAAGTTTAATTCAATGTTCCTGTTATTGCCTTAAGCTCATGATACTCAACGATTAACAGCCAATCATAATCTCAAGTTATGACGGTAAGTAGTAGGCCCTCAAGATAGGTATTTGCCAATAACCTATAATAAGAACAATAAAGTGCGCCTGGTGTTTTCTCTAACAACCAAACGAGGATTGTCAATCACTAATAGTACTATCCACATTTATTTACGTTCACCCTTCAAGTGATTAAGGTTCATGATCGAGGGACTTTTGGCAATAGTAACTTAAGCAAATAACATTGGCCTGACGGTATTTCAATACCCGGTATAAAAGACTTGTGTTCGAGTTTTAAGCATGTATCTCCCCCACGGGAAAATAGTTAAAGAGTGGGCTATGAAATCACAGTAACATGTAAATAGTTAACGAGTACTTGTAAAAGTATAAAAAAATAGTTAAACATGTATCTCCCCCGAGAATGTTTATAAATCATTGTAAAACCAGTAAGAATAGGGGCTATGACTCACCTTAGTAGTACAGTAGTAGTGGTAGTAACATAATCTCAACGATGCAAGGCAACGGCTTCACACACAACCTAAAAGATATGATATGTTTTAGTTGATAGTCTAAATCTAGTTTTATCGTGAATATTAGTCATTCAGTTTGTTATTAAAACTCGTGTTCGTTTAAATGTTTGAAGTTCAAGAACAAATTTATATATACATATAACTTGTGAGTGTAATGATCGATGCTCGATGTGCGATGGAAAATCATCAAGAATAAGTCGAAGTATGTAGATGATGTTTTATGATGTTAGTTTTAAAAGAAAAGAAATAAACGTATCGTTATATATATCGTTAAAATTTTATTATAGTTACGCGAATATTTATATCGTATATATTTATAAGAGTTTTATACTAAACATGTGTATTTATATATAAAATATTAATATTATTTTTATAAAATAATATTTACAGAAAATCCTTTACGTTTTACCAAAGTCACACTTTTACCCTAACGAATATGATTTTACACCGTTAGTCCGTAGTTAACAATCGTTTCATTTTAAGTCCAAATAATATCAATATTTACATTTTTCAACTCCAATTATCATTATTTACAGTTTTAAACTCAGAAAATCAGATATTACAGTTTTGACCCAAAGTTTGCAAAGTTTACACTTTTAGTCCCCGGTTATGAAATTTTTACAAATTTAGTCCAAAAATCACCAAACTTGAAATTTAACATTTTAACTTTTTTTATAAGTTCATAATAGCTTAATTAATTTATAAAAACTGATTATTAGCTTAAAAAGTCCTTTTTACACTTAATGGGCCTTAACGAGTCTTAACTAAGGCCCATTGACGTTTTGAGATCCATTGGGCTTACGAAAGGTTTGGGCCCGGTTTTAGGTTTGTTTTTATGTTCTAAAAATGTTACTAAAGAGCTTATACGACCAGCTTATCAAATAAGCTTATAAACAGCTTTTGGGTTTTTCAGGCCCAAAGTTAACAATTTTTGTAATTGAAAAATCTGCCAAACGTGCAATCACTTTGGCTCTAGAAATCGATTCATAATAGCTTATTAGGTTTAATCTTTTACATTTCCTGTTTGCTAGACATGTAAACAATGAGGTCGAGTTTTAATATTAACATGTTATGTATCGAAATTTTGAAATAACGAGGCTAAGTAAATGACACAAATCGATTTTGACAACAGTTTTCCTAGTCAAAATATTATAAGTGTTTTTCAATAAAAATGTGAATGTCCAATGACTTTCAAAACGTGTTATATTTATTAGGTAAACGTTATTCTTAGCTTGAAAACTTTATACCACTCGTTTGCTAGTATATTAAGTAATTAGTATGTCGAATAAAAAGTATATAACACGTTTTTAATTAACGAGATAACGGATCGAAATAAAGTGTTAAAACAGAATGTTATTGAAATGAAAACATGAATTAGGTGTCGAGTAGACTCACATTACTTCAAAAGGGGGCGTAAAACTTTAGGATATGGTTCGAATAAGTGCATATGGGGATTGTGGATCGACTTGTGGCCAAGTAAAGATGTAGGATGAGTGATGGCGCTCCTTGAACTTGTCCCTAGCCCTTCAAATTTCTTGCAAGCTTTCTGTCCCGTCTCAAGGTATGTATCGACTTACATTTTGTTATTTGGTTCATTTGGGTGTGTTTGAGTGTGAGATTTCAGTTAGGATATCTTAGAAGGTTTTATAAAACGTAGTAAGGTGTATGTACAAGTAGAAGTTTGCAAGAGATGGAGGAGAGGATATATGCGAATCTTGGCACCACCCATAATGGCCAATAGAACGTTTACAAGGCTTAGATTGTGTATGACATTCGTTTCTGACATATAATATTTCGTGTATAGGTGTTTTGAAAGGATTGGGGAGCTTGGGTGGTTTGTAAGAAGGTTTGGGACACATTTGGCAATATTCTTCAAGGTGAGTTTGTAGGTTTACTTGGGTCGTTTCTAAGGCAGTAGACGAGTGGGGGAGGGCGTATTCCTTATCATTCGTGTTTCTCTGGCACTAGATGAAACGAGAGGAGCAATAATACGTAGGTGTTGTTTGTAGAAATCGCAAAATAAAGAGGTGGTTTGTGGCTGGTCGCGTCAAGAAAACAAAGGAAATGAAATCAAATAATTCCCACGCTGGGCTTAGCCTGGTGGGCTGGTTTCGTGGATCAGGCCCAAAGCAGAAAAGTGAAATAAATAAAGGGCTGTTTTGGCAGCAGTTGGGTTTAAGTGGCCCTTTGGGTCACGTGGGCCCAATTTGTGAGTTTCGAGAGTCGGGTTATAGTCCAAAAATATTAGTGAGTAGTCTCGAGAATTTTCGTAGGCTCCGGGATGATATAAATAATGTACGTTAAATGAACGAAACGTATTGTTTTAATTATTAACGTTTAAAATATAAATATATATATTTGCGATATTAAATCTATCAGGGTTGTGTGTAAGCATCGTTCCTAGACAAAAGGTCAATCATAAATGTCGTAGTGGTTCACATAATATGTCATGCATATATAATAAAAAAAATTTTGTTCCTGTAAAAATGGTTAATCTATGTTATGGTAACGTGCTAATCGTAGGAAAATTTTACAGGGTGTTATATTACCTACCCGTTAAACGGAATCCCGTCCCGGGATTCTAAGATAAGGTAGCCGTAAAGGTAAGTGGGAAAGGTGAACAAATAACGTATTTATTATTAGCTTCCTAATTGTACTTTCCAGCTTAACGTATCTACTATTATATTAGCTTTTTAAATTGATGATAACCAATCTTAGTATGATTGTGATAGAAAAACTTGGGGGAAACTTATGTCCAAAAATTATAGTTGTTACTTGGCAGTATTATTTAAGGTGTAAACAGTATTTTACTATAGTGGTGTACAGTACCCAACTCTTATTCTCTTTAAATAACCCACTTTTTACACTCCTTTTTACCTAACTTTCCTTTCCCTTTCTCCTCGTCGACATGCCTCACTTCATCACCAACCTTGCAATCATGTATGCCATTGTTACCGCTATCTATCTAATGTATGTTTCGAACGAAGATCGTGCTATGTTGGTTGGGATCTTAATGTTTCTTGCACCATTTGTGGTTCTAGCGATCTTCATTGACAAGTTTTGGAAGTGAAGAAATAGTGTCGTAGTGTAGTGGTTGGAATGTTGAAATAAGGTTTGTTGTGTTTTCATGTAACCTCTAGTGTATGAATAAAATTTTCTTCGTTTTCTGATGCCATGGTTTATGTTGATTTTTCGCTCGTATTTATTGCTTATGCATCGTTATATAGAATGTTATCATGTGTTAAGAATATTTAGAGTTGGTTCATTTGATTGTAGTCAAGTTTACAACGGTGGGTTTTAAATAAATTATGACTAAAACTATATGTAGAGTTTATTTGGCTTTGAATACTTAAATAAATACGATTTTTAGTTATAGTTGAGTGTAGCAATTTGGTTGAGCTTTGATGAAAATTTGACCATCGAAGGATCGATTAATTGGAAAATATTCGTCACACTTGTTTCTTGGGATTATGATAAATTGAGATGTACAAAAAAAAAAATATTGACGGGGTGTGTAGAAATGTTACAAAAAAAAAAAAAAAAAAAAAAAATGGTTCGAAATTATAGGTACGAGTCGTTCGGAAGTAATGTTTATGTTTCAGATTTGAGCAATATTGGGCTTTAAGTTGGTGATCAAGTTCGATGGCATGTTGGGTTACTGAAATCTCGAGGCCCAAATGTGTGTCGGTGTATAGAGGCAGTGGGTTAAAGCCCAAGTTAAGAAGGTTTTTGCGGGTATGTTTTATTAATGTACGTTTTATTCTAATATACACGAGGTAATGTGTTGATTTGAGATTTGTTAAGGTATCGTATAATGTTTGAGAGTTTGTAAAGGTTATTTGATAAGTTCATAATTTCTTAGAGATTGAGGGGTCCAATCATGTGAGAGTGTATTACTTATACGTGGCGTGTTCATGATTTAAGTTATGGTGTTATGTGTTTAATGTTATCTGTTTCTTGCCACTTGTGTTGAAATGCGAAAGACGAGGTAGAATTTTCACCACGTAACCTAAAAAGTTTGTTGCTAGTTTTATTTGACATAGTTTTAAAAGTTTTACCGTTTGAATACAAACGGTCATATTTAATATAATAATTGAGAATTATTTTTCCAATTCTTTATAAATACCATTGGTACGTGTTGGGTTATCCACATACACACACACACAAAACAATCAATGGCTTGCAAGCTACCACATACCGCTGAACAAATCCAACAATATATCAAAGCAGAAGCCGAAAATAGTGATGTGGATCGTAAAAATGCTATTTTGAGGGTCATTCTGGAGTTGGAGGTGGTGAAACAATCGAAACAACGGCTTAGAGAACGCTATGCAAAGTGTACGGATATATCGGATGATCGGAAACGTGTGATTGATACTTTCTTGCATGACGGATATCGTAAGGATGCGGCTATTATTGAATCGTTATGGGTTTGTGTTCATCAGATAGAGGACCATAGCTCCAGCAAGATCTGTTGGAGTTTTAAAGAGAATGTTGAAGCGGCTAGGATTGAACAACAACAGCAACAGCAGCAACGTCAACAGCAACAGCAACAACAGCAACTGCAACAGCAACAGCAACAACAGCAACAGCAACAACAATTACTTCGACAAGGTGCATCGAGTTCTTCTGCACCAAGAGTGACTGTGCAACAACAACAATTGCCTCATCTGGATCAATTCCAGCCAAGTTTTGAGGAAAATGTGGCGGTCAATGATGGTGGTTGGACTTCTGACATGGAGCGGGAGCTGAGTAGGCTGGAGGCTCGAATAGAAGAAGAGAGGTTGGCAAGCTTCGACCCTTATGATGATGGATATGATTCTAACAATTCTCAGACTTGGGATCACCCAGACTACCGCTGAAGTGTGATGTTTAATTTTTAGTATCGTTTGTAATGTTTTTATGTGTTTCAGTCAAGTTTAATAATAATATGTCGTTTGAATCCATTGTGAGCAAAATGAGGATGATAATTTATTTATTCTTCGTGTTTTAAAATTACAAAAATCTGTGCGGGTAACCTACCCGTTAAACAAAAGAGTTTTGTTGATACAATTTTTACAAAGAGAATAGTGTGGAGATAATTCTCGAATTATTTAGTTCTTGTGGATAGATATTATCTTGGGGAAAAGTGAATGCACATGGCAAGAATAGTGATTCATGGCAACATGTCTATATATTTCCTGATTTTTCTCTTTATCGTTCATTTTGTCTTTAAATAACAATTTTAATATGTCTTATACTTATATTGTTCTCATAGTTGCGTATTTTGTTGTAACTTTCTTCCCGAAAGAAGATCTGGAGTCCTTGGATTGGATCATAGCATTTCTTATGCTAATCGTGGTTTTAGTCGTTAGTGTGGATGAAATATGGGGGTAAGAAATATTAAGAGTGTTGTTTTTGAATTTGTAGCTTCGTGTACTAGGCATTAACATTTCATTGTGTGGTTTTTGTCATACAGGGTATTCGATGTGTTACATCCAGTTGTGGTCCTTGCACTCGTAGGAGTGGTGGCATTCTTCATCAGCTTGGTGGATCAATCGTTTAGTGACGTTAAGGTTTTCTTAGTGATCTTTGTGATGATAGCATTACCGATGCTAGTTATATCGTTGTGTATTAATATTCGCGGTTTTTAATGAGATTTAGGTTTTCTTGGTTTCATATGTTTGTTAACTCAGAGGTAATTAAACCTATTTATCTATATTTCGTTATTTACATAGAGAAGCGTCCCAAACTATTCAAATTAAGACGTTGTAAATCATTTTAAGATTCTGACTTAACCATCTGACAAAATAATTTATGTGCGGATATGTCGTAAGCATCTATAAAGATAAAAGTGAGATAATTAAAGAGGATTTGCATAGTACACAAAATAGTTGGGGGAGCATATAAATATATATATTAATATACTAGAGTGTAGTTGTACCATAAACTATTTAAAGGTCACATAATAGTCTAGCGGATGGAAATATGAAGACACGGTATTTGTAATAATCCCGATTAATAATTGTAAGTCATTAGCATAATCATAACATGTAAGCATATATCAAGTTATATAAGTAAGAGATAATGAGAAGTAACTTTTTTTTTTTTTTTTTTTTTTTTTTTTTTTTTTTTTTTTTCCAGATGTTGGAATGTAGGCACGGAGGGCATGAAGTGGTATTTTGTAAAAATGGTCCAGTTAAAGTGTGGTTATAGTCCAATGTTTAAAAACATCTGGTTCTCTATAACCGTGGCTCTGAATACCAATCTGTAACACCCCCAAAATCGTTACGTCAGCGGAGGACTTAAAAATGTCAACGGAAGACTTTTTGGGTGTTACTTCGAGGATCTTTGTCACAATCATAGAAAACGACACAAAAGTGACGCTTTAAAGTTTAATTCATTCAAAATACCAAATATTCGAGACATCAAAATGTTTCATAATTTAAACAACAAGTTTATTTAAAATATGTCAAAATGTTTATTTAAGCCCATGCTGGGTTACAAGCCCACTCCGTGCCTTCAAGTTCCTTCTTGTATAGTTACCTGAGATAAACACATGCTAAAAAGTGTCAACACAAAGGTTGGTGAGTTCATAGAGTTTATAGTTTAAATCGTTAATTAGAAAAAGAGTGATTTCCTTATCAACACAAATCAATCCGTTGGTTTGCCCTTCACCGGGTCAACATCAAAAATAGTAATTGGTTTATAAATCCATTTAACACGAGTTTCGAATCACAAGTTAAGAATGTATTGTAATCACATACAATCAATAAGTTTAATTCAATGTTCCTGTTATTGCCTTAAGCTCATGATACTCAACGATTAACAGCCAATCATAATCTCAAGTTATGACGGTAAGTAGTAGGCCCTCAAGATAGGTATTTGCCAATAACCTATAATAAGAACAATAAAGTGCGCCTGGTGTTTTCTCTAACAACCAAACGAGGATTGTCAATCACTAATAGTACTATCCACATTTATTTACGTTCACCCTTCAAGTGATTAAGGTTCATGATCGAGGGACTTTTGGCAATAGTAACTTAAGCAAATAACATTGGCCTGACGGTATTTCAATACCCGGTATAAAAGACTTGTGTTCGAGTTTTAAGCATGTATCTCCCCCACGGGAAAATAGTTAAAGAGTGGGCTATGAAATCACAGTAATATGTAAATAGTTAACGAGTACTTGTAAAAGTATAAAACAATAGTTAAACATGTATCTCCCCCGAGAATGTTTATAAATCATTGTAAAACCAGTAAGAATAGGGGCTATGACTCACCTTAGTAGTACAGTAGTAGTGGTAGTAACATAATCTCAACGATGCAAGGTAATGGCTTCACATACAACCTAAAAGATATGATATGTTTTAGTTGATAGTCTAAATCTAGTTTTATCGTGAATATTAGTCATTCAGTTTGTTATTAAAACTCGTGTTCGTTTAAATGTTTGAAGTTCAAGAACAAAGTTATATATACATATAACTTGTGAGTGTAATGATCGATGCTCGATGTGCGATGGAAAATCATCAAGAATAAGTCGAAGTATGTAGACGATGTTTTATGATGTTAGTTTTAAAAGAAAAGAAATAAACGTATCGTTATATATATCGTTAAAATTTTATTATAGTTACGCGAATATTTATATCGTATATATTTATAAGAGTTTTATACTAAACATGTGTATTTATATATAAAATATTAATATTATTTTTATAAAATAATATTTACAGAAAATCCTTTACGTTTTACCAAAGTCACACTTTTACCCTAACGAATATGATTTTACACCGTTAGTCCGTAGTTAACAATCGTTTCATTTTAAGTCCAAATAATATCAATATTTACATTTTTCAACTCCAATTATCATTATTTACAGTTTTAAACTCAGAAAATCAGATATTACAGTTTTGACCCAAAGTTTGCAAAGTTTACACTTTTAGTCCCCGGTTATGAAATTTTTACAAATTTAGTCCAAAAATCACCAAACTTGAAATTTAACATTTTAACTTTTTCTATAAGTTCATAATAGCTTAATTAATTTATAAAAACTGATTATTAGCTTAAAAAGTCCTTTTTACACTTAATGGGCCTTAACGAGTCTTAACTAAGGCCCATTGACGTTTTGAGATCCATTGGGCTTACGAAAGGTTTGGGCCCGGTTTTAGGTTTGTTTTTATGTTCTAAAAATGTTACTAAAGAGCTTATACGACCAGCTTATCAAATAAGCTTATAAACAGCTTTTGGGTTTTTCAGGCCCAAAGTTAACAATTTTTGTAATTGAAAAATCTGCCAAACGTGCAATCACTTTGGCTCTAGAAATCGATTCATAATAGCTTATTAGGTTTAATCTTTTACGTTTCCTGTTTGCTAGACATGTAAACAATGAGGTCGAGTTTTAATATTAACATGTTATGTATCGAAATTTTGAAATAACGAGGCTAAGTAAATGACACAAATCGATTTTGACAACAGTTTTCCTAGTCAAAATATTATAAGTGTTTTTCAATAAAAACGTGAATGTCCAATGACTTTCAAAACGTGTTATATTTATTAGGTAAACGTTATTCTTAGCTTGAAAACTTTATACCACTCGTTTGCTAGTATATTAAGTAATTAGTATGTCGAATAAAAAGTATATAACACGTTTTTAATTAACGAGATAACGGATCGAAATAAAGTGTTAAAACAGAATGTTATTGAAATGAAAACATGAATTAGGTGTCGAGTAGACTCACATTACTTCAAAAGGGGGCGTAAAACTTTAGGATATGGTTCGAATAAGTGCATATGGGGATTGTGGATCGACTTGTGGCCAAGTAAAGATGTAGGATGAGTGATGGCGCTCCTTGAACTTGTCCCTAGCCCTTCGAATTTCTTGCAAGCTTTCTGTCCCGTCTCAAGGTATGTATCGACTTACATTTTGTTATTTGGTTCATTTGGGTGTGTTTGAGTGTGAGATTTCAGTTAGGATATCTTAGAAGGTTTTATAAAACGTAGTAAGGTGTATGTACAAGTAGAAGTTTGCAAGAGATGGAGGAGAGGATGTATGCGAATCTTGGCACCACCCATAATGGCCAATAGAACGTTTACAAGGCTTAGATTGTGTATGACATTCGTTTCTGACATATAATATTTCGTGTATAGGTGTTTTGAAAGGATTGGGGAGCTTGGGTGGTTTGTAAGAAGGTTTGGGACACATTTGGCAATATTCTTCAAGGTGAGTTTGTAGGTTTACTTGGGTCGTTTCTAAGGCAGTAGACGAGTAGGGGAGGGCGTATTCCTTATCATTCGTGTTTCTCTGGCACTAGATGAAACGAGAGGAGCAATAATACGTAGGTGTTGTTTGTAGAAATCGCAAAATAAAGAGGTGGTTTGTGGCTGGTCGCGTCAAGAAAACAAAGGAAATGAAATCAAATAATTCCCACGCTGGGCTTAGCCTGGTGGGCTGGTTTCGTGGATCAGGCCCAAAGCCGAAAAGTGAAATAAATAAAGGGCTGTTTTAGCAGCAGTTGGGTTTAAGTGGCCCTTTGGGTCACGTGGGCCCAATTTGTGAGTTTCGAGAGTCGGGTTATAGTCCAAAAATATTAGTGAGTAGTCTCGAGAATTTTCGTAGGCTCCGGGATGATATAAATAATGTACGTTAAATGAACGAAACGTATTGTTTTAATTATTAACGTTTAAAATATAAATATATATATTTGCGATATTAAATCTATCAGGGTTGTGTGTAAGCATCGTTCCTAGACAAAAGGTCAATCATAAATGTCGTAGTGGTTCACATAATATGTCATGCATATATAATAAAAAAAAAATTTGTTCCTGTAAAAATGGTTAATCTATGTTATGGTAACGTGTTAATCGTAGGAAAATTTTACGGGGTGTTATAGTTTTCGGTTTATTCGGTTTATTACCCGAACCATGAACACCCCTACATCAGTATCATGTTTAGCAGGGATATCAGGAGTGGGCTGGACTATTTCTTCAAAATGGGCCTTTTGGGCCAAGTCAAGCGGGAGAGGAGGGGGAGGTGGTAACCCACTTGATCTAGGGGATGTGAGTGAGTCCTGGTATTCAAATGGGGATGAGACAAACTCTTTATTCAATGACCCCTTCTTGGAACTATCATTCCTCGAGGCCCCAACAGGCGTGCATGGGGAATGAACGTTAGTCACCTTTACTTTTACCCTTATACCTGACCTATCGAAATCCCCAATCTTCGATGAACTTTCACCGGACAAGTCACCATCAAAACCGTTCCTAGCCAGGGAAGGACCTATGAACTCTTCTTCAAAGACTGAATCACCTTCGCTATCCGAGGAATGAGGAGACAATAGACTCGAAGCATTAAATTGTTCCTCGAAGACCGTGACAGGATAGTAAACACCATTTAAGACAACCATCAAAGATTCACTGGCCCTATTCATGTTGGGTAGATGAACTAGAGCCTTAACAGGTGGCAGAATCTTAGAATCGAAATCAAGCCTACAGACCTCCAAAGTACGACCGAATTCCATTGTGGTAGCCTTAACAGAATTGATGTCCCTTCCAAGAGTTGGGAGACCATCAATATTTAGCCAAGCCAACCTGCCATATGAACCACACTTATTGTCCCGGAGTTTGATGTTATCAAACCATTGGTGCAACCAGACTTTGTTTTCTTCTAGACTCTTTATAGCAACATCTTTTGCCCCCCGCTCGAAAATGAATGATAGACCTCCAAGATATTTGATATTACAACCATCAAGTCCATTGTTATGCACGATAGACCAAGTATTTTGGAGCACATGGAAGTTCTAGACCAAGTATTTTGGTGCACATGGAAGTTCTTAGCCTCCCCGATCCAACAACACTCAAGTTTTGAACGAAGATCCACGTTTTCTTCAATGTGGATCTTCCTAGTCCGTGGCTAGGCTTGGGTATTATGACCCAAAACCGCCTCTTTAAAGGAGTAGTTCGAAGTGGGTTTTGACATTTTCGGGATATGGTGATTACCTTGCTTAAAAGGTGGGAAATCTGCTGCTGCTGGAACACCTTTATCCCCGACCTTGATATACTTCGGTTTGTTTATCACTAGATTCGAGTTTCCGATAATGATACGCTTGAGTCGTCTTTCAAACATCCGAACATCTCCTATATTAATGAATCTTATAAATCCAAACCTTGTGCCCCTTTTAGTTCTTTTGATGGCTATATAAACATTGACCACTTTACCATATTTGTCAAACATCTTCCATAAAGTTGTTGAATCCCATGTTTCAGGGAAGTTGGTGAAGAAGAAAGAGCTCGCCTTGTCTCTCATGACTTTATCAAAGTCCGATAATCCATTCTTACCTCCGTGGTTGTAGTTATTGTATGAGGATCGAGCATCATTAGGCTCCCTCTTGGATTCTCTCTTTTTTTCTGTAAACCATTTCCCATCCCTCGTCATCAGTCCTCTCTTTCTCCTTATTTCCTGGATTGTTATTTTGGTTATCAGTGGTGTTGATGTGGTGAGGGTTGGTGTGGTGGTTGTTGTTTTGGTGAATGGTGGTGGAGTTGTGGTGGGTATTGGTGTGGTGGTTGTTGTTTTGGTGAATGGTGGTGTAATTCGTTTCTAGTCTCTCAATTAAAAGAACTTAAAATTTCACCGACAAGGTTTTATCAAAATTCTTCCTTCTAGTAGCAAGCCACTACTTTATTCATGCTATTAGACGTGGATGCTACAACTATACGAAGTGTTGCTTGTCTGGCTTATGTGTCTTGTTTGTAACTTTGTACTATCTATATTTAATACAGTGCCATATTCTAATCCACCTAGTTAAGAGATATTTTAAGGACCCTATATTGTTTACGGTCTTAAGTGTAAAGGTGTAATAACCTCTATTACATATGTATTAATTTTCCTTAGAAAAGCAATAAAAACACAATGCATAAAAGAAAGTTGTATGTCCATATATGTACCCTAACTTCATTGAGACAAACAAGATACACAACCATATTGGCATTATTATATGAAAACTTGAGATCAAACATAGTTGCAACAACTTAATTCAGAAGACTCTTTTACTCATTCAGTATCTATTTGGAGAAATTTAATAGTGTAAGACTTGAAGCATATAGTATATCATATGATTAATCACAATCCATGAAGATTACCACAACAAAATGAAGAGTCACGATAGGACAACAACCTGACATATATAGAAGGCATATACTCACTGATCAAGCCGTCTTACGATCAAGATCCAAGAAGACACACCCTGCCAGCCTTGGCAATACACCATCTTTAATTTATCATAGATTCATAAATATGGCTTAGAAAAATATGGTGGCACGTCACTATCCACATTTACATCATATATGATACAACAAACGTACACATTTGAAGTACTATATGTTCATCGTATAGATTTGGCATATATGGTACCTCTTTTTGAAGTACCCATGGTCTCTCACCCATTTAAGTTATCTTTGTCTAACTAATCCTAATTAAAATCCTCTTGAAATTGGAATTTCATTTGATTGTCATAAATCAAAATTGCTCATAAGCTGCAAATTATGACAATATATGAATAGAATGACTTATGGACCATCTAACAAGTTGAACTGTAGCTAGGCTGGCCTTCTAGTATCAGCATTAATTTGCATGCTTAAAGAATAACTCACCAAAAAACTATCGTATGTACATGTTTAATAACACGTACACATCCTCTTCTGTGTCACACATCTAACGAATCAAAATCTAAACCATATATCATAGTCAATATCGATCTACATAATTTTCTAGGAGATGACACAAAATTAATGCAGACATACACAATGGTTAGAAATTGAAAACGAGTCTATTTATATACCAATGAACTAAAAACTCAAAGACTTATGTTTTATTCACAAAAATGTAACATCTTCACACCAAACAACAAATTATATTTATTTCGCATATATTGAATGCCAAATATTTGTGGTTTTAGTTGTAAAATTATTTCCATTTTACATGCAATTGTGTGCCCTCCTAGTTTGGCCATGGGTATTCGATAGGCGGAAATAATGTGTACCTAGCTTCTCTTCACTGATCGATCATGTCTTGTTTCAAGTAATGGATCGCTTTGGTTCATGACATCCTATCAACTTTGCTTCACTTTGTTAATTCACTTGATTAGCTAGTAAATCTTGGCTTCACTTTGTTAATGATCACTTGCAATTTGCAAATCTTTATAAAAGTATGATAAAACATACGAGTAATTGAGAGAGAAATGATATTGACCGAATAGAAAACGTTATTGTATTACAGTACATACAAATGGAAGAGGGAAAGCTATTTATACAAGTGAATTGTTACAAACATTTAAAAGCTACTAACTAACTAACTAAATGTGTGTAGGTATTTTTGGTGTCTTAAGAGTTACCATCTTTGTCGGTTTAGTTCCGTTATCCCCGACGAGTTGACAATGTGTAGGGATCACCAATGCCTAACTTGGAAAGCCATTTGTGAAAAGGATATGTAGATAGAGCTATAGTTAACAAGTCAGTTGTTTGATCGGTAGTTATGAATACCATTTCTCTCAAAATTATTCTTCATAACTTATCATATGTTGTTAAACAAAATAATCAACTAAACTTTATTTGTATTTTCTGTTGGTATTTATAAATCATAACAGTTATATATAAACAATAAACATCAAAGCATGCAGCGAAAGTAAAGATCAAATACATGTAATAATAATTAACCGAATATAAAAGAATATGCGTACCTTAATGATCAAAGATCAAGAACAAGATAAACCCTAATTAGGGTTTGGAGAGGATCGACTAAGGAGTTAGTAGAAGAGGGCAAGATCACCTTGTTAGCAAAAGTATGCTAACACTTCGTTCTTGAACACACGTACTCGTAGCGTTTCAATAAGAAAAGCTAGGTTCTTGATCACAATTATATTTATAAAAATTAAATGCGCCGTATTAGCAGAAGCTAATGCGCCGTATTTTCGTTACGATTCAAAATACAAGATTTTTGATTTAGTATATGTGTCGTATCGATAAAAATCGATGTGTCGCTTCTGTTTAATAATTCGAAAACTGTTTTTAATTTTAAATTTTAAATACGACGTATCTGTTAAAACAGATGCGTCGTATGGCGTTAGGGTTTCGAAAAATTCTTTATTAAAAACAGAATACACCGTATCTTGGGGAAAGATACGTCGCACTCGAGTTATTAAACGTGTTGTATTTTGTAAAATTAAAACGCAATATGCCGCATCCGATAAACAGATGCGCCGTATCGTTTGTATCTGCAAAGTACAACGTCAGTAGGTACTAAGAAAGAAAATTAAATAAAATAAAATAAAATAAAAAGAAAATTACAGAAAATTAAACACACAAAAACAGTAAATATGAAAATTATACAATGAATGCAAATTATCTAATATACAACAAGTTAGGGGTTATTGTCTAAAAACCTTGTAAAAACTAATTAAAATACTAATCAATTTAACAGATAATAACAATTCACTTCCCGGCAGCGACGCCAAAAACTTGATGAGGTGCGATGTGTCGTTGCGGTTTAGCAGTTTAATGCCTACTCAAGTTTTACATTTATATTTAGCCGACTTATCAATAACACACACACTTAATGAGCAGTGTACCCGGTCAGTTTGCATATAATGGTAAGCAGAATGTCGATCACTAAGAGTGGAACGTATTATCTAATTATCCTAATTAGTATTTTAATATCTAAGTTAGCTTTACAATCTAATCTAATGATAGGGGTTCAGCATGCGAGACTGCCACGGTTTGGTATCTAATTAAACAGTAAATACTAATGAGAACAAATAAGCGAATATCATACACGTACACATATAGATAGTAGAGACAATAAGAAGGTCTGTCCTGATGATTAAGATAGCTTGTCACTTAGTTTATTGCTAGTTTTATATGAAGTGTATAAAATTAATCCGTACTCATTGGCTATTATATCGGCGAGTAAACCCTTAATGATTACTTATGAATATCCTACTCATCCAAAGACATCGGAGTGAGTAGGCGAGGAAGGAGTATGGCGGCTCAGCAGTGCTCAGTTAGACACAGAGGTAATCAATGCACTAATATAAGGAAACCAAAGATATCAACATATAAACTTTAATCGATGGGAAAGCAATTTTAAGGCGGGCATTTGATTATTGCGTACTCACAAACTACCGGCCATCAATAATTATGGATTCAAAGCTTACTATTACAATAAAACAAAACTAGTTAATGAATTAAATACATGCACAGCTCTAAGATCTTCGTTTGGGGTGTCTCTTGTGTTGCTTGTTCGTCTGAATTTGTCTCCATAGGGTTGTGGTCCACACAAAATTCGTCTAGGTCTTGGGGTATTTATCGTTTCTGTCTGACGGTTCGATGCGGTGCATGTAATGATGAGATGCGGCGCATTGACTTAACTTCGCGTGGGGTCCAAGCTTGTTATATTCTGGAATATTCGTACACCGCCTTTAGATTTGGCGTAGCTTGAATCTTTATGTGGCGTATGTCCTTAAGTTGTCTTGGATTGTTTCTGGTGAAGTCTTGATAGTGATACGCCGTATGTCGATTGTGTGATGCGGCGTATCTAGAGTAGAACGAGCTTGATCTTCTTCTTTGACAAGAGTTTCATATGCGGCGCATGGTAGAATTCCATGCGGCGCATTCTTCAAAGTCAGGCAATGGTCTTCGAATTCATCTAAGTATGATATTGTGGCGTATATGTTGAGTGAGATACGGCGCATCTTCTGGGTTTCAGTAGACTTTTGACATCTTGTTCGTTTTGCTCCGTAATTAGTCCAAAATCGCCAAGTTTCACCTTTTACCGGTTTTTACCTGAGAATCACTAAAGTAAACATTAAAGCACCGATTCTCATACATAATAAGGTAAAACAAGTTAAATAAATAGGATAAATGATGCTAACAAAATGTACTTATTTGAGTTCATCAAATATCCTCCCTTTTGAACTTTACTTGTCCCCAAGTAAACCTTAAATTTAATCTTATGAAAATGTATCCTAAAAGGTATTAGGATTTATTTTTAATGGTTAAGCATGCATTCGTTTTATCCTAATCACACAACCAACCACTTAAAGAAGTAGAAACAAAATAATTTTCTTTTAATACAAAACAATTCTAAATCGTTTAGTTGCTAGTTGTGACGAATATTCTATCATAAGCTTGACAAGTATACGCATCTCCCCCACTAAAGCCAAGGAGTAACAAGTCTAAAGCGGTAAAATGGGTTAGTAGGTTAAGGTTTGTGTAACAATTCGCAATTTCAGGTTAACTTTTATTCCCGAAAATTTTACTATTCACTTTTTACTATTCACTTTTCACTATTCATCTTAGAAATTTTTATTTCATATTCTCGTAAGTTAAACTATTTTAACGATAATCCGAGAGTTTGACGCTCGTCGGATCATTTCTGCAAAAATCACAAAGCCGTGTCCGAGATTTACTTTTAGGTTTAAACGTCCTTCCAGCATCCCAATATATCCATAAAACATTATAAACAATAGAAATATGATTTTCTCTCATTTTAGGACAATTCCAAAAGTTTTGGAATTTTACGTTTTCCAGTTCAGCGTTTTACGCGAATTACGCGTTTTAGACCCGTGTTTCCAGTTTTTAGCAGGGTTTTAGCACCCGATAGAACCTACCACTCATTTTATATTTTATTATGGACTATATTGACATGTTTAACCATACTTTCAAGTTTCATATTTTTAGGATACCCGGTTTTACATTTTGAGGCTTAATCATTTACGGTTAGCGATTTACGGAGTCAAAACTAGCTACATACTTAGGATATTATCATCCAAAGACCATGACTACTAATCTAGTCACCCTTATCCTATTCAAACCGCCACTAGGAGGGGGCATTCACACTTGTGGTTAAATCTTGGCCCTTGATTCACTAGATCATTACACATGTATTACTTTGGCACCAAGTTAACCTTGGTCACCAAGTTTATGTAGTTTCCTAGCCACCTTCCTAACCTCCTCATTCTTAGTATAAATAGAAGCTCATTTCCATCCTTTCTTCATAAATAAAACGCCACAACACAATCCCTAGCTCCATGATCCTTTGATCTTCAAACTACAAGTTACACTACAAAGTTCAAGGTCTTAGTATTCTCTACCTAGTTCTTAAGTTTGTTTGGTGATTCCATGGTTGAATTAGGAGCTACACAAGGTTACTAGGGCTGAAGTTAAAGGGTTTTCACAAGGGTTAGATCAAGCCTAGCAAGGGTTACAAGAGTTATGGTGAAGGGTTTAAAAGCTTAGGTTTAGTGTCCTAGTTCTATACTTGACTTCCTTTCTTTAGAAAGCCAAAAGTTGTAAGCAAACCCTTATACACTTTCTTGCTCAATATCATTTCATGCTTATTATGTTTCTTTCATGCTATATGTGGTCTTTGTATTGTGTTCATGATGTTTAAAAATGGATAAAACAAGTATTGGTATACATATGTTAACTTATGACAAGTAAACAAGCAAACTAGTGATTTTTATGGAAAACCACGACCACAATAGTATAACTTTGATATTTGACACTTACTTACTTTTAAAGAGGACTTAACAAGGAAAACATAGCAATTTGAATCACCCAAAACGAGTACACGAGTCAAAAGTTATGACCATTTGAAGCTAGCGAAACCAAAACGGCAAAACTGCCTATACATACTGTTTTGCATTCTGTGATTTTGAAAGTCCCACTTCTGGTCCAATTCATCAAAAAGTTAAAACACGAAAGTTGTTCGGAACGACGTTTTCGTTCAGGAAGAAAGAAGCTCGAGACCTGAAAATGCTTTCTGAGTGATAATTTTCTTCAAATTCTTAACAGCCCATTTTTAGACCAAAGTAACTATATAATGATTATATTTAGATAAGACCAAGAGGTCTAAAGACCTAAAGCCGAGACCACAACCATGGCTAAAGCCAAGGTTGAGTCTCAAGACCATGGTAACAATGACCAAGGTCACGGCAAAGCCACGGCTAAAGACCATAGAACTTTTAAAGATCAAAACTTATATATGTTATCAAATACTACAATAGTAGGGAGCCTCATGTGAGGAGTTCATTAAGTAAGCCGTCGAGACGAGTTGTGGATTTACGAGTTAAAGTGTCCTGGCTCCTCGAACGTTTACTCCATGACTTCTGAATTATGTCGGCCCGAATGGTAGTAAGAGATATACAACCTATACATGTTTCATAAACCATTTATATTCAAAGACTTACACTATATACTAAGTACTACATCATGAACATTATGCAAGACATATATGGGCAATTCTTCGTATTCTTAGACGTTACTCAAAACCTAAGCCGCAACGTTCTATTATAGGCTGCTCTTAGAGACTTTCGCGATTCGACTATCATACTCATTACATAGACTTAAGGTGAGTCATAGCCCCTACTCTTTTCGTACTTGTTTTAACTCTTGGGGGGGATACATGCTCAACTACTTGCTTACTTGTACAAATACTCAAAACATTTATACTTGATTGTTTTATACTTGATTGTCTTATACTTGATGGCATTATACTTGATTTCATACATACATGACTGTCTTTTATCTTTGGGAAGTGGCTCCCAGTAAACTTATATCTTTGGGAAGTGGCTCCCAGTTTTCTTTGGGAAGTGGCTCCCAGTTGTCCTTGGGAATTGGCTCCCAAAGTGAGGTCTTCGGAGATGAAGTAGAGACTCACTACTAATTGCTTAATTGTCTTGATGAACTTATACATGTCTTTATTATACTATATGTTAGCAGTGGGTTGTGAACACACAGGTTACAAGTCTCTTATGGCGGGACTTGTAACTGAGTGGATTCTCAATGCCTTTGCTGTGTGATCATTCTTTAAGGCTTTTCAACTATTTTAAGACAAACTCTATGAACTCACCAACCATTGTGTTGACACTTTAGCATGTTTATCTCAGGTTAGTAAGGCGATAGCTAGTGCGTGGAACTTAGAGTCAAGCTGCATATTCTGAAGACTTACGCTTTTATCATTTACCATTCAAAACATTTGTATACATTTATGTATCATACTTTAGAATCTCATGTTTGTAACTTTGAATTCATTAATCGAATGGTAACTTTTCAAAACGTCTCATTTAGAGTTCGTTTTCTATAACTTGTACTTTGTATTATGAAGTAGCACCCCAATGACACAGTCTTCCGCTGCGGTATTTTGGGGGTGTTACAGATTGGTACCAGAGCCTTGGTTATAGAGAACTAGGTTGCATTTAGTGCCTAGACTATAACTGCTATATACGTTGGGACCTTCCTCTTTATTTGCCTTACACACAATACATACACATATGTTTTTTGGTTAGAGGTTTGCTTAGTTCCACGCTGTTAGATGATGTGACTTTAGTATTATAAGGAGCCACAGAGATTCGTCGAGTCATTAAAAACATGGAGCTCAGTAATAACTAATTAGTTAACTTAATCTTGTGTTTGATGAGACACAAGATTTGAGTTAAATAATATTATTGCTTAGCTTTAGGGATTTGATGACTGGATTATCTTACCATCTGCCTCAGAAGGCGGATTTTGTGTCGGAAATTCTTAAGTAGGATGTTTTAGAATCTCCTTATTTAAATGGATTGGGACGCCTCTGCATTTAAATAAAGAAATTGTAAATCACCGAACCATAAGTTTATGAGACCTTACTTATATAAATTTGGACGCTTCTTTATGTAAGTAATGTGTTATAAATAAGTGGGCTTAATTGTAGCTGATACAACTCCTTAACCAGAACCTTAGACGAATCAGAGTGAACACCACTATTTTAGAGATCCCGAATTCTCTTAGACACACCGTAAGTAGTTAACATCAACTGAACTTCGGGACGAAGTTCTCCTTAAGGGGTAGAGACTGTAACAATTCGCAATTTCAGGTTAACTTTTATTCCCGAAAATTTTACTATTCACTTTTTACTATTCACTTTTTACTATTCACTTTTCACTATTCATCTTAGAAATTTTTATTTCATATTCTCGTAAGTTAAACTATTTTAACGATAATCCGAGAGTTTGACGCTCGTCGGATCATTTCTGCAAAAATCACAAAGCCGTGTCCGAGATTTACTTTTAGGTTTAAACGTCCTTCCAGCATCCCGATATATCCATAAAACATTAAAAACAATAGAAATATGATTTTCTCTCATTTTAGGACAATTCCAAAAGTTTTGGAATTTTACGTTTTCCAGTTCAGCGTTTTACGCGAATTACGCGTTTTAGACCCGTGTTTCCAGTTTTTAGCAGGGTTTTAGCACCCGATAGAACCTACCACTCATTTTATATTTTATTATGGACTATATTGACATGTTTAACCATACTTTCAAGTTTCATATTTTTAGGATACCCGGTTTTACGTTTTGAGGCTTAATCATTTACGGTTAGCGATTTACGGAGTCAAAACTAGCTACATACTTAGGATATTATCATCCAAAGACCATGACTACTAATCTAGTCACCCTTATCCTCTTCAAACCGCCACTAGGAGGGGGCATTCACACTTGTGGTTAAATCTTGGCCCTTGATTCACTAGATCATTACACATGTATTACTTTGGCACCAAGTTAACCTTGGTCACCAAGTTTATGTAGTTTCCTAGCCACCTTCCTAACCTCCTCATTCTTAGTATAAATACAAGCTCATTTCCATCCTTTCTTCATAAATAAAACGCCACAACACAATCCCTAGCTCCATGATCCTTTGATCTTCAAACTACAAGTTACACTACAAAGTTCAAGGTCTTAGTATTCTCTACCTAGTTCTTAAGTTTGTTTGGTGATTCCATGGTTGAATTAGGAGCTACACAAGGTTACTAGGGCTGAAGTTAAAGGGTTTTCACAAGGGTTAGATCAAGGCTAGCAAGGGTTACAAGAGTTATGGTGAAGGGTTTACAAGCTTAGGTTTAGTGTCCTAGTTCTATACTTGACTTCCTTTCTTTAGAAAGCCAAAAGTTGTAAGCAAACCCTTATACACTTTCTTGCTCAATATCATTTCATGCTTATTATGTTTCTTTCATGCTATATGTGGTCTTTGTATTGTGTTCATGATGTTTAAAAATGGATAAAACAAGTATTGGTATACATATGTTAACTTATGACAAGTAAACAAGCAAACTAGTGATTTTTATGGAAAACCACGACCACAATAGTATAACTTTGATATTTGACACTTACTTACTTTTAAAGAGGACTTAACAAGGAAAACATAGCAATTTGAATCACCCAAAACGAGTACACGAGTCAAAAGTTATGACCATTTGAAGCTAGCGAAACCAAAACGGCAAAACTGCCTATACATACTGTTTTGCATTCTGTGATTTTGAAAGTCCCACTTCTGGTCCAATTCATCAAAAAGTTAAAACACGAAAGTTGTTCGGAACGACGTTTTCGTTCAGGAAAAAAGAAGCTCGAGACCTGAAAATGCTTTCTGAGTGATAATTTTCTTCAAATTCTTAACAGCCCATTTTTAGACCAAAGTAACTATATAATGATTATATTTAGATAAGACCAAGAGGTCTAAAGACCTAAAGCCGAGACCACAACCATGGCTAAAGCCAAGGTTGAGTCTCAAGACCATGGTAACAATGACCAAGGTCACGGCAAAGCCACGGCTAAAGACCATAGAACTTTTAAAGATCAAAACTTATATATGTTATCAAATACTACAATAGTAGGGAGCCTCATGTGAGGAGTTCATTAAGTAAGCCGTCGAGACGAGTTGTGGATTTACGAGTTAAAGTGTCCTGGCTCCTCGAACGTTTACTCCGTGACTTCTGAATTATGTCGGCCCGAACGGTAGTAAGAGATATACAACCTATACATGTTTCATAAACCATTTATATTCAAAGACTTACACTATATACTAAGTACTACATCATGAACATTATGCAAGACATATATGGGCAATTCTTCGTATTCTTAGACGTTACTCAAAACCTAAGCCGCAACGTTCTATTATAGGCTGCTCTTAGAGACTTTCGCGATTCGACTATCATACTCATTACATAGACTTAAGGTGAGTCATAGCCCCTACTCTTTTCGTACTTGTTTTAACTCTTGGGGGGGATACATGCTCAACTACTTGCTTACTTGTACAAATACTCAAAACATTTATACTTGATTGTTTTATACTTGATTGTCTTATACTTGATGGCATTATACTTGATTTCATACATACATGACTGTCTTTTATCTTTGGGAAGTGGCTCCCAGTAAACTTATATCTTTGGGAAGTGGCTCCCAGTTTTCTTTGGGAAGTGGCTCCCAGTTGTCCTTGGGAATTGGCTCCCAAAGTGAGGTCTTCGGAGATGAAGTAGAGACTCACTACTAATTGCTTAATTGTCTTGATGAACTTATACATGTCTTTATTATACTATATGTTAGCAGTGGGTTGTGAACACACAGGTTACAAGTCTCTTATGGCGGGACTTGTAACTGAGTGGATTCTCAATGCCTTTGCTGTGTGATCATTCTTTAAGGCTTTTCAACTATTTTAAGACAAACTCTATGAACTCACCAACCATTGTGTTGACACTTTAGCATGTTTATCTCAGGTTAGTAAGGCGATAGCTAGTGCGTGGAACTTAGAGTCAAGCTGCATATTCTAAAGACTTACGCTTTTATCATTTACCATTCAAAACATTTGTATACATTTATGTATCATACTTTAGAATCTCATGTTTGTAACTTTGAATTCATTAATCGAATGGTAACTTTTCAAAACGTCTCATTTAGAGTTCGTTTTCTATAACTTGTACTTTGTATTATGAAGTAGCACCCCAATGACACAGTCTTCCGCTGCGGTATTTTGGGGGTGTTACAGATTGGTACCAGAGCCTTGGTTATAGAGAACTAGGTTGCATTTAGTGCCTAGACTATAACTGCTATATACGTTGGGACCTTCCTCTTTATTTGCCTTACACACAATACATACACATATGTTTTTTGGTTAGAGGTTTGCTTAGTTCCACGCTGTTAGATGATGTGACTTTAGTATTATAAGGAGCCACAGAGATTCGTCGAGTCATTAAAAACATGGAGCTCAGTAATAACTAATTAGTTAACTTAATCTTGTGTTTGATAAGACACAAGATTTGAGTTAAATAATATTATTGCTTAGCTTTAGGGATTTGATGACTGGATTATCTTACCATCTGCCTCAGAAGGCGGATTTTGTGTCGGAAATTCTTAAGTAGGATGTTTTAGAATCTCCTTATTTAAATGGATTGGGACGCCTCTGCATTTAAATAAAGAAATTGTAAATCACCGAACCATAAGTTTATGAGACCTTACTTGTATAAATTTGGACGCTTCTTTATGTAAGTAATGTGTTATAAATAAGTGGGCTTAATTGTAGCCGATACAACTCCTTAACCAGAACCTTAGACGAATCAGAGTGAACACCACTATTTTAGAGATCCCGAATTCTCTTAGACACACCGTAAGTAGTTAACATCAACTGAACTTCGGGACGAAGTTCTCCTTAAGGGGTAGAGACTGTAACAATTCGCAATTTCAGGTTAACTTTTATTCCCGAAAATTTTACTATTCACTTTTTACTATTCACTTTTACTATTCACTTTTTACTATTCACTTTTCACTATTCATCTTAGAAATTTTTATTTCATATTCTCGTAAGTTAAACTATTTTAACGATAATCCGAGAGTTTGACGCTCGTCGGATCATTTCTGCAAAAATCACAAAGCCGTGTCCGAGATTTACTTTTAGGTTTAAACGTCCTTCCAGCATCCCGACATATCCATAAAACATTATAAACAATAGAAATATGATTTTCTCTCATTTTAGGACAATTCCAAAAGTTTTGGAATTTTACGTTTTCCAGTTCAGCGTTTTACGCGAATTACGCGTTTTAGACCCGTGTTTCCAGTTTTTAGCAGGGTTTTAGCACCCGATAGAACCTACCACTCATTTTATATTTTATTATGGACTATATTGACATGTTTAACCATACTTTCAAGTTTCATATTTTTAGGATACCCGGTTTTACATTTTGAGGCTTAATCATTTACGGTTAGCGATTTACAGAGTCAAAACTAGCTACATACTTAGGATATTATCATCCAAAGACCATGACTACTAATCTAGTCACCCTTATCCTCTTCAAACCGCCACTAGGAGGGGGCATTCACACTTGTGGTTAAATCTTAGCCCTTGATTCACTAGATCATTACACATGTATTACTTTGGCACCAAGTTAACCTTGGTCACCAAGTTTATGTAGTTTCCTAGCCACCTTCCTAACCTCCTCATTCTTAGTATAAATACAAGCTCATTTCCATCCTTTCTTCATAAATAAAACGCCACAACACAATCCCTAGCTCCATGATCCTTTGATCTTCAAACTACAAGTTACACTACAAAGTTCAAGGTCTTAGTATTCTCTACCTAGTTCTTAAGTTTGTTTGGTGATTCCATGGTTGAATTAGGAGCTACACAAGGTTACTAGGGCTGAAGTTAAAGGGTTTTCACAAGGGTTAGATCAAGGCTAGCAAGGGTTACAAGAGTTATGGTGAAGGGTTTACAAGCTTAGGTTTAGTGTCCTAGTTCTATACTTGACTTCCTTTCTTTAGAAAGCCAAAAGTTGTAAGCAAACCCTTATACACTTTCTTGCTCAATATCATTTCATGCTTATTATGTTTCTTTCATGCTATATGTGGTCTTTGTATTGTGTTCATGATGTTTAAAAATGGATAAAACAAGTATTGGTATACATATGTTAACTTATGACAAGTAAACAAGCAAACTAGTGATTTTTATGGAAAACCACGACCACAATAGTATAACTTTGATATTTGACACTTACTTACTATTAAAGAGGACTTAACAAGGAAAACATAGCAATTTGAATCACCCAAAACGAGTACACGAGTCAAAAGTTATGACCATTTGAAGCTAGCGAAACCAAAACGGCAAAACAGCCTATACATACTGTTTTGCATTCTGTGATTTTGAAAGTCCCACTTCTGGTCAGATTCATCAAAAAGTTAAAACACGAAAGTTGTCCGGAACGACGTTTTCGTTCAGGAGCAAAGAAGCTCGAGACCTGAAAATGCTTTATGAGTGATAATTTTCTTCAAATTCTTAACAACCCATTTTTAGACGAAAGTAACTATATAATGATTATATTTAGATAAGACCAAGAGGTCTAAAGACCTAAAGCCGAGACCACAACCATGGCTAAAGCCAAGGTTGAGTCTCAAGACCATGGTAACAATGACCAAGGTCACGGCAAAGCCACGGCTAAAGACCATAGAACTTTTAAAGATCAAAACTTATATATGTTATCAAATACTACAATAGTAGGGAGCCTCATGTGAGGAGTTCATTAAGTAAGCCGTCGAGACGAGTTGTGGATTTACGAGTTAAAGTGTCCTGGCTCCTCGAACGTTTACTCCATGACTTCTGAATTATGTCGGCCCGAACGGTAGTAAGAGATATACAACCTATACATGTTTCATAAACCATTTATATTCAAAGACTTACACTATATACTAAGTACTACATCATGAACATTATGCAAGACATATATGGGCAATTCTTCGTATTCTTAGACGTTACTCAAAACCTAAGCCGCAACGTTCTATTATAGGCTGCTCTTAGAGACTTTCGCGATTCGACTATCATACTCATTACATAGACTTAAGGTGAGTCATAGCCCCTACTCTTTTCGTACTTGTATTAACTCTTGGGGGGAATACATGCTCAACTACTTGCTTACTTGTACAAATACTCAAAACATTTATACTTGATTGTTTTATACTTGATTGTCTTATACTTGATGGCATTATACTTGATTTCATACATACATGACTGTCTTTTATCTTTGGGAAGTGGCTCCCAGTAAACTTATATCTTTGGGAAGTGGCTCCCAGTTTTCTTTGGGAAGTGGCTCCCAGTTGTCCTTGGGAATTGGCTCCCAAAGTGAGGTCTTCGGAGATGAAGTAGAGACTCACTACTAATTGCTTAATTGTCTTGATGAACTTATACATGTCTTTATTATACTATATGTTAGCAGTAGGTTGTGAACACACAGGTTACAAGTCTCTTATGGCAGGACTTGTAACTGAGTGGATTCTCAATGCCTTTGCTGTGTGATCATTCTTTAAGGCTTTTCAACTATTTTAAGACAAACTCTATGAACTCACCAACCATTGTGTTGACACTTTAGCATGTTTATCTCAGGTTAGTAAGGCGATAGCTAGTGCGTGGAACTTAGAGTCAAGCTGCATATTCTGAAGACTTACGCTTTTATCATTTACCATTCAAAACATTTGTATACATTTATGTATCATACTTTGGAATCTCATGTTTGTAACTTTGAATTCATTAATCGAATGGTAACTTTTCAAAACGTCTCATTTAGAGTTCGTTTTCTATAACTTGTACTTTGTATTATGAAGTAGCACCCCAATGACACAGTCTTCCGCTGCGGTATTTTGGGGGTGTTACAGGTTGATCATTCTTTTTGTCGGTTTAGTTCCGTTATCCCCGACGAGTTGACAATGTGTAGGGATCACCAATGCCTAACTTGGAAAGCCATTTGTGAAAAGGATATGTAGATAGAGCTATAGTTAACAAGTCAGTTGTTTGATCGGTAGTTATGAATACCATTTCTCTCAAAATTATTCTTCATAACTTATCATATGTTGTTAAACAAAATAATCAACTAAACTTTATTTGTATTTTCTGTTGGTATTTATAAATCATAACAGTTATATATAAACAATAAACATCAAAGCATGCAGCGAAAGTAAAGATCAAATACATGTAATAATAATTAACCGAATATAAAAGAATATGCGTACCTTAATGATCAAAGATCAAGAACAAGATAAACCCTAATTAGGGTTTGGAGAGGATCGACTAAGGAGTTAGTAGAAGAGGGCAAGATCACCTTGTTAGCAAAAGTATGCTAACACTTCGTTCTTGAACACACGTACTCGTAGCGTTTCAATAAGAAAAGCTAGGTTCTTGATCACAATTATATTTATAAAAATTAAATGCGCCGTATTAGCAGAAGCTAATGCGCCGTATTTTCGTTACGATTCAAAATACAAGATTTTTGATTTAGTATATGTGTCGTATCGATAAAAATCGATGTGTCGCTTCTGTTTAATAATTCGAAAACTGTTTTTAATTTTAAATTTTAAATACGACGTATCTGTTAAAACAGATGCGTCGTATGGCGTTAGGGTTTCGAAAAATTCTTTATTAAAAACAGAATACACCGTATCTTGGGGAAAGATACGTCGCACTCGAGTTATTAAACGTGTTGTATTTTGTAAAATTAAAACGCAATACGCCGCATCCGATAAACAGATGCGCCGTATCGTTTGTATCTGCAAAGTACAACGTCAGTAGGTACTAAGAAAGAAAATTAAATAAAATAAAATAAAATAAAAAGAAAATTACAGAAAATTAAACACACAAAAACAGTAAATATGAAAATTATACAATGAATGCAAATTATCTAATATACAACAAGTTAGGGGTTATTGTCTAAAAACCTTGTAAAAACTAATTAAAATACTAATCAATTTAACAGATAATAACAATTCACTTCCCGGCAGCGACGCCAAAAACTTGATGCGGTGCGATGTGTCATTGCGGTTTAGCAGTTTAATGCCTACTCAAGTTTTACATTTATATTTAGCCGACTTATCAATAACACACACACTTAATGAGCAGTGTACCCGGTCAGTTTGCATATAATGGTAAGCAGAATGTCGATCACTAAGAGTGGAACGTATTATCTAATTATCCTAATTAGTATTTTAATATCTAAGTTAGCTTTACAATCTAATCTAATGATAGGGGTTCAGCATGCGAGACTGCCACGGTTTGGTATCTAATTAAACAGTAAATACTAATGAGAACAAATAAGCGAATAGCATACACGTACACAGATAGATAGTAGAGACAATAAGAAGGTCTGTCCTGATGATTAAGATAGCTTGTCACTTAGTTTATTGCTAGTTTTATATGAAGTGTATAAAATTAATCCGTACTCATTGGCTATTATATCGGCGAGTAAACCCTTAACGATTACTTATGAATATCCTACTCATCCAAAGACATCGGAGTGAGTAGGCGAGGAAGGAGTATGGCGGCTCAGCAGTGCTCAGTTAGACACAGAGGTAATCAATGCACTAATATAAGGAAACCAAAGATATCAACATATAAACTTTATTCGATGGGAAAGCAATTTTAAGGCGGGCATTTGATTATTGCGTACTCACAAACTACCGGCCATCAATAATTATGGATTCAAAGCTTACTATTACAATAAAACAAAACTAGTTAATGAATTAAATACATGCACAGCTCTAAGATCTTCGTTTGGGGTGTCTCTTGTGTTGCTTGTTCGTCTGAATTTGTCTCCATAGGGTTGTGGTCCACACAAAATTCATCTAGGTCTTGGGGTATTTATCGTTTCTGTCTGACGGTTCGATGCGGTGCATGTAATGATGAGATGCGGCGCATTGACTTAACTTCGCGTGGGGTCCAAGCTTGTTATATTCTGGAATATTCGTACACCGCCTTTAGATGTGGCGTAGCTTGAATCTTTATGTGGCGTATGTCCTTAAGTTGTCTTGGATTGTTTCTGGTGAAGTCTTGATAGTGATACGCCGTATGTCGATTGTGTGATGCGGCGTATCTAGAGTAGAACGAGCTTGATCTTCTTCTTTGACAAGAGTTTCATATGCGGCGCATGGTAGAATTCCATGCGGCGCATTCTTCAAAGTCAGGCAATGGTCTTCGAATTCATCTAAGTATGATATTGCGGCGTATATGTTGAGTGAGATACGGCGCATCTTCTGGGTTTCAGTAGACTTTTGACATCTTGTTCGTTTTGCTCCGTAATTAGTCCAAAATCGCCAAGTTTCACCTTTTACCTGTTTTTACCTGAGAATCACTAAAGTAAACATTAAAGCACTGATTCTCATACATAATAAGGTAAAACAAGTTAAATAAATAGGATACATGATGCTAACAAAATGTACTTATTTGAGTTCATCAAATATCCTCCCTTTTCAACTTTACTTGTCCCCAAGTAAACCTTAAATTTAATCTTATGAAAATGTATCCTAAAAGGTATTAGGATTTATTTTTAATGGTTAAGCATGCATTCGTTTTATCCTAATCACACAACCAACCACTTAAAGAAGTAGAAACAAAATAATTTTCTTTTAATACAAAACAATTCTAAATCGTTTAGTTGCTAGTTGTGACGAATATTCTATCATAAGCTTGACAACTATACGCATCTCCCCCACTAAAGCCAAGGAGTAACAAGTCTAAAGCGGTAAAATGGGTTAGTAGGTTAAGGGTTGTGTAACAATTCGCAATTTCAGGTTAACTTTTATTCCCGAAAATTTTACTATTCACTTTTACTATTCACTTTTTACTATTCACTTTTCACTATTCATCTTAGAAATTTTTATTTCATATTCTCGTAAGTTAAACTATTTTAACGATAATCCGAGAGTTTGACGCTCGTCGGATCATTTCTGCAAAAATCACAAAGCCGTGTCCGAGATTTACTTTTAGGTTTAAACGTCCTTCCAGCATCCCGATATATCCATAAAACATTATAAACAATAGAAATATGATTTTCTCTCATTTTAGGACAATTCCAAAAGTTTTGGAATTTTACGTTTTCCAGTTCAGCGTTTTACGCGAATTACGCGTTTTAGACCCGTGTTTCCAGTTTTTAGCAGGGTTTTAGCACCCGATAGAACCTACCACTCATTTTATATTTTATTATGGACTATATTGACATGTTTAACCATACTTTCAAGTTTCATATTTTTAGGATACCCGGTTTTACGTTTTGAGGCTTAATCATTTACGGTTAGCGATTTACGGAGTCAAAACTAGCTACATACTTAGGATATTATCATCCAAAGACCATGACTACTAATCTAGTCACCCTTATCCTCTTCAAACCGCCACTAGGAGGGGGCATTCACACTTGTGGTTAAATCTTAGCCCTTGATTCACTAGATCATTACACATGTATTACTTTGGCACCAAGTTAACCTTGGTCACCAAGTTTATGTAGTTTCCTAGCCACCTTCCTAACCTCCTCATTCTTAGTATAAATACAAGCTCATTTCCATCCTTTCTTCATAAATAAAACGCCACAACACAATCCCTAGCTCCATGATCCTTTGATCTTCAAACTACAAGTTACACTACAAAGTTCAAGGTCTTAGTATTCTCTACCTAGTTCTTAAGTTTGTTTGGTGATTCCATGGTTGAATTAGGAGCTACACAAGGTTACTAGGGCTGAAGTTAAAGGGTTTTCACAAGGGTTAGATCAAGGCTAGCAAGGGTTACAAGAGTTATGGTGAAGGGTTTACAAGCTTAGGTTTAGTGTCCTAGTTCTATACTTGACTTCCTTTCTTTAGAAAGCCAAAAGTTGTAAGCAAACCCTTATACACTTTCTTGCTCAATATCATTTCATGCTTATTATGTTTCTTTCATGCTATATGTGGTCTTTGTATTGTGTTCATGATGTTTAAAAATGGATAAAACAAGTATTGGTATACATATGTTAACTTATGACAAGTAAACAAGCAAACTAGTGATTTTTATGGAAAACCACGACCACAATAGTATAACTTTGATATTTGACACTTACTTACTGTTAAAGAGGACTTAACAAGGAAAACATAGCAATTTGAATCACCCAAAACGAGTACACGAGTCAAAAGTTATGACCATTTGAAGCTAGCGAAACCAAAACGGCAAAACTGCCTATACATACTGTTTTGCATTCTGTGATTTTGAAAGTCCCACTTCTGGTCCGATTCATCAAAAAGTTAAAACACGAAAGTTGTCCGGAACGACGTTTTCGTTCAGGAAGAAAGAAGCTCGAGACCTGAAAATGCTTTCTGAGTGATAATTTTCTTCAAATTCTTAACAGCCCATTTTTAGACCAAAGTAACTATATAATGATTATATTTAGATAAGACCAAGAGGTCTAAAGACCTAAAGCCGAGACCACTACCATGGCTAAAGCCAAGGTTGAGTCTCAAGACCATGGTAACAATGACCAAGGTCACGGCAAAGCCACGGCTAAAGACCATAGAACTTTTAAAGATCAAAACTTATATATGTTATCAAATACTACAATAGTAGGGAGTCTCATGTGAGGAGTTCATTAAGTAAGCCGTCGAGACGAGTTGTGGATTTACGAGTTAAAGTGTCCTGGCTCCTCGAACGTTTACTCCATGACTTCTGAATTATGTCGGCCCGAACGGTAGTAAGAGATATACAACCTATACATGTTTCATAAACCATTTATATTCAAAGACTTACACTATATACTAAGTACTACATCATGAACATTATGCAAGACATATATGGGCAATTCTTCGTATTCTTAGACGTTACTCAAAACCTAAGCCGCAACGTTCTATTATAGGCTGCTCTTAGAGACTTTCGCGATTCGACTATCATACTCATTACATAGACTTAAGGTGAGTCATAGCCCCTACTCTTTTCGTACTTGTTTTAACTCTTGGGGGGGATACATGCTCAACTACTTGCTTACTTGTACAAATACTCAAAACATTTATACTTGATTGTTTTATACTTGATTGTCTTATACTTGATGGCATTATACTTGATTTCATACATACATGACTGTCTTTTATCTTTGGGAAGTGGCTCCAAGTAAACTTATATCTTTGGGAAGTGGCTCCCAGTTTTCTTTGGGAAGTGGCTCCCAGTTGTCCTTGGGAATTGGCTCCCAAAGTGAGGTCTTCGGAGATGAAGTAGAGACTCACTACTAATTGCTTAATTGTCTTGATGAACTTATACATGTCTTTATTATACTATATGTTAGCAGTAGGTTGTGAACACACAGGTTACAAGTCTCTTATGGCGGGACTTGTAACTGAGTGGATTCTCAATGCCTTTGCTGTGTGATCATTCTTTAAGGCTTTTCAACTATTTTAAGACAAACTCTATGAACTCACCAACCATTGTGTTGACACTTTAGCATGTTTATCTCAGGTTAGTAAGGCGATAGCTAGTGCGTGGAACTTAGAGTCAAGCTGCATATTTTGAAGACTTACGCTTTTATCATTTACCATTCAAAACATTTGTATACATTTATGTATCATACTTTGGAATCTCATGTTTGTAACTTTGAATTCATTAATCGAATGGTAACTTTTCAAAACGTCTCATTTAGAGTTCGTTTTCTATAACTTGTACTTTGTATTATGAAGTAGCACCCCAATGACACAGTCTTCTGCTGCTGTATTTTGGGGGTGTTACAGGTTGATCATTCTTTTTAATCTCTATCGATCTCATATTCCAGAAAAGGCGACAAAATCACGAATACCTGATCGAATCCACGACCACGATACTCGCAATTGCTCAATTCCTTAACTCGAATAAGCTAAAGATAGGACCAAGTAATCTTCACCAATAATATTATATCAAAAAGGGCGAAAAATCAAAAATACATAGCCAAATCCACGTCTACGATACTTAAGATTGCTCAAATCCCTAATCTCAACAAATCAAAGGTTAGGATGAAGAATGATATAGGGTATGGATAATATTGGGATATAAATTGGTAGAAAATAAAAATAAACAAAACGGATAGATTAAAATCCTAACTGTGGTTAATTACTTTCCCTACCATCCCATGAATAAGACTCATATCATTGAATAACTCACGCTTTTGACTCATGTAACTCACGCTTTAGGTAGACACGAATTATACTCAATAAAATCTTAAATAAAGAATAACCTAAGTTGGCGTTCCCGTAACGTCCAACTCCCTTTCAATCATAAATATAATATACAACAACAAATAGTGGTGATATCTCGACTTTTACAAAACGTTACATAAGTTGGTTAAAAACAAGCTTCCAACTTTTTCTTCTTTCTTTTTCTTTTCTATTTTTTTTTTCGATTTTTTTTTCTTGTGTAAAATTTCACAACTTTTCTATCATGATTTTTCTGGATAATTTTTCCATACTTTTTATAACTTTCAGAAAATACATGTAATAGTGAAAGTAGTAAACACACGAAAAAAAATAAACTAAAAATATACAATATGTACTTTCATTCCAATTGCATTGTGCAATTTCCACACCTAACCAAAGATAATGAATTACGCACGTGAGCACAAGTAATGTAAGGAAACACACTTTGCTTAAAGTAACTAACCACGGATTTCAATCTACAGGGTAGGCTAAGGTGTAAGGGTGTAACGAAACATTTTAACAAAGGTGTAAGAAACGAAAGGAATGGCTCTGAGGGTTTTTCTAGGGGTATCTTACTCTAAAAAAGAGAGTAACAAAAGGGTTTATACGGGGGTAAAATAACATGTGTAGCTAGTTAATATCACAAAACATATAAAGGCTTTTTGGGTGTAATCATAGAATTTTACCAAGTTAGACAAGTCACTCCAATTATATCGATAATACTCATTATGGTGGTCTCGAGTAGTATACAAGCCAAGTTCTAAAGTTTACAAGTCACCAGCACACTAAAGTTTTTGATTTTAGGCAAAAATAATGTTATGTGTGCGGCTATGTAATTTAGACTTAAACAAAAACATGCTAAAAAATTTTAAATTATGAAATATTAAACGCATTTTGAGCATAGTTTGAAAAAGTTTGGACAAGTAAGTGTTCTAATTCTCCATCCCCTCACTTAAGTTATACAACGTCCTCGTTGTTTGTTTTAAAGGATTAAAAACTGGAAAATAAAAGAATTAGAAAAGAAAAACTTTCCTGATATTTGCTCGGAATGATCCTCCATTATGCCTTTGCGAGCAAAGATCAACTTTTTTGTGGATTAAAACGTTAAAGCTTCATGAATGGGGTTGATGAGGCGAAAAATGATCCGTTTTTAGGGAGTCATTTAAGCCCGGAATTGAATTTATTTGATCAAATATTGCCCTAAATCGTTCTTTTTGTGATTTTAGGTACTTTGGGAGTGAAATCTGGAAAAGGAAGCAATTCGGACGTTTTTGGAGCATAAAAGTGAAGAAAACGCCAAAGTCTTAATTTTCCATGCTGGGAACAGTAGGTGACGGCGTCAAGAGTAACTTCCTGACGGCGTCAAGAGCAAAATTCCATGACGACCCAGTACAGATTTGAAGGCGTCACGAAGTAGGGCGTAAAGAGTTAAAGTCGTGACGGTCTGGAAATGATTATCACATGACAGCGTCAAATGTAGATCAAGGCAGTCCGAGAAGAGTTTTGGCGGCCAGGTGACGGCGTCACAAGTTTATTCCTGACGCCGTCAGACCCCTTTTCCTATATATAGTTTTCTAATTTTCACATTAAAAAGAGAGAAGTTTTGAAGAAACCCTAAGTACGATTTTGGTGCGAATTTTATAGGTTTTTCAAGGGTTCCAAGCCCTTGATACCTTTCATGTGTAATTGAGATAAGTATTCTTTTAATTCAATCAATATGTCTATGTGTTGGTTGTCTATATCTTGTTCTTGTCTTAATTCCATCATGTTAGGCTAGATCTATCTTGTGTTTGCTTGGATCTAATGAAACCTAGATGTTAATTATGTGTTGATTACTTGTTTATACTTGTCTTGGATGAATGATTTATATGTTAGGCTTAAGAAAACTGGCAGATCTCCAATTGGTAATATACTTGAACGTCTTAAGAAACATGAACTGACGCGCACTAGGTCTTTATATGTTGTATTTAATGCATGAGCCACTGTTTATAATCCCTGTGGTTGTGCTGGGCATGGTATAGGAGGAGATAAGAGCTCATAGAATTGGGGAGTTAAGTGTGCCACCCCATGAATGGTATTAAGGAATACGATCCGTCATCCATGCAATTATAACAAGTAATTAACGTGTAAAAGATGTCTAGGGAGTAGTGAAATCTAAGTAAACACATTTTCTCCATTTACTGCTCACAACTTTAGTATACTTTAGTTTATTTTCATTTCTAGTATTTTATTTTGATTGCATCTTTAGTATTGGGTTAGTTGATTAGCAACTAATTCCGCCCAAATCCTTCAAACCCGAGATTTTTAATTGCTTTCTAAAAAAAATATAAAATACAAAAATAATCACCCCTCACCTTTAGAACTAGTATTTAGGTTTTCTAATCCTAGCGACACTATTCCTAAGTTGAACGATCAATCCTCCGGTACTTGTCACTATACTATACTACAACGATCAGGTACACTGCCTGGTGGGGGTTGTAAGCTTCTCGAGATCCCTTGAGAGGTAAAGCCTGGTACAATTCCCACGCATCAGGGGTATCCACAAAAAATGTAGGAATCTATAATACCACCTTGACTTTTACACACCTGAGTTAAGAAGGTTCAACTTGCATAATACATTAGTTGTTAGTGAAAATAAAACCTAAAAAATAAAATTAAAAATCGTCAGGTCAGTCGATACGCCGCATCCTTTGGAAGAAGATGCGCCGTATCGAGCCTGGAATTAATACAAATCAGAATAAAAGATGCGTCGTATCCTTAAACAGGGATGCGCCACATTAAATAAACTGACGGAATGTTTCAAAGAAAAAAAAAATGCAGAAAAATAAAATAAGATATGACCAGTGCAGATGATACGCCGCATTCCATAGTGGAGATGCGCCACATCTTCTCCAGGTCTGATAGACTCGACACAAAACAGATAATAGATAAAAATTTCCGGGTTGTCTCCAGGTCAACACTTGTCTTTATTCCAGAGTCTTCAAGTTAGACTCACGTTCAGCTCCTATTTTGTTCTTGCAACGTGCCATCCTTCTTCCTTCATACGAAAGATGTTACCATAAACCTCTGCAACATTCTCTTCGGATCGATCCAATTTAATATACTCATTGACTTTCATTGCGATGTATTCTTCATGTGGCCCCAAAGAGTATTTGACGACTTCAAATTTTCAAAAATTATCATTGGTGGCTCATTATATGGGATTCCAAGTAGTCGACATTTTCTCTTGATGAAGTCTTCCTCATCTTTATCAATAAATCTAGAATAATTATCTGTGCGTAAATAGTCATCAAGTTCTTCAATTAATTTTCTTTGTGTATCATCGTTATCATCATAGGGATAATAGTTTGCTAAATTAATTGATTGATAATAATCTTGGATCTCATCCCACTTCCTCTTCAATTCCCATTGTAGTTGTCGATTAAGCCATATGTAGTCGTCAAACTCTCTATGCACCCATTCCCAGAAAGTAGTGTTTGACGCTCCCTTTACATTCTTTAAATATTCGATCCTCCCCTTTTCTTGCAAAGCTTCTGCTCTACGTGGGGTGTCTTCAACTTTGTCATACCAATCATAGTTTTCAAAGTAAACATCGTTGCCAACTCGTCTCATTCCAATTATGCTTCCTCCATTACATATTCCATCATTCTTATAGTCACAAGTTGGCCATTCACTACTTCCGTCATTGAAATGGAAAGGTTTACAAGTGTGATTGATATGCCCATATTGCCATGGTTTATCCCAAACCCATGGTATTTGGTCGTTCCATTCATAGTACCAGGTGTTTTTGAATTCATCATAAGTCTTGAATCCTGGTAAGTCTCCAGTGAGCACATCAGCGTTGATTTGAAGAAGGTAATTGAATTCAATGTCTATGCTGAACAATTCCTCAATGTCTTGCTTAATAGCTAAATCATCATATGACGACTCATTGTCGCTTTCGACTGCTTCATCTTCTCCTCTCATCCAGTATACCCACAATGCATCTTTAGTGGCTCGATCCATGGTTTTATGGTTGTGGAACTTACAAGCCAACCAATCCGAAAAATCAACAATATTAGGATCGTAATTGACGACAAAGCTAGTATTACCAATCATTTTTCTCCTTATCTCCATGAACTCATTGAATTGCTCTTTAAAAATTCGTGTAAGCCATGAAGTCACTATGCATTTAACTTCATCCATAGGAGCAAATTTGGGATCTCCATATTTAAGTTCAAGCCACTCTTCCAAAGAGATATCCATTAACCTTATTATCTTCTTATGAAACAGAATCTCCGATTCAGCATAAATTCTTTCATCATCCAGGTTGCTTTTGTCCAACCCCCAGTACTGTTCGGAATAAGGCATATAAGAAGGTTGCATAGGTTGTACATCACAGCTTTGGTTGCTTGATTTGGTTATTGCATTGGTTGAGTTCATGTATTCGATTTTAAACTTCCCATCTTTTTCTTTGATGGTAGTCCAAACCAGCTCCTTAGATTCAATGATTGGCCATAAAAGGAGTAATTCTTCTTCTGTATAGCTTATTAGTGAGTTGTAAGTGAACATATCATTCCCCATGCAGCTCAAACGTTTAAATTCCATAAATGTTGTTTTAAGAGGAGTTTCCCAGGAAAATAAATCAGTATCGATGGCGAGTATATTGAAGTCGACATTGCCACAATGCTCAAGTGTGCAATCGGGCATAGGGGTTAGAGATCTGGACTCGAGCAGAACGTCGATTATTGGCAGGTCGAGAGCAATAGCACTGAAGTCATCAAGGGAATCTGAAAGTAGTGGTTCTTTCTTCAATTCTGGGCTTTTAATATCGCATATTGCTCGGAACTTGCTCAAGTTAACTTCATAATAGTCACACTCGTCATCACTTTCTAAAATCAACATGTTCTTGGTGCGGGCCTTTCACAATGCTCACTCACCTTGTGCTTCATGGTAAGATATTCGTTCATTGATAAATCTTCCATAGTAATACCTGTCATCATAGGTAAAATCATCAGTAGGATTTGTTCACTAGAAAAGAAATTGATAAATTAGGAAACGAATATAAAGAATAAAAGTTGCTGATATCTGCAGATGATGCGCCGTATCCTTGAAAAAAGGATACGCCGTATCTTATTACGTTAAAATTAAATCAGACTTTTATTTTTGAAAATAGATATGCCGCTTTTAAATTAGAATGCGCCGTACCTGTCAGTTATCAAAAATCAATTATATTTATAAAAATTAAATGCGCCGTATTAGCAGAAGCTAATGCGCCGTATTTTCGTTACGATTCAAAATACATGATTTTTGATTTAGTAGATGCGCCGTATCGATAAAAATAGATGCGTCACTTCTGTTTAATAATTCGAAAACTGTTTTTAATTTTAAATTTTAATACGACGTATCTTTTAAAACAGATACGTCGTATGGCGTTAGGGTTTCGAGAAATTCTTTATTAAAAACAGAATACACCGTATCTTGGGGAAAGATACGTCACACTCGAGTTATTAAACGCGTTGTATTTTTTAAAATTAAAACGCAATACGCCGCATCCGATAAACAGATGCACCGTATCGTTTGTATCTGCACAGTACAACGTCAGTAGGTACTAAGAAAGAAAATAAAATAAAAAGAAAATAAAATAAAAAGAAAATTACAGAAAATTAAACACACAAAAACAGTAAATATGCAAATTATACAATGAATGCAAATTATCTAATATACAACAAGTTAGGGGTTAGTGTCTAAAAACCTCATAAAAACTAATTAAAATACTAATCAATTTAACAGATAATAACAATTCACTCCCCGGCAGCGGTGCCAAAAACTTGATGTGGTGCGATGTGTCGTTGCGGTTTAGCAGTTTAATGCCTACTCAAGTTTTACATTTATATTTAGCCGACTTATCAATAACACACACACTAAACGAGCAATGTACCCGGTCAGTTTGCATATAATGGTAAGTAGAGTGTCGATCACTAAGAGTGGAACGTGTTATCTAAATTTCCTAATTAGTATTTCAATATCTAAGATAGCTTTACAGTCTAATCTAATGATAGGGGGTTCAGCCTGAGAGACTGCCACGGTTTGGTTATCTAATTAAACAGTAAATACTGAGAACAAATCAGTGAATAGCACACAAGTACACAGATAGATAGTAGAGACAATAAGAAGGCCTGTCCTGATGATTAAGATAGCTTGTCACTTGTTTTATTGCTAGTTTTTTATGAAGTGTATAAATTAATCCGTACTCGTTGGCTATTATATTGGCGAGTAAACCCTTAATGTTTACTTATGAATATCCTACTCATCCAAAGACATCGGAGTGAGTAGGCGAGGAAGGAGTATGGCGGTTCAGCAGTACTCAGCTAGACACAGAGGTAATCAATGCACTAATATAAGGAAACCAAAGACATCAACATATAAACTTTAATCGATGGGAAAGCAATTTTAAGGCGGGCATTTGATTATTGCGTACTCACAAACTACCGGCCATCAATCCTGATGGATTCAAAGCTTACTATTACAATGAAATAAAACTACTTAATGAGTTAAATACATGCAGGACTTTCTTACAGCTCTAAGATCTTCATTTGGGGTGTGTCTTGTGTTGCTTGTTCGTCTGAATTCGTCTCCTTAGGGTTGTGGTGCACACAAAATTCGTCTAGGTCTTGGGGTATTTATAGTTTATGTCTGAGGGTTCGATGCGGCGCATGTAATGATGAGATGCGGCGCATTGACTTAACTTCGCGTGGGGTCAAAGCTTATTATATTCTGTAATATTCGTACACCACCTTTAGATGCGGCGTAACTTGAATCTTTATGCGGCGCATGTCCTTCAGTTTTATTCGATTGTTTCTGGTGAAGTCTTGATAGTGATACGTTGTATGTCAATTGTGTGATGCGGCATATCTGGAGTAGAACGAGCTTGATCTTCTTCTTTGACCAGAGTTTCATATGTGGTGCATGGTAGAATTCCCTGCGGCGCATTCTTCAAAGTCAGGCAATGGTCTTCGAATTCATCTTAGTATGATATTGCCGCGTTTCTGTTGAGTGAGATACGGCGCATCTTCTGGGTTTCAGTAGACTTTTGACATCTTGTTCGTTTTGCTCCGTAATTAGTCCAAAATCGCCAAGTTACACCTTTTACCTGTTTTTACCTGAGAATCACTAAAGTAAACATTAAAGCACCGATTCTCATACATAATAAGGTAAAACAAGTTAAATAAATAGGATAATGATGCTAATAAAATGTACTTATTTGAGTTAATCAATGTATTTATAACCTTATGGTTGATATCAATTTTACTATGGATTCCGATGTGGGATTCCATAGTTTCGGCCAATACAAGCCCAAGAAAGGATTTCTAGAACCTTCTCTTGGCTTGTTTCAATTTCTTCGTATCTCGTTGATGTTAGTCAATTCCATTAATTACCTAACACTCTTTAGTCGTTTATTGTGAATTTAATAATTATTCATACTTAATATAATAATTATTAATTAATTGAAACTCGTACGTAAAGTGTGCAATCCCGAAGTCTCGAGTTCAAGTCCGGACATATCACATTAATTTATATATGTAAACTCTAAAGCTCCCACTCAGATATACATTAATGTAATAATGACATTGGTTAGTCTAGCTTTAACACACCAATATCCCCAGAACGATCACGAGTATGGTTTCCTGAAAAAAAAACCACCTTTGATGATTTATCATCATACTTATCCTTTTGTTTCTAATACCATGTTAATATGGATATGGATCGAAGTCATTCCATAATTAACTTTCTGTTTCTCGTTATTTATACTTGAGCAAGATTACCAAAACATCTGAAGGTATTCCAGATAGACTTTGGGCATGGCCATGCAAACATCTTGTCAACTCTACAAGGGGCCAAACTGTATTATGCTTTAAAACAAATTTGAAGGAACAAATTCTTTTCGACTACAAGTATAACCCATGAACTTTGCATCACTTCTGAAAATACCTTTTATAACCACCAGTTACGGATAGCGTTAGAATACTTCACACAAATGAGCTACATCCACAGCAATTACCTGGTATCTCAAGTCTGAGGATAAATATTCATGATTTACTTAAATGACAACATCCATAGAGTACAATCATGTTGTTGGGATTTCTGTCCTATATTTAATTTTCCATTTATTAAATATCATGTGAATTTGGCATGGCCTACGCATCAATATACTTTTAAGTATATTCTACCAACACTCAGATTTGTCTTAGTCAAATGATATTCCCATATCATTGATTGACAACGGATAATTTAGAATAACATAAGTTATTCACGGATTTAAACATGAAAATATAGGACACAATTTATTATTAATGAAAACAAACGTACTAAGTACTTTAATTCATTATAAATAATAATTGCTTAATGTCCTTTATCCAAATACTAAATAGATCAATGCATGATAATTCTAGTTAATGAATTTTATCTCAAGAAATAACTTGTTGACTATTATGCCTCAAGTAATGACAATCATACTTGTTGACAAGGCATTATTCAACTAACTTTGATCTATCATAATTTTGAGAATACTTATTTCAAGAATTCACTTAGTGAAATTCTTGTACGTGTGCAATCAATCATCATGATATTGCTGCATAATATTTCATAAATGGTGTGACATCCTCAATCACCAATTTATGACAATCAAACTTTCAAACACTTTAAAGTTTAAAGTATTCTAATTCTATAATGTATAATGCAACTACGCTCTTAGTTGAGCACAACAAGTTCACATGGCTATTAACAAGGATGAAATCCTCCCATGACTAGTATTGAGTGTTATCTGAATTAAATCAGCATCATTGTATACAACCACAATATGCTATTTAAAATCCCGTAAACTTAATATCCATTGTGTAATTTTGATGCCTACCAATCTTTCAAAATTTAATTGTCGGCTATAACAATTACGCAACAATTTGCCATATTGTTTATACTTAGAATTTGGAGCAATTCCAGTTTAAGGATCATTATTCTAAGTCCAAACATATTCTATGAGAATATCTATTACACAAGTTATATAATAACTTTTAATTGGATATCAAATGTTGTCAAATCATTCAGCATTCAAGCATGATATAACAACAATATGAAACACATGAAAAATCTTTCAGTCATACTTAGAATTTATTCATGTTCTATCTTTACAAATATATATATCCATTTAGTCATTCAAAATGATATATCATATTCTATTAGATATTTACTACAAATGTTTATTAAATAATAAACTTTTGTTCCAAGGTTGTATGTTTTATTTTTCTAAATCTTCTAAGTAAATTTTCATTTCAAACTAAGACTTAACATTTTACTTATATGGAATGTTACTTCTTATATGTTATACAACATATATGATTTAGTAAATCAAACATAATACTCCCACTAGCTTTCAGGAATACTTAGAAATTATCTTATTTCAATTATAAATCAAAACATGGATTTAATAATTAAACGTAAGAGTAATCTCCTAGAGGCATGAATTTATCCATTCATGGATTATTGCACTTTGTATACTTTCAAAGATTTGTTTGAATTCCTAAACTCCTTTTGATTACTTATCGTCCGCGCTCAAGTAATCAATCAAGAAGGAGTTCTTGATATTTATTGTCAAATTTCATATTCATATAAATATGATGATTACTATCTTTGTATTATTAACGAGTTGGGCAGCCCGCGCGTTGCGGCGGGGTGATTGACATAAGTTTTTTGCAACCATGTTGCCGAAAACAATTTAGGAATGCAGAGTATTATAAGTAACGGTAAGACACTTATATGTGTTATTCTACTTTGTTCCTAATGCATAGCACTATATTTTTGTCTGCACTCTTTGACAGGCTCAAAACACACAGAGAGTTAACATTTGACAAATATAGAACCATTTTAGCAAAAAATTCTCGAGAATACAAAGTTAAAATTTCATGTAAGGTTCTTTACAGCAGAGGGCATTGTTATCCTTAAAGTAGTAAAACTACATGTGTCCAAAGTCTCTACTCTTCAGCAATACTTGTGACACTTAGGTACATTCAAGTCAAGAACCTACAAAAGCAAGAGATGTTCCGCAACGTGGTACCCATTCCTCCATCCTTAGCAAAACCTGTGCCAAATGAATAACTAAGGGTTACTACAAATCAAAGCCTGAAGCAATTCCCATCTTTACATACACCTAAGAAGATAGATAACAACAGTGGTAGTTACCTTGAGGCATAAGTTGACTGTTCGAACCAGTTGGTCATTAGCGCAAGGCAGGTGTTCTAACAGTAGTACAAATACCTGTAACAAATGAATAAGAAAAGGTTGTCATAAAATTATTGGTAACTTGCATCATATATACTGAAATGAACAAAAATCAAAGTATTATTATAGGTCACCTCTAATAGCCGCGTTCACTTGCTTATTAGCATAAGCTAATGATCGTGGATCCTTTCGCAACGTTTGTCTAGTAGCTGCAACACGTATCTAAATACCCATTTGATGTTTTAACCCATTTAAATATTTGTAAAATACAATAATTTATCTCCTAAACGTGTCTTTCAGTCTTTTGTAGCAAGTCTTTCAAGAACACATGCACAAATCAAATCTCATGGTACACCATGAAAAGTAATGACTGTATTTGTGAAAAAAAAGTGGAGCCTGTATTTTTGAAATAACCTCAGATGTAAAAAAATGATAGCCTCATAAACCAAAAGAAATGACCTCTTGCTAACTTATTTGCCAAACAATCAAAAGTACATAAGATTATTTCAACAATTACATTTCTTTTTCGCAAAACAACCATTGAAATTGTTTAAAAAATAGTTGTACCATTTCTTTTACTCTCTGATAATTAGTGTGAGGCATAGGTAGAATATCATAGCTTAAGAGGTTGATAGGGGATACAATTCTTTTTGTTGGTATCTTTACAAATGTAATATAAGTTCGGACATGATAACAACTATGATATAGTCATCCTTATGCACGGTGCTGCTGTAACATCATAACAGGTTAAAAACTCTGTAAATTTATAAGCCTTAAAGTTGTGCAAATTCTTAAAAATACTAAAAACACAACATGAGGTTTTCTCATATATAAGGTCCAATGTAGATTCTTCAATTTTGTATACGATAAAAAGTTAAAAAAACATGCAGTTTAATCTGAAGTAGCAGGTGTAACTAACCTTTCAATATGGCGACTTGAGGTTTTGACACCTCAGCTTTCAAGCAAGAACCTGATCTAGTTCCTTCTCCGTTGCAGTCACAAATTCTTAAGAGACATTATATATAGGTGAAAAGTTCTGTAGCTTCAGCCTTGGATGAAGAAGATCACGGACACCAAGCAACTTAGCTAATCTTCCGGGAGCTGCATCACATGATGCAAACACTCTGTGTTTTCTCTTGATACGTCAGCTCTGCCAAAAAAAAGATTTTTAGTGATCAAAATCTTGTGTTGGGAATTGCAGCAACAACTAAATCAGTAGCATAATGAGGGGTGTTTTTGTGTTTAGCTTATTTACTGAGCTTATATATATTTGGAAATAGCTGATAAGATCATCGTTTTCAGCTTATGAGCTTATCAAGTTGAGCTAATGATTCTGTCATACGCTGATCTTGATAAGTTTACATGTTGAAAAAGTGGCCTTTTGATATTTTTCAAATATACGTAAGCTTATAAGCCCGGTGAGCACACTAAAACAACCACCTTTTCTTCTTCTTTTTTTATGTTTTTTTTTCTTCCAAACATAATATACAACCGAAATTAGCAAAAGGCTAAAAGTAATACCATGATTGCAAGCATCATATCGTTCCCACTACCCGAAACATACAATTCACATCTGCAAAGAAAAGCAAGCAAAATTTCAGCACAAAATCAGAAAAGAAAAAACATATAAGGGAGTGTTTGGGATTGCCTATTAAGAGTGCTTTTAAAATCAGCTTTTAAGTGCTTGTTTACAGAAAAGAAAAAACATATAAGCTAAGTTATCATTAAATAATACAACTTATTTAATCTCTATAAAAAAATCAGGAACATCCAAACACAAACAACCCATTTTGACCCATTAGTCAGCACACCCATTCTGCCTTTCTTTTACTTCTAACTATAATTTTAATGACACATTCAGATCTATAGTCATTTAGTACTCAAACGTCTTATTTCAAAAAGCAAAAAGCAATTCCAAACAGCTTGTTAATATTAGATCTTGAAATAAAATTTTGTGATGCAACATACCTATGACTTGGACGGAGTCACCTACAATTTTCTTCTTCTATATCAGATTTGCTCCCAATCGCATAGTACCATTAGAGTCGAGCCTGTTCAAATTGTTGAAGCTTGAGATGCCGCTATTATTCATTTAGCAACTCCTCATATCTTCTTCAGGCTTTTACATTTTCTGTTCGGCTTTTTTTTTTATTTTTTTATTTTTTTATTTTTTTTTTTTTTCAATGGCATATTCTACGGAAATTAGGTGGAGATCCTTAAGTGTTTGTGGGTCGACCCAGCCCTATCAACAATAAAGACGCTTAATTTAAATACAATATGTTTTAGCCTATCACTTATCCAACCAATACCCCATTTTATGACATCCACATAGAATTGTTTTAATGATTCGCCCTCAAATAAGTAAAATAGAAGTCAGAATTGTTTTACCTGAAATGTTGGTCGACCTGTAGTATATAATACCTTAATATTTAAAACGTGCAAGAATAATATGAGCATGAGCAATTGGGCATAAGACCTTTGATGGCTAACTGTTTGGTCAGGCTATAATCTGTTGGCATTTCAATACAGAGGTTTGTAAAGCCAACAATATACCTGGAGGTTAATGTGGAACCCTTTGTTAGCTTTGTTTCCTTGGTGGACTCCAACAGCAAAAGCAGGATGCTCTTTGAAAAAGGCCTGATATATAACACAATTACTATTACTTATGCGCAAAAAGTAGCCAAACAGTTATTGAGTGAGAAAAGCGCATGAGTGAACAGCGAGTCACAACACTAACCTGTAAGAAATCATATAAGTCAGCACTTACAACCTGCTCATCATGACAAATGTCTCGTTTATCAGAGCTGTACCTAAATCCATTGAGTCATTCAATTTTGAAAGGGCCATTTTCATAAAAGAGTGCAACCTCACTGCTACAGCGTGGACCTCCAGTCAAGCAGATAACAACTTGGTATGTTTTCTGATGCTCAGATTCAAAGAGAAAGTAAAACATCCAACAAATAAAAAGATGCTCCTAAGCACAACAATAGCCTCTCATACACACATACCTTTTACTCTTTATTTCTTTATAAAGCGACACAATTATTTATCTTTTGGTTTGGGTTGGCATATGAAGTCATTCATGAGGTTGTCAATCGTTTGCTTTTCTATTTCCAGATAATCGCCACCTCACAATCATTGCGTCCTTAATAACTCAAAAACCATAACAGTAATTAATTTTGGCCTGTCCATCTCCAAATCTGTCTCAACCTTCTTTCTTGCTTTGTCTTATACCGTTGACATTTCAGTAGCATTTCTACAAAAGCAATACCAGAAGATGATAATCAATACATTGACAGATTAGACTGGATATTTGGTTCAGCAAAATGAGATATGTGAATAGCCCCCTTATAAGACGTAAAATGCGCAAAAATTAGCAATCCCAAACACCCCTTATATAATCCCTACATTACAAAAAATTTAAGCAAATAATTTCCCAAGAATTATTATAGATGAATTTACATGATCACGGCAAGTTGAAAAAACCTGTTAGGGCTAGGAGTAGACCATAACGGAGCTGGAAAAATGAGGCTCAGATCTGCCTCTCCTTGGCGACTCGACACACCAGACATGGCTGCAACCACATAACATTCGTGGTTACCCTGCCAAGATACGTGAATGTGTGAGCGATACTCATGGAAGAGTTAATGCGCAGAAAAAATCATCATCGCCCCGTAAAACATAAGGTAAGTGAGACCACAGAAGCTTCATTCCTTGAATTACCTCTGCCTCGGAGTATAGCAAGTCTAGGAGTATACCATAACGGAGTCAGAAAAATGAGGCTCAGATCTGCCTCTCCTTGGGTGACTTGACACACCCGACATGGCTGCACTCACGTAATATTCGTGGTTACCCCGCCATGATACGGAAATGTGTCAGCCACATTCATCGAAGCGTTAATGTACAGGAAGATTCATCATCACCCCATAAAACAGAAGGTAAGTAAGACAACTGAAGCTTGATGCCTCAGATTTTGCCAAAGAAAATTACAACAGAGGATACATAAGGCATGGCTGCAGGTCTAGTAACCTGCGTTGCCAAAATAGCTACAACCTCAGGTTTAGCTTATTGTTTCTTTTCGAAAAGGTGGGCCGAAAAGAAACCTGGCAAACATATCCAATAACTTATAATCTGTGAGGCAAGATACAGGACTGCAAACATAGCGTAAAAAACCATTGGCGCAAAAACAAAATACCAGCCATGAGCGGCAACCATAGCATTGGCAAACACCTGCCATGTTCGCAATGACACCATGAGCGTGACCGCCCAGCTAAACCATGGGGTTCCAAACATAGCTGCAAAAACCAAATAGCAACCCATGGCTGCAACTACAATTTGGAATATGCTGGCTGGCCAAGATAATGCCCTCGATAAACCTGCAAACGAAATAGGAAAAAAGTTAGAAGCTACTTTGAGATGAATAAAACTACCAAAAGAATTTCCAACAAACCCGAAGACACAAAAAGTAATACAAATTAACCTAGAACCTAACTAATCTAAACAAAAAAGCGACAACCCCAAATTGTTGTCATAAAGGTTTGATAATTACAAATGAGATACGAAATGAAGTAACACATATGCAATACAAAGAATATTCTGCTAAAAAAGAACAAAGCAAATCAAGCTACTTAACACATGAATCTAACGTCAACAAATCCAACATCAAAAAATAAAGCAACGAACCCCACCCACTTTAGCCACAGATCTAGCATCAACACAACAAACAAAAACAATCCAGGTCATCTAACATCAACAAAGCAAATAAAACAACTTAACTCATGAATCTAACATCAACAAAGTATCAAGACCTAATAAGAAGAATTATTTAGTGCCTAACCTCTCATATTTTCAAAACCCATATCTAATTCATCAAAACCCATATATAAAAAAAAATTGTTGATCCACCTAACCTAAAAGTATATAAAGCAAGATATAATCAGCATTAAAACTGAGGTTGGAAAAAATATACATACCTTTCATGTTGAAGATTTTTTTGTTTCCCAGGTTCACCACATACAATCCTAAAAGGAAAAAATCAAAAGTCAATACACACCCACATAATCAAATCATCTAAGGTACACAAAACCCATAAAATTATACAAACAAACCTCATAACGAAAAGAGAACCGGAAAGACTAATCAAATGATTTATGGGAAGGAGGTTCAAGAACACCATAAAAATAAAGAAAGTGGAAAACATGTGACCCTAACTAATCTGTGGGCATAACCCTTTGTACATATGTTTGTAACACATGGCACAACAAAGACCACAAAAAGGCTTGAAAAACCTACCACTGTAGCACCTCTCACAGTTTACTGTAGAAACCATTTAAGAATTCAAGCCGGCGACGGGTCGAGGACCGAAAATGCACCTGCCAGATCCGAAGACTAAAGATAGCTTGTGAGTTATGGCAGGGAGGGTGGGTCGGGGCAAAATGGGGCGAATGGTAAAATGGAAGGGACGGGCCGGGTGTAGGTGTAGGCCAAAAAAGGCTCACCCCAAAAGTTGCGCATAATAGCCCGATAAATGTATGTATGTTATAATGTGCTTAGGAAAGAGTATTCAATCATAGTTAATTGCTTAAATATGATTAATAATCTTGTCATAAGACATGCATTAGATATAAATACAAGTTTGTCCATATGATTTTTTTTACCCAAAGATTTAAACCACTAGGATTATATTATCTTTGAGTAAACTCATCTTCATTCTCTAACTATTAAGAATTAAGATAAATCAAAATTTTCAAAATTTGAATATCTTTATGAACAACATCTATCACATTGATAGTATGAGTAATTTACCCAATTCATTATTTGGTAATACTTCATCATATAATCCTAAGCATATTAACCAAATATTTGAGATATCCGAGTGGATCTATGAATAATAATTCCATCATTTTGAGGTTTATCATTTACATGTTAAGTCTCATCATGATTTTCACTAGTATGGTTTTTGAAGATTATGTATTTTGTAATTTTATCTTTTTAAGATAAAACCTCCCACTTTCCTTTAGTAATATATAGACTATCTATAAATACTTAGCAATTAGAGCAACAATCTAATTTTCTCTTTTGGGACATTACAAATACATATTGACAGTTCATGACATTCTTTTGTTAATAACCTTCACATAAGTAATTTAACAAATTCAGAACTCCAATTTAAGACTTAATGTGATTCATCACATTTCATAATTCAATAACATCTTATTAATCTTCTAGGAGTCTAATTGAGTATATTCAATCCATACTCAATTTTCTAACCTTGATAACTTTTGGAAGAAAAGAAGATGTAGTTATCTTGAACCAAACACTACAATAAGAGTTTGATTTCCTAACTGAACATACCATAAACTAGTGGTATTTCATTAGAACTCATATTGTCAGACAATCTATCAATATGAAAGATAACCATATATCTATTAGCTTGTCTATTTTCCAACTAAATCAACTTAATGGTGAAATAGAATTTTCAAGCCTCTTGCATGCTTTATAACCCAAGTACTTATTAACCAAGTCACTTCATATTCATGTCTCAACAAGAAGACATAAACCGTTATAATCACACTACACGTTATTAATCATTGATTAATACAATGACTTCTTGTATATGTCTTAATTAAAAGACAATAACAAGCTAACGTCTTACTTTATTATAAGTCTTGTAATTCTCAAAAGACTTCATGTTTAGAACTATACAAAAAAGTATAAACAGGTATAACTAAAGTAATCATGAACACCATTATTTGGTTTCAATAGTATTTTCAAGTTAACTCACTACTTCATTTATTTATGTCATTCTAAGAATACATAATTATTGAAGTAATATTATATTACTTCATGCATTTATGTCATTCCAATAATACATAAATATTAAAGTTGAAGTAGTATTGTTATAGACACATGTTCTAATAGCTATCTAATTTAGAAACAGTAAATTATTCATGTACGGTCTCACACATACATGGAAATTTACCTTGTCATTAAAATTTAGCCTGTGTCTCAGGTTTACTAAATTTAAACATCAAGTGTTTCTTATATTAGATGTGTATTAATCATATTAGAACTATAGTCTCTTACTTTGCAGTAAAGAGAATCCTTTAAATCATTTTCTTATGTGTCGTGCCTTGCACACAAAAAAGATTTCTCCCACTTGTGCACGGAACAACACCATGTATCATATAAACAACACGCACACGCTTGTTAATGTGAACAATATGATTTGTGTCGTTAGCTTAACTAGTAGATATAGAGTTACTCAGTCAATCAAGGAAACGCTCATGACTTCCTGGAAAATATTAGTGTCTATATGTGGAAAGTAATTATCTTGAGATATTCAAAAGATAATCTGAGTTATAATCAAGACAATAAGTCTTGTAACTCCCACTGAATTAAAGAACATTACAATAATCCCTTATTCAGCCATAAGCACACAATACTCCCACTGAATTTGACAACATTGTAAATGTTTCATTATCAGTGAAAGGAAATAATGTGCTATTTACTTTCCTACATCTTTTGAGAAAACCCATTCAAACAATTATATAGGTTATAAAAGAATGTGTTCTACTACGTAAATGTGATTCATCACATTCCAAATTGTTAACTTGAAAAAAAAAACTGGGCATGCAATTTTTCTTCCTGTATAGATCTACCATTCGAACAATTGTATGTAGTATCTTTAAATGGTCAAATAAAAAACAACTAGATAAAATAATCTAATTTGTCTTTTACCATTTTGTAGTAATCAGTCTAGCTTCTAATTTAACAACTCATAAAATGCAAATAATCATAACTATTAAAGTTTGCTATGAGTTATGTATTTAGATTTTAGACAATTCTAATCATCCTTATACCTTTCTCATTCATGAAAAGGAATAGGATTAAGTCTCACACTTCTCTTATAGAGAGAAGAGTATGTTTACGGTTCATCGTTGCATTCATACCTTAAAAGAATTTACAAAATTCAATTTTAGTATTTTCGATAATACACATTTTCAAGCAAACATAATACACATGAGTATATTCATATAACCAATTTAGTTTCTTGAAAATCTAGGATCCAACTTTTCATAATTTCACTACATCAGTTGATCTGCTAGTAGTGAAAGTACAAAAGATGGTAATCTGTCGAACAATAATTGGCAAACAATTTTCCAATTCCTAGATCAATTCTGGGATTTACATCAAATTGATTCATCAATTCACAATGTAAGCTGATACGTGGGAATCACACCAGACTTTACCTCTCAAGGGATCTCGAGAAGCTTACAATCCCCACCAGGCAGTGTACCTGATCGTTGTAGTATAATATAGTGACAAGTACCGGGGGATTGATCGTTCAACTCAGGAATAGTGTCGCTAGAATTAGAAAGCCTAAAAACTAGGTCTAGAGGTGAGGGATGATTCTTTTTGTATTTTTATGTTTTTATAAAAGCAATTAAAAATCTCGGTTTTTGGAGGAGTGGGCGGAATTAGTTGCTAATCAACTAACCCAATAACTAAGATGCAGTCAAAATAAAATAATAGAAATGAAAATGAAGCTAATTAAACTAGTGGTGTGAACAATAATAAGGAGAGTTGTGTTTACTTAGGTTTCATTACTCCCTAGATATCTTTTACAAGTTGATAGTATGTTACAATTGCATGAATTACGGGTCATATTCCTTAATACTAGTCGTAGGGCCGTGTACAATATTCCCTAACTCTATAGGATCCTACTTCACTTCTATGTCGAGGCATTTGAAGCTCCTAACATGGGATCATTAGAATTCTCCTACGCATTAAATACAACCAAAAATCATAGTACACCTCTGATCATGTTTCTTAAGACGTTCAAGCATGTCACCAATGGAAGTCTGCCAGTTTTCTTATGCCTAACATCGAATACAATCATCCGTAACAACTATAAACAAACAATCAACCCATAATTAGCATCTAGGTTTCACTACATCTAAGCAAACACACAAGAGATCTAGCCAAGCTTGTTAAATTCAAGACAAGTGTAAGATATATTCAAACAATACATAGACATAATGAATGAATTAAAAGAGTACTTATCTCAATTGAACATGAAAGGTTTCAAAGGGTAAAAACCCTTGAAAAAGTTGTAATATTCGGACTAGGGTTTCTTTCCAAAGTTATACCCTACTTGTTCCTCTCTAATGAATGAAAATTGCAAAACTATATATAGATTTTACAGGGTGACGGCGTCAAGAAGGAAATTCTGACGCCGTCAACTCGCCGCCCATAATGAAATCGGATTGCCTAGATCCACTTTTGACGCCGTCATGTGCAATTCTACTCTGGGCCGTCACTCATATTTGGACCATGACGGCCTATGGTGATGCCGTCATGTCCCTAGTGTAAAACTCTTCTGGATCGTCACAGACTTTATCCACTTCCATCTCTTGTATTACTCTTGACGCCGTTCTTGACGCCGTCAGGTACTGTTCTCGGCAAGGAAAATTAAGACTTTGTCGTTTTCTTCACTTTTATGCTCCAAAAATGTCCAAAATGCTTCCTTTTCCAGAATTCACTCCAAAAGTACCTAAAATTACAAAAGGAACGATTTAGGGCAATATTTGATCAAATAAATTCGAATCCGGGCTAAAATGACCCCCTAAAAATGGTTCATTTTTCGCCTCATCAAATACCCTTACACTTGAGATTTGCTTGTCCTCAAGCAAAGGCGCTTTTATTCTAATCAAAATACAAGTTAGGGGTCATTTAACACTAATATAAAAGTAATTACAACAAATAATCGTTCCACTAAAGACCAAAGACAAGCATGGAGGTCATACACTAGCACCTCGCAAATAGTATTTAGATACTCACATCTCTCGGGTGTAATAAAGTATATATCACAATATGGAAATGGAAAACATCTCTCACTACCTGTCATAGCAAAATAGATTACCGTAGGCTTGGGAAAGGATCAAACCTCCACCACATGGCGTAAGCACCTAGGATAAACTATCAAAGAGGTCTTTCAAAGGGTTATAATGTTAGTTGTAGGGATACGGAATACACGGTTTTGTTGGATATAGGCAATCTTTACTGGTGGCGAGTTAATCATCTTGGTTAATTACATGTACAATATGGCGTTGCTAAGCCAAGACTAGACTCGACTTAAGCTAATAAATGAAAAATAACAAAATATAAAACAAACATAGAATAAAACGGGATGGTAGTCCGTATGTTTTTTCTCTTTTCTCTTTTTCTATTTTTTTCTTTTTCTTAATTTCTTTTCGATTCTTTTTTTTTTTTTTTTTTTTTTTCATACACTCTTCCCCTTACACTTGAATTTTTACATACTTTACAATAAACTAATCTAATGACTCGAATTAAGATAATCAAAACACTTGGAGTACTTTTAAGATTAATGCACATATGGGGGTAATAAATGATGTTCATCCGCATTACTCCAAAACATAAGTACTTTACCCATGAGTCCCAATCGTCCCAAAATAATATGTACAATGATATGACTCGACTTAGCAACCATGTAATCAATTAGATAATTAACTAAGGGTTTAAACATGTAACAATAATGCACTAAAGATGAGTGCATACACGGAAGGCTAAGGCGATTTGGGTGTACATTTAAGTGGGTTGTAACAAATTCTTCCTTTAAGTAAGACACTTAAAGTTAGAAACAAAAAGATAGGCTTGGAGGGGTGTACTAGGGGTTTCGTGTACTAAAAATGAGTACAACGCTAAGGTGTGGGAAAAATTAGTTGACTTTACTAACCAAGTAATATGACTTAAATGGTCAAGTAAGTATGATACGGGTTTAAACACAAGGGTGATCCTAATGCCTCTTATCATGTAGTAAATCCTACTACAAGAATGTAGTCTCACTAGCGGTCTCGGGATGCATCACTAACGCAAGTTCTAGAATCTAAATGCTACCGGTACACTCATAAGCACTAATAGTAAATGTTTTTCCAATCAAATCTAAAGGTGAACCTCACATATTTGGGTGGAAAATTTTTCTGAATGATACGATTTTGTGCTAGTCATACGACTCCTATCCATGAGACTCTTGCTAAGGCTAAAGTTTCACTCCTAAATGTTGTAAAAAATTTTAAATTTGGCGCTAAAATTATACTAACAAGTATTTTTCTTAGTTTTATTACACACCTACCATCAAACAAACAAACTAAAGTGAAAGTGTATCCTATAAGGTATCATCATTTACCCTCCCCTTACACTTAGGATGAACATTGTCCACAATGTTCAATTAAAGAATGTAAAAGTAAAACTGGTAAAAGAATGAAATCAAATACTCCCCTGATTCGTTCAGTGTGGATAGTGTGGTAACAAGGTTAGATCTTCCTCCAAGAAAATGAACAATCAAAGCTTCCCTTCCAGAAAAATAAATCATCTTCTTGTCATACATAAAATGTTAAACCTGAGAAAACAAACAAGGAAACCTCGCGTAAAATCGGCGGCAATCTATATATATTAACAAGTCCTAGATAGCAAATTAAGATATAATGCTTGTGTAATGAATGTTTGCAGATTTCCTGGAGTTTATAAAACTAAAGAGTTAACAAAAACTTCAAGACTCAGTTAGAAAAACAAAACTAGCAAAATTTCTAGAATTTTACACATGACGCTGTCAGGAGTTAACTCCTGACACCGTTAGAAGTGACCTGCAGAAATCTTTACGTTAAATTTCCAGAAAATTTCTGGAAAAACTTATGTCCTACTTCCTGGAAAATCCTGAAAAACATCATTATGACTCGATACAAGCATTTGACTCTAACAAATACTAATACACATCTTCATTTAATATTGTGGAGAAACATGATCAATTTAGTTTCTTAAAAACATATTTGGGGTTTCCCCTTACACTTATCTTTTGTGAAATACCTTTGTATGAAGTTAGGACGAAGTTAAACGACAAAATAAAGTATTTTCAAAATTTTAGTATTGAAACATGATCCACCAACAATAAAATAAAGCATGCATACGGAAGCAAATAACAATCAAACAAAATAAAATCACACAAAACATGGGTTGCCTCCCAAGAAGCGCTTGTTTTTGTTCGATTCACGAGCATGACTCTACCCTTATTTCACGGATAAAGGTGAGGTTTTCCCTATGTTGATATAAATAATGCCTAAAAACATTATTAACATTTATCGATATCTCTATGTTTTGATAATCACAAACGTAAACCCATTGAGCTAAAAAATTATGACATAAACAAGTATTTAGTGATAAATATTCTCTTTACATCCAAATCACTTAAGATATGAATAAACAAAGTGTTTATTGCTTTCTATGATCAAAGGAATATTTATTTTTACAAACCTAACATTTTTTATAAAATGGGACAAACATTTTGAAACTTATACAAAATGTTTTTATATTTATAAGAAATGTTTTATTCAAAATAAATATTTTGAATTCAAATTTCAACCCAAAAATTGCAAGATTCTTCAGATAAACCTTCCCTTCAAAAGGACAAAAAAATTTTGAAGATTTTTTTTTAATAGGGCGGCCCCCTTAATTATGTTAGGCGGCCCCCTTAATTATTAAGGGGACCGGCCCCTAATTAAGGGGACCGGCCACGCCCCCGAACAATAAATTTTTCCCAATAAATATTGGCTCAAATCTAGCATTTATCCTTACATTTTGCACTATAAACTCTCTGATATAAATCTTCTAAACCATTCTCTTAAACCCTTTGATCATATAATCATAAGCTTTTGTTTCCATGTGATTCAAGCTTCAACCTTCCAAGTGCAAGAGAAGAATACTTCAATCCTTCAAGAGAAGAAGTATTACAACTTGTTGTGACCTCCACATCCAAGTTGTTAGAGCATCATCCATTATATCTATTTCTTTGTGTAACTAGTTGTGAATATTTGATAGAAGATAGATTAACAAGGTGTGTAGATAGAGAGAGATTGTGTAGTAGATAGTTGTGAAGTAGTGAAATTGGGAAGTAGATAGTTGTGAAGAAGATTGTTGTGAAGTAGATAGTTGTGAAGATAGATAGTTGAGAAGAAGTAGTGTTGTGATTAAGTAGTGACTAGGTGTGAAGAAGTTGTGTAGAAGGTGTGAATAAGTTGTGACGAAGTTGTAGTGTGTATATTGGTGTGTAAGGTTTTCTCCGCCATAAGGGAGCTTGTTGACATAGTGAAGAAAACTCTCGAGTAGGTGACTCGAGGAGTGGAGGAGGACAAGGAAGGTGTCCTTGTAGCCGAACCACTATAAATCCTTTGGCTCGCGGTTAGATCTTTCCATATCTTACGTATTATCTTGATTATATCCCTATTTCTTTTGTAGACGTAGACGTATATATATAGTTGCTCATATAGTGCTAGTATTGATTTTACTTAAAGATCAAACAAAAGTTTCATTCACAAAACAAAGTTTTTACCATCAAACTAAAAAGGTAACATACATATGATTGATCATTTTGATCAAGTATAGTTTTCATACAAAATATAACTAAGGATTATAAAATAAACGTTTGTTTACTTATCTCTCGTATATAGCTATAATTGTTTATTTTATGCATGTGTTGATTTCACATACTTAGTTTACATTATTATTAATGTTCATACTTAGATATAGTTGTTCATATTGTTTAAGATTAGAGTTCACATAAGATCGAATCAAAGTTTTAAAAGCAACAAAGGTTATAAAACTAAACTAAGTTTTCATAATAACATCAAAAAGACGTAAAACGATTCAACCCCCCTTTCTTGTTTTCCACAATTGGCATCAGAGCTACACCAAACAAGATTTTTAAAATATATTGTATTTCAAAACTTGTAACGATCTATGGAATTTGAAAAATATTTAGAAGGGCAATCTATGCAAAGGCCACCATTATTTGAAAGTGATGGTTTTCTTTATTGGAAAAATAGATTCGAAACTTATGTGAAATCAAAAGATCTTGATCTTTGGCATGTTATTACCTTTGGTGATTTTCCCCCTATTCAATATAATTTTGAAACTAAAAAGGATGAAATTGTATCTTTTGAAAAATAAAATGATGATTTGAAAAAGAAACTAGCAAAAAATAATGAGGCTAAAATGGTTATTTATAATGCGTTACCACGCAAAGAATATGAAAGAATTTTTATATGTAAAACCGCAAAAGAAATTTGGGATTCTTTACTAATCACTCACAAAGGTAATAGTCAAGTTAAAGATAACAAAATAGATCTTCTTGTTCAACAATATGAACAATTTATGATTCCGGAGGAGGAATCAATATATAATGCTTTTGCTATATTTAACACTATTATCATAAGTTTAAAAGCACTTGATGAGAATTTTTCTAGTAAAAATTTTGTTAGGAAATTTCTTAGGGCTCTTCATCTAAAATGGTGAGCTAAAGTCATGGCTATTGAAGAATCAAAGAATTTGTCAACTCTACAACTTGACGAATTGATCGGCAACTTAAAGGTCTTCGAAGAAATAATAAAGAAAGACTCCGAGATGGTCAAAGGAAAAAGGTAGCAAAGCAAATCAATTGCGTTGAAAACAAAAAAGGACTCTAGTGACGAAGAATGCTCAACCTCCAAAAGTAACGATGAAGAGTATGCTATGGCCGTACGAGACTTCAAGAAATTCTTTACAAGACGAGGAAGATACGTTAGGCAACCATATAATGAAAGGAAGTGTTTTAAATGTGGCAATCCAAATCATCTCATCGGAAAGTGTCCAATGATGTCAAGAGATCAAAATGAAAAGGCGTTTATTGGAGGTGCTTGGAGTGATAACGATAAGGACAAGAAAGAAATCACAAATGAAGAAAAGTGTCTTATGGCAAAGACATCAAGCGAGGTACTTTCCAAAACCGAATACTTTAGTGAAGAAAATTTATCATTAGACGAAAAAGACCTATATAGTGAATATAATAGGTTATGAAAATTAGGTCAAAAGGTTATAGCTAAAAATAAGTCACTAAAACATATTAATAATCTATTAGAAAATGAAGTACTCGAATTAAAACTTAAACTACAACATTTGGAAAAAGGAAAAGAAGTTTTTATAAAATGTAAAACAAGCTTAGAGGTTAAAAAGGAAAACGAAAAACTTAAAGATAAAATTTTCAAACTTGACAAGTTTAAAAATAGTAGTAACCCACTTAAGAAAATAATAAGTGTTCAAGAAACTTCGGGGGATAAAGCCGGTCTAGGATTAACTTCAACTAATGTTTCAACTAGTGTAAATAAAAGTATAAAGTTTGAATGTGAATCTAGTAAACAAAAATCATTAGAATCAAATCCTAAGTATATACTTACAAAAGATAGAAAAATACCCATTGCGAATGATGAAAAAGTAAAAACTTTTTATAAACCATCCTTAAAGACCGAAGTAGGATCCTCTAAATATAAATTAAGATCTAAAACTCCACCACCAAGAAAACCAAATAATCCTCATACACGATCTAAAACACCTCAACCTAGAAGAAACAAAAATAGACAAAATTACAATAACACTAGAAATCAAATGTGGAATTATCAACCAAGTTACAATCCTTGGGAAATATTACCACCATACGTGCATCCTAGCCAAATATTAAATATGTTTGGACCAAACAACTTTGGACCAATGAGACAATGGGGACCAAGTGGCTAAGTTGTCAATCTTGGAAGAAGTTGGAATATCATCAAAAATGACTTCTATAAGTCAACATGGTCACTTGAAGTGCTTGAAGATATTCCATTGAAGACTAAAAGGTACGCGTTTCTTTTAAGTTCATCGGTATAATTGCATGCTTAGATAAATGATTCGTTAGATTAATGCTAAGCTATACATATATATGTACATAATAGCTTGTATTCTTATAACCTAGAAACATCATTGGTTGACTTTCCTAGGAATATGATAAAATTGTTTATTGCCGAACAAAATAGAAAATGGAAATCTTCTATATCCACTATTAACAAACTCATGGTGATGAAGTGAAACGAGTTAAGTGGATCAATCGTTAATATAGACGTAGGATTAGATCCCTCGCGTAAGAAAACTATGGATGAAACAAGCTCTCGTAGACTAAGGCATTAAGTTAGATAAGCGTGCGAAAACAAAGGAACTATAGATGTTAGGTTATACCCCATTCAACACTCTCGCATCTAACATATAAATTATCGTCATCACTTCCTTTAGGATCATAGGATATGTAGAAATGATAGCATGAGATAATAATAGGCTTAACCAATCCTCTTGAGCATGAGATCTTTAATAAATATCTTTTAAAATATATGATTAATGATATTTGTTGTCATAAATCTAATATCTCTAAAAATATGCAAAAACCTCACATTTCGGAAAATAGTTTTTCAAAGAACTATTCCACTTTTAAATAACATGTTTTCTCTATCAATATCCACAATTTTGTTTTGATCAAAACAAAAGATTGGGAAAATTTTCTTTACCTTTCATTAACACATTTTGAAGTAAAACCCAATCTATTTTATTCAAACAACTCTCACATCTACGTGAAAACCTACTTCCAAACATTGTTGAATAATGCTAAAAATGTCTCTTTAAATCATGCATGGTGATTGCATACTTGTCATCTATATTTTTATAAATGACACTTATAAGTGAACTAAATCAAATCAAGTAGACCATGGTGTGTCTATTAAGACTTTGTTTGTAACAAGTCTAGAAATCCATGCTATCATAACTACCCACTTATTGCACATTGATACACATTAGGATTAATCCTCCTATTTATGTAGTAATGAAATACTTGATGTTGCTTATTGTTTCCTAGCACATATATTTTACTTACTTGATGAGTATGTTTGCATGCTAGATGAAATTGCTTGTTTACTTAATCTCTTTGATTAACATGCTTTGGCTACATAATTGCCTACATAATTAGTATATGCTTAATTGCCTCAAAGAGTTGGACTTGTTTGAAACCAAAAACAGAACCTTTCTGCAATTCACTACGAAAAACCCTTTTCTGGCAATCTGGGAATCACCAGATGGGCGGCCCCCTTAAATCATAAGGCGGCCCCCTTAATTATTAAGGGGACCGACCTCCAATTAAGGGGACCGGCCATGTAATGATCGAAGGTGTTTTTTCCTTTTTCTACTTTTTAGCACATTTCAACCTACACTTCTCAAAATTCACAAACCTATTCTATCCTAAACCTTCCATCAAAGTTTATCCATCCTTGATCCTACCAATCCTACATTATAAACACTCTCATTCCTCTCAATCACCACTCATCTCATCATGTCCACTTCCATTAAAAACCAAAACCACCAAGAAACCCGTTTGGAGAAGAAAGTCTAACTTTCATTAAAAGCCTATCAAACCAAATGATGTTGTCAAACATCCAACACCAAATTCCTCCTATGTCTTCAACATTACATACCTAACACCTAACTCTACTTCCCACCAACATTACATATCAAAAACCTTTACTCACCCATATCCTTCTATATTACACTCAAACCTCATAATCTTTACACACTCAAACCTCATATCCTTCTACTTTACACACTCAAACCTCATAACCTTTACTCACCTCAACCTCAAATTTCATCTCCTAGTGCACCTAATGCACCATCTATAACACCCTCCTACCAAGAAATCCCTTCCATGAACATCGCTCTTTCACTCTTACTAATCACATCACTTGATACTCATTTTCCATCTTCACCAATAACTCCACCTAGTCATCCTCACAAAAAAATTCAACCATATAACCCTTCCCTATACTCTACAAAGTGTGTCATCACCACTACAACTTAACCCATGAAGGTCAAACCATATTTCATGATACACAAACCTCATGTTCACTCAAATGAACCCTTTCACAACTCAAGCGATGTTGTTCATAATCAACCAACACCTAAACCTCACTCTCACACAAATGATCCATTTAACAACAAATCATCCATTCGTGCTTCCACTAATGCTCCTTCTTATGATGAGCATTTACAATCCCAAAAAAATAATCCCAACCTCATTACCAACACTTTACATGTTGCTCACTCAACAAAAACACCATCCACTAATGAAGCATCTCTTCCACCCATATCATGTTTTCATGATTACCCAAGCTCAAACATGTCTCCACCACCAAGAGTATCACCACCACATCCTACAAATTCACATGGCATTCCTATGTTGCATGTTCAAACCCTCACCCAAGACAACTATCATGCTCCACCACCATCACCTTCCTCCGAACACTTGAAGTTCATTAAGGAGCTACAAGAAGCCCATGAGCTTAATGCTCTTTTAGCCTTACATCTTGCTCAACGCAATTTGGATCCACCTTCATCTAGCTCACCCTAATCACGACACAACATAAATCAACTTGAGAAGCATGTCAAAAATTGTCCTTGTTGCATCTTTCTCCAATAACAAACCATTTCATTGAATGAATACTTCACTTGGATTGATTATCTTCTCACTAGATCTCATCCAAAACCCTCGCTTGAACAACATCCAAACTCTCTATCAACCTCTTCCGCTCCTAACTCTACACCTCTAAACTCTCCACCACCAAACTCTCCAACACTCATGCTCCCAAACATACACCTCCATTAATCCAACAATCTTACCCCTAAATTAACCATTTTCATTCCAAACACTCTATCATCAACCATCTAAGCATAATACATGCTTATGATTTTCACTTTCAAATAAGTATCAACCAACCTTTTGTTACAAGCAAGTCCGATGGCTCCCTTTGGCAAATGAGGATCTTTAACATAATCACTTTGAATTAATTGTTATGTATCCTTAAATATTTGTTTGCTATGCTTGTTATTTGTATATTGCTTATTTTTCTATGTATGCTTGTACTTCTAATATTTTTGCAGCCAAGATTACCATTGCTCGATTCCTTGGTGCCCTCGAACGAGAGGGAGCACACATCAAGGGGGAGCTTTCATCCCGTCAAATTTCATTTATGAAGCTTGTCGGCATAACCTTTTTGATTCTAAAAAAAGGGGGAGAAGTGAATATAAACTCACTAAATACATGTCTAAAAATTAATTTTTAGACTTGATGAGTTTAGGTTTTGTAATCATCAAAAAGGGGGAGATTGTTGATATAAATAATGCCTAAAAACATTATTAACATTTATCAATATATCTATGTTTTGATAATCACAAAACGTAAACCCATTGAGCTAAAAAATTATGAAGTAAACAAGTATTTAGTGATAAATATTCTCTTTGCATCCAAATCACTTAAGGTATGAATAAACAAAGTGTTTATTGCTTTCTATGATCAAAGGAATTTTTATTTTTACAAACCTTACATTTTTTATAAAATGGGACAAACATTTTTAAACTTATACAAAATGTTTTTATATTTATAAGAAATATTTTATTCAAAATAAATATTTTGAATTTGAATTTCTACCCAAAAATGGCAAGATTCTTCAGATAAACCTTCCCCACAAAAGGACAAAAAAATTCTGAAGAAATTTTTTTTAATAGGGCGGCCCCCTTAATTTTTTTAGACGGCCCCCTTAATTATTAAGGGGACCGGCTCCTAATTAAGGGCACCGACCACGCTCCCGAACAGTAAATTTTTCCCTATAAATACTGGCTCAAATCTGGCATTTTTTCTTACCTTTTGCACGATAAACTCTCTGATATAAATCTTCTAAACCATTCTCTAAAACCCTTTGATCATATAATCATAAGCTTTTATTTCTATGTGATTCAAGCTTCAACCTTCCAAGTGCAAGAGAAGAATACTTCAATCCTTCAAGAGAAGAAGTATTACAACTTGTTGTGACCTCCACATCCAAGTTGTTAGAGCATCATCCATTATATCTATTTCTTTGTATAACTAGTTGTGAGATTGTGTAGTACATAGTTGTGAAGTAGAGAAATTGGGAAGTAGATAGTTGTGAAGAAGATTGTTGTGAAGTAGATAGTTGTGAAGATAGATAGTTGTGAAAAAGTAGTGTTGTGATTAAGTAGTGACTAGGTGTGAAGAAGTTGTGTAGAAGGTGTGAATAAGTTGTGACGAAGTTGTGGTGTGTATATTGGTGTGTAAGGTTTTCTCCACCATAAGGGAGCTTGTTGACATAGTGAAGAAAACTCTCGAGTAGGTGACTCGAGGAGTGGAGTAGGGCAAGGAAGGTGTCCTTGTAGCCGAACCACTATAAATCCTTTGGCTCGCGGTTAGATCTTTCCATATCTTACTTATTATCTTGCTTATATCGCTATTACTTTTGTAGACGTAGACGTATATACATAGTTGCTCATATAGTGCTAGTATTGATTTTACTTAAAGATCAAACAAAAGTTTCATTCACAAAACAAAGTTTTTACAATCAAACAAAAAAGGTAACATACATATAATTGATCATTTCGATCAAGTATAGTTTTCATACAAAATATAACTAAGGATTATAAAATAAACATTTGCTTACTTATCTCTCGTATATAGCTATAATTGTTTATTTTATGCATGTGTTGATTTCACATACTTAGTTTACATTATTATTATTGTTCATACTTAGATATAGTTGTTCATATTGTTCAAGATTTGAGTTCACATAAGATCGAATCAAAGTTTTAAAAGCAAACATGGTTTTAAAACTAAACTAATTTTTATAATAACATCAAAAAGACGTAAAACTATTCAACCCCCCCTTCTGGTTTTCCACAATTGGCATCAGAGCTACGTTAAAAAAGATTTTTAAAATATATTGTATTTTAAAACTTGTAACGATCTATGGAATCTGAAAAATATTTAGAAGGGCAATCTATGCAAAGACCACCATTATTTGAAAGTGAAGGTTTTCTTTATTGGAGAAATAGATTTGAAACTTATGAGAGATCAAAAGATCTTGATCTTTGGCATGTTATTACCTTTGGTGAATTTCCCCCTAGTCAATATAATTTTGAAACTAAAAAGGATGAAATTGTATCTTTTAAAAAACAAAATGATGATTTGAAAAAGAAACTAGCAAAAAATAATGCGGCTAAAATTGTTATTTATAATGCGTTACCACGCAAAGAATATGAAAGAATTTTTATATGTAAAACCGCAAAAGAAATTTGGGATTCTTTACTAATCACTCACCAAGGTAATAGTCAAGTTAAAGATAACAAAATAGATCTTCTTGTTCAACAATATGAACAATTTACGATTCCGGAGGAGGAATCAATAGATAATGCTTTTGCTAGATTTAACACTATTATCACAAGTTTAAAAGCACTTGATGAGAATTTTCCTAGTAAGAATTTTATTAGGAAATTTCTTAGGGCTCTTCATCCAAAATGGCGAGCTAAATTCACAGCTATTGAAGAATCAAAGAATTTGTCAACTCTACAACTTGATGAATTCATCGGCAACTTAAAGGTCTACGAAGAAATAATAAAGAAAGACTCCGAGATGGTCAAAGGAAAAAGGGAGCAAAGCAAATCAATTGCGTTGAAAGCTAAAAAGGACTATAGTGACAAAGAATGCTCAACCTCCAAATGTGACGATGAAGAGTATGCTATGGCCATACGAGACTTCAAGAAATTCTTTAAAAGACGAGAAAGATACGTTAGGCAACCATATAATGAAAGGAAGTGTTTTAAATGTCGCAATCCAAATCATCTCATCAGAAAGTGTCCAATGATGTCAAGAGATCAAAATGAAAAGGCGTTTATTGGAGGCGCTTGGAGTGATAGCGATAAGGACAAGAAAGAAATAACAAATGAAGAAGAGTGTCTTATGGCTAAGACATCAAGCGAGGTACGTATCCGAAACCGAATAATTTAGTGACGAAAATTTATCATTAGACGAAAAAGACCTAGATAGTGAATATAATAGGTTATGCAAATTAGGTCAAAAGGTTATAGCTAAAAATAAGTCACTAAAACATATTAATAATCTATTAGAAAATGAAGTACTCGAATTAAAAATTAAACTACAACATTTGGAAAAAGGAAAAGAAGTTTTTATAAAATGTAAAACATGCTTAGAAGTTAAAAATGAAAACGAAAAACTTAAAGATAAAATTTTCAAACTTGACAAGTTTAAAAATAGTAGTAACCCACTTAAGAAAATAATAAGTGTTCAAGAAACTTCGGGAGATAAAACCGGTCTAGGATTAACTTCAGCTAATGTTTCAACTAGTGAAAATAAAAGTATAAAGTTTGAATGTGAATCTAGTAAACAAAAATCATTAGAATCAAATCCTAAGTATATACTTACAAAAAATAGAAAAATACCCATTGCGAATGATGAAAAAGTAAAAACTTTTTATAAACCATCCTTAAAGACCGAAGTAGGATCCTCTAAACCTAAATTAAGATCTAAAACTCCACCACCAAGAAAACCAAATAATCCTCATACTCGATCTAAAACACCTCAACCTAGAAGAAACAAAAATAGACAAAATTACAATAACACTAGAAATCAAATGTGGAATTATCAACCAAGTTACAATCCTTGGGAAATATTACCACCATACGTGCATCCTAGCCAAATGTTAAATATGTTTGGACCAAACAACTTTGGACCAATAAGACAATGGGGACCAAATGGCTAAGTTGTCAATCTTGGAAGAAGTTGGAATATCATAAAAAATGACTTCTATAAGTCAACATGGTCACTTGAAGTGCTTGAAGATATTCCGTTGAAGACTAAAAGGTACACGTTTCTTTTAAGTTCGTTGGTATAATTTGCATGCTTAGATAAATGATTAGTTAGATTAATGCTAAGCTATACATATATATGTACATAATAGCTTGTATTCTTATAACCTAGAAACATCATTGGTTGACTTTCTTAGGAATATGATAAAATTGTTCATTGCCGAACAAAATAGAAAATGGAAATCTTCTATATCCACTATTAACAAACTCATGGTGATGAAGTGAAATGAGTTAAGTGGATCAATCGTTAATATAGAAGTAGGATTAGATCCCTCGCGTAAGAAAACTATGGATGAAACAAGCTCTCATAGACTAAGGCATTAAGTTAGATAAGCGTGCGAAAACAAAGGAACTATAGATGTTAGGTTATACCACATTCAACACTCTCGCATCTAACATATAAATTATCGTCATCACTTCCTTTAGGATCATAGGATATGTAGAAATGATAGCATGAGATAATAATAGGCTTAACCAATCCTCTTGAGCATGAGATCTTTAATAAATTTCTTTTAAAATATATGATTAATGATATTTGTTGTTATAAATCTAATATCTCTAAAAATATGCAAAAACCTCACATTTTGGAAAATAGTTTTTCAAATAACTATTCCACTTTTAAATAACATGTTTTCTCTATCAATATCCACAATTTTGTTTTGATCAAAACAAAATATTGGGAAAATTTTCTTCACCTTCCATTAACACATTTTGAAGTAAAACCCAATCTATTTTATTCAAACAACTCTCACATCTACGTGAAAACCTACTTTCAAACATTGTTGAATAATGCTAAAAATGTCTCTTTAAATCATGCATGGTGATCTCATACTTGTCATCTATATTTATATAAATGACACTTATAAGTGAAGTAAATCAAATCAAGAAGACCATGGTGTGTCTATTAAGACTTTGTTTGTAACAAGTCTAGAAATCCATGCTATCATAACTACCCACTTATTGCACATTGATACACATTAGGATTAATCCTCCTAGTTATTTAGTTATGAAATACTTGATGTTGCTTATTGTTTCCTTGCACTTATATTTTACTTGCTTGATGAGTATATTTGCATGCTAGATGAAATTGCTTGTTTACTTAATCTCTTTGATTAACATGCTTTGGCTACATAATTGCCTACATAATTAGTATATGCTTAATTGCCTCAAAGAGTTGGACTTGTTTGAAACCAAAAACAGAACCTTTCTGCAATTCACTATGAAAAACTCTTTTCTGGCATGTAGTAGATAGTTGTGAAGTAGAGAAATTGGGAAGTAGATAGTTGTGAAGAAGATTGTTGTGAAGTAGATAGTTGTGAAGATAGATCGTTGAGAAGAAGTAGTGTTGTGACTAAGTAGTGACTAGGTGTGAAGAAGTTGTGTAGAAGGTGTGAATAAGTTGTGACGAAGTTGTGGTGTGTATATTGGTGTGTAAGGTTTTCTTCGCCATAAGGGAGCTTGTTGACATAGTGAAGAAAACTCTCGAGTAGGTGACTCGAGGAGTGAAGTAGGGCAAGGAAGGTGTCCTTGTAGCTGAACCACTATAAATCCTTTGTCTCGCGGTTTTGATCTTTCCATATCTTACTTATTATCTTGCTTATATCGCTATTACTTTTGTAGACGTAGACGTATATATATAGTTGCTCATATAGTGCTAGTATTGATTTTACTAAAAGATCAAACAAAAATTTCATTCACAAAACAAAGTTTTTACAATTAAACTAACAAGGTAACATACATATAATTGATCATTTCGATCAAGTATAGTTTTCATACAAAATATAACTAAGGATTATAAAATAAACGTTCGCTTACTTATCTCTCGTATATAGCTATAATTGTTTATTTTATGCATGTGTTGATTTCACATACTTAGTTTACATTATTATTATTGTTCATACTTAGATATAGTTGTTCATATTGTTCAAGATTTGAGTTCACATAAGATCGAATTAAAGTTTTAAAAGCAAACAAGGTTTTAAAACTAAACTAAGTTTTCATAATAACATCAAAAAAATGTAAAACTATTTAACCCCCTTCTAGTTTTCGACACCCTACACTTAGGATTAAGTGCGGGTGATAGTAGCGATACACACCATCTCGGTGGAAGTATGCCACGTGAGGAAAGAGTGGTGGATGAATTATATGCTCAAAGGGTTGTGCTCCTATCATCATAACCTTACCTAATTCAATCGGTTTAATGGGTGGATTAATATTTTCTCCTAGAAAGGGATCATTTTCTATCAACTTCGAAAGACTCCTAGTTGGGGATCCATCTTGACCTAATAAACCCGGTTTAAACCCATAATGTTTCTTGTGATCAATCATAAATGGGTGATGTAAGCTTGTATGGTCATTTTCCACTCCTATATTGGCTTCCTCTCTACAAGGCTTAGAGTCCACTACCTTTGTCCTAAGACTACCTGGACTATATGGTTTGATTGGTGGATCGGAACCTATTTCAATTCCTAGATTTTCATCCAAGGATGGAAGATTAGGTAACGGTTTTGGTTGAGGCTCCGGTTCATCAAAACTAGGAACTTCCCTAGAACTAAGAGTAAGGTTATCATTATAAGTATTAAAACCTATATCCTCTAGTTTTGTTTGGTTCAAAGGTTCTACCTCAATTGGGATTCCTAAAGTCTCATCTACTTCATCCGAATAAGTCACGAGCGGTATGTATGCCTCAAATGATGGTAGGACTTGTGGGGTACTTGGTGGGCTTAGATTTTCAACTCTATCCTCCATCTTATCAAGATTACCAATGTGCTCAGCTTGTATTGTGGTGAAATCAAACCACTCCGTGCACCCAGTTATCTCATCTATAGGTTTATTATCCCTAAACAAACTTCTTGCTTGTTCCCTCAAACTTGCTATCAATTGATCCATAACAACATTTGTTGGGTTGTCCATTTTTTTGGCAAGTATGGCACAATTCTCTATGGTTTCCCATGCTTCTTCAGCACTTAATCCCCAAAGGTCCCCATCTGCGGCATGGTCAATGTCCATTTTGGTATAGTGGTCGACACGATGGTAAAATATTTCAATTTGGGACCACAGATCAAAATTATGATGAGGGACTTTTCGGAGTAAATATTTAAAACGAGGCCATGCGTCATAGATAGGTTCATCTTCATGTTGTTTAAACATCAAGATGTCAGTAAGAGTGGGTGAATTTCGTGGTCGGTAGTATGGTGGATTCGCGTTCTCCATAATGGCAAACGGAATAGTCTATGGACTTAATTTACTAACAAAGGCACGAAGAAAAAGATAGATTAAAGAAAACCTAAACATAAAAATAAAATCTTACTAGAAAGGAATCTAGCAAGTAGACCTAATAAAAAGAAATCCTAACCAAGACAATAACTATTCCCTGGGCTGCGGCGCCAAAAACTTGATACGTGGGAATCGCACCAGGCTTTACCTATCAAGGGATCTCGAGAAGCTTACAACCCCCACCAGGCAGTGTACCTGATCGTTGTAGTATAGTATAGTGACAAGTACCGGAGGATTGATCGTTCAACTCAGGAATAGTGTCTCTAGAATTAGAAAGCCTAAAAACTAGGTCTAGAGGTGAGGGATGATTCTTTTTGTATTTTTATGTTTTTATAAAAGCAATTAAAAATCTCAGTTTTTGGTGGAGTAGGTGGAATTAGTTGCTAATCAACTAACCCAATAACTAAGATGCAATCAAAATAAAATAACAGAAATGAAAATGAAGCTAATTAAACTAGTGGTGTGAACAATAATAGGGAGAGTTGTGTTTACTTAGGTTTCATTACTCCCTAGATATCTTTTACAGGTTGATAGTTTGTTACAATTGTATGGATGACGGGTCGTATTCCTTAATACTAGGCATAGGGTCGTGTACAATATTCCCTAACTCTATCGGATCCTACTTCACTCCTATCTCGAGCCATTAGAAGCTCCTAACATGGGATCATTAGAATTCTCCTACGCATTAAATACAATAAAAATCATAGTACACCTCTGATCATGTTTCTTAAGACATTCAAGCATGTCGCCAATGGAAGTCTGCCAGTTTTCTTAAGCCTAACATCGAATACAATCATCCGTATCAACTATAAACAAACAATCAACCCATAATTAACATCTAGGTTTCACTACATCTAAGCAAACACACAAGAGATCTAGCCAAGCATGTTAAATTCAAGACAAGTGTAAGATATATTCAAACAACACATAGACATATTGAATGAATTGAAAGAGTACTTATCTCAATTGAACATGAAAGGTTTCAAAGGGTAAAAACCCTTGAAAAAGTTGTAATATTCGGACTAGGGTTTCTTTCCAAAGTTATACCCTACTTGTTCCTCTCTAATGAATGAAAATTGCAAAACTATATATAGATTTTACAGGGTGACGGCATCAAGAAGGAAATTCTGACGCCGTCAACTCGCCGCCCATAATGAAATCGGATTGCCTAGATCCACTTTTGACGCCGTCATGTGCAATTCTACTCTGGGCCGTCACTCATATTTGGACCATGACGGCCTATGGTGACGCCGTCATTTCCCTAGTGTAAAACTCTTCTGGATCGTCACGGACTTTATCCACTTCCACCTCTTGTATTACTCTTGACGCCGTCAGGTACTGTTCTCAGCAAGGAAAATTAAGACTTTGTCGTTTTCTTCACTTTTATGCTCCAAAAACGTCCAAAATGTTTCCTTTTCTAGAATTCACTCCAAAAGTACATAAAATGACAAAAGGAACGATTTAGGGCAATATTTGATCAAATAAATTCGAATCCGGGCTAAAATGACCCCCTAAAAATGGTTCATTTTTCGCCTCATCATAAGCATGTTTCATCCCATCTCATGCCTTAAGTTCTAGGTCTCACGCATCAACTTAATTAAGTCGTCTAACTTAGAAACTGCAAATTCTCCATGTGAGGTCTCACGCTCACTCGGAAATTTGCCTTGTCCTTAATCTTTGGTCTAGGTCTCACGCATACCAAAGAATTAATTCCAAGTGTTTCTTATAGTTAGATGGCATGTGACTTAAATTTTGAGGGTATTTAATTTTTGATGTGTGTAATCAAAAATATGTACAAAGATGTCATGCATTCATCTTCGTATCATAGGTTTCATTAACAAAACATTTTCATATTTGTTTCTTTAACGTGAGCATAAATCAACAAGGTTTTAATTGAGGCGTTGAGCAAATTACAACATTGCCTTAAGATTCTTCGTACTAATAATGGCTTACTTGGTAAGTTTAATTTGACGCACAGGCGAGCGTAGAGACAGAATGTTGTCTCTCTAAGGTTACAATTTAATGCGAAGTCAAACTTATACCCACTTTACAGTTTGTCAAATCAAGTCCGCCTTTCATAACCATTTTAGTATAGTTGCATCAATCAATTAAAATTTTATGAGTTATAAAGCTCAAAACATGATTTCACCATTATTAAGTCCGGTTTATAATTTTATTGTGAAATTACCCTTTTGCTTACAATCATGTCTTAAATATTTATAAACAAATAGCAATTAAATAAAATTAAACAACTTAATAAAGGAACATGCTAAATAAATCAATTCACATGTATTTATTATCTAAGACCCCCATTGGTTTTCGATCTCTGTACCAATGGACCACATATACCATAAATGGTTGCGTAAGTCCTACGATAATAAATATACAATAACACACAATTGATAATATACACGATTTTATGGGTCTTCCCTAATTATATAATTAATTATCTTTTAGTAATTAAACAAGTCTTGACAATCTCAATTAGCACATAACAATTATTACAAAATTATCATAATCCATGACAAAACATACATGTTTTCATCATGGATTCCCACATAGCACTTATTATAAACATAATGAAGTCAAAAGGATCGCATATCAATTAATGAAATATAACACATATTCATTAATAACAACCTAAAAAATTATTGCATGCAACCTAAGGTTTCTACAATTTATACAAAACCTTAAAAAAATAAGAATGAAAAAAAAATCTGATGAACAGTACCATGAACAGTCCCAAACAGTACCCTGAACAGTGCCGTGAACAGTGCCAAACAGTGCCCGTGAACAGTGTCAAACAGTGCTCGAAAAAATTAGGGTTTTAAAAATCAAAAACCTAGAAACCTTAAAGCACGCAATAATCAATCAATGATTCAATTTTTATGTTTTCGGTAATTAATTACAATGTATCAACGGCTCTTGATGCCACTGTTGGAATTTATAAATCATAACAATTATATATAAACAATAAAAATCAAAGCATGCAGCGGAAGTAAAGATCAAATACATGTAATAATAATTAACCGAATATAAAAGAATATGCGTACCTTAATGATCAAAGATCAAGAACAAGATAAACCCTAATTAGGGTTTGGAGAGGATCGACTAAGGAGTTAGTCGAAGAGGGCAAGATCACCTTGTTAGCAAAAGTATGCTAACAATTCGTTCTTGAACACACGTACTCGTAGCGTTTCAATAAGAAAAGCTAGGTTCTTGATCACAATAGATTTACCAAACACTTTGTAATATTCAAGGTCACTCATAAATCCCTTACATGGGGTTTCACTCATCAACTATGAACAAGAAAGGAGAAAAGAAGAAGTTTGGCGTTCTATTGAAATCAAGTGTACCAAAGGATGAATACATGGGGATGTATTTATAACCTTATGGTTGATATCAAGTTTACTATGATTTCGATGTGGGATTCCATAGTTTCGGCCAATACAAGCCCAAGAAAGGATTTCTAGAACCTTCTCTTGGCTTGTTTCAATTTCTTCGTATCCCGTTGACGTTAGTCAATTCCATTAATTACCTAACGCTCTTTAGTCGTTTATTTTGAATTTAATAATTATTCATACTTAATATAATAATTATTAATTAATTGAAACTCGTACGTAAAGTGTGCAATCCTGAAGTCTCAAGTTCGAGTCCGGACATAGTGATGAGGCGAAAAATGAACCACTTTTAGGGGGTCATTTAAGCCCGGAATTGAATTTATTTGATCAAATATTGCCCTAAATCGTTCCTTTTGTGATTTTAGGTACTTTGGGAGTGAAATCTGGAAAAGAAGCCATTTTGGACATTTTTGGAGCATAAAAGTGAAGAAAACGGCAAAGTCTCAATTTTCCAAGCTGGGAACAGTAGGTGACGGCGTCAAGAAGAAATTTCTGACGGCGTCAAGAGTAAATTCCATGATTTTCCATGACGACCCAGTACAGATTTGACGGCGTCAGAAGTAGGGCGTCAAGAGTAAAATGCATGACGGCCTGGAAAATGCTAACACATGACGGCGTCAGAAGTAGATCAAGGCAGTCCGAGAAGTATTTTGGCGGCGAGATGACGGCGTCACAAGTTTTGTCTTGACGCCGTCAGCCTTTATTTCCTATATATAGTTTTCTAATTTTCACATTAAAAAGAGAGGAGTTTTGGAGAAACCCTAGGTCCGACTTTGGTACGAATTTTATAGGTTTTTCAAGGGTTCTTTGCCCTTGATCCCTTTCATGTGTAATTGAGATAAGTATTCTTCTAATTCAATCAATATGTCTATGTGTTGGTTGTCTATATCTTGTTCTTGTCTTAATTCCATCATGCTAGGCTAGATCTATCTTGTGTTTGCTTTGATCTAATGAAACCTAGATGTTAATTATGTGTTGATTACTTGTTTATGGTTGTATTGGATGAATGATTTCGATGTTAGGATTAAGAAAACTGGCAGATCTCCAATTGGTAACATGCTTGAACGTCTTAAGAAACATGAACCGATGTGCACTAGGTTTTATTGGTCGTATTTACTGCATGAGTAATTTCTAATGATCCCATGTTAGGAGTTTTTAACGGCTCGACATAGGAGTGAAGTAGGCACTCATAGGATTGGGGAAGTAAGTGCGCCACCCCATGAATGGTATTAAGGAATACAATCTGTCATCCACGCAACTATAACAAGTAATTAACGTGTAAAAGATGTCTAGGGAGTAGTGAAATCTAAGTAAACACATTTTCTCCACTTATTGCTCACAACCTTAGTTAATTTAGTTTATTTTCATTTTTAGTATTTTATTTTGATTGCATCTAAGTATTGGGTTAGTTGACTAGCAACTAATTCCGCCCAAATCCTTCAAATCCGAGATTTTTACTTGCTTTCTAAAAAAATATAAAAATACAAAAATAATCTTCCATCATCTTTAGTACTAGTAATTAGGTTTTCTAATCCTAGCGACACTATTCCTAGCTGAATGATCAATCCCCCGGTACTTGTCACTATACTATACTACAACGATCAGGTACACTGCCTGGTGGGGGTTGTAAGCTTCTCGAGATCCCTTGAGAGGTAAAGCCTGGTGCGATTCCCACGTATCAGGTTTCTGGCGCCGCTGCCGGGGAATAGTTATTGTCTACATTAGGATTTCTTTTTATTAGGTCTACTTGCTAGATTCCTTTCTAGTAAGATTTTTTTTTTTTTTTTTTTTAGGTTTCTTTAGTCTATCTTAATTCTTTGTGTCTTTGTTCGTAACTCTTCACCACCCGACACCATGGACAACGGGAACATCTATGAACCCGTCATTCAACAAAACCCACCACTAGAACCCTTTAGGCCCCGAACCTTAAGAGAGTATTCCCGACCTAGCCACCAAGGCTATCGAAACACCATTGAGCTCACCGGATACAATGTGACCCCCTTGCGATCCGACACCATCCGGTTGGTGCAAAGCCGATGTGCATTCCATGGACTTCGTTCCGAAGATCCAAATCAACATCTTAAGGACTTCCTTAAAATCGTAGATTCTATAGACCTAAGTGTTGAAACTAGAGAGACTACCCGATTACGCCAGCATTAACATGAATGCTTACTAGAACGAGGGAGAAGATAAACAAGAAAGTTGAGAGGCATCTCATGCTTTTATCTTGTTAAAGACTTTGGTTAGATGATTTATCGATAAATATATAAATGGTAGTGTACTAGTGTACAAGTATGACCAAGTAAAATTTGAACAACTTATCGGACTAAAATTCAGCTGTATAAAAAATCTCATACACAACGTTTTTCCTGAACAAAACCACATATTGTAGAAATAAGGCCAGGTAGGAATCATGAGAAAGAAAGATAAGCTGCAAATAAAAGATTCAAAGTTGGAGTTATATATAAAAGAAATTAACTAAAAAATAATTAGTCTAGTGGTATGTGTGTGGTCCATCAACCTAAAGTTGTGAGTTCAAGTCTCGTTGGAGACATGTGAGAGATGTTGTGTAGGTCGTAAAATTTTACTGCTTTAAAAAAAAGTAAAAAGAAATTAAATTTCTACTTTAAGTACCATTCATTTATTTATTTTTTCTTCTACTTTTGCAAAACTAATTGATTACGGAACTTAATTACACTTATATCCGTGTAAAATACCAATATACATTTATTATCTTTCATGTATTTTTTTGTATTTAAATTGATTATAGAAGTTAGGATTATTAAATGCTTTGTAATAGTAGTATGTTTCTTATGCTATTTTTAGATGATTTTTGCAAAAGTGAGAAATGATATTACGTGTAATTAACTGTGGTGCTTTTAATATGCTTTGATAAATTAGTAAAATTTTGAATGATGGCCAATTTCCTTTATCTGGTAATTGACTCTAATATATATAGACTATAGTATGTGGAAATTGAAAGAAAAAAGAGCAGTAAAATCTCATGAAGATGACTTTCACTTCTTTCATCTTGGTTTTTCTTTTGCTTTTTCAGGTGAGTATTCATTAATCTTGATTTTTATGTCTTTTTTTCATCATATAATAGATTGAACCATGGATTTTGTGTTGAAAAATCCCGTAAACATATAGTAGAAATATATATCTTTTTAATGAAAAACTTTTTTTTGAAGTTCTCTATTGGAAGCAATGCTCGAGAAATCAACATGAGATATGTGAGAAATGACCACACATATTGTGTTGAGCACATAGAAGATCATGATAGGAAAGGTTGCCTAGATCTCCGATTAAGCGCGTTCTTCCGAGTCGATGAGCTATACCTTGGAAAAAAGATGCCCATTCATTTTGCTACAAATGACAACTCTACTCGTCTACTAACCCGAGAAAAAGCCGATTTAATCCCATTCTCATCATCAAAACTACCATACATTTTCCAACTCTTGTCAATCTCTTACAATTCCCCACAAGCCAAAAACATGGAAAGCATACTCAAATTTTGTGAACTTGAGGCCTAAAAGGGTGAGGTCAAGTTTTGTGCCGCATCATTAGAGTCCTTGCTAGACAAGACTCGTGGTATTTTTAATAATGCCAAAGTAAAGGTTTTAACAACCAAGATTTTGAATTCAAATCACACACTTTTCCAAATGTATACTTTTATGAAGAAGCCACTGGAAATTCATGTTCCTAAAATGGTGATTTGTCATACCATGGCTTACCCTTATATGGTTTACTACTGCCATGGGACAAAGGGTCCTTCTAAGAGGTTGTATAAGATTGCGTTAGGTGGGGAGGATGGAGAAAGAGTGGACGATGTTGCTGTTTGCCACGTGGACACGTCCACGTGGGATCGTGACCACGCAGCATTCCATGCGCTCGGTGGTGTGCCTCACAGTTATCCGGTGTGTCATTTTCTTCCTGCCGATAATCTTGCATGGATCCCGTCTACTTAAGTGAATGGCTTGTAATCAAAATAAGTAATATGAATGAATTAACAAAACACAGTTTATTTTAGGCATGCTGTCTAATTGTCCTTTTTTTTAGAGTTGAACTATAACGTAGCGTTTGGTATGTTGTAATCAAAGTGAGTATAGAAAAGGTTATTACGGTGAAATAAAAAAATATTGTTTACACATTTACTGATGAGGCGAAAAGTGTACCGCTTTTAAGGGGTCATATAAGCCCGAATTCGTCATTATTTGATCAATTATTGCCCTAATTGTTCCTTTTGTCATTTTAGGTACTTTTGAGGAGAAATCTGGAAAATGAAGCGTTTTGGACGTTTTTGGAGCATAAAAGTGAAGAAAACGGCAAAGCCATAACACATGACGGCATCAAGAGTGACAAAAGAGGTGGATGTGGAATTTATAACGTGACGGCCCAGAACATTTTCAGTGTTAATGGCCTGACGGCGTCAACAAAGCCATCAGGGTCCAAATATAAGTGACGGCCCAGAGGAGATTTACACATGAAGGCGTCAAGACTGGATCTAGGCAATACGAATTTCAACTTGGCGGCGAGTTGACGGCGTCAGAATCCAACACATGACGCTGTAAGGATGCTTACTCTATATATGTTTTTCCAATTTTTCATTGTAAAGTGTGGAACAAATTGTGGAATACAAAACACAAACCCTAGGTTGAATTTCCTGCATATTGAAGGGGTTTCAAACCCTTCTTTCTTCCATGTTTTAATAAAGATAAGTTCTCCAATAGTCATTCAATATGTCTATATATTGTTTGATTTTATCTTATGCTTGTCTTTCTTTTAACATGTTAGGCTAGGTTTTTATTGTGTTTGCTTAGATGTAGTGAAACCTAGATATTGATTATTGGTTGATTGGTTGTTTATAATTGTTACGAATGATTGTATTCGATGTTAGGCTTAAGAAAACTGGTAGAATTCCATTGGTAACTTGCTTGAACGTCTTAAGAAACATGATCGGAGGTGTACTGCGATTTTTGGTTGTATTTAATGCATAAGTGAATTTTAATGATCCCATGTTAGGAGCTTTTTGTCGGCTCGACATAGGAGTGAAGTAGGATTTTATAGAGTTAGGGAATATTGTACACGGCCCTACGACTAGTATTAAGGAATATAACCCGTCATCCATGCAATTGTAACAAGCTAATCAACCGGTAAAAGATATCTAGGGAGTAATGAAATATAAGTAAACACAACTTTTCTCATTATTGTTTCCACCACATTAGTAAATTAGTTTAATTTCATTTCTTTTATTTTATTTTGATTGCATTTGTAGTTAATTGGGTTAGTTGGTTAGCAACTAATTCCGCCCACTCCTTCAAAACCCGAGATTTTACTTGCTTTCATAAAATATAAAAAATACAAAATGAATCATCCCTCACCTCTAGACTTAGTTTAGTAGGCTTTCTAATCCTAGCGACACTATTCCTGAGTTGAACGATCAATCCCCCGGTACTTGTCACTATACTATACTATACTACAATGATCAGGTATACTGCCTGGTGGGGGTTGCAAGCTTCTCAAGATCCCTTGAGAGGTAAAACCTGTTGCGAGGGCGCAATCCCCCGTATCAAGTTTTTGGCGTCGCAGCCCGGGGAATAGTTATTATCTATGTTAGAATTTCTTTTTATTAGGTCTACTTGCTAGATTCCTTTCTAGTAAGATTTTTATTTTTATTTTTTGGTTTTCTTTAGTCTATCTTATTTCTTCGTTCCTTTGTTCGTAACCATTACCATCCTACATCATGGAAGGTGGTAATATCTTTGATCCTATCAACCCACCACAACAAAACCACCCACAAAACCTACCACTAGCAAACCAACCTCCTAGACCCCGTACATTAGGAGAGTATTCATGTCCTAGCCACCAAGGCTATCGAAACATTATTGAGCTCACTCAAGGAGCCAATGTGTCCCCCTTGCGATCCGACACCATCCGGTTGGTGCAAAGCGGATGTGCATTCCATGGACTTCGTTTTGAAGATACTAATCAACATCTCAAGGATTTCCTAAAAATCGTAGATTCCATAGACCTTGATATTGCAACTAGAGAGTTGACCCGATTACGTCTATTCCAATTCTCTCTACGTGACCAAGCTAGTCAATGGCTTGAACGTTTACCCGCAGGATCCATCACCTCTTGGGATGATCTCACTTCTCGTTTCCTTGCTCAATTTTTCCCATCGGGGAGAACTACCAAGCTTAGAAATGACATCTTGATGTTCCAACAACGTCAAGGTGAAACTCTATATGAACCATGGACTCGTTTCAAGGACTTACTCCAAAAAGTCCCTCATCATGGCATAAATCTTTGGCTATTAGTTCAAATCTTCTATGACCATGTCGACTTTCACACCAAATGCACCATTGATCAAGCCGCCGAAGGTAGGTTGCGTGATAAAGACGCCGAGGAATCCTGGGAAATTATTGATGAGCTTGCCTTCGACAATCATGAGTTATGGGAAGTTACGCATGTTATAAACTCGACTATCAACGCAATCCCGACACCTGGGGAAACCAATCAAATCTCCGAAGAACTCCTTTGCAAACTTGAGAAAAAGGTTGATTATCTCATGGAAAACAAAAGAGACCTTTAAGTCCCAGACGGGTAGCAGTCAATTCAGTCTAAAATATGATTCCGACACCATTGTCTGAGTCACCTCTTAGAGAGAATGTCAAAACCTTTCAAAAATATGCTCAACCTTATTCACCTCCTCAAAACCGTAGCCCGGAATTCGAAGCTCGAATGAGAGAGTACATGGCAACCCATTCTGAGCGGCTTGCTAAATTCGAGGAAGCCGTTATAAATAAAAGGAGGAGATGCAAGAGAAAATGAAGGAGATGATGAACCTAGTGGAGGAGTAATCAAACCAAAAAAGCCCCAGAAATGATGTTATTAAGAAAGGAAAGCGTTACCCCCACTACCCAATTTGTTAACTCTATCACAATTGTCCACGAGGGTAATGAGGAGAAGGAAACCCCTAGTGTACAAACCATTGAGGAACCGCCAAAATCCCAATCACTAGGTTACTACCTAAAACATGATATAAATAAGAATACCATAACAAATTGGATAAAGGGTGACGGGCGAAACCAATCCTCCAAACATGTTTCAAAAAAGGAGAAAGAGGGGAAAGATAAGTATGATACATTACCTGGGGGACCGGTATTCGAGAAGCTACTTATACAAAAAGTGGCTACTAAGCAGATGGCTTGTGGGAACTTTGAGATACCAGCCACCATTGGGAAGTTGCAATATCTGGATGCTTTCGCCGATTAAGGATTAGAAGTAAATCTTATGCCTCTAACTATTTACACCCAACTAACTACGGAGATGTCGGCTAATACCCGTGTTAGGCTATCCTTTGCTGGTCCCTCTTATGTATACCCTTTGGGAATTGCAGAGGATGTACTGGTCAATGTTGCAGGGTTCATGTATCCCGTCAATTTCATGATCATCGATGATAAAGGAGGTGGGTGCATGCCAATAATCCTTGGGGCACCATTCCTCACCACAGCGAGAGCTGTCATTAGGTATGAAAAGAAGGAAATTGAACTTAAGTCAGGAAAAAGAATGATTAGCCTTCCTATGACCCCACGATGTGTGCAAGAAAGCCTGATGGAAAGAAGGCTCAAAAGCAACATTGACACATCGCCTAATCATGTTCAAGAAAAAATCCTCGCATGGGAAACAAGAATCAAAAGCTACAAAGAAACTGAGCCTGAGAGAGGCAAAAGCAGCAATAAAGTTCATGTCAAGTTTGAATGTAGTCAACCGACGGAGAATCATGTACCATTTGCAGAAGGAGACTTGGTACTTGATGAGTGTGTAAATACTCGTCATTTTTATCGTATCTGAACTGCCAAAACATTTAAAAACACTCAAATACGCATCAAAATACATAAATTATCCCAAAAATGTGTTTTATATGTTTTAGATGCAAAATGTTTAAAAACAAATGAAAAACGAACAAAGTTTGCATAATTGGCAGTTTCAGTCCCTCAAGTTTCAAAAATTGACAAAACTAGTCCCTGAAGGTTTAGAACGAAAGAAAAGTCAACCTAAGGCATTTAAAAGTAAAATAACATCAAATTTTGTCCTTAGGTGAAAACTTTTAGAAAATGACATATTTAGTCCCTGTACTTTGCAAGTTTGACGAAATCAGTCCCTGGGAATTTTGAGGTATAAAATATATTTTGTGGCCCTCATCTTATTGGAATGTGACAAGTTTGGTCCCTCAATTAACATTGAGCAGTTGGCAAGTTTGGTCCTCACAAAAATCAGAACTTACAATTTGGTCCTTGTGAACTTTAATAAAAACGGACCCTATGTATTATTAACTAAACCAAAACCAAACAAATCCAATACAAACACAAGCCCACCCAACACCCTTTTTTATACCTGTGGCCCAAAACTTCCTTCCCTAAGCCCAAAATCAAACCCACCCACGTTTTAATAATAAAACCAGGGTCAACCTTGGTCAACCCTCCCCTTCCCACATTTTGCCGCCATAGCCAAACAAACAACCTCTGCCATCCCCAACATACATGTCCCCCATCCACTCTCCAACCATCCTATCAGCCTCCCTACTCCACCACCTCCCATAGTCAACCCCAACATACCCAACACACTTGTCCCCTCCTCCACATCATCTATCCACAACACCAGGTACAAATTAAGGGTTGAGATGAAGCTGAAATCAATCCAATGGATGGGATTTGATGAGAAGAAGCAAGCAGAAGTGGACAAGATGTAACCCTAGTTTTATTTGAGTATAAATAGAAAATATTGTAAGCCAATTTTTGGCATTAGGAATTTAGGGTAGAAATTAGGTTCAGTTTAATTTTTCAAGTAATGTTAGCTTTAGATCTCTATTGTAAAACTCTTTTCTTTCAATAAAAGTTTAGAACTTGGTTTATGTATCAATGCTTATTCATATCTGCTTATTGTAAACTGCTTATCTATTATGCTTATTAGTCTTATTTAACAGCTTATTTGGAGTCCTTTTAGATCATTTTAGGCCACCTTTGTTTAGCCCTAGCTTAATTCCCCATTTAGTAGATGTTTGATAGCTTATTGCATAACCTCAGTACCTGCTACTCCTAATAACCCCAAGACAGTAACCTTTGATCCAACTTTCAGTATCTTGAGCTTGTTTGATTGCTTGTTTTGAGCCTGCTAATTCCCACACCAGGCCTGCACCTACAACAGGTACCAATGTTTTATTGATCAAATTTTGTTTTTGTACCCAATTTAACCCATCTGCAGGCCTGTGCATCTGTTACTCATACATCAGCAGCCCATGATCCTTTTTTTTAGCTTATTGTTTGTTGTTTATGCCTTAGAACTGCTTATGCAGCCCCATTTAGCTTAATCTTCATATCAGTTAGCCTGTTAAAGGGGTGTTTGGGATATGACTGTTTGCTGGTCTTATTAAGGTTTCAGAAGTTAATATTAGTTAAGGTAGTATCACTTAGTTGCATTTAGGCTAATATAATCATAAAACTCAGTAGCTATTCATTAAAAGTCATAATCCTCTTTAGTCCATCACTTTTGCATAACAGTTAATCAATTAGATTGCACAATCATGAAGAGAGTTTCATAATTATCTAATTTAGTTTTATTTAGGTGCATAGTGACTTAATACATCATATTAGATCATTTAGAACAGATTTTCATTCAAACTAGTCAAAGTTTTAAACAAATTCAAAAAGTCAAAATGTCATAACTGACAAAATGGACAGATATTCAAGACCATGCACAGAGTTTAAAACAAATTGGAATTAGTTAAATCTTGTTGATTTATGTTGTTTGGTGGCTTGTGTACCTGAATCAAAAAGAATTTTGCATTTTGAAAACCATTTGATCATTGAAAGTTGGCCTTAAAGTTGCCCTGTTGAGCTTTCAGCTGCCCTGCACCCAGTTTTCATTTTTTACCCGTTTTTCCATTTGATCATACCATGCTCACCTCTTGGTCATTCTTGTTAAACTTTGGTGTTTTGAATACCCCAATGGGTTGTCTCAACCTGTGTACCCTTTGTTAGTATTTCATGAGTTGTTTGCTAGTTTAATTTCGTACCCCATATTGCCCTAAGCAGCCTGTTGTTGCTGGTGTTTCAGATTGGACTAAGCTTGCATGATTCTTGATCTCAGCTTGTTTTTAACTTTGCAATTGTTGATGTTAAGACTGTTTTTGTAGTTTGTGGTTGTTGTTTAACTTGTCTTTAGTTCTTTTGCTCAAATGGTGATAGTTGCTACTCTTTTATACTCACTTTGGTGTGAACCCCATATATGTGCATTCAGGGGGTATTTATGAGCTCTTTGTGAGCTCATCTCACAAGATTATCTTGAGCTTATGGTGCTTTTAGAAAGCCCAATTGGTGGACTTTTAGGTTCCAAGCTCAATTTGAGCTTATAAGCTTATTTGATAAGCTTATCTAAGCCCACAATGAGCCTGCTGGTGGCCTATTTGGTCTGAGGTGATTTTGGTATTGCTTATCTTAGTTTATACAGCTTATTCTGGGTAATCACTTGCTGCTTTAGCTTCTTTCCTGTGCAATTAAGTCTTTAGTAACTTTGTTCACTTCTGGCTCTGTCCTTACAGCTTGTTGGTTAGCTTTTTCAATTTCCACAAAATCTTAATAAGCTTTTTACACAACCTGTTAAGCATTTGAGCTTTCAAGTTGCTTATTTTTGAGCTTCTGCCAAAGTGTTTTCATAAAAGATTGTTATTTTGAGTATTTAAAGTAGTGTGTAAAAGAAAAAAAAGAAAAAACCAAATTTAATTTTTAGTGATAGCTTCTATTTTACATAATTTAGCTTTTTAATTTTTCTTTTTAAGTACTTATCTGTTTTTATATTTTTTCTTAAATTCCAGGTATATTAAAGTATTTGTAGGAATTTTTCCAGATTTTTATCCTTTCATTTAGTATTTATTATAATTAGCATTAGTTTCATAATAATTAAGTAATATAAGTTAATTAAATAGGTTTATTAATTTTTATTTAACAACAGTACTTTTCTATATTTTTCCTAGGTTTTATATATCATAAAATAATTTTAGGAAATTTTTCATAATTTTCACTATTCATCTTCTATTTTTCTTAATTTTAGTTAATTAATAAATAGTAGTTAATTAATAATAAATAGAGAACAAGTAGGAAAAATATACTTTTAGTTGTAAAATTACTTTTATATTATTTTAGAATTTTTAGAATTAAATTTTCATTTTTCTAGCTTAATTTCATAATTAGTGTAATTTAAATATTATTAATTAGTAATTAAATAGTAATTAATTAAATAGTGTAAAAATTATTTTTCTTTTTTTAAAAATTTTCTTTTACCATTAGGATTGTAAAAATGTAATTTTCATATTCGTAGGTATTTTATTTTTACAAATCTCGCGTTTTATTTCGTACATCTACGTAACTTTAAATTAAACGTACGCGTTTTTAGACTTAGCTCACGTTTTTAGTGTATCTGATTATCAGTAAATGTTAATATAGTGTTTCTAAGTTATTTTCATTCCTCATCTCGTTGTGTAATCGTTCACAACCCCTTTCTGTCCAAATTCACCCGATCACAAACCCGTTTTTATACCATCACACCTCGTCGGGACATAACGACCCGGGGAAACCCTATACTTCCGCGGAGATTTGGTCTGAGACATTTGACTTAGTTGACCGTTAACCTGGTCAATTTAGGTTGACCGTTTGGGATCAATCAAATTTTGGCGCCGCTGCCGGGGAGGCTGTGCGCGTTATTCTAAACGGTTTTGCAGATTAGTGAATCTGGATATACACTCATTGTATATTTACCATCCCTTGTTGATATTTTCTTATTATAAAAACAAAACAGTTCCTGAAAACTTTTTAAAATCAGTTTTCAACGAACACAAAAAAGCACAAAAAGATTTTCTTTCTGATTTGTACAAAATGTTTATTCAAAAATCCAAAAATATTCATCTTTACCCTCTTACCCTTTTGATTCCTCATTCCTTACCCTCCCAAACCTTTTGATTCTTTCTATGTCTCATCTACACCCTCTTATTTGCCAATGGTGTGGTAATCCTCATAATGGTGGCAATTGCCCCAGTTGTGGCATGGTAGAATCAGGAAACAGGTCTGTCTATAACCAAGATCCCTATTCCTACCATGACACAACTGATTCATTCCATCAGCTACCACACCATGAGACTCAGCAGTTTTACTGTTGTGAGTACTGTAGTGGTTCACACTACAGTTCTGATTGTCGATCAGGAAACACGCTTGTCTATGAGCAGTTTCCTGATAACAATTATGACAACAGCACATACGACTCACAGCCACATCAGTTCAACTGTTGTGAGTACTGTGGAGGTCCACACTCTAGCTCTGATTGTCAAACAAGGAATCCATTTTCTTGTAACAATTTTGACTCTTCATATCAAGACCAACCTCCACAGTATCAAATGATCCAAGCAACTCCTCAAATCCAGCAAGACTTTTTAGAGGTTCTTGAGAAATTTAAAGAACTTAAGGAGGAGTTGGCTAATATTTCGCTTCGCCGTGCTCCAAGTTCTTCTTGTGCGTATTGTGGGGGACCTCATGATGATTTTCAATGTCAACCGTATTATAAACCTGAACATTGTTCTAGTTCTGATACATCCGATTTTGACACATCCACACCCCTACAATTTCCACTCATTCAATATTCCCGTGGGAAATCCATTTTGAGACCTTCTCAGATTTTAATGATGATTGTACATCTCATGGAGACATTGAGTATATTGAGGCATCACTCCCACAGTCTGATGTTGATCCTCTTCTTGAGGAGTTCGCTGGTGAACTTACTCACATCAATCCACTTTCATTGGAAAGTGATGATGGTCTCCTCGACTTTGAAGCCGATCTTGGAGAAATTGAAAGTCTCCTATATCATGATCCGTCACTTACTTCTGATCCTAACAGTCCAATATATAATATTGATCACTTTGTTCCTGAAGCATTCAATACTACTCTCACCAATCCTCTATTTGAATTCGAATCTGAATTCACTTTGATTTCTGATAATCCACTCTTTGATATTCAGAATGAGGATTGTGATGAGTCTATTCTGGAACATGAATTCACAAATTCACATCATGTGAATGATTCTCTTCATGAGGAGTTCTCCGGTGAACTCACTCATCATATCATGACTCCTCCGGAGTTTGATATTCCGGGGGGAGATGCACTCAATCATGAGAATTTGCAAATTCCTACCCACCCTCCCGGGATGTTTACGAGCTTAACCCTTGAAATCCAAATTCAGGCTAATGAGCCTGCTCTCGAGGAAGAAAATCTTATCATGATTTTCATCATGGTTTTCTTCCTTTTCTTCACCTACAGGGTGACTTCTCTTGTTCTTCACTCCTTCGGGAATGAAGATACCATTTTTGATCCCGGCATTTTCATGTATCATTATCTTGAGCCGGGTACTTATCTCATCGGTGTGGAACTTGCACGTGCTTCAAATGTTTGTCCAAACATCTTGAATGAAAGCCCAATGGAGATTTCTTCTTCCACATCATGCTTCCCCAAGGACAAATGAATTCGGGGTCGAGTCAAGCTAGCGACTCGGTAAACAAAAACACTAGCATGTACTTAGGGTTTTCACCCTAAGTGTGCGGGAGTTACCCCACTGTGGTTATAAAATAAAGTGAAAAACATTGTTTCCACATTTAGATTGTAATGTTGCCCTTTTATGTTCTAAGAGTCGGCATAATAGCCGGGACTTAGAATATTGAGGACAATATTCATTCTAAGTGTGGAGGGTATATCGCTATTCTAGCGAATTTTCTCACATTTTACTATCTAGTACCCCCGTTTTTGGCAAAAAATTTTAAAAATTTTTCACTAAAGTTCAAAATTTTTGTGGTTATCAGTCCGCCATGTCTAACCGACAAAAGGATTGGCTAGTCCAGGAGCAAACGGCTCTTGGTAAAGACATCTCAAATCCGTTGATGGCTTGCAATTTGCCCAAAATTGTATGGTAAATCAACTCGCCATATCCCAAAAAGTGAATGAGTTGGCTAGCCCGCAAGATTATGGCTTATGGTAAAGGCAGTGGAAAAACCATAATTGGTAATCAGCTCACCAAGATGTTGACTATTCCATCAAGAGTTGGCTAGTCCAGAAGCAAACGGCTTTTGGTAAAGACAAATCAAATCCGTTGACAGCTGGTGGTTTGCTCAAAATCACATGGTTATCAGGTAGACCATAGTTCTTACTTGAATCGATACATCTGGATATTCCAGAAGTGATGGCTTTTGGTAAAGAGTTTCAAATCCATTAATTTTTCTCAAAAGATTGCTAGGGACTAGCAATAGTTTAGTGTGGGGGATTGATGAGTGTGTAAATACTCATCATTTTTATCGTATCTGAACTGCCAAAACATTTAAAAACACTCAAATACGCATCAAAAAACATAAATTATCCCAAAAATGTGTTTTATATGTTTTAGATGCAAAATGTTTAAAAACAAATGAAAAACTAACAAAGTTTGCATAATTGGCAGTTTCAGTCCCTCAAGTTTTAAAAATTAACAATACTAGTCCCTGAAGGTTTAAAATGAAAGAAAAGTCAACCTAAGGCATTTAAAAGTCAAATAACATCAAATATTGTACTTAGGTGAAAACTTTTGGAAAATGACATATTTAGTCCCTGTACTTTGCAAGTTTGACGAAATCAGTCCCTGGGAATTTTGAGGTGTAAAAAATATTTTGTGGCCCTCATCTTATTGGAATGTGACAAGTTTGGTCCCTGGATTAACTGTGAGCAGTTGGCAAGTTTGGTCCTGACAAAAATCAGAAATTACAATTTGGTCCTTGTGAACTTTAATACAAATGGACCCTATGTATTATTAACTAAACCAAAACCAAACAAATCCAATACAAACACAAGCCCACCCAACACCCTTTTTGATACATGTGGCCCAAAACTTCCTTCCCTAAGCCCAAAATCAAACCCACCTACTTTTTAATAATAAAACCAGGGTCAACCTTGGTCAACCCTCCCCTTCCCTACATTTTGCCGCCATAGCCAAACAAACAACCTCTGCCATCCTCAACATCCATGTCCCCCATCCACTCTTCAACCAGCCTATCAGCCTCCCTAATCTACCACCTCCCATAGTCACCCTAACATACCCAACACACTTCTCCCCTCATCCACATCATCTATCCACAACACCAGGTACAAATTAAGGGTTGAGATGAAGCTGAAATCAATCCAATGGATGGGATTTGATGAGAAGAAGCAAGCAGAAGTGGACAAGATTTAACCCTAGTTTTATTTGAGTATAAATAGAAAATATTGTAAGCCAATTTTTGGCATTAGGAATTTAGGGTAGAAATTAGGTTCAGTTTAATTTTTCAAGTAATGTTAGCTTTATATCTCAGTTGTAAAACTCTTTTCTTTCAATAAAAGTTTAGAACTTGGTTTATGTATCAATGCTTATTCATATCTGCTTATTGTAAACTGCTTATCTATTATGCTTATTAGTCTTATTTAACAGCTTATTTGGAGTCCTTTTAGATCATTTTAGGCCACCTTTGTTTAGCCCTAGCTTAATTCCCCATTTGGTAGCTGTTTGATAGCTTATTGCATAACCTCAGTACCTGCACTTGCACCCCTGCACACCTGCTACTCCTAATAGCCTCAAGACAGTAACCTTTGATCCAACTTTCAGTATCCTGAGCTTGTTTGATTGCTTGTTTTGAGCATGTTAATCCCCACACCAGGCTTGCACCTACAACAGGTACCAATGTTTTGTTGATCAAATTTCGTTTTTGTACCCAATTTAACCCATCTGCAGGCCTATGCATCTGTTACTCATACATCAGCAGCCTATGATCCTTTTTTTTTTGCTTATTGTTTGTTGTTTATGCCTTAGAACTGCTTATGCAGCCCCATTTAGCTTAATCTTCATATCAGTTAGCCTGTTAAAGGTGTGTTTGGGATATGACTGTTTGCTGGTCTTATTAAGGTTTCAGAAGTTAATATTAGTTAAGGTAGTATCACTTAGTTGCATTTAGGCTAATATGATCATAAAACTCAGTAGCTATTCATTAAAAGTCATAATCCTCTTTATTCCATCACTTTTGCATAACAGTTAATCAATTAGATTGCACAATCATGAAGAGAGTTTCATAATTATCTAATTTAGTTTTATTTAGGTTCATAGTGACTTAATACATCATATTAGATCATTTAGAACAGATTTGCATTCAAATTAGTCAAAGTTTTAAACAAATTCAAAAAGTCAAAATGTCATAACTGACAAAATGGACAGATATTCAAGACCATGCACAGAGTTTAAAACAAATTGGAATTAGTTAAATCTTGTTGATTTATGTTGTTTGGTGGCTTGTGTACCTGAACCAAAAAGAATTTTGCATTTTGAAAACCATTTGATCATTTAAAGTTGGCCTTAAAGTTGCCCTGTTGAGCTTTCAGCTGCCCTGCACCCAGTTTTCATTTTTTACCTGTTTTTCCATTTGATCATACCATGCTCACCTCTTGGTCATTCTTGTTAAACTTTGGTGTTTTGAATACCCCAATGGGCTGTCTCAACCTGTGTACCCTTTGTTAGTATTTCATGAGTTGTTTGCTAGTTTAATTTCGTACCCCATATTGCCCTTAGCAGCCTGTTGTTGCTGGTGTTTCAGATTGGACTAAGCTTGCATGATTCTTGATCTCAGCTTGTTTTTAACTTTGCAATTGTTGATGTTAAGACTGTTTTTGTAGTTTGTGGTTGTTGTTTAACTTGTCTTTAGTTCTTGTGCTCAAATGGTAATAGTTGCTACTCTTTTATACTCACTTTGGTGTGAACCCCATATCTGTGCATTCAGGGGGTATTTATGAGCTCTTTGTGAGCTCATCTCACAAGATTATCTTGAGCTTGTGGTGCTTTTGGAAAGCTCAATTGGTGGACTTTTAGGTTCCAAGCTCAATTTGAGCTTATAAGCTTATTTGATAAGCTTATCTAAGCCCTCAATGAGCCTGCTGGTGGCCTATTTGGTCTAAGGTGATTTTGGTATTGCTTATCTTAGCTTATATAGCTTATTCTGGGTAATCACTTGCTGCTTTAGCTTCTTTCCTGTGCAATTAAGTCTTTAGTTACTTTGTTCACTTCTGGCTCTGTCCTTACAGCTTGTTGGTTAGCTTTTTCAATTTCCACAAAATCTTAATAAGATTTTTACATAACCTGTTAAGCATTTGAGCTTTCAAGTTGCTTATTTTTGAGCTTCTACGAAATTGTTTTCATAAAAGATTGTTATTTTGAGTATTTAAAGTAGTGTGTAAAAGAAAAACAAGAAAAAACCAAATTTAATTTTTAGTGATATCTTCTATTAAACATAATTTAGCTTTTTAATTTTTCTTTTTAAGTACTTATCTGTTTTTATATTTTTCTTAAATTCCTGGTATATTAAAGTATTTGTAGGAATTTTTCCAGATTTTTATCCTTTCATTTAGTATTTATTATAATTAGTATTAGTTTAATAATAATTAAGTAATATTAGTTAATTAAATAGGTTTATTAATTTTTATTTAACAACAGTACTTTTCTATATTTTTCCTAGGTTTTATATATCATAAAATAATTTTAGGAAATTTTTCATAATTTTCACTATTCATCTTCTATTTTTCTTAATTTTAGTTAATTAATAAATAGTAGTTAATTAATAATAAATAGAGAAAAAGTAGGAAAAGTATATTTTTAGTTGTAAAATTACTTTTATATTATTTTAGAATTTTTAGAATTAAATTTTCATTTTTCTAGCTTAATTTCATAATTAGTGTAATTTAAATATTATTAATTAGTATTTAAATAGTAATTAATTAATAGTAATTAATTAAATAGTGTAAAAATTTTTTATCTTTTTCTAAAAATTTTCTTTTATCATTAGGATTGTAAAAATGTAATTTTCATATTCGTAGGTATTTTATTTTTACAAAACTCGCGTTTTATTTCGTACGTCTACGTAACTTTAAATTAAACGTACGCGTTTTTAGACTTAGCTCACGTTTTTAGTGTATCTGATTATCAGTAAATGTTAATATAGTGTTTCTAAGTTATTATCATTCCTCATCTCGTAGTGTAATCATTCACAACTCCTTTCTGTCCAAATTCACCCGATCACAAACCCGTTTTTATACCATCACACCTCGTCGGGACATAACGACCCGGGGAAACCCTATACTTCCGCGGAGATTTGGTCTGAGACGTTTGACTTAGTTGACCGTTAACCTGGTCAATTTAGGTTGACCGTTTGGGATCAATCAGTACTCTTAAGGCATTCAGAGATAAAAGTACCTCCCGACAAGCCAAGTCCCTGGTGGTATGGACCATTCATAATTGAAAGCCTACGCCAAGATGAGATAGCTACCTTGTGCAGTAAAGGAGGAGGGGAGGTGACTACAAGTGTCGAACGATTGAAACACTACCACCCCGATACCGAGGATCATAATTATATGGGATACGTCATCTCAAGAGATGAGGTCACATAATAGCCCATGACCTTGAGTCTAGCTACAAGACTCGTAAATAAAGAAAAACACTTCTTGGGAGGCAACCCATGTTTTGTGTGTTTTTATTTGTTTGATTTTATTTGTTTCCGTATGCATGTTTTATTTTTATTGTTGGTAAATCATGTTTCAAAATAAATTGTGAAAATGCTTTATTTTGTTTTTAACTTCATCTTAATTACATATAAAGGTATTTTGCAAAAGCTAAATGTAAGGGAAATCCAAATTTGTTTATAAGAACGAAAATGATCATGATTCGCCACAATATTAAATGGACACGTATATTAGTATTTGTTAGAGTCAAATGCTTGTATCGAGTCATAATGATGTTTTGCAGGATTTTCCAGGAAATAAGGCATAAGTTTTTTCAGAAATTTTCCGGAAACTTAACATGAGATTTTTCCAGGAACATTCTGACGGCGTCAGGAGTTACAACTTGACGGCGTCAGGTACTAAAATTCTGAAAAATTTTGCGAGTTTTGTTTAAACCAGAGTCTTAAAGTTTTTGTTGATTCTTTAGTTTTGTAAACTCCAGGAAATCTGCAAACATTCATTCCACAAGCATTATATCTTAAATTGTTTTCTAGGATTTGTTAATATATATAGATTGCTACCGATTTTACACGAGGTTTGCCTTGATTGTTTTCTCAGGTTTAACAGGTTATATATGACAAGAAGATGATTTATATTTCTGGAGGGAAGCTTTCAACGTTCATTTTCTTGGAGGAACATCTAACCTTGTTGACACACTATCCATATCGAATGAATCAGAGGAGTATTTGTTTTCATTCTTTTACCTATTTTACTTTTACATCATTTACTTCAACATTGGGGACAATGTTCATCCTAAGTGTAAGGGGAGGGTAAATGATGATACCTTATAAGATACAATTGCACTTGAGTTTGTTTGTTTGATAGTAGGTGTGTAATAAAACTAAGAGAAATACTTGTTAGTGTAATTTTAGCACCAAATTTAAATTTTTTTACAACATTTAGGTGTGAAGCTTTAGCCTTAATGAGCGTCTCATGGATAGGAGTTGTATGACTAGCACAAAAACCGTACCACTCAGAAAAATTTTCCACCCAAATATGTGAGGTTCGCCTTTAGATTTAATAGAAAAAGCATTTATTATTAGTGCTTATGAGTGTACCGGTAGTATTTAGATTCTAGAACATGGGTTAGTGATGCATCCTGAGACCGCTAGTGAGACTACATTCGTATAGAAGGATTTATTACATGATAAGAGGCATTCGGATCACCCTTGTGTTTAAACCCGTATCATAATTACTTGACCATTTAAGTCATATTACTTTACTAACAAAGTCAATTAATTTTCTCACACCTTTGCGTTGTACTCATTTTTAGTACACGATACCCCTAGTACACCCCTCCGAGCCTATCTTTTTGTTTCTAACTTTAAGCATCTTACTTAAAGGAAGAATTTGTTACAACCCACCCAAATGTGCGTCCAAATCGCCTTAGCCTTCCGTGTATGCACTCATCTTTAGTGCATTATTGTTATATGTTTTAATCCCTTAGTTAATTATCTAATTGGGTACACGGTTTCTAAGTCGAGTCATATCTTGTACATATTGTTTTGGGATGATTGGGACTCATGGGTAAAGTACTAGTGTTATGGAGTAATGGGGAAGAACATCAAATTATCACCCCCATATGTGTGTTAATCTTAAAAAGTACTCCAAGTGTTTTGATTATCTTGATTCGAGTCATTAGAATAGTTTATTGTAAAGTTCAAGTGTAAGGGGAATGTAAATCCCCTATGATGTATTATTTTGGATGGTAGGGTAAAAGTGTATGCAAAAAAAAAATAATAAAAAAAATCAAAAAAAAATCAAAAAAAGAAAGAAAAAGAAAAATATATATATATATATATATATATAGAAAAAGAAAAGAGAAAAAAACAAACGGACTACCATCCCGTTTCATTCTATGTTTGTTTTAAGATTTTGTTATTTTTGATTTATTAGTTTAAGTCGAGTCGAGTCTTGGCTTAGCAACGCCATATTGTACATGTAATTAACCAAGATGATTAACTCGCCACCAGTAAATATTGCCTTTATCCAACAATACCGTGTTTTCCATATCCCTACACCTAACGCTATAACCCTTTAAAAGACCTCTTTGATAGTTTATCCTAGGTGCTTAAGCCAAGCGGTGGAGGTTTGATCCTTTCCCAAGCCTATGGTAATCTATTCGCTATGACAGGTAGTGAGATATTTTCCATTTTCTTATTGTGATATATACTTTATTACACCCGATAGATGTGAGTATCTAAACACTATTTGTGAGGTGCTAGTGTATGACCTCCGTGCTTATTTTTTGTTTTTAGTGGAACGATTATTTTTTGTAATTACTTTTATATTAGTGTTAAATATCCCCTAACTTGTATTTTGATTTGAATAAAAGCGCATTTGCTTGAGGACAAGCAAGTCTCAAGTTTAAGGGTATTTGATGAAGCGAAAAGTGTGCCGCTTTTAAGGGGTCATTTAAGCCCGAATTCGTGATTATTTGATCAATTATTGCCCTAAATCGTTCCTTTTGTCATTTTAGGTACTTTTGAGGAGAAATCTGGAAAAGGAAACGTTTTGGACGTTTTTGGAGCATAAAAGTGAAGAAAACGCAAAGTCTCAAATTTCTTGCTGGGAACAGTACCTGACGACGTCAAGCCATAACACATGACGGCGTCAAGAGTGACAAAAGAGGTGGATGTGAAATTTATAACGTGACGGCCCAGAACATTTTCAGTGTTAATGGTCTGACGGCGTCACCAAGGCCGTCAGGGTCTAAATACAAGTGACGGCCCAGAGGAGATTTACACATGAAGGTGTCAAGACTGGATCTAGGCAATACGAATTTCAACTTGGCGGCGAGTTGACGGCGTCAGAAGCCAACACATGACGCCGTCAGGATGCTTAGTCTATATATATTTTTCCAAATTTTCATTGTAAAGTGTGGAACAAATTGTAGAATACAAAACACAAACCCTAGGTCTAATTTCCTGCATATTGAAGGGGTTTCAAACCCTTCCTTCTTCCATGTTTTAGTTAGATAAGTTCTCCAATAATCATTCAATATGTCTATGTATTGTTTGATTCTATCTTATGCTTGTCTTTCTTTTAACATGTTAGGCTAGGTTTTTATTGTGTTTGCTTAGATGTAGTGAAACCTAGATGTTGATTATTGGTTGATTGTTTGTTTATAATTGTTACGAATGATTGTATTCGATGTTAGGCTTAAGAAAACTGGCAGACTTCCATTGGTAACTTGCTTGAACGTCTTAAGAAACATGATCGGATGTGCACTATGATTTTTGGTTGTATTTAATGCATAAGTGAATTCTAATGATATCATGTTAGGAGCTTTTAGTCGGCTCGACATAGGAGTGAAGTAGGATCTTATAGAGTTAGGGACAATTGTACACGGCCCTACGACTAGTATTAAGGAATATAACCCGTCATCCATGCAATTGTAACAAGCTAATCAACCGGTAAAAGATATCTAGGGAGTAATGAAATCTAAGTAAACACAACTTTTCTCATTATTGTATCCACCACATTAGTAAATTAGTTTAATTTCATTTCTTTTATTTTATTTTGATTGCATTTGTAGATAATTGGGTTAGTTGGTTAGCAACTAATTCCGCCCACTCCTTCAAAACCCGAGATTTTACTTGCTTTCATAAAATATAAAAAATACAAAAAGAATCATCCCTCACCTCTAGACCTAGTTTAGTAGGCTTTCTAATCCTAGCGACACTATTCCTGAGTTGAACGATCAATCCCCCGGTACTTGTCACTATACTATACGACAACGATCAGGTACACTGCCTGGTGGAGTTTGCAAGCTCTTCAAGATCCCTTGAGAGGTAAAACCTGTTGCGAGGGCGCAATCCCCCGTATCATTTACAATGTAATGATTCATTGCAACGAATGATTCATTACTGCAAAAACTATAATATTCATTCCTTAGAGGTCTTTTTTTTTTTCATTACATCTACTTAAAAGTCCATCATTAACAAACCACATTAAATAAACTTCTTATCATCAATGACCATTTTAGTCTTTTTCTTATCGATTCCTTTACGCCCTATCTTACCAACCAAACATCATTGATAACGGTAATGAATAATTACATTGCGTCATTCATTCCATTACATCGTTTGACACCCTTGGATTAATTAGAAACACATATAACTAGTAAACTAAATCTAAATAAATGAATAAGCTGATGCTATTTTCCTGGTTCGGGTCATAAAGGAGGGATGGTTTTGGACACAGATGTACGATGTCTAGCTGTTTTAGATATTCTCACGACCGTTTCTGACCTCTTATTTAGATTAGCTCCAACTAAATATCAATTGAGGTTCGAAGTTTGAACATGAAACCTCTTCTTGCTTAACCATTACGACACTTTGTGATAATTAGAATTACGTATAAACATAAAGCATTATTTTCCGAAAAATATTTAATTACAGGGTAGGGCGGGTACCCTTCTAGTTACTTAATAAAGAGAAATAAATTGTCAAGATAAACCAAAATTGGTATATAAAATATAGGAAAGAGAAAAGTTTTGTCATGATAGAAAAACTCTAATTAGTTTTGTAATAAAGTTTTGTCATAAGAGATAAACATTAACTAGTTTTGTAATAATTCGTAATATTTTGCAATTAATTTGCAATATGTTATTTATTTTATTTTTAAATTATAACTTTCTTTTATGTTGATAAAAACGAAAAATGTTCCACTAGACTTTTCTATTTTTGACAATTCTTTTGCATGAAGCATCCCGAGAGGGATAGTTCTCATTAGACTTTTCTACTTTTGGAAATAATCATGTCATTAGTTTTGACATGAATGATTTGTATAGTACTCCGTAATTCATAAACGACATAAATGAATTTTGCAGTTTACTCTTACTTTTATGGGCAATGATATATACACATAAAAATTTACTTTGCACACATAAATTTAAGTGTGTATTTTTTGTCCTTATTCATAATTTGTATGTGTGCAAAGTAAATTTGTATGTGTATATATCATTGCCCTACTTTTATACTCATTTGTTTCCAAATAAATGTTTGTATTACTATTTTGATTTTCCTAAAATAAGTGCACAGACTTTTGATTACAAACAATCAGATTTTCTAAAAGAGTTTTGGCGTATGCTCAAATACATATAAAAGAAAAGTTCAAATTGATTAAGTCATAAAATGAGTACAATTAAAGTAATTTTAGCTATATTTACTGTTCATTAAAAATGTGTTTTGATTTAATAGGCGCCTAACGGAAATGTTAGCAAAACCCTTTCTAAAATCAAAAGATGGAATCTCGTTGGTGAAAAAGGTATTAAATGTATTTTTCTAAATCTTAATTTGTCTCGCTTTGAAGATAAGCACGTATTATGATACGGATGAGGCATTTTAAACCTTTGACATTATATTAGTATTATGTGAATGTTATTTTAATAGCTCTATTTAATTTCTAGTATTTTTGCAACTTAAGTTGTTGTAATCTTGTGAATGCTATTTCTATTACATACTATATATAAGACTAATTTGCCTATGCTTTTAATGCTATTATTAATTGCTTCATATGACTTTTTATTATGATTGCTAAAAATAATTGAATTTTGTGGCATTTAAATCTAAACCACTAGACTATTACGTAGTATATATTTGAAAGTTGAAGAAAGCAAATGCATCAAAGTCCTATGGAGATGACATTCGCTTGTTTCATCTTGAATGCTCTATTGTTACTACAGGTGAATTTCCAAGTCTCTTTAATTATTCTCAATATACGGTTTTAGAAAGAGCTACTAACTTTTTAACATATGATTTTGTTCATTTCAAATTGAAGATCTCTCTTAGAAGCAACGCACGGGAAATCATCGAGAAACCTGTTGGAAACGACTACACACATAGTGGCATTCTGAAAGAAGATCACTTTGGACCTCATGGCCTGGATCCCGCTCTAAGCGATTTTTTCAGAGTTGGTGATCTATACCTTGGCAAAAAGATGCCGATTTACTTTGCTGCAAAGGGCAATTCGAACCCTACTCATATACTCTCTCAAGAAGAAGCCAATTCAATCCCTTTTTCGTCGTCAAGACTCCCATACCTTCTTAAATTCTTCTCAATCTCTAACAGTTCCTCACAAGCCAAAGCCATGGAAACCACATTGCATGAATGTGAGCACAAGCTAGATAAGAGCGAGTTCAAGTTTTGTGCTACCTCACTGGAGTCCATGATCGACATGACACTTGGTGTTTTTGGTAAAGTTAAACCAAAGGTTTTAACCACCAAGATTTTCAATTCCAATCATACCATTTTTCAAAACTATACTTTTGTGAAAAAACCATTGGAGATCTATGCCTCTGAAATGGTGGCATGTCATCCCATGGCTTACCCATACAAAGTTTACTACTGTCATGGGCATAGGGGTCATACTGACAGATTGTTTAAAATTGCTTTGCGTGGGGAAAATGGAGAGAGGGTCGACGCAATTTCTGTTTGCCACATGGACACATCCATGTACGATCATGACCATGTGGCGTTCCGTGTGCTTGGAGGCCAGCCTGGATCTCCGATATGCCATTTTCTACAAGCTAATCACCTTGCATGGATCCCATCTGCTTAGTTGGATACTTTGTAATAAGTAAAATAAATAAATGAATGTATGCTCTAGTGATTACAAATATATTTCTATCAATGAGTAAAACATTATTTCTGTTTGTTCCACACCTCAACAAGCTAGATAGATATTGGATTACCACTTTCAACTTACAAAACATTGGTAAAAAATAAACAGAATTCTTGCGAGAACCATCTTATCTGCGAGAACTGAGAGAACCACCAAAAACATACATGCAGGCATTCAATAATTGCATTTTTGCACATATGTTCTAAAAACAATATCCATGTTTAAAAAAAACATAGTTGTTCTAAAGAATTTTATAAGAAATTGGAAATACAAAATTTTTCTTTGAGGGTGTGCATGTATGTTCTTATAAGGCGTGCAACGACAATATTGCGGCCGTGTGTAAGGTTTTTGTGAAAAAAGATGATGAGTTCATGATGATATTGAAGAACATTGGTGGATACTTACGATTATTGATGATTTGCGTATATTTTTATTTTATTTTAAAGGGCGTGCATGTATGTTTTTGGTGGTTCTCTCAGTTCTCGCAGATAAGATGGTTCTCACAAGAAAGTCTCACTATATATATATATATATATATATCATACTATCTTATAAAGCATTTAGGCATTTTAAAAAAACAAATACTCAAAATTAAGCATTACAAGATCTTAAGCTAAAAGTACAACTAATTAAAACACATCTTCTAACATTAAATACAATCTCTAAATAGAAATACTTAAAATTCAGTATTACAAGTTTTTAAGCTCAATGTACAACTAATTAAAACACATTTACTAACATTAATTACAAATAAAAGCACTATTAATATGGTCAAGATATTTAATGCTATCAATTAATTAACTGCCTAATAAATACAATTAACGCATTTATTAAAACACCCTATTACATAAGAAATACAAATTATCAAGCATACTATACAACCAACTTAAACACAATTCCTACATTAAATGTGACTAATACAAATAATAAAACATGTTATACAAATATTCAAGTCCGAACGGGCAACGGGTCAAATAGGCTCAAGCCTGAATGGGCTCGAGCCCAAACGGGCATGGACCAACGGGCGGTTTACAACTCCTAGCTATCACTTTTGCCTTTTGATGACGATAACGTTTATTTTAGGGTATATATATATATATATATATATATATATATATATATATATATATATATATATATATATATATATATATATATATATATATAGTGTGAGGTTCTTTTCAGAACCAAATAAATTACGAGAACTGCGAGAACCAATTTTGACCTTCTATTTTTTAATCAATTGCTATAAATGATGATGGCATAAAGGTAATAACTAACAAATTCGTGTTCGGTTATACAAAGAATAAAAGTGCACTTATGGAATTTGAGATTACCCCTAAATTTTTGGATCTGACAAAATGATTAACACACATCCCACGTATCATTATTTTATTTAACCTAGTAAGTAGTAACCAACTCCTCTTATCAACAAAAATCCCAGCCGCCACATCCCACATGATATATTAATTTCTCCTGCGATTCTTTAATCCTCAAAGTGACGAGAAACAAATCTGAAGATGACATACGCATATATTTCAATTCGTGATTACTTCACACTTTCACAGGTTGGTTTACTATATATCAATTTATTATTCCTTTTGAACTTTGGTTTTCTTAATTCGTGATTCCTTTTGAACTTTGGTTATTCCGTTTTCGGATTGTTTTATAATTTTAACCGAAAGTTTAAAGTGGTTATCAGATTGGTTTTGGGTATTCAAAATCTATGTTTATATACTAGAGAAATTGTATTTGTTTATAATTGGAACTACAAATTGTTAATGGAGTAATTGAGTAGTGTGTTATGTAACAAACAAAAATAGTAGACTTAGTAAGCAGATTAAAAAATAATGTATTGGGTGTTTACAATTATGAAGATATAATTGACTAGTGTGTTATGTAACAAACAAAAATAGTAGACCATTTGAACATGTATTTGAATAGGATTTCTATTAAAGCTCATAAGCGGACGTGCACATGTATTGGGTGCTTACAATTATGAAGATATAAATTGGCATGAAAACTCATAGGCGGAAGTGCACATGTATTTGAATAGGATTTCTATTAAAGCTTGTTTGTATGAGTGGATTTTCTATTAAAGGTTGTGTTGTAGATTTGTGGCTAAAGTTCTTGACTTTCTTATTGAATAAAAATAAGGGATTTCTGAACCACTTTGTTCTTGTTGAAAAAAAAATATAGATTTAAACACACATGTAATACCAAATAGAGCATAGGACCACTATCGATAAAAGGCCACATTTCCTATGCTACGTTATTAGGCATAATATTAATATTAATCGTTTGCAACTTTTGCCGATAAATTATTAATTCGTATCTTTTGTTGAAAAATTGTATTTATAGGTATTACTTTTTATCGCTTGTATCGTCTCAGTGTGCATATGTGTTAGTGAGAGTGCATATGTGTTTTTACAGTTTTTGGTGAATTTGAAACCTTCTATACATATGTGTTTTTACAGTTTCATGAACTTGTTCCTTTTGTGCATATGTGTTTTGTCTCAGTGTGCCTATGTGTTAGTGAGAGTGCATATGTGTTTTTATAGTTTCTGGTGAATTTGAAACCTTCTATGCATATGTGTTTTTACAGTTTCATGAATTTGTTCCTTTTGTGCATATGTGTTTTGTTAGTTTTTATGATTAAATAGTTTGTCTATTATTTGTTTGTGGTTACAGGTATGAGTATAATGAGCAATATGAAGAGTGCACTTATGTATTATAAGGGCATATAGACGAAATCAAATGCACATATGCATACAAAGACATCAAGAGTGTCCAATGAGGAAAAATACATGTGCATATACGGCAACATGTATATACAAAGATCACGAGAGTCTCTTGTTGCGTTAATTATTATTAGTGCACACATGTATAATTAAAATATTGTACTTCTGTTTTCTTTTAGACATTTGTATACTGTTTATGTTCTTGATTTTAAGTTTTGAATATTAAAGAATTATACTTCAAAACACATTATTTTAGAAAAACACATATGCAGCTCACTTTTAGAAAACATATATGTTGAAAAAAAAAAGATTTATGCGATTGAACACTAGATTATACAAAAAAAGAAAAAGAAAAAACACATGTGCACCTCACATTCTCAAATCATGAATCCTAAAAAGAGAAATTATTTCAAAAAATTCAAAAAAAAGGAACCAAAAAAAAACGTTTTTTATTAAAATTATCAAAAAGAAAATAAAAATGTAATTTTACTATTGTACCCTTTAGAATTAAATAATAAAAATAAATATTCAACAAAATCTGATTGGTTGATGTTTGTTCTCGCAGTTCTCGCAATTTATTTGGTTTTGAAAAGAACCTCACCCTATATATATATATATATATATATATATATATATATATATATATATATATATATATATATATATATATATATATATATATATATATATATTGTAACTTCTAGCCATTAGATTTGTTGATCAAGGGCTATGATGATTTGTGTCATTAATGTAATTAGTTGAAAGATTAAAATATTATTTAAGAAGCTGAAAGGGTATTATAGTAATTCACAATTTTAACAAATGTCTCCATTCATTTAGGCATTAATATGGGTCATTAACTAAAAAAAATGCACGCACATTCTCTCCCTTTCCATTCACAACCGCTGCCTACTCCATCATCCCAAACCCTAGCCGTCTCATTGCCTTAAATCGAAATGTAAAATCGATCCGTTCGAGTTTTGTACAAGGAATCAAAAGGTAAAACATTTTTTATTTAATCAATTTAATAGTTTTTAAAAATAGATCTTTATTTTTTCAATTTGGATCTTGAAATTTATGATTTTCTGTAACATAATTGGTTGTTTATTGTTCTTATAAGTGGTTTAAATTTTAGTTTTTATTTTAATTTTAATTTTCGAATTAATTATTGTTTAGGTTTTATTTGAATCAAATTTGAGTATTTTATTTTATTTTACTTTTTTATTAATCAAAGGTTGATTATTATTACTTTTTTTTATTATTTATTTTCAATCTGGATTGTTGACATAAATAATGTGTGAAAACGTTATTTATATCTTTCGATATCTTTATATTTTGACGATCAGAAAATGTAAAGTCGTCAATCGTATAATTACTACGTAAACAAGTATTAAGCTAGTTTATATCACTATATCCAACATAATCACTTAAGGTATGAATAAACAAGTGCTTAATACATCTCATGATCAAAGGGGTATTTAACTAACTAACACAAAGTTTATTTAATTATATAAACATATTATATATTTTTGAAAAACACTTTTCGTAATAAAGAAAAATGTTTTATTCATACTAAATTTATGAATTCAAACTTTTAACCAAAATCAGTTAGTTTTTCACCAAATAAACTTTCCCCACTAAAAGACAAAGATTCTGGCCGTTTCAGCTGGGCGGCCCCCTTAATTATAAGGGGCGGTCCCCTTAAAATTAAGGGGACCGGCCTTGATTTAAGGGGACCGGCCACGCCCCTCTGTCAGAATCTTTTGCCTATAAATACCACCTTAAACCTGGATTTTTCCTCACCTTTTGCACGAAATTTTCAGATCTATAACTCTCTAAACATCCTCTAAAACCCTTTGATCATTTGTATATTAATCATTGTTTCAAGTGATTCAATCCCTCTTCATCCATTCTCATCCAAAGTGCAAAAGAAGAACACTCTTTCTACAACCAAGTTCAAGAAGTGTTGAAGAGTAGTTGTGCATAGTGTATATATACATTCATTTGTGAATATTGTGTTGTGCTTGTTATATATTGTTTAGAAGATATAGAAGTTGTGTAGGAAGTAGAAGTTGATTAGTAGTGAAGTAGGTTTGTTGTGAAGATTGGTGTGAAGTAGAAGATTGGTGTGTAAAAGATTGGTGTGTAAAAGATAGGTGTGAAGAAGATTGATGTGTAGTATATTGGTGTGAAGAAGTTGTGTAGAAGTAGTGATCAAGTTGTGAAGTTGTTGTGGTGTGTAAATTGGTGTGTAAGGTTTTCTCCGCCAAAAGGGAGTTTGTTGACATAGCGAAGAAAACTCTCGAGTAGGTGACTCGGGGAGTGGAGTAGGAACAAGGAAGGTGTCCTTGTAGCCGAACCACTATAAATCCTTGTGTTGTGGTTTGATCTTTCCAACTCTTCTCATTACTTATTTATTTACCTTTACTATATTAGTTTTGTTAGTTAGTTAGTTACCATACAATAGTTCATATAGTGCAAGTATTGAGTTCACATAAACTAGAATCGAAGTTTTTAAAACAAACTTGTGTTTATAAATTTAAAAGGACGTAAAACTATTCAACCCGCCCCCCCCCCCCCCTTCTAGTTTTCCACAATTGGTATCAGGAGCCACGTCTAGCAAGATTTTTAAAATATATTGTATTTTAAAACTTGTAACGATCTATGGAATCTGAAAAATATCTAGAAGGGCAATCTATGCAAAGACCACCACTATTTGAAAGTGATGGATTTTTATATTGGAAAAATCGATTCGAAACTTATGTGAAATCAAAAGATCTAGATCTTTGGCATGTTATTACCAATGGTGATTTTTTACCTATTCAAAATAACCCCGAAACTAAGAAATATGAAATCGTACCTTTTGAAAAATAAAATGATGATTTAAAAAGAAAACTTGCTAAAAATAATGAAGCAAAAATGGTTATTTACAATGCGCTACCACGTAAAGAGTACGAAAGGATCTTTATGTGTGAAACCGCAAAAGAAATTTGGAACTCTTTATTAATAACCCACCAAGGTAATAATCAAGTCAAAGATAACAAAATAGATCTACTTGTTCAACAATATAAGCAATTCACTATTCTGGAAGAGGAATCAATTGATAATGCTTTTGCTAGATTTAACACTATAATCACAAGTTTAAAAGCACTTGATGAGAATTTCTCTAGTAAGAATTTTGTTAGGAAGTTTCTTAGAGCTCTTCACCCAAAATGGTGAGCTAAAGTGACGGCTATTGAAGAATCAAAGAATTTGTCAACGCTACAACTTGATGAATTAATTGGTAATTTAAAAGTCTACGAAGCAATAATAAAGAAGGACTCCGAAATGGTTAAAGGGAAACGAGAGCAAAGTAAGTCAATCGCCTTGAAAGCTAGAAAGGAATCCAACAACGAAGATAGCTCATCTTCCGAAAGCGAAGACGAAGAATATGCCATGGCCGTAAGAGATTTCAAGAAATTCTTCAAAAGGCGAGGAAGATTCGTTAGACAACCACACGATGAAAGGAGAACATCTCAAAAGAATAATGATGACAAGTATAGCAAGAATGAGAGAAAATGTTTCAAGTGTGGTGATCCGAATCACCTTATTGGAAAATGTCCAATGATGACAAGAGATCAAAATCAAAGAGCGTTTGTTGGAGGTGCTTGGAGTGATAGCGATGAAGATGAGAAAGAAACAACAAAGGAAGAAAAGTGTCTCGTGGCTAAAACATCAAGTGAGGTACGTTCCGAAACCGAATATTTTAGTGATGAAAATCTATCATTAGATGAAGAAGGTTTAGATAGTGAATACAATAGATTATACAAAGTAGGACAACAAGTTATGGCTAAAAACAAATAACTAAAATACATAAACAACCAATTAGAAAATGAAGTACTTAAACTAAAAATTAAAATACATCAACTTGAAAAAGGTAAAGAAACTTTTGAGGAATATAAATCATGTCAAGAGCTTAAAAGTGAAAACAACAAACTAAAAGAAAAAATTTGTAAACTTGATAAATTTGAAAATAGTAGTAACTCACTTAGTAAATTATAAGTATTCAAAGAATATCCGGAGATAAAACCGGTCTAGGTTTTAACTCAACCGAAGCCTCAACAAGTGAAGTTAAAAATGTTAAATTTGAAAGTGAGCTCAAGGAACTAAAACCTTCAAAATCTAATCCTAAGTATATACTCATAGATGATAAGAAAATACCTCTAGCTAGTAATGAAGAAATAAAACCGTTTTATAAACCATCTTTAAAAACCGAAGTAGGATCGTCCAAAACTAAAACAAGATCTAAAACTCCACCACCTAGGAAACCGAATACTTCTTACCCTAGACCTAAAACACCTCAACCAAGAGTAAACCAAAATAGACGAAACTTCAACAATAATCAACAAATGTGGAACTTCAATCCATGGGGAATGTTTCCACCATATATGCACCCAAGTCAAATACAAAACATGTTCGGGACAAATAACTTTGGTCAAATGAGACAATGGGGACCAACGTAAAAATTCTCGCCATTCAAGCATGGAAATCTTTGATATCACCTCTTGTTCGGACTATCTCTTGAAGATTTTGAAGTTAAACGCATTAAAGACGTAAGGTACACATTTCCTTTTATTTCCTTGTCAACAAATGCGTGCTTAGTTTAGTATCTAGTTTTTATGTGATTTTGATTGATTCATTATTCCCTCTATTTTTTTTCTTTCTTCTATACATATATATACTTATCTACTTATACTATATCTAAATAAATATATATATACATATATATACACTTAGATATATCTAGGATCTTATAACCTGGAAAATTCATTTGTTGATTTTCTAGAACTAGAAATTGTTCGTTTACGAACCTTTTCTTTTCCCCATTTGCCTTATCAATTTTTTTTTTAACGACACTCATGCTGATGAAGAGAGATGAGTCAAAAAATCTATGGATGAAACAAACTCCCGGCTTCCGTTGCATATGTCTCCCTCCTATATTCTCGACTTATAAGCCACTACTATATAAATATGTATATATATATATATATACACTTATGAACCTTCCACAACTTTCTCGTTCACTTGACAACTTGATATATTTCATCTGAAATGATCAAGAAAAGTTTATTGACAATATGTCAAGTAAAAGTGTCAAGTAATTCCCTTCGTGCGTACACTCTCCAACGTATGTTTGATTAAATATAAATCTAATATATATATATATATATATATATATATATATATATATATATATATATATATATATATATATATATATATATATATATATATATATATTTTCTTTTCTGTTCCAGAAACCAAAACTTGAAAAATAAAATTTTTGATGGGCGGCCCCCTTAATGTTTAAGGGGACCGGCCATCTGATAGCTCAAACCCGTTTTTCCCTTTATTCCTTTTGCCAAACACTCCACTTTTTCATACTCCCCTTTCCCTGCTTCTGCTGTGACGAAAACCAAAACCCAAAAACATCTCAAATCACTTCCAAATCACATAATTCGGGTTAATTCGCAAAGGGCAAATTCATCTAACACAATCACCATTACGTATTGTAAGTTTTTCATAATACATTTCATCTAATTTCATCTTATTTGGTCATACTCATGATTATGCATGTTTTATAAAATTCTTCAATTTCACAATTTCTTTCGAATTAAGTCTTAAAACTTCATAACCAAATGCTTCCCCTAGGATTAGGATGATTAATCAACACTAGAAACTAGTAATTATAAATTTAGTAAACTCATTGTTGAAAAACTTCATACAATCCTTTTCAAAAATTTTAGTAAACTCATTGTTGAATAATGATTTGAAAACGTATTAAAACTAATCACATTATACTTTTGTAACTTGTAAAACTTGAAATTACATTTTTCGACCAAGAAAAATTATATTGGTTCACAATATAGGGGTGTTTGGATTATGTCCAAATAATATCGAAACCTAGTCATTATAATTTTTATAAAACTTTGTTATAATTATAAACCTTGAAATTACTAATCGGACTTGTCAAGGTATATAATTCATATATATATTGACATACTAGTGGTATAAGTCACTAGTTAAGGAAGCGTTTGGTTTATTACTAAAAATAACATTTTTAAGTAAAAATACAAACCATTTTTTTTAAAAACAAATCACATGCATAAGAAACTCGCAAGAAATAGCTAGTTTTACAATCGAATGTAAATCTAGTAAATTTCATGATATATTAAGATGTTTAAAAGGGCGTTTGGATTTGTCCATAACTACTTATTAAACATCGTAAAGTATATCTAGAACGAGTTAAAAACAATATTAAGGAACATGGTAATCTACTTCTTAGGATTAGTAACGAAGTATGTTTACGTTCCAACATAAGCCTTAACAATATACATATACTTTTATCTTTCTTTATATTTATTTTGGTCTTTTTGTATCGTTGATGTGTTTAGGTGAAAATGCCAAAAGCAACTACCGAAGATCTTTCTCACACTAAAAACTACATTCCTTAAGTTTCCCAACTCCCTACCACATCTCCTTCCATTGGACTTATATATCGTCAAATTGAAGATAGAAATGTTCATGAACGACGTGTAGTAGATCTTGCTTTTGCTCAACCCGACTACATAAATCGCGTGTTTACAAGCATCAACTTCAATTGTCTTTATGAAATTAATGAACCTATCATTCCTCGCTTCATAATGGATTTCTATAGCCAAGTCACCGTCCAAGCCAATGATCTTGGTTTCATCACCATCTCTGTAACACCCCCAAAATACCGCAGCGGAAGACTGTGTCATAGGGGTGCTACTTCATAATACAAAGTACAAGGTATAGAAAACGAACTCTAAATGAGACGTTTTGAAAAGTTACCATTCGATTAATGAATTCAAGGTTACAAACATGAGATTCCAAAGTATGATACATAAATGTATACAAAGTGTTTTGAATGGTAAAACATAAAAGCGTAAGTCTTCAGAATATACAGCTTGACTCTAAGTTCCATGACTAGCTATCGCCTTACTAACCTGAGATAAACATGCTAAAGTGTCAACACAATGGTTGGTGAGTTCATAGAGTTTGTCTTAAAACAGTTGAAAAGCCTTAAAAGAATGTTCACACAGCAAAGGCATCGTGAATCCACTCAGTTGCAACTCCCGCCATAAGAGACTTGCAACCTGTGTGTTCACAACCCACTGCTAATATATAGTTTCTCAGTGCACCGGATTATATTCACCCAAGGTCAAGAATAGACACAAGGGCGGGGGCCTCTCCCCAAATAGTACTACGACATCCAAGGTCAAGTATAGACACAAGGGTAGGGGGCATCTTCCCATGAGTACTACCAATACCTCTCCGACAGAATAGAGTATTATGTATGCACGTAAATACGAATCTTGTATTTAAATTAAGCAAGTATAGTGTATCAAGTATGTATAACGCAATCAAGTATAATTATCATGTATAACGCATTCAAGTATAATGCCAATCAAGTATAACACAATCAAGTATAAATGTTTTGAGTATTTATACAAGTAAACAAGTAGTTGAGCATGTATCCCCCCCAAGAGTTAAAACAAGTACGAAAAGAGTAGGGGCTATGACTCACCTTAAGTCTATGTAATGAGAAATGAAAGTGGTAGTCGAATCGCGAAAGTCTCTAAGAGCAGCCTATAATAGAATGTTGCGACTTAGGTTTGGAGTAACGTCTAAGAATATGAAGAATTGCCAATATATGTCTTGCATAATGTTCATGATGTAGTACTTAGTATATAGTGTAAGTCTTTGAATATAAGTCATTTATGAAACATGTATAGTTTGTACATCTTTTACTACCGTTCGGGCCGACATAATTCAGAAGTCATGGAGTAAACGTTCGAGGAGCCAGGACACTTTAACTCGTAAATCCACAACTCGTCTCGACGGCTTACTCAATGAACTCCTCACATGAGGCTCCCTACTATTGTAGTATTTGATAACATATATATATATATATATATATATATATATATATATATATATATATATATATATATATATATATATATATATATATATATATATATATATATATATAAGCTTTTTGATCTTTAAAAGTTATATGGTCTTTAGCCGTGGCTTTGCCGTGACCTTGGTCATTGTTACCATGGTCTTGAGACTCAACCTAGGCTTTAGACATGGTTGTGGTCTTGGCTTTAGGTCTTTAGACCTCTTGGTCTCATCTAATTATAACAATTATATAGTTACTTTGGTCTAAAAATGGGCTGTTAAGAATTTGAAGAACATTATCACTCAGAAAGCATTTTCAGGTCTCGAGCTTCTTTGTTCCTGAGCGAAAACATCGTTCCGGACAACTTTCGTGTTTTAACTTTTTGATGAATCGGACCAGAAGTGGGACTTTCAAAATCATAATTTGATCAGAATGCTATTTAGGCAGTTTTGCCGTTTTGGTTTCGCTAACTTCAAATGGTCATAACTTTTGACTCGTGTACTCGTTTTGGGTGATTCAAATTGCTATGTTTTCCTTGTTAAGTCCTCTTTAACAGTAAGTAAGTGTCAAATATCAAAGTTATACTATTTTGGTCGTGGTTCTCCATAAAAATCACTAGTTTGCTTGTTTACTTGTCATAAGTTAACATATGTATACCAATACTTGTTTTATCCATTTTTAAACATCATGAACACAATACAAAGACCATATATAGCATGAAAGAAACATAATAAGCATGAAATGATATTGAGCAAGAAAGTGTATAAGGGTTTCTTACAACTTTTGGCTTTCACTTAAGAAAGGAAGTCAAGTATAGAACTAGGACACTAAACCTAATCTTGTAAACCCTTCACCATAACTCTTGTAACCCTTGCTAGCCTTGATCTAACCCTTGTGAAAACTATTTAACTTCAGCCCTAGTAACCTTGTGTAGCTCCTAATTCAACCATGGAATCACCAAACAAACTTAAGAACTAGGTAGAGAATACTAAGACCTTGAACTTTGTAGTGTAACTTGTATATTGAAGATCAAAGGATCATGGTGCTAGGTATAATAGATGTGGCGTTTTTATGATGAAGAAAGGAAAGGAGAATGAGTTTTTATAAGTCATATGTGATCATTTATATAGCCTAGGATGAGGAGGTTAGGAAAGTGTTAGGAAAGTGCCTTAACTTGGTGACAAAGTTGTAAATAAGTATGATCTAATGGCTAAAGTCAAGTTTTAACCACACATGGTGACTCCCCCCCTCCTAAGTCGGTTCTAAAAGGATAAGGGTGACTAGATGAGTAGTCATGGTTTTTGGATGATAATATCCTAAGTATGTAGCTAGTTTTGACTCCGTAAATTGTTAACCGTAAGTTTTTAAGTCACGAAACATAAAACCGGGTATCCTAAAAATATGAAACTTATAAATATGGTTAAACATGTCAATATAGTCCATAATAAAATATAAAATGAGTGATAGGTTCTATCGGGTGCGAAAACCCTGCTAAAAACTGGAAACACGGGTCTAAAACGCGCAATTCGCGTAAAACGCTGAACTGAAAAACGTAAAATTCCGAAACTTTTGGAATTGTCCTAAAATGAGAAAAAATCATATTTCTATTGTTTATAATGTTTTATGGACATATCGGGATGCTAGAAGGACGTTTAAACCTAAAAGTAAATCTCGGACACGGCTTTGTGATTTTTGCAGAAATGATCCGACGAGCGTCAAACTCTCGGATTATCGTTAAAATAGTTTAACTTACGAGAATATGAAATAAAAATTTCTGAGATGAATAGTGAAAAGTGAATAGTAAAAAGTGAATAGTGAAAAGTGAATAGTGAAATTTTCGGGAATAAAAGTTAACCTGAAATTGCGAATTGTTACAGTCTCTACCCCTTAAGGAGAACTTCGTCCCGAAGTTCAGTTGATGTTAACTACTTACAGTGTGTCTAAGAGAATCCGGGATTCCAGGATCTCTAAAATAGTGGTGTTCACTCTGATTCGTCTAAGGTTCTGGTTAAGGAGTTGTATCGGCTACAATTAAGCCCACTTATTTATAACACATTACTTACATAAAGAAGCGTCCAAATTTATGTAAGTAAGGTCTCATAAACTTATGGTTCGGTGATTTACAATTTCTTTATTTAAATGAAGAGGCGTCCCAATCCATTTAAATAAGGAGATTCTAAAACATCCTACTTAAGAATTTCCGACACAAAATCCGCCTTCTGAGGCCGATAGTAAGATAATCAAGCCATCAAATCCCTAAAGCTAAGCAATAATATTATTTAACTCAAATCTTGTGTCTCATCAAACAAGAACTGTCACAAGATCAAGTTAAATAAATAGTTATTACTGAGCTCCATGTTTTTAATGACTCGACAAATCTCTGGGGCTCCTTATAATACTAAAGTCACATCATCTAACAGCGTGGAACTAAGTAAACCTCTAACCAAAAGCATATGTGTATGTATTGTGTGTAAGGCAAATAAAGAGGAAGGTCCCAACGTATATAGCAGTTATAGTCTAGGCACTAAATGCAACCTAGTTCTCTATAACCAAGGCTCTGATACCAATCTGTAACACCCCCAAAATACCGCAGCGGAAGACTGTGTCATAGGGGTGCTACTTCATAATACAAAGTACAAGGTATAGAAAACGAACTCTAAATGAGACGTTTTGAAAAGTTACCATTCGATTAATGAATTCAAAGTTACAAACATGAGATTCCAAAGTATGATACATAAATGTATACAAAGTGTTTTGAATGGTAAAAGATAAAAGCGTAAGTCTTCAGAATATGCAGCTTGACTCTAAGTTCCATGCACTAGCTATCGCCTTACTAACCTGAGATAAACATGCTAAAGTGTCAACACAATGGTTGGTGAGTTCATAGAGTTTGTCTTAAAACAGTTGAAAAGCCTTAAAAGAATGTTCACACAGCAAAGGCATCGTGAATCCACTCAGTTGCAACTCCCGCCATAAGAGACTTGCAACTTGTGTGTTCACAACCCACTGCTAATATATAGTTTCTCAGTGCACCGGATTATATTCACCCAAGGTCAAGAATAAACACAAGGGCGGGGACCTCTCCCCAAATAGTACTACGACATCCAAGGTCAAGTATAGACACAAGGGTAGGGGGCATCTTCCCATGAGTACTACCAATACCTCTCCGACAGAATAGAGTATTATGTATGCACGTAAATACGAATCTTGTATTTAAATTAAGCAAGTATAGTGTATCAAGTATGTATAACGCAATCAAGTATAATTATCATGTATAACGCATTCAAGTATAATGCCAATCAAGTATAACACAATCAAGTATAAATGTTTTGAGTATTTATACAAGTAAACAAGTAGTTGAGCATGTATCCCCCCCAAGAGTTAAAACAAGTACGAAAAGAGTAGGGGCTATGACTCACCTTAAGTCTATGTAATGAGAAATGAAAGTGGTAGTCGAATCGCGAAAGTCTCTAAGAGCAGCCTATAATAGAATGTTGCGACTTAGGTTTGGAGTAACGTCTAAGAATATGAAGAATTGCCAATATATGTCTTGCATAATGTTCATGATGTAGTACTTAGTATATAGTGTAAGTCTTTGAATATAAGTCGTTTATGAAACATGTATAGTTTGTACATCTTTTACTACCGTTCGGGCCGACATAATTCAGAAGTCATGGAGTAAACGTTTGAGGAGCCAGGACACTTTAACTCGTAAATCCACAACTCGTCTCGACGGCTTACTCAATGAACTCCTCACATGAGGCTCCCTACTATTGTAGTATTTGATAACATATATATATATATATATATATATATATATATATATATATATATATATATATATATATATATATATATATATATATATATATATATATATATAAGCTTTTTGATCTTTAAAAGTTATATGGTCTTTAGCCGTGGCTTTGCCGTGACCTTGGTCATTGTTACCATGGTCTTGAGACTCAACCTTGGCTTTAGACATGGTTGTGGTCTTGGCTTTAGGTCTTTAGACCTCTTGGTCTCATCTAATTATAACAATTATATAGTTACTTTGGTCTAAAAATGGGCTGTTAAGAATTTGAAGAACATTATCACTCAGAAAGCATTTTCAAGTCTCGAGCTTCTTTAATCCTGAACGAAAACATCGTTCCGGACAACTTTCGTGTTTTAACTTTTTGATGAATCGGACCAGAAGTGGGACTTTCAAAATCATAATTTGATCAGAATGCTATTTAGGCAGTTTTGCCGTTTTGGTTTCGCTAACTTCAAATGGTCATAACTTTTGACTCGTGTACTCGTTTTGGGTGATTCAAATTGCTATGTTTTCCTTGTTAAGTCCTCTTTAACAGTAAGTAAGTGTCAAATATCAAAGTTATACTATTTTGGTCGTGGTTCTCCATAAAAATCACTAGTTTGCTTGTTTACTTGTCATAAGTTAACATATGTATACCAATACTTGTTTTATCCATTTTTAAACATCATGAACACAATACAAAGACCATATATAGCATGAAAGAAACATAATAAGCATGAAATGATATTGAGCAAGAAAGTGTATAAGGGTTTCTTACAACTTTTGGCTTTCACTTAAGAAAGGAAGTCAAGTATAGAACTAGGACACTAAACCTAATCTTATAAACCCTTCACCATAACTCTTGTAACCCTTGCTAGCCTTGATCTAACCCTTGTGAAAACTATTTAACTTCAGCCCTAGTAACCTTGTGTGGCTCCTAATTCAACCATGGAATCACCAAACAAACTTAAGAACTAGGTAGAGAATACTAAGACCTTGAACTTTGTAGTGTAACTTATATATTGAAGATCAAAGGATCATGGTGCTAGGTATAATAGATGTGGCGTTTTTATGATGAATAAAGGAAAGGAGAATGAGTTTTTCTAAGTCATATGTGATCATTTATATAGGCTAGGATGAGGAGGTTAGGAAAGTGCCTTAACTTGGTGACAAAGTTGTAAATAAGTATGATCTAATGGCTAAAGTCAAGTTTTAACCACACATGGTGACTCCCCCCCTCCTAAGTCGGTTCTAAAAGGATAAGGGTGACTAGATGAGTAGTCATGGTCTTTGGATGATAATATCCTAAGTATGTAGCTAGTTTTGACTCCGTAAATTGTTAACCGTAAGTTTTTAAGTCACGAAACGTAAAACCGGGTATCCTAAAAATATAAAACTTATAAATATGGTTAAAAATGTCAATATAGTCCATAATAAAATATAAAATGAGTGATAGGTTCTATCGGGTGCGAAAACCCTGCTAAAAACTGGAAACACGGTCTAAAACGCGCAATTCGCGTAAAACGCTGAACTGAAAAACGTAAAATTCCGAAACTTTTGGAATTGTCCTAAAATGAGAAAAAATCATATTTCTATTGTTTATAATGTTTTATGGACATATCGGGATGCTAGAAGGACGTTTAAACCTAAAAGTAAATCTCGGACACGGCTTTGTGATTTTTGCAGAAATGATCCGACGAGCGTCAAACTCTCGGATTATCGTTAAAATAGTTTAACTTACGAGAATATGAAATAAAAATTTCTGAGATGAATAGTGAAAAGTGAATAGTAAAAAGTGAATAGTGAAAAGTGAATAGTGAAATTTTCGGGAATAAAAGTTAACCTGAAATTGCGAATTGTTACAATCTCTTTCATGATTCAAAATGAATTTATCACCCTAACTCTCGAACAATTTGGTCATATCCTCCAAATTCCATTTAGAGGTCAAGCCGTTTTCACAAACGAGTGGGACCTCGAATCTCTTAATCGCTATCGACCAACCTTCGGTCCCTATTTCGACGAAATTCCTCATCCCGACGAAATTCGTCAAATCCTTGGTGTGGAACGTGCCACCGCAAGCCGAATAATAAAATCCAAAAACGTTCAAATCTCTCCATACCAACTTCTCCTCAAGGAGTTGAGCCCCCACATGAAGCATTGGGAAGAACTCATTCGTGAGAATGCGTTTGGTACTGGAGGTCACCGGGACCATCTCCCGGCGTGCCTTGCTCACATGTTGTATTGTATAGCTTTCGAAAAGCCGTACAATTTGGCCTACTTCTTTATCAAACGGATTGAGTGTGCTAGAAAAACTCTCAAAGCCAATCTTCCATATGGAATGTTCCTCACTCGTCTCTATCGTCATGTTATCGAGTACTACCCCGATCTTGACAATAGTATCTATGAGTCCATCTACCCCACTTTACGTCCTCTCGCTCTAAAACAAGCTCGACGAACTCGAAGTGACAAGGGTAAATCTCGTCATCATAGCTTTCATGGATCATCTTCAAGACAAGACGATGACGATGAGGATGAAGACATCCATGATGCTAATACCCCTTCGTTCTCTGAGTTCGTTGACAATTTAGAGAATCTTGACTATCCTGACTATTCTACCCCATCTCCTAGTGATTAAAACGAAGAAGTGCTTCATGAACGAACTACCGAAATGCTTAGAAGACAAAAGAGCTTACATGAAGAAGTTAGAGGTGGTTTCAAATCGATCGGGAAGACTTTGAAGGGTATCTTCGGGAAGAAAAAGAGATGATATGCTTGGATTATGCTTGTTGAACAATATTTAATTTTTATGTCTTGTGTGGTGTTTGTCCGAAGTGTATTCGGAAGTACTTGTTATTTTCTTGGATAATTGTTTTGTGCACTCGATTAGGTTGTTAACTTGCTTATTTATGTTTTATTTATGCTTATGAATGCATGCTTTAACTCTTAGTCTATATACATACTTGCATGATTAGATTATCTATATATATATATATATATATATATATATATATATATATATATATATATATATATATATATATATATATATATATATATATATATATATATATCATGTATACTTATAATAGACCAAAACAAATGTGAAATGTCCAAATGGTGCTTGCTGCAAATACAAAACAGAACACAACATTTTTCCAGAAAATTTTTTGAAAAATTTTGGTTTCTGGGTCGTCAGATGGGCGGCCCCCTTAAATCATAAGGGCGGCCCCCTTAAAATTAAGGGGACCGGCCTCCATTTAAGGGGACCGGCCATCTGAAACAGTTTTTACACTGTTTTCTTTTGCATCATGTGATCCCTTTTGCTAGTCCCAGCTACCATTTCCCTTAAAAACTAAACTGATTTTGGAATCACATTACAATTTCAAATTAATTCCACTTCTAAACATGTTTTCCCACTATATAATCCCCATGCATGTTTAATTCACATTCCATCATCCTCAAACATTCATCAAACATCATCATGTCATCACCAAGAACCACCTATTCAAACAATGCCAAGAAACAAAAACTTGTCATCATTCCACCCAAACAACTCTTCATTGATCTTACAAATGAAGACAACACCACTCCATCTCCACCACCTCAATGTTCATCTCCTAGTGCACCAAATGCACCCTCCAAAACACCTTCAACAAATGGAAACTCTACTTCCTCCATACCATCCACTTCATCCATTAATGACTACATTAACACCCACTTATCTCCTCCACTAATAGTTCAACCATCACAATCTACCAATGAAAACACAACCCTTGCATTAACTCTCTCACTATCACCATTAACACCTCTTGATGCACACTTCTCATCATCCCCTATCAATCCACCAACCTATAACCCCGTCCCATGGAGCTTACTTGAAGCTCATGGTGACACTTGCCTTTGTTGCATCCACAACCGAACAATTGTGTTCGGACTAAGAGATGAAATGCAATACATGTTTTCTCACATTGAAAACTTGTTGCATCCACCACCAACAACAAACTCAACTCCTCCACCACCATCAACAAACACTCCTCCTCCATCACCATCTCCATGTTCACCATCCGTTCCTCCCAATTAAACATGCTTGATGTCTCACAAATAAAATTATGTTAAACCATTTTGGATGGCAAGCTCTAGAGAGGACTTTCATATTTGAGCTTTGGTTTATTATTTCAATGATGATTGTAAGCCTTTAAAGGCTTTTGTTAGTTGCATCACTTATTTCATTTGTTGATGTAATGCTTGATGAATTTATTTCACTTGATTTATGATATGGTTATGTTTAGCTTACACTTTTGCATGCTATATACATATATATGTTGCTTGCCACTAAATATTTTTGCAAGATATCCATATCTCGATTCCTTTTGGCCTCAAAACGAGGTGGAGTATACTTCAAGGGGGAGCTTCCATTAACATGGGATAACCTTTTTGATGCTAACAAAAAGCGGGAGAACTGATATAAACTCACAATAATACTTGAATATATACTAATTTTCGATTAATGAGTTTAAATTTTGTAATCATCAAAAAGGGGGAGATTGTTGACATAAATAATGTGTGAAAACGTTATTTATATCTTTCGATATCTCTGTATTTTGACGATCACAAAATGTAAAGTCGTCAATCGTATAATTACTACGTAAACAAGTATTAAGCTAGTTTATATCACTATATCCAACTTAATCACTTAAGGTATGAATAAACAAGTGCTTAATACATCTCATGATCAAAGGGGTATTTAATTAACTAACACAAAGTTTATTTAATTATATAAACATATTATATATTTTTGAAAAACACTTTTGGTAATAAAGAAAAATGTTTTATTCATACTAAATATATGAATTCAAACTTTTAACCAAAATCAGTTAGTTTTTCACCAAATAAACTTTCCCCACTAAAAGACAAAGATTCTGGCCGTTTCAGCTGGGCGGCCCCCTTAATTATAAGGGGCGGTCCCCTTAAAATTAAGGGGACCGGCCACGCTCCTCTGTCAGAATCTTTTGCCTATAAATACCACCTTAAACCTGGATTTTTTCCTCACCTTTTGCACGTAATTTTCAGATCTATAACTCTCTAAACATCCTCTAAAACCCTTTGATCATTTGTATATTAATCCTTGTTTCAAGTGATTCAATCTCTCATCATCCATTCTCATCCAAAGGGCAAAAGAAGAACACTCTTTCTACAACCAAGTTCAAGAAGTGTTGAAGAGTAGTTGTGCATAGTCTATATATACATTCATTTGTGAATATTGTGTAGTGCTTGTTATATATTGTTTAGAAGATATAGAAGTTGTGTAGAAAGTAGAAGTTGATTAGTAATGAAGTAGGTTTGTTGTGAAGATTGGTGTGAAGTAGAAGATTGGTGTGTAGAAGATAGGTGTGAAGAAGATTGGTGTGTAGTATATTGGTGTGAAGAAGTTGTGTAGAAGTAGTGATCAAGTTGTGAAGTTGTTGTGGTGTGTAAATTGGTGTGTAAGGTTTTCTCCGCCAAAAGGGAGTTTGTTGACATAGTGAAGAAAACTCTCGAGTAGGTGACTCGGGGAGTGGAGTAGGAACAAGGAAGGTGTCCTTGTAGCCGAACCACTATAAATCCTTGTGTTGTGGTTTGACCTTTCCATCTCTTCTCATTACTTATTTATTTACCTTTGCTATATTAGTTTTGTTAGTTAGTTACCATACAATAGTTCATATAGTGCAAGTATTGAGTTCACATAAACTAGAATCGAAGTTTTTAAAACAAACTTGTGTTTATAAATTTAAAAGGACGTAAAACTATTCAACCCCCCCCCCCCCCCCCCCCCCTTCTAGTTTTCCACATGGATCTTGAAAAACAAAGGTTCAAGGAAATTAATATTCACCTGAGAGAGAACATGAACATAGATATGATGTTGTGTTTCATAAATTAATAATAGTTCCCTCGTAGTGTGTTGTTCGGTACGAAATTCTTTATTAGATTTTTTAATTATTCATACTTAACAGTAAATTGGAAAAATCATCCATTTGGTTTGAAGTTTGAACTTATTGGCGTGCGTATCCTTGCTTCATAGGGAATTAATAATGATGGAGAGATGAGTCATGTTCACTGTCGTTTTCATTATCTCACATCCAAAAAAAAGATTAATTTAATTGAAATGGTATTTTGTTTAGGTGGAATGAGGATGTAGGCTATGTAAAAATGTTTGATTTTATTTGTTCATATAATTCATCTTGTGGCTGCAAATTATATTGTGTCTATGTAAAATGTTTAATTTTATTTGTTCATTTAAACATGTATGTTCAAAATATGTATATTTTAAAACACATATGTTTTAAAAAATGATTGCTTATAAATGAAATGCTTACAACATGTATGTTTTAAAAACAAGCATGTTTTTTATTTAGTAAGTATGTTTGGATTATTAAACATATATGTTTTGGACAGATACATATATGTTTACGTATAAAACATATATGTTTTGTATTTGAGATTATAAAACATATATGTTTTGTGTTTATAATTAAAAAACATGTTTACATCATTAGTTTAATATACACATGATTGTGCATATGCGTTATTTTAGTTTTTGTGATTAATTTTCATTTTTTATTTGATTGTGGTTTAATTGTTTTCATGCATGCTTGTTTCAGATTGATTGAAGATGATGATATCATTTAAGACCGGGAAGTGGATGAACACGATTATACATGAAGATATTTTACGACTTTTGGAGATATATAATTATTGCGTGTGTTTTTGTACTTGTAATCAAGTGAAATGTAACATTTAAGTATATCAATCGTGTTCGTATATTTATAATGATCTATGTTCATTAATTTATGTTTCAAATTAAAAAAATAAAATAATGATTAGGTAAAAATATTGATTTAGCATAAAAAAAAAAAAAAAAAAAAAAAAAAAAAAAAACATGTATGCACCTTGACTATTTGGAAAAAAAAAAACATATATGCATTTTGACTAATTGAAAACATGTATGCACCTTAACTATTTGGGGAAAAAAAAACATGTACGCAACTTTGCCTACTTGAAAAAAGAAAAAAAACACATATGCACCTAGACTTTCTAGAAACATGCATGCTATGAAAAAAAAAAACCAAAAATTATGAGCATTTAATACGAGATTTAATTTTTTTTTTTTTTTTAAATCTAAATATTGTCTTTTACTATATTACCCTTTAGCTTAAATTATAATCTTTAATATTTAAAAAATTCTCATTGATTTAGAGGAGTTCTCGCAGTTCTCGCACTTAACAGGGTTATGAAAATAAAGCACCCCTATATATATATATATATATGGATGACTTGGCAACAATAATTGTAGCCAATTGATTACAATTCTCCACTAAAATACATAAGACAATAAATCAGGGACCCACAGAAAGAGGTCAGGGACCCACGAAAAGATTCAGAGACCCACAATTTGTAGCACTAATTGTAGGAAGTTGGCTACAATGAGAAATGATCTTGATCGTTCATCTCACTAAACTAATATAAGGATATGATAGGTATTCATAATTATTTATTTATTTTTCATTAAAACCACTTTAATGCATGCGTTAATCTTCACTTCCTCCGTATACAACTTAAAATTTGACCAACTAATTTATTTTCTTATTCGATCGGTCCTTCTATTCGTCACCTTCAGTTGCATCTCCAGAATTACGTCACACACTTAACATTCAAGGAAAATGTCATACATTTTACATTGCCCCAATATGTTTATTATTTATTAAAGTAATGATTTATAAAATATGTAATTCTTTTATAAATATAGTTTTTTATTGATTCACAACTATTTCAATTAGTAAAATTTCAAGTACCATTTAATTGAATCAGCCCACCCAGGTTCTTTTCGGTAAGGAGTGATTCATAAAATAAAACAATAACTTACTTTTGGTTCACAAATGCAAATACTATTCAAAACAAAACACTAATTCAATCAAAAAAAGAAAAGAAAAAAAGACAGTAACATTTTTTTATTCACTAATTCGATTATGATTCATTAACCCGAATAAATAATGCATGATTCACGGATTGACAAAAGATACAAAATGAAATTACTATTATTTCTAATGATTCAATTTCTAAAGCTACAATGTTTTATGATTCAAGACCCAAAAAAGTGTGTGTAATACATGTTACATAAAAAAAATGAATTATATGTTTTCCTATATATATTTTCAAAAATCTTCTTGAATCTTCAAATAAGTTTGTATTTCACTTGGTGACTAATAATAAATGGAAAATATGAGTGATTTATAAAAATGCTTAAAAAATAAGATATGAACAAAAATGTATTTACAAGCATCATGCAATAAAATTCGAATTATTAGAAACCACAATTTACTTTTGGTTCACGAATCTAAATATTATTCATAAACTCGAAATCGATTATGATTCATATACTCATTCATAAACCTGAATACGATGATGATTCACAAATCCGAAACAAAACGCTAACAATTTCTTTGTTGATTCACTGAATAATAATGCATGATTCACGTACTAACAAATGATTAAAAATAAGGTGACTAGTTTTCTTAAGATTCACTTTATATATAGGCTACATTGTCTATGATTAAAAATAAAAAATACGGTAATAATGCATGTTACATTTAAAAATGTAAATCATATTTTTACAAAATTTTGCTTTTAGTGGCTTCCTGGGATTTCCAAAAATCATTTTGAATCTTCAAAACAAATATTTTTTTTATGTATCTGGTACTTGTACTAAATTTAAGAAATAAATGATTAAAATTGAGAATTGACAAAATATAGAAAGCATCATACGATCATAGAATTTTTAAAAATGATAATAGTTGGAGTCTTAATTGCTCATTTAATCCTTGCATGATTCTTCAATTACTATTTTACCCTTTAGATTCAAATTAATGAATTGCATATTGCATTAAAACTAATTGATTTCTATAGTCCAGATAGCTTCTCAATCTATAAACCTTTTCAATGGAACCAAATCTTATATATATATATATATATATATATATATATATATATATATATATACACACACACACTAGCTTATAGACCCGTTGACACCGGGTAATTTTTTAAAGAAATAGAGAAAATGAGATGATAAGAAAAGTAATAACGTAATCTTGTTCCATTTAAAATATGAAACAAAGAATGAGACAATGAGTCCATTATAAGATAAGAAATTGCTTATGTTACAATTACACTAACAAACGTCCAAGCTTGGGGTCTCCAAAATGAAACAATGCGTCAATTATCCGATAAGCAATTGAGTTTGTTACAACCGTACTAAAAAAATGTCCAAGCGTTAGCGAATCTAAAATTGATTGTCTCGAACAGAAAATGGTGTGTGTGAGCGCCTATCGATTTAAAACCCAATGTCCATGTCGTGAGCACCTAAGAGTCCGTAGATGACGTAAGTAAATGCATGTTGTTACTGATAATATATTATAATTGAGAACATGAGAAAGAAGAAGGGATGTGTGTATTTTACATACCTCTTGAAGTTTTGATTATAGACCTTCAAGTACTTCTCTATACAAGACATTTGTTATAGTTTTAGAGATATTACTATCCTGGTCACAAACGACAACCTTCAAACATTTCTTGATTTTTATTCTTGAAACAGCAATGTATAGTTGTCCATGTGTGAAAACAGGACGCACTTTTCAACATATTGCCATTTGCATCACAAATGAAAACCTTCAAACTCTTTTGCTTTTGAATCTCGCAACGGTAAAGTATAGTTGTCCATGTGTGAAAACTAGACGTGGCAGATACAGACCATCCTTTGAAAGTGATAGACTCCGGCTCTTGTTTACTGACATAGCAAATGAAACGGACACGGGATATTGTTTCCTTATGAACTTTAGCGAGAAACGTTTACAGACGGAGTAATTTTCAACTTCGCTATAATCACCGTCTTTATAAAATGTGTTCCTTTATTATCTTTGACTCAATTGAATTTCTTACTATCTTATTTTTGTGACTATGAAAAAAAAATCTTATTTTTGTGACATAATATTATCTTTACCATCTTATTTTTGTTACATGATAAGACTTATTTTTGTGACATAATATTATCTTATCGCTCTACCTCTTAATCACAGTTCGTACTTGTTGCCATGCATGATATCCTCTATCGTCGGCATCACATAGATAATGTAAGTGCTAGTCATTCTCTACATACTATCTTTACATTCGGGATCTATAAAGATATAATAGCGGGTCTTATTGTTACTTATACACCAGTATGACCTTTTGGAGTTCCCTAGTGTTGTTTCACGCAATTTTATTGGTAAGCTCCTTTACTTTATAAACTACTTCATGATGAAAATGTATTTTGTAGAAGACTTTTATATAGTATAAAACATGTCCGGATTTTTAACAACTCCTTCTTCCATGTAATATTTTGACAGGTGCGTTGTTTGTTTCCGTTTTAGCATCCCCAATGGTTTTAGCTATTAATTTGCTGCACTTGCCAAAAATTTAATCTTTTAGCAGGTCAGTTACATGCACTAAGTATTATTTGTGCAAAATGTGTATATCACTTCCTAAACATATTTAAAAAAAAAGTTCTCTGAATCATTTGTATCGTTTTGTCAAGTTCGTTAAGCTTTAGGGTTCTTCATCTTGGCCGCACTTCGAGTTTTACGTGTCCAGGTATCAACGACTTACTTCTTACTAATGTTGTCTAGGTAACTTCACTTATCTGTATATTATTTTTTGACCCGCAGTTGACGTAAAATTGGTATCATCCTTGAGCAGATTAGAAGTAAGTTTGGTCAATATTGAACGCGGTAACTATAGTTCCAGTTTCTAAAGGTTTCAATAGAACTTCAGCCGTGTTCCATCTCATACCAACTGACATTGATAGTTCCAGATTCATGCACGCCAACCGCTTGCTTTAACCCATCATCGATAAACCATTGTTGAATCTGCATTAATTTCTAATGGCAATTAGTAATTGGATTTTGTAAGTCTGGAAATCCTAAATTCTTAATGTTTGCTGTGATTTCTAAACTTAGAAGAGTGAAATCAGGATTGTATTTAAAAGAAAGGCATACATACAGGTTCCAAGATTGATAAGGGAGCACACGCCCATATATTTCTACCTGGCATCTACAAAACTGAATGTGCTGCACCAATACGCGTTTGAATGGTTCAAAGGTGAGTCTTGTATACTTAAAAAAAATGTTTTATATAAATCAAAATTAGCACAACTACTGATAACCTAAGCTGCTTTGTATGAGTGGCCATACCTTATCCCTTTTTGCCTGCAGCGTATTAAGTAGCAGAGGATGAAAACGGTACCTTCTATATTCCATGATCTGAATCTTTCAAAGTCTCGTGAAGAGGCACACTACATCTTTCAAAGTCTCGCGAAGAGTCACACTGTGTCATGTACCGTGAATGGAAACAATAAACATCTATTTAACATTTAAATAAAAGAAAGTGAAATGTCTAGTTATGTCTCCAAAATGGGTACCATATCTAAGCAAATCGACAACTTGGTTCCATCTAGTCACTCACAACGTATAATGCTTAAACGACTAATGTGGAGGAAGTAGATAGTTTTAATAAAGAAAAGCCCAAGAAAACTCTTGTATGTTGCAATGTATCCACGCACCTTGACATACTGGGCTTGCCGTTTTAGCCCGACCTATTCTTATAATAGTGTAATGTCCAGTTATCATTCTGTCACAACTCGTAATTTCAGATCCCTTGTTCAGATGTCAAAATTTCATTATTCATCTCAGAAGTTACTATTCATCAGTTACTATTCACCGATCACTATTCATCATTTTTTGCGTCAGTTTGAGATTTCAAGAAGTGTTCAGAAAATTCACTATTTACATGAGACTATTCATTTCCGAAGAGAAAACACTATTCGTGTACTTTATTCATTTCATCGTAAATTTAGTTTACGGGTAATTAAATTCGCGTAACCAGTCAGGTTAAACTACGAATTCAAGCATCATCAGTAGGGACACTTCATATGGACTAGAAATGGCTTACATATCATTACAATAGCATTTGCATACTATTCCACTCGTAGGATATTCCAATTACTATTTTTGGTATGATTGACTTTTTACGTATTTTTATTTTAAATAAACGTTAACACGCAACCAATAATGTGACTAACATGTCCGACGCTCTCGACTATGATCCTAATATATTTTTATATTCATTTTAATAATATATAAATTATATTATTAAATTACCTGGTATTTTGGAAATTTATTTATTTCGTATCGTAAGTTTACTAAAAATTACGACGGTTTTCGTAAAAACTAAACAATAATCACCCAAATACTCAATACTTGTACCCAACATATTTTCACAATTTTTATGACTTTATTATGTCCCGGTTAACTTCGTTAAAATTTATTTCTAGCAAACTCGATACTCGGTATTCCCTAAAACTATTAAATATACCCATAATACTACACAAAATCAACAAAGTCTTCACTAAATCCTCCCCCCCCCCCCCATGTGTGCCCCCCCTCCCTTGCCAATCACTTACACCATTTGAATAATGTTACCAACTCTAATTAATGAGCTAGCTTTTTTGTCTACAATAATACATATACATACCAAGATATTTTCTCATTCTGTTAGATCTAGCAAGAAACACTTATCTCTTTTTCTCTCTTGGGTGTGCTCGGCCAAACCACAAACAACAAGCAAGGATCATCAATTTTTCAAGATCAAGTGTTAATTAAGTCTCATATGTATTTCTAGTTAGGGTTTTGTGATAAAAACCCAACGTTTTATAAGTTTTCATCTCCATAAGCTCACTAATCTTTCAAGTAAGTTGTCAAAACTCATTTTTATAATTTATTCAAGCTCCTACAATAATCATACACTTTTTATACAAGATATACATACATATGTTAGTTTATACCACTCTATTTAAACTTTTATATCTTTTAAGCCTTAGAAATGGATAATAGGTAGATCCTTGTTAGATCCACTTGATTTATGATGTTTAGGAACCCATGACACCCTAAGAAGGTCTATGGTAAGATTAGACTAGATTTGTGGTGGTTGAAAGTGATTTGGTTAGATTTGAAACAAGTTTGAAACTAGGAAAATGATTTTTGAAACTATATATATACCTACTGTCCTTATTTTAAAAACGTGGGAAACTCAGGAACTCAGGGGCAATTTTTAACCAAAGATTTAGAAAATACTTTCAAAAACGAAACTTTTGGCGAAAGAACGGATTAAAACGAGTTTATAACGAAGGAGATATGATTTTTGCAAGTTTAACGACGAAAACTATTTTCTGAAAATTTAACGTGCTGTTGGACGATTTTCGACGGACAAATAGAGGCGTTAGGCGTAACCTAGAGGAGCCGAACTATCAAAAATACACATTTCAAAATCGACGAAACTATATTATTTTGGCAGCTACAATTGGAAATAATTAACTACGTACTAAATACTATATTTTCTAGAAATATTGTTAAAGAGCTATAATCTTAACCAATGAAGTACGTATGACCCAAAGCTTATTTATACGACTAATTGACGTTATTTTAAGGTTTTCAAAACGAGAAATATAACACTAACATTTTATATACGATATACTACGACAAGTTTTTATAAGTCTAGTTGGACTTATTTTTCCTAAGTATGAAAAATACCTTACTATTGACAATAACTAGTATTTTCAAGTTACGAGTGGTATAGTTATCATGTGCATGAACATTCACTACATTATTTCATGATCTAAAGTAGATCATATTCATTCATTTAGGTTGCGGCTAGTGTTCGTGCCTTGTTGTCCCGATCATTTCACCACATTGTACTATCACTTCAGGTGAGTTTTCATAGCCCCGTTTTCAATTACATATTTGATTTCAAATCCCACGGGGGAGAATACATTGCATCAATTATTTTTGTACATGCCCAAGTATTAAATTCCATACATTGCTTAAGTTGCCTTACTACCAAGTTAAGTCCCCTTTATTATCATGGACCGTTAATTATAATGCTAAGCGAGAGTGAGTGAATAGATCAATTGAGGGTGACGCCTCCATCCGTGTTTGGGTTGCTCCAACGGAATATGCATTTCATGTCTAAACTATTTGAGTGTCTGGTAAACACTCCTTTGGGGCCAATACAATATTATGTCTAGATTTGGGGTCATGAGCTTAAGAGACAATGTAGCATTTTTGACATTTTGTCGGTTTACTTTATACTTGTGGCTAATTGATTGATGCTAAACCACCTAACTTAAATTAACCAAAGAATGGTCAACTAAGTCAAATAGTCTATATCAATACTCCGGGTAATATAATGTATCACCGGGTCGTTAAATCCCGTTGAAGTGTGAAATGTGACTTTAGCGTATTAGGGATCGGGTAATTATTCACAGGAAAGGGTTATGATCAAAATTATTTGGAAATTATTAATAAAAATAGCTTAGGAAAGTTATGTGATGGATTACTGAGATTTGGATTACAAGGATTTGAGCTTAAACCAAAAAATTATACGTTTTAATTAAAAACGTATACTTATGAATCATACAAAAAGTACAACTGAAGAACTGAGAGGGGTAAAAGTGTAAATTTGATATTTTTACAATCCTATGAATTAAAGAAAATTTTAAGAAAAATAAAAAGTATTTTTATACTATTTAATTATTTAATATTAATTATTTTACTAATTATCTATTTAATACTAATTTAATTAATTAAAATTATTAAAAATACTAAAAAGGTTTAGAAAATTAAGAAAAATTTTATAAATCTAATTAACCATCATGGGAATCCTAAAAAATTATAAAAAGTTAATTCTAAGTATTTTTAAGCTAATTAAATAATTATTACTCTATTTATTAATTAATATCTAATTAAACTATTTAAATTATGAATACTATTAAATGAACAGTAAAAATTCTAGAAAAATTTATAAAATTATTTTAACTAAAATAAAAGCTATAAAAATTATAAAAAATTGGTTATACTATTTAAAAACTAATTATGCTATTTAATTGATTAATATTAATTAAAACTAAATTAAATTTAAATTAATTAATAATACCACTAAAAGACAAAATAAAAATCTGGAAAAATTTGTAAAATTACTTTAACCTAAATTGTAATTTCTAAAAATATAAAAGTGATATATTATTTAGAAATTAAATAAAAAGAAAAATAAATAGATAAAGCCTATTAAATAGAAGCTATCACTATTCTTAAAAGTTGGTTTTTTGGTTTTTTTCTTTTTCTAAACTAATTATAGGATAAAAATAAGCACTTTTAATTAAGACACTTTTTCTACACCCCTGGAAATAAGCACTTGGAGTGCTTATTCACCTCACAGTTGACTTTTGTTGACTGTGATGGTTAATAAGCTCAAAATGGAAATGTGGGGGTCCACAATAGTATTTCTTGGTTTCTCTGAGTCTAAGGAACACAAATAAGCAAGGATCAAGCAACAATCAGGCCTTAATAAGCCAAAAAGCAACAAATAAGCACTTTGCTTATTTGTTGACTGAGCAGTTGAGGGACAAACTTTATGGGCCAAACTAGGTAGGGTCCACAGATATTGGGGTCAAACAAAAGGTCAACCCTGATTCCTGGGTAGGAGGGGGGTTGAAAGATGCAAGGTCAAGGCTATGGGACCCACTGGGTCAGTCACAAACCACCAATGAAGTGGGGTGGGTTGCTGAGGTAACTGAGAGCAGGGCAAATAGGTTGCCCTGCAGGTCACTTTGAGACCTGTTTTAACCCACCAAACAAATTCTATAAAATCTGGAAAAATTTACAAAAATCTACAAAGTGGTAGAGAATAAGCACACAAATTTTCAGATCCTAAAACCTAGAAACCAACAAGTTACAATGCTTCAAAGATTGCTCAAAATGACTGAGGACTGCTTTTGACTTTTCCACTAAACCACTCAGTTTGACTTTTATGAACTTTAAAAGCTGATTTAATGACCTAATGAGCTAAGATAAGCTATATTAAAACTATTTTGGATGAAACTTTAACTTTTGAAAAGGATTTGTGGGTTTTGAACTTCAAAAATCACCACAGTGAACTGTGGTGATTATAAACACTTGATTTTGACTTTTGAAAGGTTTTGCACCAAAGTACTTGTTCCCCTGAGCTATATTATACACAACAAACTGTTACAAACTAATAGATGCTCAGAATAACAACCACAACACACTAAACAAAACACAACCAAACACCCTCTTAAAAACAGTTAAAGATGAGATTTCTATTTAAACAAGTATTGAACACAAACAGATGATTGCAACTAGTCTATAAGCTATTATATAAATGTAATGAACTTAAATTAACACCCTAAACTGCTTTAAGAGTAAAATTAAAAGAGTATGAAGCTTACAAAGCCTTCCAAGCTATTTAGTAGATACCAAGGACCAAACCAAACAAACCTATGCCCTCCCCTGAGGTTCCTAACCCACAGCCTTCCAATATGCACTGTGCTCCATGCTTATACAACCAATGATCACAATTTTTTATTTTTATTTTTATTTTTCTTATTTTCTTAGTTTTTAGTGAAAACTGAATTGTAGGAGTTCACATAAGCTTATAAAACTTGCATTATCTTATTTTTGAGCTTATAAGAGCTTCTGAGTACTTTGAACACAAATAACTTCACTTAATTGAAACTTGAAAATTTAAGTTAAGACTTGAAAAAGTGAAATTGAAACTTGAACTTCAAATTGATCTTACATTAATAAAAAGGTTACATTACATTGAAAATAAACTTAAATTACAAATTAACTAAGAAAAATTACACACTTTAAGCTTCTATGAGCTTATCCTTATATATCGACCTAAAAATAAGCCCCTAAGTCTTCCACACAGCTTCTTTTTGAAAACCAAGAGCCCCACATGCTTTGTCTTTGACCTCTGACCAAATCCCATCCGTCAATTTAATCTTTGTAGTATCCTAGCCATTGATTGGCATTTTGGCGCCAAAAGGGATACGGGGTCAAATTGGGTGGTACTGGTGAGGGAATTGGGGAGCATTTATGGTGGTGGAGTTGGTGGGTGAGGGCATTAATGGTCGGGGAGATAGTAGGTGAAAAGGCGAGGGGGGGGGGAAGGATTTCTCCCTGGTTTTCTGGGATGGTGTTGGGGGGAAGGAGATGGACGGGGTGTGGGGTTTGACCTGGGTCAACGCCCAGTTTTATTTAAAACAAAAAGTGGGCTTGGACTGGGCTTGGGAATGGATTGGGTTGGTTTTTTTTTTTTTGGGTTTAACAAATAAAAAAGGGTCCGGTTTGGAAAGGTTAATCACAAGGACCATTTTTGCAAACTTTTCAAAGTTGAGGGGTGTGAAATGTAACTTCCCAAAACTTCTTCAAATGATCAATGTTTCCAAATGCCAATAATTCAAGGACCAATTTTGTATTTTTTTTCCACTTTTTCCAATTTCAAAAACATCCCAGGGACTAATTTTGCCAACTTTGGATTTTCAGGGACTAATTATGTAATTTATGAAAACTTGCAACCCAAATATGATATTTTGACTTAATTTGACTTTTAAGACCTTGGGTTGACTTTTCCTTAAAAATAAATGCATAGGGACTAAAATTGACAAGTTTTGAAACTTGGGGGACTGAAACTGCCAATACTGCAAACTTTGTACGTTTTTCTTTGTTTTTGCATATTTTGCTTTTAAAACACATAAAACACAATCCCTGGGATAATTTAGGTATTTTGATATCTTTTTGATTGTTTTTGTGCGTTTTGGCAGTTTAAATATATCGAAAACGATGAGTGTTTGAGCACTCATCAATCCCCCACACTGAACTATTGCTAGTCCCTAGCAATCTTTTTAGAAAACTTGATGGATTTTAAACTCTTTACCAAAAGCCATCACTTCTGGAGTAGCCAGGTGTAAGAACTGTGGCACACCTGATAACCGTGTGATTTTGAGCAAACCACCAGCTTTCAACGGATTTGTTAAGTCTTTGCCAGGAGCCGTTTGCTCCTGGACTAGCCAGCATCTTGATGGACCTAGTCGACATCTTGGTGAGCTGATTACCAATTATGGATTTTCCACGGCCTTTACCACAAGCCATAATCTTGCGGGCTAGCCAACTCATTTGTTTTCGGGGAGTTGATGACCCACACAATTTTGGGCAAATTGCCAGCCGTCAACGGATTTGATTTATCTTTACCAAGAGCCGTTTGCTCCTGGATTAGCCAATCCCTTTTGTCGCTTAGACGAGGCGGACTGATTACCCTAAAAAAATTTTGAAATAAAGTGAAAAATTTTTGAAAATTTTGGCCAAAACGGGGGGTACTTGAAAGATATTTGCTAAAATTCGTTAGAATTTCCCCCCCACACTTAGAAATGAATATTGTCCTCAATATTCCAAGTCCCGGCTATTATGCCGAAGCTAGGAACGTAAAAAGCCAAGATTCGAATCTAACTGCGGAAATACCAATTTCACTTTATTTCTATATATACAACTTTTTTTTTTTTTTTTTTTTTTTTTTTTTTTTAACTTATATACATATATACATTTTTTTCAAACAGCGGGGGGTTGGCCATTCCCCCACACTTAGTGGTAGAAAATAGAAAGAATCAGAGATACGGGTGAAAACCCGTATTGTTGCTAATTTTTGGTCATCGAGTCGTTAGCTTGACTCTATCCCCGAATTCAATTGTCCTTGGGGAAAGTTTGGAGATCCGGGACGACCATGGATGGTACGTCCCCTCCAAAGTAGTGCTTTAACCGATGCCCATTCACTTTGAAATTTGGACCGTCACTTTGAGATAATTCGACGGTACCATAAGGATAGACTTTTGCGATAGTGAATGGACCAGTCCATCGGGTTTTGAGCTTTCCCGAGAAGATCTTGAGTCTAGAATTGAAAAGAAGGACTCGATCACCAACGTTGAAAACGCGGTTTTTGATTTTTGAGTCATGAATCTTCTTTGTCTTTTCTTTATAGATCAAAGAGTTCTCGTAAGCCTGATCACGCAGTTCGTTTAATTCATTTAGTTGAACTTTTCTATGATCACCCGCCGTTTTGAGGTCGAAATTGGCATGCTTGAGAGCCCAATAGGCTTTGTGTTCAAGCTCGATCGGAAGATGGCACGCTTTCCCGTACACAAGTTTATAAGGCGTACACCCAATGGGTGTTTTGTAAGCCGTACAGAAAGCCCAAAGTGCATCATCTAATTTGTCCGACCACGATGCACGATTTTCACCTACAGTTCTCTCCAATATTCTTTTAATGCCCCGATTGGACACTTCGACTTGTCCACTTGTTTGAGGGTGGTACGCAGTGGAAAGACGGTGAGTCACACCGTATTTTTGCATGACTTTGTCAAACTTGTCATTACAGAAGTGCGTACCACGATCACTAATAATAGCACGTGGAGTTCCGAATCGGGCAAAAAGAGCTTTTAAAAATTTCACCACTACTCGGGCATCATTTATGGGTAAGGCTTTTGCCTCAACCCATTTTGACAAGTAGTCAACTGCCACGAGTATGTATTTGTTGCCGTGAGAAGATGGAAATGGCCCCATAAAGTCGATGCCCCAGATATCAAAGATTTCACAAACTTGAATTGCATTCTGAGGCATTTCATTCTTTTGTGAAATATTCCCGTGACGTTGACAAGCGTCACAGGACTTGACCAAATTTTGGGCATCCTTGTAGATTGAGGGCCAATAAAAGCCGGAATCAAACACCTTTTTGGCGGTGTAGTTGGGATTGTGGTGGCCCCCCGTGGGACCAGCATGGCAAGCCTTTAAGATTTCAGTGGCTTCCTGACCATACACACACCGCCGGATGACTTGATCCGCGCATATCTTGAACAAATAGGGGTCGTCCCAAAAGTAGTGTTTTACGTCTTTGAAAAATTTATTTTTTTGTTGGGACGACATCCCTTTCACAATGAAATTACCCGCCAGATAGTTTGCAAAATCGGCAAACCATGGGGTAATCGAGTCTCCACGAAATGAAACCGCATTGAGGGTTTCGAGAGGAAATGTTTCATTTATTTCCTTTTTCTCGAAATCATTTTGGTGAGGGTTTTCAAGACGGGAGAGATGATCAGCAGCTAGATTCTCAGCTCCTTTTTTATCACGAATAATGATATCAAATTCCTGAAGGAGGAGAACCCATCGGAGGAGTCTCGGCTTTGCATCCTGTTTTGCAAATAGATATTTCAAAGCCGAATGATCCGTATACACTATGCTTTTAGTCAGAATCAAGTATGGCCGGAATTTTTCAAAAGCATACACCACATCTAATAATTCTTTTTCAGTGGTGGTGTAATGACTTTGTGCCTCGGTCATAGTCTTGCTGGCATAGTGTATAGGCTGAAAATGTTTTGTTTTGCGTTGCCCCAAGACTGCCCCTATAGCATAATCACTAGCATCACACATGAGCTCGAAGGGCAAGTCCCAATCGGGGGCAACAAGAATCGGTGCCTCGGTAAGCCTTTTCTTTAATGTTTCAAAGGCTTCGATGCACTCGGGGGAGAAGATAAAAGGAGCATCCTTCTCGAGGAGATGGGTCATGGGCCGGGCAATTTTTGAAAAATCTTGAATAAACCTACGATAAAAACCGGCGTGACCCAAAAAGCTCCTAACACCTTTTACGGTTGTGGGATGAGGCAATTTTGCGATGACGTCCACTTTGGCACGATCAACCTCAATCCCGTTTTTTGAAATTTTATGGCCGAGGACAATGCCCTCTTTGACCATAAAGTGACTCTTCTCCCAATTTAGACATAACTTTGTGTCTTCACAACGTTTTAGCATGCTGTCTAAATGGGAGAGACATGTTTTAAACGAATCCCCAATGACCGAGAAATCGTCCATAAAGACCTCCATACTTTTCCCGATCATGTCGGAAAAGATGGCCATCATACATCTTTGAAACGTGCCCGGAGCATTACATAAGCCAAATGGCATACGTTTATATGCGAAGGTTCCATAGGGGCACGTAAAAGTGGTCTTTTCTTGGTCTTGCGGGTCAATGGGAATCTGAAAGTAACCCGAGAAACCATCGAGGAAGCAATAGTACTCATTCCCCGCTAGTCTCTCGAGCATCTGATCCATAAAAGGCAGAGGAAAATGATCCTTACGGGTAGCGTCATTCAATTTACGATAATCAATGCAGACGCGCCAACCCGTAACCAAACGAGTTGGAATTAACTCATTCTCCTCATTAGTGACAACGGTAATGCCACCCTTTTTTGGAACACAATGGATTGGGCTGACCCAAGGACTGTCCGAGATAGGGTAAATTAATCCGGCATCAAGAAGTTTTAAAACCTCTTGTTTGATAACCTCGTGGATTTTTGGATTTACCCTTCTTTGTTGTTGGACCGCTGGTTTGAAATCGTCCTCCATTAAAATCTTATGAGTACAAAACTCAGGGTCAATGCCCTTGATATCTGAGAGACGCCAAGCAATTGCTTGTTTATGAGATTTCAAAACCTTGATAAGAGCAGCCTTTTCCTCATCGCTCAAGTCTTTGGCAATTATGACGGGTAATTTATCATCACCCTCCAGAAATGCATATTCAAGATGAGGCGGCAAGTCCTTAAGTTCAACCTCGGGGAAGTCATCAGTTTTCTCAACATGTTTGACCTCCTCATTATGAAGTTGTTGTGGTAGAACCTGAAGATGAGAGGGATCCTCGTTTAACAATTTTTCAAGCAGGAGAATATCCCTCTCGAGGTCGATCTCTTGGCTATCGACTCCATCGGGAATCGAATCACTTTTGAGAAACGCTTCCATTTCTTCTAAGATGAAGTCACTTCCCTCAAACGGAGTGAGGGAAGGAGAAGAATTGGCTATGATGGGGTGAGAAGACTGAGTGAGATTTTCACTCGAAGAATCATCAATGAAACCTAAAATCTCTTGAGCATACTCCTCAGCAGCAACATCGATGACATCAATTTGATTCACCGACTCACAATCATAATTGGAGGAGTATCTCGAAGTTTGATTTAGGTTGAAGGTAATAGCTTCCGTTCCAACACGCAATGTGATCTCATGCTCAAATACATCGATAAGAGCGCGCCCAGTTCTGAGGAATCCCCTACCAAGAATGAGAGGGACCCTAGAATCGGCATCAAAGTCAACAATCACAAAATCTGCTGGAAAATGGAACTTTCCCACCTTAACGAATACGTCCTCGGCAATGCCAATGGGACGAGAAATCGAGCGATCGGCAAGCTCTAAAGTCATGCACGTGGGAGTGAGTTCTGGGAGAGAAAGTTTCTTCCATACAGAATATGGCATCAAGTTGATGCTAGCACCTAGATCGGCCAGGGCGAAGCAATCAACCATACCCGGGAAAGTACAAGGAATGAGAAATTTCCCGGGATCTCCAAGCTTTTCAGGAAGCTTTTTCAAAAGAACCGCAGAGCAGTTCTCATTCAGAGGAGTTCTTGCCATCTCGAATAACTTTTCTTTATTACTCAACAGATTTTTGATTGTCGATGCAAACTTGGGCATCAAGAGAATAGCGTCCGCGAAGCTGATATCAAAGTGCAAATCTTGAAAGATTTGGAAAAATTTATCCATTTGGTGATTAGCTTTTTCGCGGAGCTTTTGTTCACTGAGACGTGAAGGATATGGAATAGAAGTTTTGGATTTCGGGTTGTCCACTGGAGTTTCTGGTGGTTCAAAGACAACTCCAGGCTTACATCTGGTTTCAGGATTATCCTGAGGTTGGACGTGTGCTGTACTTCGTGTGCTAGGAATTTGCACCTTGTCCTTTGTTACCTCAGGCTCACGATTCACTACCTTAGGAGGAGAGGAAGAAAAGTTAGTAGGAATCGCGGGCTCATCATATGAAGCACCACTTCGTGTTGTGATCGCCTTAGCATCGCCCCTCGGGTTAGCGATCGTGTTGCTCGGTAAAGTAGTACCTGAGCCCGAGGGTCGATCATTTAAAGACTTCTTAATGTCAGAAATCTGGCTGACCAGCAACTTGTTCAACTCTTCTTGGGACTTCATAAATTGCTTCAACAATTCATCAGATGAAGACCCGGTTGGAACAATGGCTTGATTCGGATTAGGAATATTTGGGGCTCGATTGTTCAGGTTGGGGCCATGATTGAAATTTCCTTGATTTTGTTGATGGAAATTCCCTTGATTCTGGTGATTGTTTCCATGAAAGTTCCCGGGGTTGAAATTACCCTGACCTTGGTTCCGGTTAAAGTTTCCTTGATGTTGAAAACCTTGATTTTGAAAACTTTGGTTTTGATTTTGAAAACCGTGACCCTGATTGAAATTATTTTGGTTTTGATAACCTTGGTTAACTCTGTTTTGGTTTTGGCCACGGTTTTGAACATTTTGGTTTTGATTAAAACCGGGAGGTCCAGGATAATGGTGAGGACGATAGTTCGGGTCAATAGGAGGACGGTATTGATTTCCCCCTTGATTTTGGGACCCGACAACAGCATTAGCTTCATATGGAGTACCATCAGTAGCTGTGCAATTGTAGTAGGCATGCGGCCCACCACAAGTCACACAGACTTCCACTTTTTTAACCTCAGCATGGGGAGGATGTTGTGGAAATGAGACTTTCTTTGTTTGGGCGAGAACCAAAGCTTGGATCGCTTCAGTGAGCTTGTCAAGCTTAGCATCCGTGCTAGATTGACCCACAGAAGATGAAGTAGAAGGACCCGCATTAATTTGGGAAACAATCGGTTTGCTTCTTGTGGAGCGGACCTTAGACTTGTTTTCTATGATTTGCAAAGCTTCTTTTGTGGTTCTACTCAAAAAATTTCCTCCCGCGGAGGCGTTGAGAGAATCCTGATCAGCTTGGCTCACGCCATTGTAAAACGTATCGAGTTGCATCAACTCAGAGAAACCATGATGTGGACACTTGCGAAGTAATTCTTTGAAACGATCCCACGCTTCACCAAAAGATTCATCGTATTTTTGAGTGAACTTGGTGATTTCGTTCTTAAGACTCGTGGTCTTGGAAGGTGGGAAGAATTCATTCACAAACTTTTTGACGAGATCTTCCCAAGTCTCAATAGATCGTGGAGGTTGTTTTTCAAGCCAAATCCGGGCTTGTCCCTCCAATGAGAATGGGAAGAGAAGGAGTTTGATTGCTTCACACGGGACATTTTTGTACTTGATGGTTGATGTGATTTTATTGAACCATCGAATATGAGCATGAGGATCGTCCCGCTCAAAACCATAAAATTGGCTTGAGGTTACAAGATTGAGTAACCCGGTTTTGAGCTCAAAATTATCAGCCACAATGGCTGGGACAACAATGGCATCTCCGTAACCCTCGATGGGTGCTTGGAGAAGTTCACACATGGGACGGTCTTCCGCCATGGTGACAGTGGGTGTGGCAACAGTACGGATCTCAGATCCGACTGTTGGTGCTGAACGTCGTCGAGGTCTTCTAGGTTTCCGAACAAGCTCACGTAATGGGCTCGTGGACCTTGAAGAACGAGTGCGCATGCACTAAAAACCAATCAAAACAAAAATCGAGGCAAAACAACAGTGAACTTAAACCAATAATCGCAAGCAAGTGGCTTCTTTAAGAAAGGTACACCACTCACAAGGATACAAAGGCAAGTTTTAATCTTTCTGATTGGGGACTTATTATGTTCACACCACCAGTTGGTAGGTGTTCTGTCTTGGTTTGCGACGGTTTATTTTTATGTAGAGTTATTATAAACAAGAAAGAGACGGATGTTTTTGTGTTTTGTGAATGGGTTTAAAAACTTTTGGGAAATATTTTTGGTATCGTCTCGTTTACCAAAATCGTTTTTCTTTAAGAATCACCTTAAAAGAAAACCGATTCAGAAAACGTTACGATTTGTTTTGTTGTTTTTAATTTTAATTTTTTTTTTTGGTATTTTAACACTTTAGGAAAAGTGTTAATGACTTTTTTTTTTTTTTTTTTTTTTTTTTTTTTTTGTATTTTGATTATGAAAATAAACACAAGTGATGGTATTTGTACAGTGAAAGATGTGAGATAATACTAATCTCAAATAACGCTAAAGATACGCGCACACTTCCCCGGCAGCGGCGCCAAAAATTGATTGATGCTAAACCACCTAACTTAAATTAACCAAAGAATGGTCAACTAAGTCAAATAGTCTATATCAATACTCCGGGTAATATAATGTATCACCGGGTCGTTAAATCCCGTTGAAGTGTGAAATGTGACTTTAGCGTATTAGGGATCGGGTAATTATTCACAGGAAAGGGTTATGATCAAAATTATTTGGAAATTATTAATAAAAATAGCTTAGGAAAGCTATGTGATGGATTACTGAGATTTGGATTACAAGGATTTGAGCTTAAACCAAAAAATTATACGTTTTAATTAAAAACGTATACTTATGAATCGTACAAAAAGTACAACTGAAGAACTGAGAGGGGTAAAAGTGTAAATTTGATATTTTTACAATCCTATGAATTAAAGAAAATTTTAAGAAAAATAAAAAGTATTTTTATACTATTTAATTATTTAATATTAATTATTTTACTAATTATCTATTTAATACTAATTTAATTAATTAAAATTATTAAAAATACTAAAAAGGTTTAGAAAATTAAGAAAAATTTTATAAATCTAATTAACCATCATGGGAATCCTAAAAAATTATAAAAAGTTAATTCTAAGTATTTTTAAGCTAATTAAATAATTATTACTCTATTTATTAATTAATATCTAATTAAACTATTTAAATTATGAATACTATTAAATGAACAGTAAAAATTCTAGAAAAATTTATAAAATTATTTTAACTAAAATAAAAGCTATAAAAATTATAAAAACTTGGTTATACTATTTAAAAACTAATTATGCTATTTAATTGATTAATATTAATTAAAACTAAATTAAATTTAAATTAATTAATAATACCACTAAAAGACAAAATAAAAATCTGGAAAAATTTGTAAAATTACTTTAACCTAAATTGTAATTTCTAAAAATATAAAAGTGATATATTATTTAGAAATTAAATAAAAAGAAAAATAAATAGATAAAGCCTATTAAATAGAAGCTATCACTATTCTTAAAAGTTGGTTTTTTGGTTTTTTTCTTTTTCTAAACTAATTATAGGATAAAAATAAGCACTTTTAATTAAGACACTTTTTCTACACCCCTGGAAATAAGCACTTGGAGTGCTTATTCACCTCACAGTTGACTTTTGTTGACTGTGATGGTTAATAAGCTCAAAATGGAAATGTGGGGGTCCACAATAGTATTTCTTGGTTTCTCTGAGTCTAAGGAACACAAATAAGCAAGGATCAAGCAACAATCAGGCCTTAATAAGCCAAAAAGCAACAAATAAGCACTTTGCTTATTTGTTGACTGAGCAGTTGAGGGACAAACTTTATGGGCCAAACTAGGTAGGGTCCACAGATATTGGGGTCAAACAAAAGGTCAACCCTGATTCCTGGGTAGGAGGGGGGTTGAAAGATGCAAGGTCAAGGCTATGGGACCCACTGGGTCAGTCACAAACCACCAATGAAGTGGGGTGGGTTGCTGAGGTAACTGAGAGCAGGGAAAATAGGTTGCCCTGCAGGTCACTTTGAGACCTGTTTTAACCCACCAAACAAATTCTATAAAATCTGGAAAAATTTACAAAAATCTACAAAGTGGTAGAGAATAAGCACACAAATTTTCAGATCCTAAAACCTAGAAACCAACAAGTTACAATGCTTCAAAGATTGCTCAAAATGACTGAGGACTGCTTTTGACTTTTCCACTAAACCACTCAGTTTGACTTTTATGAACTTTAAAAGCTGATTTAATGACCTAATGAGCTAAGATAAGCTATATTAAAACTATTTTGGATGAAACTTTAACTTTTGAAAAGGATTTGTGGGTTTTGAACTTCAAAAATCACCACAGTGAACTGTGGTGATTATAAACACTTGATTTTGACTTTTGAAAGGTTTTGCACCAAAGTACTTGTTCCCCTGAGCTATATTATACACAACAAACTGTTACAAACTAATAGATGCTCAGAATAACAACCACAACACACTAAATAAAACACAACCAAACACCCTCTTAAAAACAGTTAAAGATGAGATTTCTATTTAAACAAGTATTGAACACAAACAGATGATTGCAACTAGTCTATAAGCTATTATATAAATGTAATGAACTTAAATTAACACCCTAAACTGCTTTAAGAGTAAAATTAAAAGAGTATGAAGCTTACAAAGCCTTCCAAGCTATTTAGTAGATACCAAGGACCAAACCAAACAAACCTATGCCCTCCCCTGAGGTTCCTAACCCACAGCCTTCCAATATGCACTGTGCTCCATGCTTATACAACCAATGATCACAATTTTTTATTTTTATTTTTATTTTTCTTATTTTCTTAGTTTTTAGTGAAAACTGAATTGTAGGAGTTCACATAAGCTTATAAAACTTGCATTATCTTATTTTTGAGCTTATAAGAGCTTCTGAGTACTTTGAACACAAATAACTTCACTTAATTGAAACTTGAAAATTTAAGTTAAGACTTGAAACAGTGAAATTGAAACTTGAACTTCAAATTGATCTTACATTAATAAAAAGGTTACATTACATTGAAAATAAACTGAAATTACAAATTAACTAAGAAAAATTACACACTTTAAGCTTCTATGAGCTTATCCTTATATATTGACCTAAAAATAAGCCCCTAAGTCTTCCACACAGCTTCTTTTTGAAAACCAAGAGCCCCACATGCTTTGTCTTTGACCTCTGACCAAATCCCATCCGTCAATTTAATCTTTGTAGTATCCTAGCCATTGATTGGCATTTTGGCGCCAAAAGGGATACGGGGTCAAATTGGGTGGTACTGGTGAGGGAATTGGGGAGCATTTATGGTGGTGGAGTTGGTGGGTGAGGGCATTAATGGTGGGGGAGATAGTAGGTGAAAAGGCGAGGGGGGGGGGGGGAAGGATTTCTCCCTGGTTTTCTGGGATGGTGTTGGGGGGAAGGAGATGGACGGGGTGTGGGGTTTGACCTGGGTCAACGCCCAGTTTTATTTAAAACAAAAAGTGGGCTTGGACTGGGCTTGGGAATGGATTGGGTTGGTTTTTTTTTTTTTTGGGTTTAACAAATAAAAAAGGGTCCCGTTTGGAAAGGTTAATCACAAGGACCATTTTTGCAAACTTTTCAAAGTTGAGGGGTGTGAAATGTAACTTCCCAAGACTTCTTCAAATGATCAATGTTTCCAAATGCCAATAATTCAAGGACCAATTTTGTATTTTTTTCCACTTTTTCCAATTTCAAAAACATCCCAGGGACTAATTTTGCCAACTTTGGATTTTCAGGGACTAATTATGTAATTTATGAAAACTTGCAACCCAAATATGATATTTTGACTTAATTTGACTTTTAAGACCTTGGGTTGACTTTTCCTTAAAAATAAATGCATAGGGACTAAAATTGACAAGTTTTGAAACTTGGGGGACTGAAACTGCCAATACTGCAAACTTTGTACGTTTTTCTTTGTTTTTGCACATTTTGCTTTTAAAACACATAAAACACAATCCCTGGGATAATTTAGGTATTTTGATATCTTTTTGATTGTTTTTGTGCGTTTTGGCAGTTTAAATATATCGAAAACGATGAGTGTTTGAGCACTCATCACTAATTTACATACGATTTAACTTACAAACCTATGATTATTCACCAACATTATTGTTGACCGTTTTCGCAATGTATTCTCAGGTAACTAAGACATATTCTTCATGGCATGCATGGAGTCATATCATTGAGTAACAAGGATGACGCGTCTCATTTTGGATTTTCATGCACTTATGAACTATCGTTTGATTGTACTAAACTTATTTCCTTAAACTTTTCCAGACTTTTGGGACCTATGTTTTATAACTCTGAATATTTTAAATGAATCAAACGATGTATTTTCAAAACGACACTTTAGGTCGTTCAATATAACTGTAACTGTGGTGCTATGACAGTCACCCCCAGGTATTCCATTCCGCTGCCATTCAGGTATTTTGGGGGTGTGACAGATTGGCATCAGAGCTAAGGTTATAGCGAACTAGGATGTATCTTGGACCCTAGACTATAACCACATCATCATAGCATCTCATCATTTCATCATAGGTGCATATTCGTTATACATATTGTTTCATGCACACACTGTGCGAGTTATTTATACCCATACGCATATATGATTATGTTGACCTGGTTCACAAGTGACATGTCTTCAGATACCCACCCTGTCATCCTTTCATCGGATTCCGACATTGAAGATGCCTTGTCATCTTCTACTACCATTGTTCTACCAGTTACATTTACGCCGCCATTAACACCATTGAGTTGTTATAGGAACAGGGTTTTCCTATCATCCAACCCATACATAGAATGCCGTTTGGTAGAGTATTCATACTAAATCTTAATGGACCTATTAGGATGCTTATTGCAAGGGAGATAATATGTTTTCTTTCCTTCACTAGTAGGGCGCTTACTACTCAGGTACTACCACCACCGTCAGCTACTTATTTCACTAATTGGTCGTCCCATAGTGCGTACTTCAGTTTTACCTCTTAGATATCGCTAGATAGCGCGAAAGAGGGTAGTATTCCATTCATTATTATCACCATCATCTCCTAACTCATCACTAGGATCTCATCGTCATCAATGTTATTCTCATCCTTTAGTGTACCACCACTGTCATTTCCCTTTTCCATTCCCACTTGCCATGAATTAGATAACACCTTGTGGATAATACCAAGATCACTGACTCAACAGGAACATCCGCAGGTTCCTCAAGAATGGCTTAGAATCTACACTATATAGGACTTGATCGATTCACAACTCAAGACTCCACTTCAGGACTAGACTAGACTCATATCCTTGCTAGCTTTTACTATTATCCTAGCCACGTGTGGCATAGTTCAAAGAAACCGGTAGTATTTTGATTGTTTTACAACGGAATCACCAAGTATTGACTCTACCATATGGGTATGGTTATGCTATCTATGATATCGGTCCATGTAGACCAAAATTTTCATGTATTATATTCAGGTGTTGTGATTATATTTACGATATTTCGTGATTACACCACATTCTAAGTCGATAATTACATCATTTGTCGCTCTAGCAACACTACACCGACCAAGGTGGTCACATTAGTAGATTTGACATGTAATTACAACTTTGGAAAGATGCAAGTAAGACAATAGGATTAATAAAGACGAAGATGTCTTTACGATTAGATGGTCATGTTGACCAAGATAAAAGTGACTACCCTAGTTTTCGTGTTTCGGAGATAATAACAATTCAAGTAAGTCAAAGTCTAATTAAATTTTTGAACAAACAAAAAGATTTCTTGCAAATCTTACGAAGTACGAGAAATTATTGATTTTCAATGGTTGGATTAAAATTCATTTTTGTTTGAGCAACTATCTTCTCGAACTCCCTTTTTCCAAAGACATATATATATGAGATATTGTTTTTATCAAAATACAAAATATTTCGTAGTCATATCTTTTACATAACGATATTCATTACAAATTCAAATAAAGTCACTCCAAAATACATTTATGATCAAATTTTCACAGTGTTTCACTCAAATAAATGTTGTTAATTTTAGAAACCATATCTCCAAGAAGGAACACGCATAACTCATGAACGAATCTCGAAAGCAACCACTATACCTACTTGCTATTTGACCTTAGATGCGAAAGAAACCCCTCTACCAGAGATTGCCAATATTGATACATCATACCTTAACACCAATACTTCAAATTATGACTTTTTCGCTCATTCCATATTATAAGACCCTCACGCTAGTATAAGTTCATTGGATTAAAAGATCAAGGTACAATTACTCAACAAAATTTATATTCTTTTCGGAGATCGATATAGCTTAGTCACATTGGGACAAGACCTCATTTTCATGAAAGGATATCGAGAAGTTTCACCTGACCATAAGACATTTAGCTTGCATTCATGGAAAATCAAAACATCATTTGATGTGGTACCTACTTGACTCAGATCACCCATACAACAATTTCCATTCTTTATACATTTTAGTCATGCCTAGAAGGATTACGCATTTGAACCTGCGAATTTTACCGAGTATAAATTCTCGAATACTTCAAATCATTGGCACCAAATTTCTGCCCTATATCATTCAGTTGACTGTAGATGCCTTAAAGACACGTTCATCTTTCACGCTCTCAATATCACTACCATATTCTCGACCACTCCATAATCATGTACCACTACCCTCTTATGAACTAAGATGTTTACATTCTTAAAATAAGTGGATTAGTAGACTATTACCATACCATAAGATTCACCCACGTATCCAATAAACCATTCAACGAATTTTACTTCAAGCTATTTTACTATCATATGGGGAAATTGTTTAACAGAATTTTTAAAATAAGCTATTTTATTGCCACCCTATAAATTGGTTTTTCCGTCATTACACAAAGTATTTCCTGTTATTACAAGAAACAATTTTTATGTTACCTTGAAAAGATATATCTAGAATACCATTTTTCATAACAAAACGTTGAACACCATCTAAAACTTTTGAGAAAAATACTGCTATTTTGACTAAATCAAGCATCGTATCATTAGTCCTCAATTAAACATTGCCTGATCACCTATGTATAATTCAGGAAGGATTATGCCATGAAGAAAATAATTACCTTTTTAAAGGATTGTTAATAACAATCTTCATTTAAAAGCTTTGTAAACAAGTAAACTCTTTCATAAATATCTCTTTTTGACAAACCCTCCCTGGATACTTACCCCACCTGTCATTAAGGCGGATTTCTCCATTGACTTCTCTAGGAGAGACTTTCCATATCAATTACAAGGAGGATTCCTCGATACGAGAAAAGCAATAAAAGGATTACGGAACTACTAACCTAGACTAGAAGTATACAGTAAGACAATTTATAACTCAACAACCATTCTAGGATACCACGAGACCATCCGAACCACCATCTCTGACCTAGTTTTCCAATTCTATCATTCAAAGGTACTAGCTAGATTGAGTTACAGGATCGAACACAATGTGAAGGTACGCTAAGCAACACTATAGAAATAAACCAAGCCTCCTAACCGATACTGTAGAGCCTTTCATTTAAACATGGCCTAACTGTACGTAAACTTCCCTGCCGTGAGTTTTCGCAAAGTAAAATTTATTTGAATTAAGGATATCGATATAGATTCCCTTAAGGCATTGTATTCTCTAGAAATTCTAGATAACCTCACCTATACATCAAGAGAGGCATCAGGCCCAAGCATATCTCCCCAGCTTCATGTGGAAATAAAATAGACATTCATCGACATAGTATCAATTTACACTTTCATTTTGCCAACATGATGACAATTTCAACGATAAAGCATTTCAGGACTTAAGTTGGTTGAATACCTAGGCTTGTAGTTTTGCCAGATAACCACCAATAGGCATCTTCCAATATCAGGAACTAAACGTTAGACAACTATGCATTTATGCGAACATTACATATCCTACTATTTTATCCTTGTTAGTGTTTTCACTTTTGAAAGAAGTTGATTTAAAAATTGTGTTTATACAAATCATATATCTCGTAGAAAATAATTTTTGAATTGCCTATTTTGAACGAGTACGATCCTTTTTAGTCCATATTTAGCAAAAACCATTGTACAATGGGAAATATATAAACATCAAACTTTGGTAACCAGTCCTATTCATAACATGTTTGAAAACCGCGTCACATTTCCTAACTATTGAATTTTGAATCATCAAGAAGGATATTATTTAGTAAAACATTTGCTCCATTTTCTAAATTCGTTTATTCAGAAAAATATTTCAACCAAAAACTCAAAATCGTGAGATAAATTTTGAAAACCAATCACCATGCTACATCGCTTATGCATTTAGGGCTTTGTGATTTGACAATAAGGAATATTGGAATATGTGATAAAGGAAATTAGGAGGGACACCATAGATCAATTACAAACGTCAGTAATGGAGACCAAGCACAATAGGCGAAGAAAGACACATGTCTTAGCACCCATTAGACCAAAACGCAAGGAATCAAAATTGTTACCCATATCCAATCTTCTTCGTATAACACCTTTTTCGAAAAGTATAACGTTGTAGAATTAGTCACCAGATTCATTGTAACCGTTTCAATTATTCCTGATAAAGGTGATCGAATCACCTCAGACTTCTAGCTATCATTTTAAGATTTCCTTCGGAACCCCATTTAGATGTAAACACCGCCTATCATCCTCAGACCAATGGTCAAGATCGAGAGGACAATTCAAACATTGGAAAGATATGCTTAGATAGTGAGCAATTGACTCTAGAAATGGTTGGACTAACCATTTATCATAAATCAGATTCGTTTGCAACAATAGTTATTGAATGAGCGTAGAGACTACACCAATTGAGGCACTCTATGGTCGAAGTACCAATTACCCATTTACAGACCGAAATCGGAAAGTTAAATTCATTGGTCTAGAACTAAACTATGGAACAACAAAGGAAATTTCACAAGTCAAGAACCAGTTACAAGCAACGAGGAACTGGTAGAAGTTAGGTTGGTGCATGACGCACATCATGCGGATTGGGTATCCCTGAACAACAAACCATCTAGATTCAAGTGGGAGAACGAACTAAATTGAAAGCCTTGCCTTGGAAAGACATGATACAATTTTGGTAACACGAGAGATTGAACCTCTAGTATATTGGACCATTTAAGATTCATTTTAGAATCGACCAGGTGACATACAAATTTGAGTTCTGGAAGAGTTCAGCAACATATATTACCCATATCACATTGTAAACCTCAAGAAGCGCTGATTATCTATTGACGGACCGAACGCGGAAAAAGCCAAACTCACTATTCCTGTAAGCACTCATGAAATAACCAGGAATTTCCTGCAAATCAAGAATCATTTACAAGTCGATAAGTTGTAAACCCTTAGAATTTCAAGTTGGTGGTAGGGTCACGTTAAAAGTTCTGCCTAGGAAAGACATGATACCATTCAGAAAAATCAAGGAAGTTAAATTCGATGTACACTGGACCATTAATATTTCAGACAGGGTAGGCCAGTAACCCTCAGACTTGAGCCTTGTTGGAAAGTAGCAGGATTACACAAACATGTTTCACAATTTCACATCCTGAGAAATGACTTTCAGATTAGTGACTCATGATTCCAATTGGAAGGAATCCAACTCAATGACAAACCTAAACCTGGTAGGAGACCAAGTAGAAATCATGGACCGTGAGGTCGAACGGTTGAAGCAAAGTTGAATTCCTATCATGAAAGTTCGTTGGAATTCTTGAAGAGGACCCGAATTTACTTGAGAACGGGAAGACCAAATGCAACTCAAGTATCCATGTCTTTTTACCGAATATACTTCAGAGACCAACCAAAACTGAACTTCGGGACGAAGTTCCTTTTAGAGGGGAAGACTGTCACAACTCGTAATTTTAGATCCCTTGTTCAGATGTCGAAATTTCATTATTCATCTTGGGAAGTTACTATTCATCAGTTACTATTCACCGATAACTATTCATCATTTTTGGCGTCAGTTGAAGATTTCGAAAAGTGTTCAGAAAATTCACTATTCACATGACACTATTCATTTCCGAAGAGAAAACACTATTCATGTACTTTATTCATTTCATCGTAAATTTAGTTTACGGGTAATTAAATTCGCGTAACCAGTCAGGTTAAGCTACGAATTCAAGCATCATCAATAGGGACACTTCATATGGACTAGAAATGGCTTACATATCATTACAATAGCATTTGCATACTATTCCACTCGTAGGATATTCCAATTACTATTTTTTGTATAATTGACTTTTTACGTATTTTTATTTTAAATAAACGTTAACACGCAACCAATAATGTGACTAACATCTCCGACGCTCTCGACTATGATCCTAATATATTTTTATATTCATTTTAATAATATATAAATTATATTATTAAATTACCCGGTATTTTGGAAATTTATTTATTTCGTATCGTAAGTTTACTAAAAATTACGACGATTTTCGTAGAAACTAAACAATAATCACCCAAATACTCAATACTTGTACCCAACATATTTTCACAATTTTTATGACTTTATTATGTCCTGGTTAACTTCGTTAAAATTTATTTCTAGCAAACTCGATACCCGGTATTCCCTAAAACTATTAAATATACCTATAATACTACACAAAATCAACAAAGTCTTCACTAAATCCTCCCCCCCCCCCCTCCTTGCCAATCACTTACACCATTTGAATAATGTTACCAACTCAAATTAATGAGCTAGCTTTTTTGTCTACAATAATACATATACATACCAAGATATTTTCTCATTCTATTAGATCTAGCAAGAAACACTTCTCTCTTTTTCTCTCTTGGGTGTGCTCGGCCAAACCACAAACAACAAGCAAGGATCATCAATTTTTCAAGATCATGTGTTAATTAAGTCTCATATGTATTTCTAGTTAGGGTTTTGTGATAAAAACCCAAGGTTTTATAAGTTTTCATCTCCATAAGCTCACTAATCTTTCAAGTAAGTTGTCAAAACTCATTTTTATAATTTATTCAAGTTCCTAAAATAATCAAACACTTTTTATACAAGATATACATGCATATGTTAGTTTATACCACTCTATTTAAACATTTATTTCTTTTAAGCCTTAGAAATGGATAATAGGTAGATCCTTGTTAGATCCACTTGATTTATGATGTTTAGGAACCCATGACACCCTAAGAAGGTGTATGGTAAGATTAGACTAGATTTGTGGTGGTTGAAAGTGATTTGGTTAGATTTGAAACAAGTTTGAAACTAGGAAAATGAGTTTTGAAACTATATATATATATATCTACTGTCCTTATTTTAAAAATGTGGGAAACTCAGGAACTCAGGGGCAATTTTTGACCAAAGATTTAGAAAATACTTTCAAAAACGAAACTTTTGGCGAAAGAACGGATTAAAACGAGTTTATAACGAAGGAGATATGATTTTTGCAAGTTTAACGACGAAAACTATTTTCTGAAAATTTAACGTGCTGTTGGACGATTTTCGACGGACAAATAGAGGCGTTAGGCATAACCTAGAGGAGCCGAACTATCAAAAATATATTAATACATGTTAAGACAAACCTGTGGATATAAAGAACGAGGAAAATGAACTTAAAACGACAAAGATATACACATTTCAAAATCGACGAAACTATATTATTTTGGCGGCTACAATTGGAAATAATAAACTACGTACTAAATACTATATTATCTAGAAATATTGTTAGAGCTATATTCTTAACCAAAGAAGTACGTATGACCCAAAGCTTATTTATACGACTAATTGACGTTATTTTAAGGTTTTCAAAACGAGAAATATAACACTAACATTTTATATACGATATATTACGACAAGTTTTTATAAGTCTAGTTGGACTTATTCTTCCTAAGTATGGAAAATACCTTACTATTGACAATAACTAGTATTTTCAAGTTACGAGTGGTATAGTTATCATGTGCATGAACATTCACTACATCATTTCATGATCTAAAGTAGATCATATTCATTCATTTAGGTTGCGGCTAGTGTTCGTGCCTTGTTGTCCCGATCATTTCACCACATTGTACTATCACTTCAGGTGAGTTTTCATAGCCCCGTTTTCAATTACTTATTTGATTTCATATCCCACGGGGGAGAATACATTGCATCAATTATTTTTGTACATGCCCAAGTATTAAATTCCATACATTGCTTAAGTTGCCTTACTACCAAGTTAAGTCCCCTTTATTATCATAGACCGTTAATTATAATGCCAAGCGAGAGTGAGTGAATAGATCTATTGAGGGTGACGCCTCCATCCGTGTTTGGGTTGCTCCAACGGAATTACGGATGCATTTCATGTCTAAACTATTTGAGTACCTGGTAAACACTCCTTTGGGGCCAATACAATATTATGTCTAGCTTCGGGGTCATGAGCTTAAGAGACAATGTAACATTTTTGACATTTTGTCCGTTTACTTTATACTTGTGGCTAATGTACATACGATTTAACATACAAACCTATGATTATTCACCAACATTATTGTTGACCATTTTCGAAATGTATTTTCAGGTAACTAAGACATATTCTTCATGCCATGCATGGAGTCATATCAGTGAGTAACAAGGATGACGCGTCTCATTTTGGATTTTCATGCACTTATGAACTATCATTTAATTGTACTAAACTTATTTCCTTAAACTTTTCCAGACTTTTGGGACCTATGTTTTATAACTCTGAATATTTTAAATGAATCAAATGATGTATTTTCAAAACGACACTTTAGGTCGTTCAATATAACCGTAACTGTGGTGCTATGACAGTCACCCCCAGGTATTCTATTCCGCTGCCATTCAGGTATTTTGGGGGTGTGACACATTGAAGCTCTCAAGGTATTAATTTTTCTTGTCGAGCACGTATCCACGCACCTTGACATCACCTGTTAAAAAGAAACACCAAATTGAGCCCTTGAAAAAAAAGGGTTTAATAATATATAAGCTACCTTTAGTAACATCAAAAGATCCGGAATCAACATGATTGATCAAGTTAAGCATTTTGAATTCATAGGATTTTGAGATTAATGAATGAAACTAAAAACATCTATTCATTTTTTTACTACTTTAAATTGTGTAAGCACCTATTCATATTTTACTGCTATTAGTGTGTGTATTTGCTTACGGCGAACGAACTTTCTGCTGATGTTTGTTGGGACTAAGAAAATTGACAGCCATGAATCTAAAATCTTATTTGTCTCTATTAGTACCAACATTTATTATTAAATAAAAAAATAATGCACTGCTATATCCGTACCTATGACAGCTAAACTGTACCGAACACCGTTTTGATTACAAACTGTAGCACCATTCTACAATAAAAAGCTACCTACAAAAAAATAACAAAATTCAAACCATTTTCTATAACTTTGTACATATAGTTAGTCATTCAGAAGATGTAAAATATATGTGCTTGCTTACCTGATGTGGTTCCGCTACCTGAGATGGATGGTGACATCTTTGTCTGGTGTTGAGCAGCATCATGTAGACCTTTATTTGGCTCTTGATTCTGTCAAAATAATGAAATAGGTAAATAGAAAATAAATGGAAAACGTAATGAAATATATAGCATATTGTATGTGCGAGTGTTTGGGATAAATGCATAAATAACTTGTATAAGAATGGAATCATGATATGGGAATCTATACTATATAGGTTACTGTCGCTTGCTTATGCCAGATGGCCATTAATGCTGATAAAACAGTCTTAAAAGAAAAAACTGCACCCGATTCCAGTACCATCGTATGGTATTTTTCCTTGCATTTTAGAGATCCCATTTCATGCAAGGTGTCTTATAAACGTATGCTGCAGGTGACATTTGGCTAATCTAAAATTACATATAGCTGTAACTTATATGTTTTTATTTGGACTTCGTAAAACCTAACATTTGGCAGGTCTAAAATTAATTTAAGTAAAAGGAAAATGAATTAGGCGGGTCAAACAATTTGAAAGTCAAGACCAATGGTATTCAGATGCATCAACACCTTATACAAATTATCCAAAAAGGTTCATTATTTTGCAAAAATTTAATACTGTAATAAAATTAACCTTTATTTGTAAAAATAATCAAAATTGTGCTTATCTGCAACCTGAACTTATGAAGACCCACCCAATTAGCCACATTGGCATTTGAAATACACCTCGCATATCTGCTAATAAATAGTGTAATCCATTCAAAGACGGGATCTTAACATAAATTGGAAAGTAATATAATCAAAATCTGCTATGCGAGTATGTACTAATAGCATAGCTTTTAAAATTAATACTTTGTATATTTCCTTCAACGCATGATCACATTACGCAACACAGGATGTGCAATGCGTTAAGTTCTGATTTTCCTCATCTTAGTACCACCATGTATAGCGTTATCTAAACATGAATGCCATATAATTAAAAATTAGAGAACAACAATTTCACATCTAAAATCTAATCTCCTATCCTTTTATAAACTGCGTAATCAATTTACTGATTGACTAAGTTACCTCATCAAAATTGATCACATAACTAATATTATAGCCTACTACAAAAAATCCTATTGCTTTGCTCTATCCAACAAACATAAGCTATTGATTACATTGGAAATATGAATTACTTTCACATTTCCCTCAACACATTATCAAATACCAGAAGGCACCAAGCCATGTGCGATCACCTTATTCACCTTGATCTTGCAACTACACAAATTCAAAGTCTCTACATATGTTCAGATATCCAAATATTCATGACTAAACTAATCTACATAAACAATAATAGAAGTTTTATTTTTCTTACCAGAACACATAGGATTAAAACGATTGGTGGTAAACACATCATCAAGATTCTTATAGATGGCCACAATTTTCTCCATGAAACGAGCATGCTTTACCTCTACACAAAACACCAATCCATTTGGAATAAATGTCAAAATTTTTGAATAAATATCAACTTATCAAAGCATATTCATATTGACAAATACACGATTATTGGAAAGCAGATATTAAAAAAAATTAAAACAATTCATTATAAAAAAAACACATAGCACAAACAGACCACTAATCAATGTAAAGTATGTTATAATACTTCTGCAACAAAATAATTGTAATTTTTCCTACTTCAATACTATATTGGAGAAGCAACATTTGCTTATTCAAGTTTCTTATTACAATCGTTGTCAGCCAAAATATTATTACATATTGGGGCAACTATATTTACAAATTTTGTAATTTTATTTCCTGCATTATTGTTCCAAATATTGGTTTCTGAGTGGTTCCCCCCCCCCCCCCCCCCCCCCCCTTTTTGATGTTCCACTTTTTAGTTTTTGAATAGTTCGCCATAAATACCTTTTTTATTCTTAATACCGCAAGCAACATTAATAAAATAACAACAATGAAATTGGAAGTGAATCATGCACGCATAGAAGTCTACAAATATGCATTAGAATAACAGTATAAAACATCTGTGTCTAAATAAAAAACCAAAACAATCAGCATATATTTAACAGTAAAAAGTAACCAAACAAATTTTGCAAAAGTACCTAAGTTGTATCGTTCCGAAATCTCTATTCTGAAATTTGACCTGAAAAAAAAATTGAAAGTAATTTAAATCACAAAGAAACATCAATTATTGCAAAAATAAATAAATAAAATAAAAAAAAAAAGGAAAAAAGGTAAAAAAGGCAAAATGGAAAAAAAAAAAAAAAAAAAAAAAAAAAAAAAAAAAAAAGGCCAAATAAATGGAAAGAAAAGACAAAATGGAAAAAAAGGCCAAATAAATATATATCTAATTAAATAACAAAAGCAAAAATTATGTACCTGATAAGGCGAAAAGTGTACCGCTTTTAAAGGGTCATTTAAGCCCGAATTCGAGATTATTTGATCAATTATTGCCCTAAATCGTTCTTTTTGTCATTTTAGGCACTTGATTGAGCCTAAACAGTCAGATAATATTGACCAAGTGATTTGGTCAACAAAGTCAAATAGTCTAAGGTCAATGCTCCGTGGATAGTATAGAGTTTCCCCGGGTCGTTATGTCCCGACGAGATTGAAATGGTGTTTAGAAATGTTTGTGGGAATGAGTGGCACTGAGAACAGTAACCAATAAAGATTTGGAATTGATTACACTACTGATTACTTGGTATTTAAGCAAATGAAACAGTATTAACAATTACAGAATCACATATATGATTAAACGTAAACAAATTAACAATCAGAAATGTTTACAGACAGAGAAAAATGTGAGTTTTAAACAATTTACAACTACAGGGGGTGCAAATGAAAATTTTACAAACTTAATTATTAAAAGAAAATTAAATTAAAAAGAAAAATATTTTTTTAATTATTTGATTATTTAATATTAAATATTTAAATAAAACTATTTAATTATTTACTTTAAAACTATTTAACTTATACTAAAAAGATTTATATTACAACTTTAAGCTAGAAAATTGCAAATTAATTTTTAAAATTCTAAAATGACTTAAAATAAATTTAGAAACTAAAAATACCTATTTTTGTCTTTTTGTGGATTTATATTAATTAAATACTAATTATATTAATTAAACTAATTAAACTAATTTAAATTACTAAAAATAGCAAAATGACTTAGAAAATTCTGAAAAAATAAAACTAATTAACCATCTCAGGAATCCTAAAAAATTATAAAATGTTTATAAATATTATATTTAGACTATTTTACTAATTATTTACTTATTTATTAATTAAAATCTAGTTTAACTAAATTAATTAAGAAAAATAGAAAATAAACAGTAGTAATTAAGAAACTATTTTCTAAAAAAGGTACTGTTGTTAACTAAAAATTTGTAAAACTATTTAATATACTAATATTACTTAATTATTAATTAAACTAATATTAATTCTAATAAATACTAAATTAAAAGAGAAAAATTACTGAAAATACTTTAATATAAAAAAAATTAAGAAAAATATAAAAATGATGAAGTGCTTAATAATAAGCTGAAAAGAAAAATTAAATAGATAAATCCTATTAAATAGAAGCTGTCACTAATTTTAAAGTTGGTTTTTCTTGGTTTTTTCTTTTTGACAACTAATTACCTACTGAAAACAAACAACTTTTATGAAAACACTTTTGTTGTGGCTTAATAATAAGCAGTGTGCACCCCCAAGTACTTAACTGTTGGATTTTTATCTTATTAGGACTTGTGGATTATTGGAAAAGCTATCAAATGAACAAATAAGCCATGACACATGGATATCAAGTTGAAATAAGCCAAATAGCACAGATAAGCACACTGAATAAGCTATAGAAGCCAAATAAGCACTTAACACAACACAAGGCCAAAAAAGGCCTTACACAAGGACCTTTGGACCTCTGTGGGGTCCACAGAAGTGAAAGGGGGTCCAAAGTGAACTCTGACCCTTAAAGTTGACCTGGTCAACAACCAAATAAGCCAATAAGCAGAGCTTATGGCTTAGTGTTGAACACTTGGTGGGGCTTGGTATATTGGCTTAAACACTGAGTTACTTATTGTACACAAAGAAATGGGCAAACTAAAAGCTGCTTGCAGCCCTACCAAATAAGCCAAGGATAAGCAAATAAGCTCAGAACCTTAGAGATTGGCTTATGGGGTTTCCAAAAAGCAAATAAGCTAAGGGTGGGGCCCACTAATGAACTAGCTATGGTCTTGTGAATGTTGGTGATCAATACTGAGTACTCAGCATACTTAGTGAAATAAGCTAACTTTCAGGCACAAATAAGCTATGGTTCAGAGAACTGAGATCCAATTTTCTTTCAAAACATAAAAGATAAGCTGAAGAGCTTTCGAAAAAGCTAAAATACAAGCTCTAACAATTTGATTTGCACCCTGGAGGGGGGTTGGAATTTTGACCAAAATACACAAAGTGCCCTGGTGCAAAAAAAAAACGGTCTTGCCCAGCAGGCTTAAAAAAGCTGTTGCACAAGCTAGAAAAAAAATCACAAAAATAAGCTGATGGTGGGTTTTGAAAGTTAAGCTGACAAACTATGACCTGTAAAAAGCTCAGGGTCCAAATCCAATCACAAAAATCAAAACAATTCTTCCCATTTTTGGTTTTCTATAAACACTATGAACTTTGACTTTTTGATTTTTACTTTCTGTTGACTAAAGTGAACTAGAATCTTGATTTTATGATTGATATTTGTTTAATAAGCTATATTAAGGCAAAATTAAGCTACACCACTCACTTGTGAATGGAAATGGGGCATAAGCCACTCTTTAACCAACACAGAGGGTTAATAAGGCCAATGTCTATGTGATTTTGACTTTTTAATGATCAAAGCTTGTGTTTTAAGGTTGCACTAAGCTAATATGACACTAGGTTACTTGTATGAACTAAAAACAACAACCAACTAAGGATTGATCACTGAGTAAAAGACAATTCCAAACACTACTTATTAAAGACAGTTTTGAAGAAACTTATGTAAAAAGAAACCCAAGCTTAATCTACTGACTAATAATACCCTAATAAGCTATAAGCAAGCAAATGAAACACAAATAAGCAATCACAGAACACTATAAATAGTTGGAATAAAAAAATGGCTTACAAATGCCTTCCAAGCAATCTTCCAAGGAACAAGGACCACAGAACCATTACCTAATGAACCTCCACAGGTTCTCTAACCCAGGTCCATCCAATATCTACCCTTCTCCAGCTACTTGATCATCATCATTGGTATTTTTTATTTTTTTTTATTTTCTTATTATTTTTTTTTGGTATTTTTGATTTCTTATAACTACTGAGTTTTAAGAGTTTCTAAAAGCTTAAATAAGCTTTTAGGAGCTTATGTGAGCCTAAGAAGTCCAGATAAATAAACAAAAGCTACCATTAAGCTAATTGTGGATTTTGAAACAAAATGAAACTTGCATACACAGAGAATTGGACTGAAACTTGAATTATATTATTGAAAAGGTTTGGATTACAACTGAAAACATGAAATACAAGGTTTGAAAACTAAATCATACACTAGGAAATTTAAAATTGCTTAAACGATATACATAAAAATATTTTAGACTATGTCTTCTTCCTTTCCGCTTCATTCCCTTTTATAGCTGAGTTTTTGAGCTCCTTGGGTCCCCTTGAGCCTTTCCCACTTCTATTTTAACCATTGGATCGTCACAATTAATCCTGGCTGTTTAAATTGTTTTTGGCGCCAAATAAAAATAATCCCAATTGGCTGTTTTACGTGCATAGGGAGGGGGAAGCATTAATTGTGGCTTGTTTTGGTAGGTGATGGTGGTGGAGTGGGCGGTGGAGATGTGATAGGCAAGTGGGGTGGTTTTGCAGGGTGGTTTTGGAGAGGGAGGTGGTATTGTGGTGTGAGGGAAGGGATGGGTTGACTGGTATTGACCAGGGTCAAACCTTTGACCCTGCGTTGTATTAAAAAGGGAGGGGATTGGGCTGGTTTGTTGGGCTTGGGGTGTTGGATTAGGATGCGTTGGGTTTGTGTTTGTATTTGGATCGGATTTGGATATTAGTAATAATAAGGGTCCGGTTGGTTTGTAAGATATCACAAGGACCAAATTTGTAATAATCCAAAAGTTGAGGGTCTGAAATGGTAACTTTCCCTTTGTAGTCAAAAGGGTTAAACATGCCAAGTTTTAATAGTATAAAGACCAAATGTTGATTTTCCACTTTTAACTTTCTAGGGACCAAATATGTCAACTTTGTAAACTCCAGGGACCAAACATGTAATTTTGCCAAACTTTCCACTTCAAGGACCATTCCTGCCAGAGATGAGTAGCACAAGGACAAAAATTGATTTTTTTCAAAGTTTTTAAATCCCAGGGACCATTTTTGTAGATTTTGCAAAGTGCAGGGACTAAACTTGTAATTTTATGAAATTTCACACCAAAGGACTAAATATATTTATTTGTGATTCAAAAGGACCTTTGGTGATTTTTCTTCCAAAATAAAAGCTCAGGGACTAGATTTGACAAGTTTTGAAAATTGAGGGACTAAAACTGCCAATTATGCAAACTTTGTTCATTTTTCATTTGTTTTTAAACATTTTGCATCTGAAACATATAAAACACAATCCTGGGATATTTTTAGTATTCTGATGCATATTTGAGTGTTTTTGGATGTTTTGGCAGTCCAGATGAGACAAAAATGATGAGTATTTACACACTCATCAATCCCCCACACTAAAATATTGCTAGTCCCTAGCAATCTTTTATGAAAACTTAATGGATGTGAAGTCTCTTTACCAAAAGCCATTACTTCTGGAGTAGCCAAATGTTTCAGTTCAAGTAAGAACTATGGTACACTGATAACCATATGATTTTGAGCAAACTATAAGTTGTTAACGGATTTGATTTGTCTTTACCGAAATCCGTTTGCTTCTGTACTAGCCAACTCTTCACGGTTAAGGATATGGTGAGTTGAATCCCATAAAATTTTTGGCAAATTGTCAGCCATCAACGGTTTTGAGTAATCTTTACCAAGAGCCGTTTGCTCCTGGATTAGCAAGTCCTTATGTGATTTAGACATGGTGGACTGGTTACCATTTGTTGTGTTTAGTGCGAAGCACTTCCACTAAATTTTTTTTTTCTAAAACGGGGGTATTATGGTATTTATAGGGTAAAAATGTGATCAAATTCGCCTGAATTTCCCCCCCCCCCCCCCCCCCCACACACACTAGAACTGAATATTGCCCTCAATATTCAAAGTACCGGCTATTATGCCGATAATTTGAAAAACTTGGATTTGAAAATTTGAAACTTGGGAAAGTGTAGGAATAGCATTTTTTTTTGAAGATATCTTTATGTACAACAGCATGGGCAATTCCCACACACTAATTTGTTAGAAAAGAGAAAGAAGTCACAAATATGGGTGAAAACCCATGTTTTGCTAATTTTGGTTCACCGAGTCACTAGCTTGACTCGATCCCCGAATTCATTTGTCCATGGGGAAAGTTTGGAGATCCGGGACAACCATGGATGGTATGTCCTCTCCAAAATAGTGTTTCAAACGATGACCATTTACTTTGAAGTTAGGACCGTCAAGTTGAGATAACTCAAAGTCCCATATGGGTAAACTTTTGCAATAGTGAATGGTCCAGTCAATCGGGTTTTTAGTTTGCCCGAGAAGATCTTTGAGTCATGGATCTTCTTTGTCTTTTCTTTGTAGATCAGAAAGTTCTCGTAGGCTTGATCACGAAGTTCCGTTAATTCATTGAGTTGAACCTTACGGTGATCACCCGCTTTATGAAGGTCGTAGTTTGCATGTTTCAAGGCCCAATAGGCTTTGTGCTCGAGCTCGATCGGTAAATGACACGCCTTCCCATATACAAGCTTGTAAGGAGTACACCCGATGGGTGTTTTGTAGGCTGTACTGAAGGCCCAAAGTGCATCATCTAGTTTGTCCGACCAATAGGCAAGATTTTCACCTACGGTCCTTTCCAGAATCCGTTTAATACCATGGTTAGAAACTTCCACTTGCCCACTTGTTTATGGGTGATACGCGGTGGAAAGACGGTGAGTGACACCGTACTTAAGCATGACTTTTGCGAATTGGTCATTGCAAAAGTGTGTACCGCGATCACTAATGATAGCACGTGGAGTTCCGAAACTAGCAAAGAGGGATTTCAAAAATTTCACAACAACTCGGGCATCATTGGTGGGTAAGGCTTTTGCCTCAACCCATTTTGACAAATAGTCAACAGCCACGAGTATGTACTTGTTTCCACGAGAAGATGGGAATGGCCCCATAAAATCAATGCCCCAAACGTCAAAGATTTCACAAACTTGAATGGCATTTTGTGGCATTTCGTTCTTTTGTGAAATATTCCCGTGACGCTGACAAGCATCACAAGTTTTGACTAAGTTGTGAGCGCCCTTATAAATTGTGGGCCAATAGAAACCGGAGTCAAACAACTTTTTAGCGGTGTAGTTTGGACTATGATGTCCCCTGGTGGGTCCAGCATGGCAAGCCTTGAAAATATCATTGGCTTCCTGTCCGTAAACACATCGCCTGATGACTTGATCGGCACAGATTTTGAACAAATAGGGGTCGTCCCAGAAGTAATGGTTAACGTCTTTAAAGAATTTTTTTTTTCTGTTGGGACGACATCCCCTTCACAATGAAGTTACCCGCATGGTAGTTTGCAAAGTCGGCAAACCATGGGGTAGAAGAGTCACCACGAAAAGAAACCATATTGAGTGTCTCGAGAGGAAATGTTTCATTTATTTCCTGTTTCTCGGACACATCCTGGTGAGGATTTTCTAATTGGGAGAGATGATCAGCAGCCAGGTTCTCGGCTCCTTTTTTATCACGTATTATGATATCAAATTCTTGGAGGAGGAGAACCCAATGGAGTAGTCTCGGCTTTGCATCTTTTTTTGCAAAGAGGTACTTCAAAGCCGAGTGATCCGTATACACAATGCATTTGGTCAATATCAAATACGGCCGGAACTTTTCAAAGGCATACACCACTGCTAATAGTTCTTTTTCAGTGGTGGTGTAATGACTCTGAGCCTCGGTCATAGTTTTGCTTGCATAGTGTATAGGCTGAAAGTATTTTGCTTTTCGTTGCCCCAAGAACGCACCTATGGCAAAATCACTGACATCCCAAATAAGCTCAAAGGGTAGGTCCCAATCGGGGGCAACAAGAATCGGTGCCTCAGTAAGCTTTTTCTTCAGAGTTTCAAAAGTTTCGATGCACTCAGGTGAGAAGATAAAAGGAGCATCCTTCTCGAGGAGATGGGTCATAGGCCGGGCGATTTTGGAGAAATCTTGAATAAACCTACGATAGAAACCGGCGTGACCCAAAAAGCTCCTAATACCCTTGACGGTAGTGGGATGAGGTAATTTAGCGATGACATCAATTTTGGCTTTGTCAACCTCAATCCCGTTTTTTGAAATTTTATGGCCGAGGACAATGCCCTCTTTCACTATAAAATGGCTCTTCTCCCAGTTGAGACTCAAGTTTGTGTCTTCACAACGTTTTAGCATCTTTTCCAAGTGGGAGAGACAAGACTGGAATGAATCCCCGATGACTGAGAAGTCATCCATAAATACCTCCATGGTTTTCCCGATCATGTCGGAAAATATTGACATCATGCACCTTTGGAACGTACCAGGAGCATTACATAAGCCGAAAGGCATACGTCTGTAGGCAAAAGTTTCGTAAGGGCATGTGAAGGTAGTTTTCTCTTGATCATGTGGATCAATGGGGATTTGGAAATAACCCGAGAAACCATCGAGGAAACAGTAGTATTCATTCCCCGCTAATCTTTCGAGCATTTGGTCCATGAAGGGAAGAGGGAAATGGTCCTTATGGGTGGCTTTGTTTAATTTTCTATAATCTATGCATACACGCCAACCCATGACCAAACGAGTTGGAATCAACTCGTTTTCCTCATTTGTGACAACGGTTATGCCACCCTTCTTAGGAACGCAATGAATGGGACTTACCTAAGGACTGTCAGATATAGGGTAAATTAATCCAGCATCAAGAAGTTTTAGAACTTCTTGTTTGATAACTTCATGGATTTTAGGATTTACCCTTCTCTAATGTTGTACTGCAGGCTTAAAGTCATCCTCCATCAAGATTTTGTGTGTATAAAAGTCCGGGTTAATACCCTTAATGTCGGAGAGTTTCCAGGCAATTGCTTGCTTGTGTGACTTAAGAACCTTTATGAGCGCAGTTTTCTCCTCATCTTTCAAGTATTTAGCAATAATGACGGGTAATTTATCATCACCCTCCAAAAATGCATACTCTAGATGAGGAGGTAAGTCCTTGAGCTCGACCTCAGGAAATTCATCAGATTTTTCAATAGACATAATTTCCACTTTATGAAGGTCTTTTGGAGACGGAGAGGGTGAAGGATCGTCATTTAACAATCTTTCAAGAAGAAGAATATCCCCCTCGGGATCAAGATAGTTTTCATCAATCTCATTTGAAATTGAGCTATCTTAAGCAAGAAAAGCCTCGACCTCTTCCAAAAGGAAGTCCCTCCCCTCAAACGGAGTGAGAGAAGGGGAAGAGTCGGATATGATAGGCTCAGAAGAAAGAGTGGTACTGGCACTTGGAGAGAAACCGAGAACCTCTTGAGAATACTCCTCTGAAGCAACATCGATAATGTCAATTCGGTTTACCATTTCAGAGTCATAGTTGGAGGAGTATGTTGAAGTTTGATCAAGGTTGAATGTGATGGCTTCATTACCAACACGCAAAGTTATTTATTATTCGAAAAACATCGATCAGAGCACGACCCGTTCTTAGGAATCCCCTCCCGAGAATGAGAGGAAGTCTTGGGTAAGCATCGAAATCAACAATCGCAAAAAATGCCAGAAAATGGAACTTTCTTACTTTCACGAAGATATCCTCGGCAATGCCGAGGGGACGAGATATAGTACGATCTCCAAGCTCGAGAGTCATGCAGGTAGGAGTGAGCTCAGGAAGAGAGCGTTTCTTCCAGACTGAGTGAGGCACTAGGTTGATGCTTGCACCAAGATTGGCCAAGGCAAAGCATTCAACCATCCCCGGGAAAATGCAAGGAATGAGAAATTTTCCGAGATCTCTAAGCTTTTCGGGAAGCTTTTTCAAAGCAGTGCTCGTTCAGTGGAGTTTTAGCCATCTCACAGAGTTTTTCCTTGTTACTTAACAAACTTTTGATTGTTGATGAAAATTTAGGCATCATAAGAAGAGCATCCGCGAAGCTGATATCGAAATGTAATTCTTGGAAATTTTGGTAGAATTTTTCCATCTGATGATTAGCTTTTTCGCGAGTCTTTCGATCATTCAAACGTGAAGGATATGGAATCGAAGGCTTGGGATTATTTCTCGGAATTTCATCAGGAATTTCCGGAGGATCAAAAACAACTTTTGACTTGACCGGGACAACTTGAGGGTGGATGTTGTTGGTACCTTCTTTATTAGTAGGAAGTATCGTGTCCGTGGTAACCTCAGGTTCACGTTCCACTACCTTGGTAGGACGAGAAGAAGAGGTAAAGGGAATCGTGGGTCCATTGTATGAAACTCCACTTCGGGTAGTGATCGCCTTAACATCGCCCCTCGGGTTAGTGATCGTGTTGCTTGGTAGTGTACCTGAGCCCGAGGGTCGATCATTTAAAGACTTCTAAAGTTCAGAGATCTTGCTGACCAATAACCGATTCGTTTCCTCTTATGCTTTCATGAATTGTTTTAACACTTCACCGGAGGAAGACTAGGGTTGAACAACATTTTGATTTTGGTTAGGAAAATTTTGAACACGGTTGTTTTGAAAATTTCCTTGGTTTTGGTTGCTGTAACCCTGAAAATTGTTTCTCTGATTGAAATTACCCTGATTGTAATTCCCTTGACCTTGATTCCTTTGAAAATTTCCTTGAAAACCTTGATTTTGATTGCCATTTTGAAAATTGTTTTGATTAAAATGTCCTTGATTTTGGTTCTGGTTTTTGAAATTCGGGTTTTGACCTTGGTTAAAATCTCCTCGATTCTGATTTTGATTCGAGTTACGGTTTTGATTTTGATTGTAATCGGGTGGCCCGAGAAAATTGTTGGAACGATAGCTTAAGAGATTACGGTCCCCCTGTGGTTGGTAAGAATTACCCCCATATTGTAGGAACCTTGAGCAGCATAAACGTTCTCTTGAGGATAACCAGCAGTGGCTGGACACTCGGAATACAAATGTGGGCCTCCACAAGTTTCACAACTTCGGGCTACGGCTTTCACTTGTTGATTTTGGAGGGTTTGGTTCATCCTCAACATAGCCGTAGCAAAGTCGTCCGTCTTTTTAGTGAGAACCGCGATGTCGGGAGATGATGATGAAGGAATGACTGATTTACATTACTCATCCTTCTCCGCATAGGAATCCCAAAAGTTATGGTGGGCAGTCATGTTCTCAATCAGATCATAGCACTCTTCGGGACGTCTTTTCATGAAGGTCCCACCAGCAGCAGCATTGAGAATATCTCGGTGCCTCAATGTTAGACCATTATAGAAGGTATCTATGATGGTAACTTGTAACATATTCTGGTTAGGGCACCGATCAATTGCGAGCATATAACGTTCCCAAGCCTCGAATAGAGACTCATCGGGACGCTGTCGGAAGTTGCTGATATCATTACGTAACTTGGTAACCATGGAAGGTGGAAAATATTTGGCTAAAAATTTGGTTACCATTTCTTCAAAGGTGTGAATCGAATTCTTGGGGAGTCGATCAAACCAAGCAGTGGCATGATGGGTGAGAGAATAGGGGAAGAGATACAGACGGAGAGCATCATCGGAGACACCGTTTTGTTTCATGCTTTGGGTGATGGTAAAGTATTTGTCAAGATGCTTATTGGCATCGTCACCAGGTAAATCGTGAAATTGGCATGAATTCTGGACTTGCTGGATCATGTGGTGTTTGAGTCCAAAATCCGTGGCCGTGATGTTGAGAGGGGCAATAGGTCCACCCCTCCCTTGCATGGTAGGCTGACACAGCTCCTCCATCGTTCGGAGATCGGGAGCTGCATCATCCTTGGGAGGGTCAGGTGGTTGTCCGTCGTCCATATCTGTTTTTGGTTCTTCAATAACAGTACGTAGTTCGGGTACGTTTTTCTGACTTTTACGCTTTGTTTGTGAACGAGTGCGCATGCACTAAAAACAATTTTTCAAAACAAGATCGAGGCAAAACAACAGGGAACTTAAACCAATAATCTCAAATGAATGGCTTCGTTAAAAAAGGTACACCACTCACAAGGATACAATGGCATGCTTTAATATTATGTTTGGGAACTTATTATGTTCACACCCCCAGTTGGTAGGTGTTCTGCCTTGGTTTGCGGTGGTAATATTTTATGTATTTATTATTCACAAGAAAAAAGACGAATGTTTTTGGGTTTTTGGGTGTGTGTGCAGAAAAACTTTTGGAAATATTTTTGGTATCGATTCGTTAACCGAAATCGTTTTCTTTAAAATTACTCGCAGGGTGGCTGGAGAGAAGAATGGACTCTCTTCAGTTCGCAATTTAATGTCAGAACTTCCGTATTCCACCTGTGTAGGGTGTAATCTTAAAGAAATCGAAGTAATTTAACTTCACGATTTTTTTGCTGTTTCTAAACTTTTTTGGATATGATTAAGATTTTTACAAAAACTTTTTACAAAGTGATGGTATTTGTACAGGGAGGGTTTTGAATAACCGGTAAACCTAAAACGTTTTTAAAACGCGCAACAATCTCTCTGGCAGCGGCGCCAAATTTTGATTGAGCCTAAACAGTCAGATAATATTGACTAAGTGATTTGGTGAACAAAGTCAAACAGTGTAAGGTCAATGCTCCGTGGATAGTATAGAGTTTCCCAGGGTCGTTATGTCCCGACGAGATTGAAATGGTGTTTAGAAACGTTTATGGGAATGAGTGGCACTGAGGACATTAACCAATAAAGATTTGGAATTGATTACACTATTGATTACTTGGTATTTAAGCAAATGAAACAGTATTAACAATTACAGAATCACAAATATGATTAAACGTAAACAAATTAACAATCAGAAATGTTTACAGACAGAGAAAAAGGTGAGTTTTAAACAATTTACAACTACAGGGAGTGCAAATGAAAATTTTATAAACTTAATTATTAAAAGAAAATTAAATTAAAAAGAAAAATATTTTTTTAATTATTTTAATATTTAATATTAATTATTTAAATAAAAACTATTTAATTATTTAATTTAAAACTATTTAACTTATACTAAAATGATTTATATTACAAATTTAAGCTAGAAAATTGTAAATTAATTTTTAAAATTCTAAAACGACTTAAAATAAATTTAGAAACTAAAAATACCTATTTTTGTCTTTTTGTGGATTTATATTACTTAAATACTAATTATATTAATTAAACTAATTTAAATTACTGAAAATAGTAAAATGACTTAGAAAATTCTGAAAAAAATTTATAAAACTAATTAACCATCTCAGGAATCCTAAAAAGTTATAAAAAGTTTATAAAAATTATATTTAGACTATTTCACTAATTATTTACTTATTTATTAACTAAAATCTAGTTTAACTAAATTAAATAAGAAAAATAGAAAATGAATAGTAGTAATTAAGAAACTATTTTCTAAAAATACTTAATGATTTACAAGTCCTAGGAAAAATATAAAAAGGTACTGTTGTTAACTAAAAATTTGTAAAACTATTTAATATACTAATATTACTTAATTATTAATTAAACTATTATTAATTCTAATAAATACTAAATTAAAAGAGAAAAATCTAGAAAAATTACTGAAAAAACTTTAATATAAAATAAAATTAAGAAAAATATAAAAACGATGAAGTGCTTAATAATAAGCAGAAAAGAAAAATTAAATAGATAAATCCTATTAAATAGAAGCTATCACTAATTTTAAAGTTGGTTTTTCTTTTTGACAACTAATTACCTACTGAAAACAAACAACTTTTATGAAAACACTTTTGTTTTAGCTTAATAATAAGCTGTGTGCACCCCCAAGTGCTTAACAGTTGGATTTTTAGCTTATTAGGACTTGTGGATTATTGGAAAAGCTATCAAATGAACAAATAAGCCAAGACAGATGGATATCAACTTGAAATAAGCCAAATAGCACAGATAAGCACACTGAATAAGCTATAGAAGTCAAAAAAGCATTTAACAGAACACAAGGCCAAAACAGGCCTTACACAAGGACCTTTGGACCTCTATGGGGTCCACAGAAGTGAAAGGGGGTCCAAAGTGAACTCTGACCCTTAAAGTTGACCTGGTCAACAACAAAATAAGCCAATAAGCTGAGCTTATGGCTTAGTATTGAACACTTGGTGGGCTTGGTATATTGGCTTAAACACTGAGTCACTTCGTGTACACAAAGAAATGGGCAAACTAGAAGCTTCTTGCAGCCCTACCAAATAAGCCAAGGATAAGCAAATAAGCTCAGAACCTTAGAGATGGGCTTATGGGGTTTTCCAAAAGCCAATAAGCTAAGGGTGGGGCCCACTAATGAACTAGCTATGGTCTTGTGAATGTTGGTAATCAATACTGAGTACTCAGCATACTCAGTGAAATAAGCAAACTTTGAGGCACAAATAAGCTAGGCTTCAGAGAACTGAGATCCAATTTTCTTTCAAACTTAAAAGATAAGCGGAAGAGCTTTCTAAAAAGCTAAAATACAAGTTCTAACAATTTGATTTGCACCCTAGAGGGGGGTTGGAATTTTGACCAAAATACACAAAGTGCCCTGGTGCAAAAAAAAGGGTCTTGCCCTGCAGGCTTAAAAAAGCTGTTGCACAAGCTAGAATAAAAATCACAAAAATAAGCTGATGGTGGGTTTTCAAAGTTAAGCTGACAAACTATGACCTGTGAAAAGCTCAGGGTCCAAATCCAATCACAAAAATCAAAACAATTCTTCCCATTTTTGGTTTTCTGCAAACACTATGAACTTTGACTTTTTGATTTTTACTTTCAGTTGACTAAAGTGAACTTGAATCTTGATTTTATGACTGACATTCTTTTAATAAGCTATACTAAGGCAAAATTAAGCTACACCACTCACTTGTGAATGGAAATGGGGCATAAGCTACTCTTTAACCAACACAGAGGGTTAATTAGGCCAATGTCTATGTGAGTTTGACATTTTAATGATCAAAGCTTGTGTTTTAAGGTTGCACTGAGCTAATATGACACTAGGTTACTTGTATGAAATAAAAACAACAACCAACTCAGGCTTGATCACTTAGTAACAGACAATTCCAACACTACTTATTAAAGATAGTTTTGAAGAAACTTATGTAAAAAGAAACCCAGGCTTAATCTACTGACTAATAATACCCTAATAAGCTATAAGCAAGCAAATGAAACACAAATAAGCAATCACAGAACACTATAAATAGTTGGAATAAAAAAATGGCTTACAAATGCCTTCTAAGAAATCTTCCAAGGACCAAGGACCACAGAACCATTACCTAATGAACTTCCACAGGTTCTCTAACCCAGGGCCATCCAATATCTACCCTGCTCCAGCTTCCTGATCATCATTATTGGTATTTTTTATTTTTTTCTTATTTTCTTATTTTTTTGGTATTTTTGATTTCTTATCACTACTGAGTTTTAAGAGTTTCTAAAAGCTTTAATAAGCTTTTGGGAGCTTATGTGAGCCTAAGAAGTCCAGATAAATAAACAGAAGCTACCATTAAGCTAATTGTGGATTTTGAAATAAAATGAAACTTGCATACACAGAGAATTGGACTGAAACTTGAATTATATTATTGAAAAGGTTTGGATTACAACTGAAAACATGAAATACAAGGTTTGAAAACTAAATCATACACTAGGAAATTTAAAATTGCTTAAACGACATACATAAAACTATTTTAGACTATGTCTTCTTCCTTGCTGCTCCATTCCCTTTTATAGCTAAGTTTTTTAGCTCCTTGGGTCCCCTTGAGCCTTTCCCACTTCTATCTGAACCATTGGATCATCACAATTAATCCTGGCCGTTTAAAATTTTTTTGGCGCCAAATAAAAATAATCCCAATTGGCTGTTTGCGTGCACAGGGAGGGGGAAGCATTAATTATGGCTTGTTTTGTTAGGTGATGGTGGTGGAGTGAGTGGTAGAGATGTGATAGGCAAGTGGGGTGGTTTTGCAGGGTGGTTTTAGAGAGGGAGGTGGTATTGTGGTGTGAGGGAAGGGATGGGTTGACTGGTATTGACCAGGGTCAAACCTTTGACCCTGCGTTGTTTTAAAAAGGGAGGGGATTGGGCTGGTTTGTTGGGCTTGGGGTGTTGGATTAGGATGCGTTGGGTTTGTGTTTGTATTTGGATTGGATTTGGATATTAGTAATAATAAGGGTCCGGTTGGTTTGTAAGATATCACAAGGACCAAATTTGTAATAATCCGAAAGTTGAGGGTCTGAAATGGTAACTTTCCCATTGTAGTCAAAAGGGTTAAACATGCCAAGTTTTAATAGTATAAGGACCAAATGTTGATTTTCCACTTTTAACTTTCCAGGGACTAAGTCTGACAACTTTGTAAACTCCAGGGACCAAACATGTAATTTCTACATGACGGCGTCAGAAGTGGATCTAGGTAATACGAATTTCAACTTGGCGGCGAGTTGACGGCGTCAGAGGCTAATACATGACGCCGTCAGGATGCTTAGTCTATACATATTTTTCCAATTTTTCATTGTAATTTGTGGAACATAGTGTGGAACAAGTTGTGCACAAACCCTAGGTCGAATTTCCTGCATATTTGATTGACTCCAAACGGTCAACCTAAACTGACCAGGTGATGGTTAACTAGGTCAAATAGCCTAAGATCAATCTTCGTGGAAGTACAATGTTTCCCCGGGTCGTTATGTCCCAACGAGGTGTGATGGTAATCAAAACGGGTTTGTGATCGGGTGAATTTGGACGGGAAAAAGGTATATAAGGGTTTGAATGATTACGCTAAGGAAATACGAACGAGAACGATTTAAACAAACTATATTAACAATAATGTGAAACCTAGTTAACCTAAAACATAATCTAAATTTAAAATTAGAAGTTGCTTATAAATAAGCAGAAAAATAAGCTAAAAGGGCTTAAATAGAAGCTATCATTTTTTTTTGTTTTTCTTTATTTTAAAAACTACTTTTACTAACGTAACCTAAATTTAAAAACGTAAAAGTTTATTAAATAAAACGCGAGTGCGCGAAATAAAAAGTGAAATCTGAGCTACGCTAACCCTACGGACATGAAAATTATATTTTTACGAGCCTAATGATAAAAGAAAATTTTAGAAAAAAGAATATTATTTTTTTGACATTTTAATTATTTATTATTAATTAATTACTAATTAAACTAAATATAATTATTAAAAATACTAAACTATTTTTGAAAATTATGAAACTTTTTTGGAAATTACTTAATATTGACAGGAATAAGAGAAAATTATAAAAGGTGAAAATAAGCTGAGCAATAAGCTAGAATTAAGCAAACTGTTAAATAAGCTAAAACATTAACCACTACTATAAAAATAAAATATGTAAGAAGTAAAATGAAAAAGACCCTAGGGCAAGTGGTAGTGCAGTGTGGTGTTGTGTCTGTGTGAAGTTGTGGAGACCAGGGTTCGAATCCTGGTTTTTGCACTTTTTCCTTTTATTTTTCTTTTTACTTTTTTTTTTTTTTTTTTTTATAAAATCTTTACTGTTTCTTAACATAAACAAATTTGAAAACTCACAAATGTTGAAAACAGCTTATAACAATCAATTCTAACCACACCCTAAATTCAAAAAAAATTAAATTCGAAATCATAAAAGTTTTTTGTTTTTGCTTTCAAACTTTACAAATTCACAACTCTCAATCAAGCTATAAGCTAATATCAAACTAGCTGAGCAAATCAGTGACAACAATTAACAACAACCACTAGAAATGGAACAAAAACAAGAACTAGGTTCAAGAGCAACCACAACTTTATTGAAAGAACAAGAGCAGTAGCAGTTAGGCAACAAGAACACAACAAGCTCAACAAGCACAATGAGCTCAGATGATCAAATAAGCCAAAATGGGTAAACACAGGTTACAAACACCACAAACCTAACCTAAACAAACAACAAGATCAAAGCAATGATTCAAAATCAAGAAGCTCAATGTGGATCTGCTACTGCATACAGCAGACTTGGGAAAAATTGACAACTTTTGGGAGCAAAAATACACGACCTAACAAGCAATTCAGGCCAAACACATTGTGTACCTAACTAGCTAACCTAGAAGGGATTCCAAAGCACTAAGATTCAAGCCCAGAGGTCAAATATTGACCAAGTTGTGGACACTTGAAAAATGGGTCAACAGGGAGTATGCTGGGTGCAGGGCTTATGCATGTCCACTCAGGCCACTTTGGACCTAGATTCACGTGACTAAATGGACTCTAAATTTGGAATTTCTTTTTGAGTATGACAGACAAGCAACCAGAGATTTCAAAACAACAATTTTTATTTAATTCCACTGTCTAATGAAGGCTAGAACTGAGTTTGAGTTCAGCACCATTTTTCAGTTCATAAAAAAAATTGACTTTCTATGTTATCTAAAAGTTGACTAATTTGAGATTCTGATGACCCTAGGATGCTTAATGTGATGTAATTACTTAGTTTGAGTCTAAATTAAGCACACTTATCAAGATTTACACTGATTTGATGATTATGGATTTCAAAAAATCCCATCAGTTAACTACCATAAGGATCAAAGGCAAATCTTTAGTTTTTTACTTACCACTACCATTTTTTTTGAATATACTAACCTAACCTAACCTAACCTAATGAAGTCTATTTATGCAAAGAACTAAGCAAATAACCACAAAGAACACACATGATCCACATTAGCCAAACACCCCTTAATATAAAAAATGATTTTGGATTATGTTGTTTATTGATGAACCAAGCTAAACTACTGATGCAAACTATTTCATAGTGCTATATGAAATGTATTAGAACTAAATAGATTCAGAAATAAGCACTACAAGCAGCTATGAGCTAACACGCAAAATTATGTCTAAATTGCAAAAATCTAGCAAGTATGATATTCAGGGACTGCAATACAACAAATAAACACAAACTAGTTTCAAACACATTGAATCAATATAAGACACTAATAAACATAATGTATAATAGCAGAATTAAGCTAAAAGCAAAAAATGTGAAATTAACTAAAAACTCACAACTTGGTCCTGTGAATTCCAAACCAGGAACATGGTACTCAAACTGATCTCAACACAACCCTGTGCTTCCCATGAAACCCTAAACCCTGCTATCCATCTTCTTCTTCTATTTTATTATTCCTTTTTTTTTTGTAGTTTCTGTATTTTTATATTTTTGATGGACTTGAAACTTAAATCTGAAACTTGGATTCTTTAAACTGAGAACTTACATTAATCAAGGGAACACAAATTACAACTTATAGTTTTAACTTAAACAAGTACAATAATTTCTACATGACTGAGAACTTAAAACTAAATTCTACATTAACTACTGCTATTCTAATAATTGACTAACTCCTCTCTTCTCTTTTTTTCTTCATTTAAATAGACCAAGGAGGGTTCCTGAGCATTTCCCATCTCTATTTGTGACCATTGGATGGCTTTTGAGTGATCTTGGCCCTTCAATCCTTTTGGCGGGAAAATTTGTTTGTAGCTATCTGACATTTTTCAACTTGGCAGGGACAAGGACTTGGTTTTTAGTGTTTGGAGAGATAAGGGTGTAGGGTTTGGCAGAGGTGGAGTGTTAGCAGGGGTGATGATGGTGTTTACTGTCACAACTCGTAATTTTAGGTCATTTTTCCAAACCTCGACAATTTACTATTCACAGATTACTATTCATCATTTTACTATTTATCATTTTTGAGGTCAATTTGACATTCCGGGAAACATTCAGAAATTTTACTATTCACTTGACACTATTCATTTCCGAGAGGAAACCACTATTCACGTGCATTACTCACGTCATTGTAATTTAGTTTACGAGTATTCAAATTCGCGTAACCGTATTGGTTCAGGACCGAATTCATGCATTATTATCAGGGACATTTCATACGGACTAGAAATAGTCAGCATATCATCTTAGGGCACTTGCATACTATTCCACTCGTAGGATAATTAAATTAATACTTTTGGTACAAGTAACGATTTACGTATGTTTATTTTTAAGTAAACACTAATACGCGAACTATAAATGTGACTAACACGTCCAACACTCCCGATTATGATCCCAATATATTTTTATATTCATTTTTATAATATAAAAATTATAATATTAATTTACCCGGTATTTTGGATATTTATTTTAATTATTAACTTAAGTTTACTAAAACTTCGACGGTTTTCGTAGAAATTAAACTATAATTATCTAAACACCCAATAATTTTACCCAATCTATTTTTATAATTTTTATAACTTTATTATGACCCGGTTAACTCCGTTAAAATTTATTTTTAGTTAACCCGGTACCCGGTACATTTTAAAACTACAAAATAACACTTAATAATACATTTACCTCAAAAGTCTTCACATTCATTCCCCCCCCCCCTCCTTTCCCCCCCCCCCCCCCCCCCTTGCCAATCTTCTTACAAAACTACTAACTCACTCTTTCTCATTAATGCTTATACTAACTATATAAAATAATAATAATACCAAAAATACATATAACCTAAACTAGTTTTTATCTCATTTCACCACAAGCAAATTTCACTTTTCTTTCTCTCTTGATCCCACGGCCACAACAAGAAGGAAGGGCAAGACAAAATATTTTTCTTAAAGATCAAGTGTAATCTTGTTAATATAGTATCCTTGTTAGAGTTTTGAGATATAAACTCAAGGATTGTTAGGTTTTTATCATCTAATCACACCACATCTCAAAGTAGGTTTACAAAACTCATTTCATAATTTTTACAAAGTTATTACTATGTTTATATATTTTTCTTGCAAGATCTCATACATGCATTAACTTATACCACTCCATTTTTGTATATATTTAACTTTTAAGCCCTAGAAATGATTTTTGATTAGATCCTTGTTAGATATACTTGGTTATGATAATTAGGAACCCATGACACCCTAAGAAGGTGTATGGTAGGATTAGATTAGTTTTGTGGTGATTGAAAGTGGTTTGAATGAAGATGGAACTAGATTAGAACCCTAGAAACGATTTTTGAAACATTTGAAATACCTACTGTCCCTATTTCTATTTCGTGGAAAAATCAGTGGTTGATGGCTAATTTTTGACCAAAGATTTAGAAAATACTTTCAAAAACGAAACTTTAGGCGAAAGAACGGATTAAAACGAGCTTATAACGAAGGAGATATGATTTTTGCAAATTTAACGACGAAAACTATTTTATTAAAAACTGCTTGCTGTTTGGCAGATTTCGCCGTGCAAATAGAGGCATTAAACGTAACTTAGAGAAGCCGAGTTATCAAAATTATACTAGTATATACAAAAACGAATCCGTGGATATAAAGAACGAAGGAAATGAACCTATAACGACCAAGTTATACCCGTTTTAACATCGTCAAAACTATATATATATTTTTGGTCACAAATAAACATAATAACTTACGCACTAAATGGTACATTTTTCTAGAATCGTTACTAAGGACTATATCCTTAACAAACGAATACGTACGACCCGAGAGAATATTTATACGACTTAACGGCGTCATTCTAAGGTTTTGATACTAGGAATATGACGTTAACTTTTTCGTACGAGTTAATATGACAAGTTATATACTTCTCTAAATGGACTTATTTTTCCTAAGTATGGAAACTATTTTACTATGACTATAACTAGTATTTCCAAATTACGAGTGGTATTGGTATCATGTGCATGTGCATTCATTACATCACGGCACGATCTAAATTAGATCACTATCATTCATTTTAGGTTGCGGATAGTGTTCGCTCCTTGTTGTCCTTATCATTTCGCATCTTTGTATCTTCACTCCAGGTGAGTCATAGCCCCACTTTTACTCTTTATACTTGTTTTAAACTCTTTGGGGGAGATATATGCTCAACTACTTGCTTACTAGTATAAATACTCAGCATACTTTCTTGATACTCAAAACATTTATACTTGATTTCTTTATACTTGATTGTTTTATACTTGATGTCTTACATACGTGATTGTGTTATACTTAACTGTGTTATACTAAACTGTGATGGTGTATTCTTGAGACTTCCAATGGCCCCAGATTAAGTTGCTGGACACAACCATTGAGACATACATACTGAGACTTCCAATGGCCCCAGATTAGGTTGCTGGGCACAACCATTGAAACATACATACAAACGTGAGGTCTTCTGAGATGAAGTGTAGACTCACGACTAATTGCTTAACTGTTGTGAGGAACTTATACATGTTTAATCTTACTATATATATATATATATATATATATATATATATATATATATATATATATATATATATATATATATATATATATATATATATATATTAGCAGTGGGTTGTGAACACACAGGTTACAAGTCTCTTATAGCGGGACTTGTAACTGAGTGGATTTACGATGCCTTTGCTGTGTGATCATTTTTTTTCTATAAACCTTATTTGTTAAACAAACTCTATGAACTCACCAACCTTTGTGTTGACACTTTTAAGCATGTTCATCTCAGGTTAGAAGGGCGATAGCAGGTATGTGGAGCGGAGAGTCTTAGGGCATGCTTTTTGGAGACTTTCGCTTTTATCATTTACCATTCGATACTCTTTAAAAACTTATGTACTATTCTACTTTGGGATCTTTTGGTTTGTAAACTATGACTTTTATCTATTCGAATGGTAACTTTTCAAAACGTCTCATTTAGAGGTCGTTTTCTATATCTTGTACTTTGTGCCCTGAAGTAGCATCCCAATGACACAGTCTTCCGCTGCGGTATTTTGGGGGTGTTACAGATTGGTACCAGAGCCTTGGTTATAGAGAACTAGGTTGTTTTTAGAGTCTAGACTATAACTACATACATTTAGACTCTCCTCCCTATCGCCTTGCATTTTCATACACGTACGCTTACTGATAATTTTCTTAGAACTACGCTATTAGATATTTTGTGGTACCGATGGGGAAGTCCAAAAATCTAGGCAAGTTATCAGAAATATGGAGCTCGGTAATAACTGATCATTTAACTTAATCTTGTGACAGTTCTTGTTTGATGAGACATGAGACTAAGTTAAATGAAGGTTATTACTTAGCTGTAGAGATTTGATGATTTGCCCGAGGATGGGAGTTCTCTTGATTGTACTCTTTAGAAGCCGTTAGAAACTAGACTACCCAGTGACTTTAGCACTTAAGGGAGAATCCTTTGTTCCTTCGTACTGAGCGTGACATTCCCTAGATTCCCATTTAAGCAACGTCTACCACTGAGATATGTGTGCCTGGTGATATGTACACCTGTGAAAGGAAACATTTATAATTGTGGTGGCAAACATAATTATAAGTGCTTCAAGACACATGTGGACATATGACTATGCATATGTAGATCGGTGTTGGCACAACTTAGGAGACAATTGGTGGCACGGTATTATATATGAGGATGTTAAGTATAGACTTTGGTTAATCAACGGTTTTCCCTCAACTCTGACGTTCACTAAATGTCCTTCCTCTCAGGAAATCATGGCACCAAAGAGAGTGACTCGTAGCTCTGGTCGAGGAGGCGCAACACCAAGGGGTGGAAGGACTGGTGGACGTGGAGGTAGAGGAGGTGCTCATGACACTAGTAACCCAAGTAACGATGGTGGAAGAACTGGTGGACGTGGAGGTAGAGGAGGTGGTCACGGCGTTGAAAACAATGATAACAATGACAGTGGAAATACCGATTTTGAAGCCATCATCGCTCGACAACTTCAAAACTTTCTCCCCACTATTGTCACTCAAGTTGGCGATCATATGAATAACTTGGCAAATCACGAAAGCGGAATTAACAACACCAATGGTTTAGGCCAGAATGGTAATGGCAACAACAACATTAGGACTGGATGTACGTATAAGGAATTTACATCATGTAAGCCAATTGATTTCGATGGTGTAGGAGGCGCGTTAGGGTATACTCGATGGGTTGAAAAGATGGAGACGGTGATCGACATTAGTAACTGTGCAGCACATCAAATGGTGAAGTACTCCGTATGCTTGCTGTCAGGAAAGGCATTGACATGGTGGAATACGCAGGTTCAAGCTAGGGGTAGAGAGGCAGCTATAGGTATGACATGGGATGATTTTAAGGCATTACTGAAGGAGGAATACTGCCCGGACAATGAAATGCAGAAGCTGGAGGATGAACTTTATCATCACTCTATGATAGGGGCTGGACATGCAGCCTATACAGATCGATTCCATGAATTAGCCAGACTAGTTCCACACCTAGTTACCCCTGAGTCCAAGAGGATCGAGAATTGATGAGTGTGTAAATACTCATCATTTTTGTCTTATATGAACTGTCAAAACATCCAAAAACACCCAAAAACGCATCAAAATACACAATTTATCCCAAAAGTGTGTTTTATATGTTTTAGATGCAAAATGTTTAAAAACAAATGAAAAACGAACAAAGTTTGCATAATTGGCAGTTTCAGTCCCTCAAGTTTCAAAATTTGGCAAAACTAGTCCCTGGAAGTTTAAAATGAAAGAAAAGTCAACCCAAGGCAAAGAAAAGTAAAAATTTATCAAAATAAGTCCTTGGGTGAAAAAGTTTGAGAAAATTACACTTTTACCCCTCAAAATCCAAAGTTGGCATAAACAGTCCCTGGAGTTTCAGCATTGACAGATTTGGTCCCTGGTGGGGTATTTTTGAAAGGAAAATCATTCTTAAACCTTGGGAAATCAAAAGTTATCAAAATAGGTCCTTGGGTGAAAGTTTTGTGGAAATTACGGTTTTGGTCCCTGAACTTTCAAATATTGACATAAAAGGACCCCGGGACTTCAAATTTTGGAAAATTACAAATTTTGGTCCTTTAGTTATTGGTGTTTGGCAAGATTAGTCCTTATGACTACTTTTGAAAAATTACAAAATCAGCCCTTGTGTTTTCAGATTTTACAAATTAGTCCTTGTGATTTACATAGTTAGACACAAACCAAAGTTAATCCAATACCAAAACCAAAACCAATCAACTCCTAAATCCAGTCCACACAACACACCTCCCATGGCCCAACTGGTTAACAAGCCCAAACCTTTTAAATTAAAATTACCCACCCCGTATTTTTATTACACCCTAGTCAACCCTAAAGTCAATCCCTCACACCCTTATCCCTTCCCCCTTCACACGTGAGCCTGCAAACACTGCATCCCCATCATCCCCTAGCCTACTTCCCCCTCTGCAACACTCCAACCCCAACCCCCCTCTTGCACCTCAAACAAATACTACACTCCAAAACTCACCACTGGAGCCAACAATAATCAAGAAACAGACAAAAGATAATTTGGGCGCGAAAACTCTTCAAACGGCCAAGATTAATTTCTGCTCATCCAAGGGTTATAATGAGAAGTGGGAAAGCTTGTGGGACCCACACGGGTCTATATTAATCAAAAGGGAGCAGAAGCAGAAGAGAGTAGTTAGTTTTTTAGTAGTAGCTTAGTTTTAGTGTAATGTAGTTCAATTTCAATTCACAAGTGCAAATTTTAGTTTAAAAGTTGTAATTTCAATCTTTTCAGTGTATTCTCAACTTAATGCAACCTAAATTTCAGTTATTAATAACTATTGAAGCTTGTACCATTTCTTATCTTGAAATTCTCATGTTAGCCAAAAGTTGTTAGAATTTGTTGTTTGCTGGTTCATTAAGCTTTCACAAGCTCATACACCCCTCTGATTGGGCTCATTCAAGCTGTTTCATAGCTTGAGTGAGTTTATCTTAGTTTGCATACTCCATTTCCCTCACAGCTTATTCAAGATTTGGAGCTCATTTGGTCAAGGAAAAGTCAATAAGCTGCTTAAAAGGGTAATAAGCTAGTGAGGAAGAAGTCTGTGGGTATTCTTGTCTTGTTTCATAGCAAGACTGAGCTTGCATACTTTGGTGTACCTTGGGACTCTTGTAAGTGCAACCTCATTGCTAGTTTTAAAGTAAACTGTAGTTTAGCTTATTTTTATGTAATCTAGCTTATCATGTGCTAATTTCTGTTCCTCTATGCTTGTGTGCCTTATGTGAGTTAGATTATTGCAGGTTTGTTGTACTTATTTGAGAGGTTTCCATATTTGCTTTAAATTTCATATTTGGTCATCTGTATGCATCATCTGTTTTAGTTTAGTATTGTGCTTATATCTGCATCATTCTAGCTTACACAACTGTTATTTAGCTTACTAGAGTAGTCTTTATCATTATCATAATTCAAATCTGCATGCAGCCTTGGAAAATTCCTAGCAGTCAAGGATTAAGGGGTGTTTGGATCAGATGAATGCACTATTGTTCAGGGATTTTGTGTGGTTACTCAGTACTCAAACATGTTCTCATAAGTCTAAATAGCCTAGTAAAGTCTTAAATCTAGCAGTCATATAGATAAAAGTCAAAACTTTACTTTAAATCTTTGTTGTTGTTCACTGTGGGCAGTTAGGTTAGCATGATCAGTCATATCAGTTATAAACTTGTTAGTGTAGCCTAGGATAGTTGCATTGTGGTTTAACAGTTCATCTTCAATCATTTAGGATCATTAAACTTTCCTTTTAGTCAACAATTGCAAAAAACTAGCAAAAGTCAAATCTTTGAAACTGACAAATGGGACAAAAGTTCCAGGCTACGCACAAGGTTCAATTTGGATAGGAAATAAAAGATTGTTGTTGTTGTAAGTTATTTGGTAGCTGGGTAATCTGTTTCAAAAACAAAATTTAAGTTTGGACCTCAGATGCTTATTAATAAGCACTCTTGAAAATAGCCTGTTGCTTAGAAGTTGCCCTGCACCAGGGGGATTTGGGTTTTGAGCCTGTTTTCACACACCTCCACAAGATTCACTCCTGATCCTTAGCCTTAGCTTATTGTGGATTTGGGAAGCCCTTCTGGCATCCTTGTTTTATGTGTTTTTGTTTTTCCACCAAATGCTTATTGTGACTGCTTATTTTGCTCCTCATGTTTTCTCAAAATCTCACTACACTGACTCATCAGTGTAGTTGAGGCTTGACTGATAAGCTTTTTATTAACTACCCAGTGGATCTAAGCTTGTGTATTTTGAATTTTTTTTGAAGCTTATCTCCCAAACCTTAAAGTTCATAGCTTTATCTGTAAGTTTCAGCTTATTTAATAAGCCTGAAATAAGCCTTCATCTTGTCCCATTCCATTGCACACACTGATTCATCAGTGTTTATAAGCTCCATTCACAAGCTCTTGAAGAGCTCATTTGTGGGTCTCATCCTTTGAGCTTTTGGTTTTTGGAAAGGTCACCAACCCAGTTTGCTACTTAAGTGCTTATTTAGTGACTATCAGCTTATTTGGACTCCTGAATTTGGCCTACAAAAACCTTGCAGGCCTGCTTCTTGCACAGGGTAAAAACTAAGTTTGCTTATTTACTTATTTAAGCTTTTCAGTGTGCTCACTTGGGTGTTTTAGCTTGTTTTCCTTGACTTTAACTTGTCTTAGCCTATTTCACATATTGATTCCAGCTATGTAGCTTGTTGTCAGCTTATTTGAACTCTAAATCTCATTTGAGCCTTAAAAAGCTCACTGTTGAGTTTTGTTTGAGCTCACACAACTTATTTTTGAGCTTAAGCCAATGTGCCTTCACAAAAGTCTCTCAGTGTCAGTAGCTTAAGAGTTTTGTAATAAAAAATTAAGAAAAAGACAAAAATACGTTAAGTGATAGCTTCTATTTAAGCACTTTGGCTTATTTTTCAGCTTATTCATAAGCTTTTCTCATTTTAAATTTTTCTTAAGCTTCTTTTTAGTTAAAATAATTTTAGGATTTTTTTCAGATTTTTCCTTGTTCATTTAGTATTTTTTATAATTAATTTTAGTTTAAATTAATTAAATAATTAGTTTTAATTAATATTAAATAATTAAAAAGTAGAAAAAATAGGTTTTCTGTTTTAAAAATAGTTTTATAATATTTTAGATTTTTCTAAATATAATTTTCATTTTCTAGTTAATTTTCATAATTAATTAATAATTAGTGTAATTTAGTTAATTAAAAAGTAATTAGAAATTAGTAATTAATTAATAGTAATTAATTAAATAGTGTAAAAATTATTTTTCTTTTTCTAAAATTTTTCTTAAGTCATTAGGATCATAAAAATATAATTTTCACGTTCGTAGGACTTTATTCGCTCTCGTTTCACTTTTATTTTTGCGCGTTCGCGTTATTTTAATTCAAACGCGCGTTTTTAGGTTAACTCACGTTTCTAGGTAATCTGATCATCCGTAATTGTTCCATTAGTGTTTATAAGTCATTTTCAATCATAATCTCGTAGTATAATCACTCAAAACAAATTTCTGATCCTCCTGTTGAATCACCCGATCACTTTAAACGTTTTTGAATACAATTGCTTACCTCGCTGGGACATAACGACCCGGGAATACACTGTACTCCTTGGTTAGTTGGTTTTAGATGTTTGACTAGGTTGACCATTACCTGGGAAACTTAGTTGACCGTTCAGAATCAATCAAAATTTGGCGCCGCTGCCGGGGAGGTAGCTGCGTATTTAAAACGTTTCTTAGAGATTAGTGATTTTTCATTCGTCACTGTATAAAGCCACCACCTTTTTGTAAATTCAAATCATAAAACAAAAAACGTCATTAACACTTTTCCTAAAGTGTTAACAACACCAAAAACCCAAAAAGATTTTCTTTCTGATTTATACAAAATGCTTTTCAAAAACCCAAAAATATTTTTCCTTAACCTCTATCCATTTGATTCTACCTTCTTATACCCCTCTCATGTATAATTCTTATGGCGTCTCTCGGCTATACGTGTTTTCACTGTAAAAGCCCAATTGAGAACGGCTTTCGTTGTCTCCGGTGTATTTGTGAGAAATGTGGCAATAATTGTAGTGACAGATTTTGTGTTTTGTGCAATCTGTTCATAAGCCCAAATTCTCTTAATGATTCACCAAATTCTTCCAAGCCCGAGATACGTGCTATTAATGACAAACCTTCAAGAATTGATCCTAACCTTTCACGGTTTACGGTCAAAAGTTTGTCAAGCAAACGTACTGAGCTTAGAGCAGTGACTGAAAAGCACGACTTGCCCAATCTTCACATTTATCAAGAACCAAAACCCGAGACCATAACGGAAGTGGTGGAAATTGCTAGCTCTAAGAGCACACCACTTGTCCCACCTCCGGATTTTATTCCTTATGTCGGTTGTGGTGAGCCGCTTTTTGGTTCTCCATGTCGTTGGTGTACATGTGTACAATGTGGTAATGATATCCAAAACGGGAGTTGTTTGTTTTGTGGGTCGAGTAGTTCATTTGCTTATGATCTTAATCAAAACTCATTCAACGACTCTTCAAATTTTTCCAATTACCCAACACATTCATACAAGAAAGAATCATATTATCCAAACTCCAATGATGCTTCGTATCAAGATACACCATACCAGACTCAACAGTTTAACTGTTGTGAGTACTGTGGTGGTCCACACTACAGTTCTAATTGTCAATCGGGGAACACGCTTGTCTATGAGCAGTTTCCCGATAACAATTATGACTCAAGCCCATATGACTCACAGCCACATCAGTTTTACTGTTGTGAATACTGTGGAGGTCCTCACATTAGCTCGGATTGTCAAACAAGGAATCCATTTCCTTGTAACAATTATGACTATTCAATTCAAGACCAACCTCCACAGTACCAAATGGTCCAAGCAACTCCTCATGATACCGAGCAAGACCTTTTACTAAAGGCTCTTGATATTTTAAAAGAACTTAAGGAGGAGTTTGCCACTACATCGTTTCAAGAATCTCGTGAAAAATCAATGGCAGAATTACTTGCTAAAGAACGAGATGCTAGAAACGAATTGAGCATGGAAGAATTACTTGCTGAGCAAAGAGCGGCTAAAATACGTGCCAATCTTCGCTATGCTGCTCTATATGATGACGATGATGACAGTGATGATGATGAAGATGACATTGTCATTATTCAAAAAGATTCATCAGATTCGTCAGTTGTGATTCCTTCCATGGATAATCAGGGAGAAAATAATGTGACGAAGTCACTAGTCGTTGATCAAATGGAACTTGAAAATTCCATAACTGCTAGTACTTCTAAACTCCCTCAGTCTGTTGTTATCACACCCGAAGTTCACACTCACTCTCTTAACATGGGGGATGAGCATCTTAGCACTGTTCCCAATAAGGAATCGGACGAATTAATAAAGTCTAGTGTTGAGATCCTTGTCCCAATCCCGAGAGAGTCACAGGGGACTTTTGATCAAGTGTGTGATATTCTTTCCACCCCTAATAATCCAAATGATCAAATTGAGACTGTCTCTGATTCCAATGATGATTGTTTATCTTATGGAGACATTGAATTTGTTGATGCATCACTTCTCCACTCTGATGTTGACTTTCTTCTTAAAGAGTTCGCTGATGAACTCTCTCATATGGATCCCATCCCACCAAGGGATGAAAATGAAGTCTTTGACTTTGATGCGGATTTGAGAGAGTTAGAATTCTTATTTACTCGTGATCCTTCGATTGAACTTACTCAGATCAATCCACTTACTCCGGAAAGTGAAAATGATCTGGACGAATTCGAGGCTTTTCTTACTGAAGATAGTTCAATTTCATATGAAGTTGATGATAATTATCTTGATCCTGAGGTGGACATTCTTTTTCTAGAAAGTTTGTTAAACGAAGATCCATTTCCCCCCCTCCCACCCAAACAACTTCATAATGAGGAAATCAAATCAGTTGAGGAAACTGATAAATTTCCTGAGATCAAGCTAAAGGACCTGCCTCCTCCACTTGAATATACATTTCTTGAGGAGGAAGTTCTTATCTTAATTGCTATTCAGATCTCTCTTCTTTCCTTCACCTACCAGGTGATTTCTCCTCTTCTTCACTCCTTCGGGAGTGAGGATACTATATTTGATCCCGGCATTTTCATGTATCATTATCTTGAGCCGGATACTTATCTCATCGGTTTGGAACTTTCACGTGCTTCAAATGTTTGTCCAAACATCTTGAATGAAAGTCCGATTGAGATTGTTTCTTCCACATCATGCTTCCCCAATGACAAATGACTTAGGGGTCGAGTCAAGCTAGCGACTCGGTAAACAAAAACAGTAGCAGGTTTATAGGGTTTTCACCCTAAGTGTGGGGGAGTCCCCTATGCTATGGTTACAAATAGAGTGAAAAAAAACAAAATGGTTTTTCCACGCTTAGCTTGTAATGTTGCCCTTTTACGTTCAAAATGTCGGCATAATAGCCGGGATTTTGAATATTGAGGACAATATTCATGCTAAGTGTGGGGGGGTATTTCGCTATTCTAGCGAATTTTATCACATTTTACTATATAATACCCCCGTTTTAGCCAAAATTTCAAAAATTTTAAAAATTTTTTCACTGGTGCTTCAAAATTTTTATGGTAATCAGTCCGCCTTGTCTAAGCGACAAAAGGGATTGGCTAGTCCAGGAGCAAACGGCTCTTGGTAAAGACATCTCAAATCTGTTTACGGCTTGCAATTTGCCCAAAATTGTATGGTTCCTCAACTCCCCGAAAACAAATGAGTTGGCTAGCCCGCAAGATTATGGCTTGTGGTAAAGGCCGTGGAAAATCCATAATTGGTAATCAGCTCACCAAGATGTTGACTATTCCATCAAGAGCTGGCTAGTCCAGAAGCAAACGGATTTTGGTAAAGACTAATCAAATCCGTTGACAGCTGGTGGTTTGCTCAAAATCACACGGTTATCAGGTGTGCCACAGTTCTTACACCTGGCTACTCCAGAAGTGATGGCTCTTGGTAAAGAGTTTCAAATCCATTAATTTTTCTCAAAATATTGCTAGGGACTAGCAATAGTTTAGTGTGGGGGATTGATGAGTGTGTAAATACTCATCATTTTTGTCTTATATGAACTGCCAAAACATCCAAAAACACCAAAAAACGCATCAAAATACACAATTTATCCCAAAAGTGTGTTTTATATGTTTTAGATGCAAAATGTTTAAAAACAAATGAAAAACGAACAAAGTTTGCATAATTGGCAGTTTCAGTCCCTTAAGTTTCAAAATTTGGCAAAACTAGTCCCTGGAAGTTTAAAATGAAAGAAAAGTCAACCCAAGGCAAAGAAAAGTAAAAATTTATCAAAATAAGTCCTTGGGTGAAAAAGTTTGAGAAAATTACACTTTTACCCCTCAAAATCCAAAGTTGGCATAAACAGTCCCTAGAGTTTCAGCATTGACAGATTTGGTCCCTGGTGGGGTATTTTTGAAAGGAAAATCATTCTTAAACCTTGGGAAATCAAAAGTTATCAAAATAGGTCCCTGGGTGAAAGTTTTGTGGAAATTACGGTTTTGGTCCCTGAACTTTCAAATATTGACATAAAAGGACCCCGGGACTTCAAATTTTGGAAAATTACAAATTTTGGTCCTTTAGATATTGGTGTTTGGCAAGATTAGTCCTTATGACTACTTTTGAAAAATTACAAAATTAGCCCTTGTGTTTTCAGATTTTACAAATTAGTCCTTGTGATTTACATAGTTAGACACAAACCAAAGTTAATCCAATACCAAAACCAAAACCAATCCACTCCTAAATCCAGTCCACACAACACACCTCCCATGGCCCAACTGGTTAACAAGCCCAAACCTTTTAAATTAAAATTACCCACCCCGTATTTTTATTACACCCTAGTCAACCCTAAAGTCAATCCCTCACACCCTTATCCCTTCCCCCCTTCACACGTGAGCCTGCAAACACTGCATCCCCATCATCCCCTAGCCTACTTCCCCCTCTGCAACACTCCAACCCCAACCCCCCTCTTGCACCTCAAACAAATACTACACTCCAAAACTCACCACTGGAGCCAACAATAATCAAGAAATAGACAAAAGATAATTTGGGTGCAAAAACTCTTTAAACGGCCAAGATTAATTTCTGCTCATCCAAGGGTTATAATGAGAAGTGGGAAAGCTTGTGGGACCCACACGGGTCTATATTAATCAAAAGGGAGCAGAAGCAGAAGAGAGTAGTCAGTTTTTTAGTAGTAGCTTAGTTTTAGTGTAATGTAGTTCAATTTCAATTCACAAGTGCAAATTTTAGTTTAAAAGTTGTAATTTCAATCTTTTCAGTGTATTCTCAACTTAATGCAATCCTAAATTTCAGTTATTAATAACTATTGAAGCTTGTACCATTTCTTATCTTGAAATTCTCATGTTAGCCAAAAGTTGTTAGAATTTGTTGTTTGCTGGTTCATTAAGCTTTCACAAGCTCATACACCCCTCTGATTGGGCTCATTCAAGCTGTTTCATAGCTTGAGTGAGTTTATCTTAGTTTGCATACTCCATTTCCCTCACAGCTTATTCAAGATTTGGAGCTCATTTGGTCAAGGAAAAGTCAATAAGCTGCTTAAAAGGGTAATAAGCTAGTGAGGAAGAAGTCTGTGGGTATTCTTGTCTTGTTTCATAGCAAGACTGAGCTTGCATACTTTGGTGTACCTTGGGACTCTTGTAAGTGCAACCTCATTGCTAGTTTTAAAGTAAACTGTAGTTTAGCTTATTTTTATGTAATCTAGCTTATCATGTGCTAATTTCTGTTCCTCTATGCTTGTGTGCCTTATGTGAGTTAGATTATTGCAGGTTTGTTGTACTTATTTGAGAGGTTTCCATATTTGCTTTAAATTTCATATTTGGTCATCTGTATGCATCATCTGTTTTAGTTTAGTATTGTGCTTATATCTGCATCATTCTAGCTTACACAACTGTTATTTAGTTTACTAGAGTAGTTTTTATCATTATCATAATTCAAATCTGCATGCAGCCTTGGAAAACTCCTAGCAGTCAAGGATTAAGGGGTGTTTGGATCAGATGAATGCACTATTGTTCAGGGAGTTTGTGTGGTTACTCAGTACTCAAACATGTTCTCATAAGTCTAAATAGCCTAGTAAAGTCTTAAATCTAGCAGTCATATAGATAAAAGTCAAAACTTTACTTTAAATCTTTGTTGTTGTTCACTGTGGGCAGTTAGGTTAGCATGATCAGTCATATCAGTTATAAACTTGTTAGTGTAGCTTAGGATAGTTGCATTGTGGTTTAACAGTTCATCTTCAATCATTTAGGATCATTAAACTTTCCTTTTAGTCAACAATTGCAAAAAACTAGCAAAAGTCAAATCTTTGAAACTGACAAATGGGACAAAAGTTCCAGGCTATGCACAAGGTTCAATTTGGATAGGAAATAAAAGATTGTTGTTGTTGTAAGTTATTTGGTAGCTGGGTAATCTGTTTCAAAAACAAAATTTAAGTTTGGACCTCAGATGCTTATTAATAAGCACTCTTGAAAATAGCCTGTTGCTTAGAAATTGCCCTACACCAGGGGGATTTGGGTTTTGAGCCTGTTTTCACACACCTCCACAAGATTCACTCCTGATCCTTAGCCTTAGCTTATTGTGGATTTGGGAAGCCCTTCTGGCATCCTTGTTTTATGTGTTTTTGTTTTTCCACCAAATGCTTATTATGACTGCTTATTTTGCTCCTCATGTTTTCTCAAAATCTCACTACACTGACTCATCAGTGTAGTTGAGGCTTGACTGATAAGCTTTTTATTAACTACCCAGTGGATCTAAGCTTGTGTATTTTGAATTTTTTTTGAAGCTTATCTCCCAAACCTTAAAGTTCATAGCTTTATCTGTAAGTTTCAGCTTATTTAATAAGCCTGAAATAAGCCTTCATCTTGTCCCATTCCATTGCACACACTGATTCATCAGTGTTTATAAGCTCCATTCACAAGCTCTTGAAGAGCTCATTTGTGGGTCTCATCCTTTGAGCTTTTGGTTTTTGGAAAGGTCACCAACTCAGTTTGCTACTTAAGTGCTTATTTAGTGACTATCAGCTTATTTGGACTCCTGAATTTGGCCTACAAAAACCTTGCAGGCCTGCTTCTTGCACAGGGTAAAAACTAAGTTTGCTTATTTACTTATTTAAGCTTTTCAGTGTGCTCACTTAGGTGTTTTAGCTTGTTTTCCTTGACTTTAACTTGTCTCAGCCTATTTCACATATTGATTCCAGCTATGTAGCTTGTTGTGAGCTTATTTGAACTCTAAATCTCATTTGAGCCTTAAAAAGCTCACTGCTGAGTTTTGTTTGAGCTCACACAACTTATTTTTGAGCTTAAGCCAATGTGCCTTCACAAAAGTCTCTCAGTTTCAGTAGCTTAAGAGTTTTGTAATAGAAAATTAAGAAAAAGACAAAAATACGTTAAGTGATAGCTTCTATTTAAGCACTTTGGCTTATTTTTCAGCTTATTCATAAGCTTTTCTCATTTTAAATTTTTCTTAAGCTTCTTTTTAGTTAAAATAATTTTAGGAATTTTTTCAGATTTTTCCTTGTTCATTTAGTATTTTTTATAATTAATTTTAGTTTAAATTAATTAAATAATTAGTTTTAATTAATATTAAATAATTAAAAAGTAGAAAAAATAGGTTTTCTGTTTTAAAAATAGTTTTATAATATTTTAGATTTTCCTAAATTTAATTTTCATTTTCTAGTTAATTTTCATAATTAATTAATAATTAGTGTAATTTAGTTAATTAAAAAGTAATTAGAAATTAGTAATTAATTAATAGTAATTAATTAAATAGTGTAAAAATTATTTTTCTTTTTCTAAAAATTTTGTTAAGTCATTAGGATCATGAAAATATAATTTCCACGTTCGTAGGACTTTATTCGCTCTCGTTTCACTTTTATTTTTGCGCGTTCGCGTTATTTTAATTCAAACGCGCGTTTTTAGGTTAACTCACGTTTCTAGGTAATCTGATCATCCGTAATTGTTCCATTAGTGTTTATAAGTCATTTTCAATCATAATCTCGTAGTATAATCACTCAAAACAAATTTCTGATCCTCCTGTTGAATCACCCGATCACTTTAAACGTTTTTGAATACAATTGCTTACCTCGCTGGGACATAACGACCCGGGAATACACTGTACTCCTTGGTTAGTTGGTTTTAGATGTTTGACTAGGTTGACCATTACCTGGGAAACTTAGTTGACCGTTCAGAATCAATCAGGTACATATATGGTCTTGTCCCAGAAATTCGTGGGACTGTGAAAGCAACTGAGCCTTCTACAATTCAGAGTGCAATATTGAGAGCAGGGACTCTGACAGATGAGATGGTTAGAAATGGAAGCTTGAGGAACAGTGATAAAAGGAAGGGAACAAGCGAGTCAAACAAGCATATGGGCGCGATAGCTGACAACAAAAGGGCAAGGACCTTTGCGGCGACTAGTTCTGGTCAGAGAGAGTATTTAGGCTCGCATCCTAAGTGTACGAAATGTAATTTTCATCACCAAAAGACTGTGCCCTGCCGTATGTGTGCTAATTGCAGACAGTCTGGTCATTATGCAAACCAGTGTAGAGAACCAGTGAATGTGGGCAATATGACGAACAATCAAAAGACATGCTATGAGTGTAACAGCCCGGATCACTTTCGGAACACCTGTCCTAAGTTGAAAAGGAATCTTAACCAAGGAGGCAATCGTCCAAAATTAGCAGCAGCAATTGAAGGGCCACAAGATGAGGCCGTTGAGATTCCACCCGCGCGTGGCAGAGCTTACTTCCTAGGAAATCCTATCACCCAACATGTCCACGATAGCATAACGGGTACATTCTCTTGAACAACTATATTATTTTCGTAGCACTTAAGTCTTGGTATAGAACTTATACATAACCCCGACTAATCTGAGACCTAGCATCATTAACCTAGTTATATTGATAGTAGATGATTTGATTGGTGTACGCAACTCTAACGAGTTTGGGAAAGTTTACGTTGTCGAATCAGACCACTAGGAACATATGTGGAATGAATGAGCTGAACTTCGGGACGAAGTTCCCTTAAGGGGTAGAGACTGTCACAACTCGTAATTTTAGGTCGTTTTTCCAAACCTCGACAATTTACTATTCACAGATTATTATTCATCATTTTACTATTCATCATTTTTGAGGTCAATTTGACATTCCGGGAAACATTCAGAAATTTTACTATTCACTTGACACTATTCATTTCCGAGAGGAAACCACTATTCACGTGCATTACTCACGTCATTGTAATTTAGTTTACGAGTATTCAAATTCGCGTAACCGTATTGGTTCAGGAGCGAATTCATGCATTATTATCAGAGACATTTCATACGGACTAGAAATAGTCAGCATATCATCATTAGGGCACTTGCATACTATTCCACTCGTAGGATAATTAAATTAATACTTTTGGTACAAGTAACGATTTACGTATGTTTATTTTTAAGTAAACACTAATACGCGAACTATAAATGTGACTAACACGTCCAACACTCCCGATTATGATCCCAATATATTTTTATATTCATTTTTATAATATAAAAATTATAATATTAATTTACCCGGTATTTTGGATATGTATTTTAATTATTAACTTAAGTTTACTAAAACTTCGACGGTTTTCGTATAAATTAAACTATAATTATCTAAACACCCAATAATTTTACCCAATCTATTTTTATAATTTTTATAACTTTATTATGACCCGGTTAACTCCGTTAAAATTTATTTTTAGTTAACCCGGTACCCGGTACATTTTAAAACTACAAAATAACACTTAAAAATACATTTACCTCAAAAGTCTTCACATTCATTCCCCCCCCCCCCCCCCCCTTGCCAATCTTCTTAAAAAACTACTAACTCACTCTTTCTCATTAATGCTTATACTAACTATATAAAATAATAATAATACCAAAAATACATATAACCTAAACTAGTTTTTATCTCATTTCACCACAAGCAAATTTCACTTTTCTTTCTCTCTTTTCTCTCTTGATCCCACGGCCACAACAAGAAGGAAGGGCAAGACAAAATATTTTTCTTAAAGATCAAGTGTAATCTTGTTAATATAGTATCCTTGTTAGAGTTTTGAGATATAAACTCAAGGATTGTTAGGTTTTTATCATCTAATCACACCACATCTCAAAGTAAGTTTACAAAACTCATTTCATAATTTTTACAAAGTTATTACTATGTTTATATATTTTTCTTGCAAGATCTCATACATGCATTAACTTATACCACTCCATTTTTGTATATATTTAACTTTTAAGCCCTAGAAATGATTTTTGATTAGATCCTTGTTAGATCTACTTGGTTATGATAATTAGGAACCCATGACACCCTAAGAAGGTGTATGGTAGGATTAGATTAGTTTTGTGGTGATTGAAAGTGGTTTGAATGAAGATGGAACTAGATTAGAACCCTAGAAACGATTTTTGAAACATTTGAAATACCTACTGTCCCTATTTCTATTTCGTGGGAAAATCAGTAGTTGATGTCTAATTTTTGACCAAAGATTTAGAAAATACTTTCAAAAACGAAACTTTAGGCGAAAGAACTGATTAAAACGAGCTTATAACGAAGGAGATATGATTTTTGCAAATTTAACGACGAAAACTATTTTATTAAAAACTGCTTGCTGTTTGGCAGATTTCGCCGTGCAAATAGAGGCATTAAACGTAACTTAGAGAAGCCGAGTTATCAAAATTATACTAGTATATACAAAAACGAATCCGTGGATATAAAGAACGAAGGAAATGAACCTATAACGACCAAGTTATACCCGTTTTAACATCGTCAAAACTATATATATATTTTTGGTCACAAATAAACATAATAACTTACGCACTAAATGGTACATTTTTCTAGAATCGTTACTAAGGACTATATCCTTAACAAACGAATACGTACGACCCGAGAGAATATTTATACGACTTAACGGCGTCATTCTAAGGTTTTGATACTAGGAATATGACGTTAACTTTTTCTTTATATACTTCTCTAAATGGACTTATTTTTCCTAAGTATGGAAACTATTTTACTATGACTATAACTAGTATTTCCAAATTACGAGTGGTATTGGTATCATGTGCATGTGCATTCATTACATCACGGCACGATCTAAATTAGATCACTATCATTCATTTTAGGTTGCGGATAGTGTTCGCTCCTTGTTGTCCTTATCATTTCGCATCTTTGTATCTTCACTCCAGGTGAGTCATAGCCCCACTTTTACTCTTTATACTTGTTTTAAACTTTTTGGGGGAGATACATGCTCAACTACTTGCTTACTAGTATAAATACTCAAAACATACTTTCTTGATACTCAAAACATTTATACTTGATTGTTTTATACTTGATGTCTTACATACGTGATTGTGTTATACTTAACTGTGTTATACTAAACTGTGATGGTGTATTCTTGAGACTTCCAATGGCCCTAGATTAAGTTGCTGGACACAACCATTGAGACATACATACTGAGACTTCCAATGGCCCCAGATTAAGTTGCTGGGCACAACCATTGAAACATACATACAAACGTGAGGTCTTCGGAGATGAAGTGTAGACTCACGACTAATTGCTTAACTGTTGTGATGAACTTATACATGTTTAATCTTACTATATATATATTAGCAGTGGGTTGTGTACACACAGGTTACAAGTCTCTTATGGCGGGACTTGTAACTGAGTGGATTTACGATGCCTTTGCTGTGTGATCATTTTTTTTTCTATAAACCTTATTTGTTAAACAAACTCTATGAACTCACCAACCTTTGTGTTGACACTTTTAAGCATGTTCATCTCAGGTTAGAAGGGCGATAGCAGGTATGTGGAGCGGAGAGTCTTAGGGCATGCTTTTTGGAGACTTTCGCTTTTATCATTTACCATTCGATACTCTTTAAAAACTTATGTACTATTCTACTTTGGGATCTTTTGGTTTGTAAACTATGACTTTTATCTATTCGAATGGTAACTTTTCAAAACGTCTCATTTAGAGGTCGTTTTCTATATCTTGTACTTTGTGCCCTGAAGTAGCATCCCAATGACACAGTCTTCCGCTGCGGTATTTTGGGGGTGTTACATTTACAGGTTTGGTTTGGAGGGGAGTGAGGATGAGGTGGATGGTTTGACTTTAGGTTTGACCCAGTGTAATAATAAAACGGGGTGTGTTAATTTTTGTGGTGGTGGGCTTTTGTTTAGGCTTTGGGCCAAAGGGAGTGTTGGGCTGGGGTAATGGATGGATTAGTTTTGGATTTGGTTTGGGTTTAGTTTAATATTAAGGGTATCCGTTTGGTTTGTAATTTATAAAACACAAGGACCAATTTTTGCAATTTATCCAAAACTTAGGGACTGAAGTGGCAATCTTTCCAAATATAATACAAGGACCAAACTTGCCATTTGTGAATAGTACATGGGTTATGAAAGTAATTTTCCAATTTTGAAAACCCTGGGACCAAAATTGCCAATTTACCAAAGTACAGGGACCAAATGTGTAATTTTCCCAAAGTTTTCACCCAAGGATCATATTTGATAAATTTTGACTTTTAAATGCCTTGGGTTGACTTTTCTTTCGTTTTAAACCTTCAGGGACTAGTTTTGTCAATTTATGAAACTTGAGGGACTGAAACTGCCAATTATGCAAACTTTGTTCGTTTTTCATTTGTTTTTAAACATTTTGCATCTAAAACATATAAAACACACTTTTGGGATAATTTCTGTATTTTGATGCATTTCTGAGTGTTTTTGGATGTTCAGATACGGTAAAAATGATGAGTATTTACACATTCATCAATCCCCCACACTAAACTATTGCTAGTCCCTAGCAATCTTTTGAGAAAAACTTAATGGATTTTAAACTCTTTACTAAAAGCCATTACTTCTGGAGTAGCCAAATGTATCAGTTCAAGTAAGAACTATGGTCCACTTGATAACCATGTGATTTTGAGCAAACCACCAGCTGTCAACGAATTTGATTTGTCTTTACCAAAAGTCGTTTGCTTCTGGACTAGCCAACTCTTGATGGAATAGTCAACATCTTGGTGAGCTGATTACCAATTATGGTTTTTCCACTGCCTTTACCACAAGCCATAATCTTGCGGGCTAGCCAACTCATTCACTTTTTGGGATATGGTAAGTTGATTTACCATACAATTTTGGGCAAATTGCAAGCCATCAACGGATTTGAGATGTCTTTACCAAGAGCCGTTTGCTCCTGGACTAGCCAATCCTTTTGTCGGTTAGACATGGTGGACTGATAACCACAAAAAATTTTGAACTTTAGTGAAAAAATTTTAAAAATTTTGGTCAAAAACGGGGGTACTAGATAGTAAAATGTGATAAAATTCCCAAGAATAGCGAAATACCCCCTACACTTAGAATGAATATTGTCCTCAATATTCAAAATCCTCGCTATTATACCGATTCCTTGAACGTAAAAGGGCGACATTACAAGCTAAATGTGGAAAACATCATGTTGTTTTTCACTTTATTTGTAACCACAGTAGGGGTAATTCCCCCACACTTAGGGTGAAAACCCTATAAGCATGCTACTGTTTTTGTTTACCGAGTCGCTAGCTTGACTCGACCCCGAATTCATTTGTCCTTGTGGAAGCATGATGTGGAAGAAACAATCTCCATCGGACTTTCATTCAAGATGTTTGGATAAACATTTGAAGCACATGAAAGTTCCACACCGATGAGATATAATCCCGGCTTTAAATAACTATAAGCGGTGATGCCGGGGTCAAAGATAATGTCTTCATTCCCGAAGGAGTGAAGAATAGGAGAAGTCACCTGGTAGGTGAAGAAGAGAAAGAAAGTCATGATAAACATCATGACTAACTCATCATCCTCCTCAGGAAAATTCATAGATTCATCATCATGAATTTCATCATTTAAGCTCACGTGATCAAGACATATCCCGGGTGTGTCTAGATCAAAGTAGAAGTTATCATACTCCGGTGGAGATATGATATGAGTGAGTTCACAGGAGAACTCATCGAATGTGAATGAATTATATTCTGGATTGATGTGCGTGAATTCACAGGAGAACTCATCAAAGGTAAATGATTCATAATTGGGGTGAGAATTATGAGAATGAGAAGTGTTACTGCCACTAATCTTCTCTCCCATAGGATCAAAAGTAAAGGCTTCAAACTTCGGAATAGGATCATCGGAGAAAATGTCACTATCCTTAATGAGGATAGGAGATGAAATAGGTTTCTCTTTGAAAGCCTTGATTTTTGAAATGAGGAGATTGACATTCAATAATGTTGCACGAAGTGCTTCATCCTTGATTTCAGCTTCAGTCTCATCATTCACTTCTTCTAAGCTGACTAGCTCAGAAGGTAATCCTTCCACATGACTGATGTCTTCAGAAGGTAAAGAATCAGCATGTGAAGTACTAAGCTCGATGTTGGGATTAGAGTTTAAAAGATTTTCAGTTTCTCCCATATCGGCTTCAAAGTCAAACAGATCATCATCACTTCCCAATGGAAGTGGATTGATGTGAGTAAGTTCATCTGTGAACTCCTCAATAAGAGGGTCAACATCAGAATGAGGCAGTGGTGCCTCTTCATACTCAACTTCTCCATGAGATGTAAAATCATCATTAAAATCGGAGAAAGTCTCAAAATGATCTTTTGGATTTTCAGGAGGAGAAGGTAAATCACACACATGATCAAAAGTTCCCTGTGACTCTCCTGGGATTGGGATAAGGTCCTCAACACTAGACTTTATGAATTCATCCGATTCCTTTTCAGGAACAGTGCTAAGATGCTCATCCCCCATATTTAGAGAGTGAGTGTGAACTTCGGGTGTGATATCAATAGACTGAGGGAGTTTAGAAGTACTAGCAGTTATGGAATTTTCAAGTTCCATTTGATCAACGGCTAGTGACTTTGTCACATTATTTTCTCCCTGATTATCCATGGAAGGAATCACAACAGATGAATCTGATGTATCTTTTTGAATAATAACAATGTTATCTTCATCATCATCACTGTCATCATCGTCATCATATAGAGTAGCATAGCGAAGATTGGCACGTATTTTAGCTGCTCTTTGCTCAGCAAGTAATTCTTCCATGCTCATTTCGTTTCTAGCATCTCGTTCTTCAGCAAGTAATTCCGCCATTGATTTCTCACGAGAATCTTGAAACGATGTAGTAGCCAACTCCTCCTTAAGTTTTTGCACAATTTCAAGAGCCTCTAGTAAAAGGTCTTGCTCGGTATCATGAGGAGTTGCTTGGGTCATTTGGTACTGTAGAGGTTGGTCTTGAAATGAATAGTCATGATTGTTACAAGGTAACGGATTCCTTGTTTGACAATCAGAACTGCCGTGAGGACCTCCACAGTATTCACAACAGTAAAACTGATGTGGCTGTGAGTCGTATGTGCTAGAGTCATAATTGTTATCAGGAAACTGCTCATAGACAAGCGTGTTGCCCGTTTGACAATCAGAACTGTAGTGTGGGCCACAGTACTCACAACAGTAAAACTGTTGAGTCTGGTTTGGTGAATTGTATGGATATTGGTCATAACCAAAATTTTGACTATTTTGACAATCAAAACCTTGGTGAGGGCCTCCACAATATTCACATGAAAAGTTTGGTGTATTTTGATACGAAGCACCATTGTGATTTGGATAATATGATTCTTGCTCGTATGAATGTGATGGGTAATTGGAAAAATTTGAAGAGTCGTTGAATGAGTTCTGATTAGGATCATAAGCAAATGAATTCCTCGAACCACAAAACAAACAACTTTCGTCTCGAATATCATTACCACATTGTTCACATGTACACCAACGACATGGCAAACCAAAAAGCGGCTCACCACAACCAACACAAGGAATAAAATCCGGAGGTGGGACAAGTGATGTGCTCTTAGAGCTAGGAATTTCCACCACTTCCGTTATGGTCTCGGGTTTTTGTTCTTGATGAACGTGAAGATTAGGTAAGTCGTTCTTTTCAGTCACTGCCCTAAGCTCTATACGTTTGCTTGACAAACTTTTAACCGTAAACTGTGAAAGGTTAGGATCAATTCTTGACGGTTTGTCATTAATAGCACGTATCTCGGGCTGTGAAGGGTAGTTGGAAGAATTTGGTGAATCCTTGAGAGAATTTGGACTTATGAACAGATTGCACATAATACAAAATCTGTTACTACAATTATTGCCACATTTCTCACAAATACACTGGAGACAACGAAAGCCGTTCTCAATCGGGCTTTTACAGTGAAAACACGTGTAGCCGAGAGACACCATAAGAATTATACATGAGAGGGGTATAAGAAGGTAGAATCAAATGGATAGAGGGTAAAGGTGAATATTTTTGGATTTTTGGAAAGACATTTTATATACAAATAAGAAGGAAGATCTTTTTGGGTTTTTTTGTGTTCGTTGAAAACTGAATTTAAAATGTTTTCGTGAACGGTTTTGTTTTTATAATAAGAAAATATGAACAAAGGTGGTAAATATACAATGGGTGTATATCCAGATTCACTAATCTGTAAAACCGTTTAGAATAACGCGCACAGCCTCCCCGGCAACGACGCCAAAATTTGATTGACTCCAAACGGTCAACCTAAACTGACCAGGTGATGGTCAACTAGGTCAAACAGCCTGAGATCAATCTCCGTAGAAGTACAGTGTTTCCCCAGGTCGTTATGTCCCGACGAGGTGTGATGATAATCAAAACAGGTTTGTGATCGGGTGAATTTGGACGGGAAAAAGGTATATAAGGGTTTGAATGATTACGCTAAGGAAATACGAACGAGAACAATTTAAACAAACTATAATAACAATAACGTGAAACCTAGTTAACCTAAAACATAATCTAAATTTAAAATTAGAAGTTGCTTATAAATAAGCAGAAAAATAAGCCAAAAGGGCTTAAATAGAAGCTATCACTTTTTTTTTTTTTTGGTTTTTCTTTATTTTACAAACTACTTTTACTAACGTAACCTAAATTTAAAAACGTAAAAGTTTATTAAATAAAACGCGAGTGCGCGAAATAAAAAGTGAAATCTGAGCTACGCTAACCCTACGGACATGAAAATTATATTTTTACGAGCCTAATGATAAAAGAAAATTTTAGAAAAAAGAAAATTATTTTTTTGACTTTTTAATTATTTATTATTAATTAAGTACTAATTAAACTAAATATAATTATTAAAAGTACTAAAATATTTTTGAAAATTATGAAACTTTTTTGGAAAGTACTTAATATTGACAGGAATAAGAGAAAATTATAAAAGGTGAAAATAAGCTGAGCAATAAGCTAGAATTAAGCAAACTGTTAAATAAGCTAAAACACTAAACACTACTATAAAAATAAAATATGTGAGAAGTTAAATGAAAAAGACCCTAGGGCAAGTGGTAGTGCAGTGTGGTGTTGTGTCTGTGTGAAGTTGTGGAGACCAGGGTTCGAATCCTGGTTTTTGCACTTTTTCCTTTTATTTTTCTTTTTGCTTTTTTTTATAAAATCTTTACTGTTTCTTAACACAAACAAATTTGAAAACTCACAAATGTTGAAAACAGCTTATAACAATCAATTCTAACCACACCCTAAATTTAAAAACAATTAAATTCAAAATCATAAAAGATTTTTGTTTCTGCTTTATAACTTTACAAATTCACAACTCTCAATCAAATATTGACCAAGTTGTGGACACTTGAAAAACGGGTCAACAGGGAGTATGCTGGGTGCAGGCTTATGCATGTCCACTCAGGCCACTTTAGACCTAGATTCAAGTGACTAAATGAACTCTAAATTTGGAATTTCTTTTTGATTATGACAGACAAGCAACCAGAGATTTCAAAACAACAATTTTTATTTAATTCCACTATCTAATGAAGGCTAGAACAGAGTTTGAGTTCAGCACCATTTTTCAGTTCATAAAAAAATTGACTTTCTATGTTATCTAAAAGTTGACTAATTTGAGATTCTGATGACCCTAGGATGCTTAATGTGATGTAATTACTTAGTTTGAGTCTAAATTAAGCACACTTATCAAGATTTACACTGATTTGATGATTATGGATTTCAAAAAATCCCATCAGTTAACTGCCATAAGGATCAAAGGCAAATCTTTAGTTTTTTACTTACCACTACCATTTTTTTTAATGTACTAACCTAACCTAACCTAACCTAATGAAGTCTATTTATGCAAAGAACTAAGCAAATAAGAACAAAGAATGATTTTGGATTATGTTGTTTATTGATGAACCAAGCTAAACTACTGATGCAAACTATTTATTAGTGCTATATGAAATGTATTAGAGCTAAATTGATTCAGAAATAAGCACTACAAGCAGCTATGAGCTAACATGCAAAATTATGTATAAATTGCAAAAATCTAGCAAGTATGATATTCAGGGACTGCAATACAGCAAACAAACACAAACTAGTTTCAAACACACTGAATCAAGATAAGAGACTAATAAACATAATTTATAATAGCAGAATTAAGCTAAAAGCAAAAAATGTGAAATTAACTAAAAACTCACAACTTGGTTCTATGAATTCCAAACCAGGAACATGGTACTCAAACTGATCTCAACACAACCCTGTGCTTCCCATGAAGCCCTAAACCCTGCTATCCATCTTCTTCTTCTCTTTTATTATTCCTTTTTTTTGTATTTTCTGTATTTTTATATTTTGGATGAACTTGAAACTTAAATCTAAAACTTGGATTCTTTAAACTGAGAACTTACATTAATCAAGGGAACACAAATTACAACTTATAGTTTTAACTTAAACAAGTACAATAATTTCTACATGACTGAGAACTTAAAACTAAATTCTACATTAACAACTGCTATTCTAATAATTAACTAACTCCTCTCTTCACTTTTTTTCTTCATTTAAATAGACCAAGGAGGGTTCCTGAGCATTTCCCATCTCTATTTGTGACCATTGGATGGCTTTTGAGTGATCTTGGCCCTTCAATCCTTTTGGCGGGAAAATTTGTTTGTAGCTATCTGGCATTTTTCAACTTGGCAGGGACAAGGATTTGGTTTTTAGTGTTTGGAGAGATAAGGGTGTAGGGTTTGGCAGAGGTGGAGTGTTAGCAGGGGGTGGAGATGTAGGGGTGATGATGGTGTTTGTAGGATTGGTTTGGAGGGGAGTGAGGATGAGGTGGATGGTTTGACTTTAGGTTTAACCCAGGGTAATAATAAAACGGGGTGTGTTAATTTTTGTGGTGGTGGGCTTTTGTTTAGGCTTTGGGCCAAAGGGAGTGTTAGGCTGGGGTAATGGATGGATTAGTTTTCGATTTGGTTTGGGTTTAGTTTAATATTAAGGGTATCCGTTTGGTTTGTAATTTATAAAACACAAGGACCAATTTTTGCAATTTATCTAAAACTTAGGGACTGAAGTGGAAATCTTTCCAAATATAATACAAGGACCAAACTTGCCATTTGTGAATAGTACATGGGTTATGAAAGTAATTTTCCAATTTTTAAAACCCATGGACCAAAATTGCCAATTTACCAAAGTACAGGGACCAAATGTGTAATTTTCCCAAAGTTTTCACCCAAGGATCATATTTGATAAATTTTGACTTTTAAATGCCTTGGGTTGACTTTTCTTTCGTTTTAAACCTTCAGTGACTAGTTTTGTCAATTTATGAAACTTGAGGGACGGAAACTGCCAATTATGCAAACTTTGTTCGTTTTTCATTTGTTTTTAAACATTTTGCATCTAAAACATATAAAACACACTTTTGGGATAATTTCTGTATTTTGATGCATTTCTGAGTGTTTTTGGATGTTTTGGCTGTTCAGATACGGTAAAAATGATGAGTATTTACACACTCATCAATATTGAAGGGGTTTCAAACCCTTCTTTCTTCCATGTTTTAATAAAGATAAGTGCTCCAATAATCATTCAATATGTCTACATATTGTTTGATTCTATCTTATGTTTATCTTTCTTTTAACATGTTAGGCTAGGTTTTTATTGTGTTTGCTTAGATGTAGTGAAACCTAGATGTTGATTATTGGTTGATTGTTTGTTTATAATTGTTACAGATGATTGTATTCGATGTTAGGCTTAAGAAAACTGACAGATTCCATTGGTAACTTGCTTGAACGTCTTAAGAAACATGATCGGAGGTGTACTATGATTTTGGGTTGTATTTAATGCATAAGAGAATTCTAATGATCCCATGTTAGGAGCTTTTAATCGGCTCGACATAGGAGTGAAGTAGGTTCTTATAGAGTTAGGGAATATTGTACACGGCCCTACGACTGGTATTAAGGAATATAACCTGTCATCCCTGTAATTGTAACAAGCTAATCAACCGGTAAAAGATATCTAGGGAGTAATGAAATCTAAGTAAACACAACTTTTCTCATTATTGTTTCCACCACATTAGTAAATTAGTTTAATTTTCATTTCTTTTATTTTATTTTGATTGCATCTTAGTTAATTGGGTTAGTTGGCTAGCAACTAATTCCGCCTACTCCTTTAAAACCCGAGATTTTACTTGCTTTCATAAAATATAAAAAATACAAAAAGAATCATCCCTCACTTCTAGACCTAGTTTAGTTGGCTTTCTAATCCTAGCAACACTATTCCTGAGTTGAACGATCAATCCCCCAGTACTTGTCACTATACTATACTACAACGATCAGGTACACTGCCTGGTGGGGGTTGTAAGCTTCTCAAGATCCCTTGAGAGGTAAAACCTGCTGCGAGGGCGCAATTCCCACGTATCAAGTTTTTGGCGTCGTTGACGGGGAATAGTTATTGTTTAGGTTAGAATTTCTTTTTATTAGGTCTACTTGCTAGATTACTTTCTAGTAAGATTTTTATTTTTATTTTTAGGTTTTCTTTAGTATATCTCATTTATTTGTTCCTTTGTTCGTAACCATTACCATCCGACATCATGGAAGGTGGTAATATCTTTGATCCCATCAACCCACCACAACAAAACCACCCACAAAACCCACCACTAGCAAACCAACCTCCTAGGCCCCGAACTTTAGGAGAGTATTCCCATCCTAGCCACCAAGGCTATCGAAACACCATTGAGCTCATCCAAGGAGCCAATGTGTCCCCCTTGTGGTCCGACACCATCCGGTTGCTGCAAAGCGGATGTGCATTCCATGGACTTCGTTTCGAAGATCCTAATCAACATCTCAAGGATTTCCTAAAAATCGTAGATTCCATAGACCTTGATGTTGAAACTAGAGAGTTGACCCAATTACGTCTATTCCAATTCTCTCTACGTGATCAAGCTAGTCAATGGCTTGAACGTTTACCCACGGGATCCATCACCTCATGGGATGATCTCACTTCACGTTTCCTTGCTCAATTTTTCCCACTTCTCGTTTACAATTCTCTCTTCGTGCAAATTTTGTAATGGTCCTCATGAAACTCATAATTGCATGGAACTTCCAAAACATGCTTTTAAGGAATTTACATCGTCACGTTCTGATAAAATAGAAGATAGAGAGCTCGCCACTAATCGAGGTCCTCGAAACTTTGGCGAGGCCTATGATGCATGGAAGGATAAACCAAATTGCAGAGGATACCAAACTCAGAGCGTATCCTTCGATGATTCTCCTTTACTCGCATGGTCCGAGCATTTTCCACCACAGAACACTCCTAAGCAAAGCTTTGAAGATGCCTTGCAAAAGTTCATTCTATCTCAAGAATTACAGCTTTCCACGCTCGAGACCCGATTTAGACAACAGAAAGCCGATATGAATAACAAGATTTGTAATCTGTTAACCGCTATTAAAGAGCACGCTGTTAGTAAATCGATTCAGGATGAAAAAGTCAAATCTGTCAACATCATGAATCAGCCAACCTCTCTTGTGAAAATAAAAAGCCCTAGTAAAATCTTTAAACATCTGTCACCAAAGGTGAAGGAAATTAGGGACCATGTTAACCCCTCGGGACCAATCCACTTTGTAAATACCATCACCACAATACTTGCTCCTACACCCGACCAGAGCCAACAACCAATTGGGAATGAGGGTCATGGAGTTAAGGATGAGACCCCAGAGAAAGACCACGAAGTGGCCAAGAGCCTTGCCGACTTATTCAAGGACTCCATCACACAAGAGTCAGGCGAATGGGATGAGTCAAAAGAGAGATCAAAAGGGCACATGAAAAATCCAGTAATTTTGGGTGAATCTATTATAGAGAAACTCGAGGAAAATATGGTAGATATTTCTATAGGGTGTAGTGATAGGATTAAGGAAAGCGACTATGATGTTTTTAATATTTCTTGCACCACTAGGAAGAAGCTCATAACCGATACTTACATAGATCCTAACCTCCCTATAAACGTAATCCCCCTCTCCCTTTACAACGAAGCCTTCCCTGAACAAATCTCGTGTAAAGGACTCGATAACGCCAGGATAATGAAAAGGTTATCAGTTATGATTGGAGGATTCATCTATAACATTGATCTCACCGTGATCGATGACATAGACTCTGTCGCTAATCCAACATTAACCAACCTCGTCCTCGGGAAACCATTTGTTAATGAAACGGGAGTGATCCTTGATGAGAAGGATGGTAGTTCATTATTCACCAATGGCGTCAGGAAAGATTTTTTGAAAGGGTAATGAGGAAGTATATGAGTACCATCCGTCACTAGATTGTAATGCATATGGATCACAGGATGAAAGATCGGAAAGGATAAAGCGGCGTGATCCGAATAACCTCAAAATCCCATGTATGATTGGTCACAAGTATTTTGATAATATCTACATTGACGTGTTCTTACCTAAGAATTTTATGTCCCTGTTCCATTATAACCATATTTGCAGATGGGGGATGATTTATAAAGGAGAAAATGTTGTCGGTAGAGATCATGAAGTCCAGGTATTCATAGGAAATATGGCATTCACAATGGATTTTACGATCATAGACAACATTTAGGATTATATCGATCCAAGGTTATCACAAGTTGCTTCTATGAAATCACTAACTTAATGGTTGACGACCGAAACGGACTCGTGACTTTCATAGACGGAATTAGGAGGGTGTCATACCAAACGCCATATAAGATGAAAGATTTTGAAGGAATTGATTGCGACGGACTTGATAACCTAGGGTCTCAACTTGTTTTATGTGATGAAGATGTTCGGAGAGGATGTAAAAACACCTTTGATTTATCATGTGGATTCTTTAAGGATGTTAGTAAGCTTGGATCCAAGTATCGGGAAGATGTCTTTAAGTTTGAAGACCCAAAATACCTGCACTATGAAAGCGATCCCGATATTGAGGATGACTTAGAGAATGTGACCAATGATGAGGCGAAAAATGATCCGTTTTTAGGGGGTCATTTAAGCCCGAATTCGAATTTATTTGATCAAATATTGCCCTAAATCGTTCCTTTTGTGATTTTAGGTACTTTGGGAGAGAAATCTGGAAAAGGAAGCAATTCAGACGTTTTTGGAGCATAAAAGTGAAGAAAACGCCAAAGTCTTAATTTTCCATGCTGGGAACAGTAGGTGACGGCGTCAAGAGTAATTCCCTGACGGCGTCAAGAGCAAAATTCCATGACGACCCAGTACAGATTTGACGGCATCACGAAGGTAGGGCGTCAAGAGTAAAAGTCATGACGGCCTGGAAATGATTAAGTCTTGACGGCGTCAAATGTAGATCAAGGCAGTCCGAGAATAGTTTTGGCGGCGAGGTGACGGCGTCACAATGTTTGTCTTGACGCCGTCAGACCCCTTTTCCTATATATAGTTTTCTAATTTTCACATTAAAAAGAGAGAAGTTTGGAGAGAAGTTTTGGAGAAACCCTAAGTACGATTTTGGTGCAACTTTTACAGGTTTATCAAGGGTTCCAACCCCTTGATACCTTTCATGTGTAATTAACATAAGTGTTCTTTTAATTCAATCAATATGTCTGTGTGTTGGTTGTCTATATCTTGTTCTTGTCTTAATTCCAGCATGCTAGGCTAGATCTATCTTGTGTTTGCTTGGATCTAATGAAACCTAGATGTCAATTATGTGTTGATTACTTGTTTATACTTGTATTGGATGAATGATTTATATGTTAGGCTTAAGAAAACTGGCAGATCTCCAATTGGTAACATGCTTAAACGTCTTAAGAAACATGAACCGACGCGCACTAGGTCTTTATTGGTTGTATTTAATGCATGAGCCACTGTTTACAATCCTTATAGTTGTGCTGGGCATGGTGTAGGAGGAGATAAGAGCTCATAGAATTGGGGAGTTAAGTGTGCCACCCCATGAATGGTATTAAGGAATACGATCCGTCATCCATGCAATTATAACAAGTAATTAACGTGTAAAAGATGTCTAGGGAGTAGTGAAATCTAAGTAAACACATTTTCTCCACTTATTGCTCACAACTTTAGTATAATTTAGCTTATTTTCATTTCTAGTATTTTATTTTGATTGCATCTTTAGTATTGGGTTAGTTGATTAGCAACTAATTCCGCCCAAATCCTTCAAACCCGAGATTTTTACTTGCTTTCTAAAAAATATAAAAATACAAAAATAATCATCCCTCACCTTTAGAACTAGTATTTAGGTTTTCTAATCCTAGCGACACTATTCCTAGCTGAACGATCAATCCCCCGGTAGTTATCACTATACTATACTACAATGATCAGGTACACTGCCTGGTGGGGGTTGTAAGCTTCTCAGGATCCCTTGAGAGGTAAAGCCTGGTGCGATTCCCACTCATCAAGTTTTTGGCGCCGCAACCCGGGGAATAGTTATTGTCTAGGTTAGAATTTCTTTTTATTAGGTCTACTTGCTAGATTCCTTTCTAGTAAGATTTTATTTTTATTTTTAGGTTTTCTTTAGTCTATCTTTTTCTTTGTGCCTTTGTTAGTAAATCAAATCCATTGACTATTCCGTTGACCATTATGGAAAACACGAATCCACCCCTTTCCCCTAGAGAAGTGGCTTTGTTACGTGAATAAATTGAGAGTGAGATTAGGGAACTTAGGGAGCTTAATAGTTGGATCAAGGTTGAGCTCGAACATGCATTTAGTGACCTAGCGACCGCCTTGTATTCAAATGAGGACCTAGGGCCTAATGACTTTGTGAATGTTATTGAGGGACTTGAAGAGGGGGAAATAGATCCGAAGCTTAATGACTATTTTAATCTATACCCCACTAAGGAGAAGATTGCATATTATAATAATCTTATTGATAACCCGCGATCTCCTTTCACCATAATTGAACCTAAGATCAAGAGAGGCGATCCTAAGAATGCTAAGATACCATGTACGATTGGGTATAGGCACATTAGCAATGCTTACATTGACTTTAAATCTCCAATCAACATTATGTCTTCAACTGTTTATAATGATATAGTGAAAACAAGACTTGAACCTAAAAGAGATCCCAAATACCCCGGTGGAGTTTGTAACTTTGTCGGGAGAGTTAAAGGTTTACATGTCTTTGTTGGTAATTTCACTTTTGTCACCGACTTTATGATTGTGGAGGATCTTGCTAACGTTATTGATTGTCGATTATCAAATGTTGTGTTTGGCAAACCGTTTGTTGAGGAGTCTAAGTTAGAATATGATGAGATAGAAGGAACGAACCGATTTGCAAGTAACACCGATAGTATCACTTATAGGATGCCTAATAGGATGAAAGAATTTCGCTTTGTATCCCGTTTTGATAAGGACAACGTTGGTGCTTTTGAGGATACTAATGAGGAGGATAAGAAAAAGGGCATGGATTATGTATGGGAAAAAAGGAGTCTTTATTACAAAGATTGCTTGGCCCTTGGACCAAGGTATAAAGTCGATAAAGAATTTGCCCAAATGATTATGGGGGCGGTTGAGAAAAAGGTGATTGGTTTCTACAAGGAATATCTACAATCAGAGAGTGGAACCAATGATGAGGTCACGTAGTAACCCATGACCTTGAGTCTAGCTACAAGACTCGTAAATAAAGAAAAGCGCTTCTTGGGAGGCAACCCATGTTTTATGTGATTTTATTTGTTTGTTTGATTATTTGCTTCCGTATGCATGCTTAATTTTTATTGTTGGTAGATCATGTTTCTAAACTAAATAGTGGAAATACTTTACTTTGTTGTTTTGGCCTAGTCTTAACTCCACCTAAAGGTATTTTTGCAAAAAGATAAGTGTAAGGGGAAACCCCAAATATGTTTTTAAGAAACAAACCGATCATGATTCTCCACAATATTAAATGAACATGTGTATTCGTATTTGTTAGAGTCAAATGCTTGTATTGAGTCATAATGAAGTTTTGCAGGATTTTCCAGGAAGTAGGACCAAGTTTTTCCAGAAATTTTCCGGAAACTTAACATAAGAATTTCTGCAGGTCACTTCTGATGGCGTCAAGTGTATAAATCTGGAAATTTTACCAGTTTTGTTTTTCTAACGGAGTCTTATGGTTTTTGTGAATTATTAAGTTTTATAATCTCCAGGAGATCTGCAAACTTCATTCCACAAGCATTATATCTTATCTTGTTTTCTAGGATTTAGTAACTTATATAGGATGCCGCCGATTTTACGTGAGGTTGTCTTGTCTATTTTATCAGGATTTACAGGTTATGTATGACAATTTGTCAGCTTTGGAGATGTGCAGCTTTGGAGACTTTCAACCTTATGATGGACAATTTGTTAGCTTTGGAGGAGGAATTGGTGGCAAAGTTTCTGGCAAAGGAACAATCAAGGCTGGAAACACTGACTTTGAAGATGTGCAGTATGTGAAAGAACTCAAGTACAACCTCTTTAGTGTGTCACAGATGTGTGACAAGAAGCATAGAGTTCTATTCACAGAAGATGAATGCTATATCTTATCTAAGGATTATAAGCTTCCTGATGAAAGTGACATTTTGCTTAAAATCCCTAGAAAAGGTAATCTGTATAGCATTGACATGAAGAACATAGTGGCTAATAATGATGTTACTTGCTTGCTTGCTAAAGCCACTTTGGATGAATCAATGCTTTGGCATAGAAGACTTGGTCATGTCAACTTCAAGACCATCAACAAGATTGTGAAAGATAGACTTGTTAGAGGTCTACCAGAGAAAAGATTTGAAAATGACCAAACTTGTGTTTCCTGTCTCAAAGGAAAGCAACACAGAGCTTCATGCAAGACCAAAGCATTCAATTCTATTGATCATCCACTCTATATGCTGCATATGGACTTGTTTGGTCCTACTTCTGTGAGCAGCATAAATTTGAAGAAGTATTGTCTTCTTGTGACTGATGATTTTAGTAGATTCACATGGGTTTTCTTTTTAAGAACCAAGGATGAAACCACTGGCATCCTTAAGACATTCATCACTGAAGTTGAAAATCAATATGAAAAGAAAATCAAGATCATCAGGTGTGACAATGGGACAGAGTTCAAGAATAAAGTTATGGATGATTTCTGTAGAGACAAAGGTATTAAAAGAGAATTTAGTGTTGCAAGAACTCCTCAACAAAATGGATTTGCAGAAAGAAGAAACAGAACACTAATTGAGGCTGCTAGAACCATGTTAGTTGATTCAAAGCTTCCAGTGACTTTTTGGGCTGAAGCAATTAACACTGCTTGTTACATACAGAACAGGGTTTTAGTGGTCAAAACAAAGAACAAGACACCTTATGAATTATTCAGAGGAAGACCTCCTACTTTGGAGTTTATGAGGCCATTTGGGTGTCATGTTACCATTCTCAATACTATTGATCATCTGGGTAAATTTGAAGAAAAGTCTGATGAAGGATTCTTTGTTGGATACTCTATGGTTAGCAAGGCTTTTAGAGTATATAACTTAAGAACAAAGAAGATTGAAGAGAACTTGCATGTTCAGTTTCTTGAAAATAAAGCAAACATGGCAGGTCAGGACCAGATTGGCTACTTGATCTTGAAACATTATCAAATACAATGAATTATGTTCCTCTCACTTCAAGCACTAGAGACAAAGATCTCGAAGATTCAGAAGAATTCAGTGATGAAGACGAAGCTTGTAAAGATGATGAAGATCAAATTGTTATGCCACTTTGGGACTTTGTTGATAATTCTGAAAAGAGAAGTGATGCAGCTGGTGTGAATGTTGATGAATTGAATAAAGAAATTCCTACTAGCAGTGGTAACTCCATTCCCACTGCTACACCAGAAGTTTCCACTGTCAGCCCAAATGTGGAACATACTTCTCAGGAATCACCAAGTGATGATGTAGAGATCTCAAACATGCCTACAACATATGATATTCCTAGCACATCACAATCTTCAATTCACAAAGTGCATCCACTTGATAATGTTATTGGTGGACTTTAATCAGGTGTGAAGACTAGAAGACAGACAAAGAAAGATGATATTCATGGGTTCATAAGTGAAGTGTATGAGTCCAAGAAACATAGTAAGAAGAATGAGTGTTTGTTTTTCTGTTTTCTCTCACAGGTGGAGCCTAAGAATGTGTATATGGCTCTAGGAGAATCTAGCTGGGTTGAAGCTATGCAAGAAGAGTTGCTGTAGTTTAAACTTCAAAAGGTTTGGGTTCTTTGTGACTTGCCTGATGGTATGAAGGTCATTGGTACTAAATGGGTTTTCAGAAACAGGAAAGATGAAAGAGGCATTGTAATCAGGAACAAAGCTAGATTGGTTGCTCAAGGATACACTCAAGAGGAGGGTATTGATTATGAAGAAGTGTTTGCTCCTGTTGCAAGGATTGAGGCTATTAGATTGTTTTTAGCCTATGCATCATTTATGGGCTTTACAGTCTATCAAATGGATGTTAAGAGTGCCTTTCTGTATGGTACTATTGATGAGGAGGTATATGTCTCTCAAACTCTAGGCTTTGAAGATCCTCATCACCCAAATAAAGTATATAAAGTGGTTAAGGCTCTTTATGGCTTACATCAGGCTCCAAGGAAGTGGTATGAAACCTCAACTACTTATTTATTGAATAATGGGTTTCATAGAGGCAAGATTGACCAAACTTTGTTCATCAAGAAAGACAAAGGTGATATTCTACTTGTTCAAGTATATGTTGATGATATTATCTTTGGGTCTACTAAACAAGAGATGTGCAAAGAGTTTGAGAAGCTGATGAAAGATGAATTTCAAATGAGTTCTATGGGAGAACTTACATTCTTTTTGGGGCTGCAAGTACAACTGAGTAAAGAAGGCATCTTTATCAGTCAAGACAAATATGTGACTGAGATCATTAGGAAGTTCAAGTTTACTGATGCAAAACCTTCAAATACCCCTGCTGACAAGACCACTCACCTATTGTTGAAGAATGCTAGTGGTGCTAATGTTGATGTTCACACTTACAGATCTATGATTGGTTCTTTGATGTATCTTACTTCATCAAGGCCAGACATTATGTTTGCTGTGTGTGCTTATGCAAGATTTCAAGTGACTCCAAAGACATCACATATGACAGCAGTGGAAACGATTTTTAGGTACTTGAAGACTTATCCTAATCTAGGATTATGGTATCCAAGTGACTCTCCAATGGAATTGATCACATACTCAGATAGTGACTATGCTGGTGCAAGTTTAGATAGAAGATCAACTACTGGAGGATGTCAATTTCTTGGATGTAGATTGGTGTCATGGAAGTGCAAGAAGCAAACTATGGTTGCTACTTCAACCACTGAAGCAGAATATGTTGCAGCTGCTAGTTGTTGTGCTCAGATCCTTTAACTTCAGAATCAATTATTGGATTATGGGTACAATTTCATGAACACCATTATCTATATAGACAATAGTAGTACCATATGCATTATTAAAAATCCTGTGCAACACACTAAAACTAAACATATTGAAATTAGACATCACTTTATTAGAGATTGTTTTGAGAAAAAGCTTATTAATGTTGTCAAAATCCATACTGATGACAATTATGCTGATTTATTAACAAAAGGGCTTGATGTGGGTAGGTTTCAATACTTGGTAACAGGTATTGGAATGCTCAATCCATAAATCATTGATGTCTAATACTTTTTAGTGTTGCAGGAAAATTTTTAGGTACTAATATTGTTTGTATTGTATGTATGGTTTTCAACTAATTTGTATGCAGAATTATCAAGAGCACAGTGGAAATAAACATACAACAGTGGAAAGTTTGGTGATAATAGCAAGAACAAAGAGTACTTTTATTGAATAAAAGAGAGTACATTACAACCATCCAGGAAACATTGTCACCAATACAGAAAACCATCACAAAAGACATAAACCTACAACCTAACACCTACTCCATAGGTTTCTTTCCTTTTCCTTCATATTCATGCTTGCCTTTGGAAGCTTTCTTTCTCTTGTCATCAAAAGGGAGTTGTTTCCTTGGACAAGCAAGTCCCAGAACTTGCTTGGGAGGCCTTGGTGCTTGGGTAGGCTTCTCAATAGAAGGCCACTTCATGTTGCTTATGGCAGTCTTCAATGCTGTGGTGAGGGCCTTTGGAAGCTCTTTGGAAAGATCAAAGGTTGGATCATTATCATCATCAGAGGAAGAACTAGAATAGAACTCCAAAGATGAAGTAGGAGAAGCTTCAGTCTTTTTGGATGGCTTGTTGTTGTTGGGTGCTGTGGAAGTGGTTGCACTTGGTGGGAAGTAATCACTCCATCCTGTTGAAAGATCCTCTGAGTTTGAACAATAGTTGATTTCCTCATCAGATGAATCATCAGAAGATATGTAGACTATTGGGAACCAGCTCATTATGTTGATTAAGGGTTTGTGTTATTGAAGTTGTTTGTTGATGAGAGATAAAAGTTTTGAGCCCCCTTTTATAAGCAAAGTCAAGGTCGAATTCTAATTAATGAAGAATATTTACTCTTACCTGTTTTGGTAGGTTGGAGGAGTAAATTTGGTTATTATCGGGTTGACTTTTGGAAGATATTTTTGTGAATAGTAACTTGGTTAAAAAGTTACTTTGGGTTAATCTTTATGGGTTAGGTTGAAAGTTACTTTGGTTTGCAACATACAACCTATATTATTGGAGTCATTGGAGTTATAAGGTGTGTATCTTAGACACACAACAAATGGTTATTGATTCACCATGTCTAATCCACATAAGAATCAACTAGTCCAGAGCAAACGGCTACTGGTAAAGACTTATCAAATCCGTTTATGGTTGATAGTTTACCAAAAACTATATGGTTATCAACTCACCATACTCCAAGTGATCAAGAGTTGGCTAGTCCATAGCAAACGGCTCATGGTAAAGACATATCAAATCCGTTGATAGCTGGTAGTTTGCTAAAATCTATGATAAGAGCAGCAAATTTTCATGTTTTATTCACCACTGCTCTTTGATATGTTGTGAAAATTTTACCACTGCTAGTTCATTAGTTACCACTGCAAGAGTAATTTTTCCACTGATGAACTAGCCGTTACAACTGTTGTGTCAGTAATCCATTTTTTACTAGCCGTTGTAAAAATAACCGTCTTTCCTTATTAATAGGGTAAAATCTTTTGTGAATTATCTACTTACTTATTATAAATTATTCTTTTTTACAAAGATAATTCTTTCTAAAGATAATTCACATTGCGCAACCTCCTCAAACCCTATTAGTATAAATTGATCTTCATACGGCTTGATTTTTATCTTGATTACTAACACTTTTATTTTCTTTTTCACAATTATCATGGCGATTCTAAAATTTGTCGAGGAGCACAACCAAGTGGCCTACTTACAAAAGTCAAACGAGAAGAGTGGCCCTGTTTTTCATCAGATTGTGGATTTTCTAAACACAACTCATATAAGGTATGCCTTAACTATTAATCCCACAATCTATGTCTCTCATATCAAACAGTTCTAGAACACTGTGGAGTCCATAAATCTTGAACAGGGAGACACACATGAATCTGTGGATGCTCTAAGAGCCACAGTAGATGGGGTAACTATTGATGTTACTGAGTCATCCTTGAGGAGAATTCTCCAATTGGATGATCTCAATGGTATCATCACATTACCTAATTCAGAAATTTTCACTAATATTGCTTTAATGGGGTATGATACATCTGAACAAAAAGTAACTTTCAGAAAAGGATGTTTTTGTCCCCATTGGAGATTTTTAATTCACACTCTTTTACATTGCCTAAGTCCTAAGAAAACATCTGATGAACAATTTGCATCAACCATGGCTTATCCTTTGGTTTGTTTGGCAACTGATAGGACTTTCAATTTTTCAAAGTTTATTTTCAATAATATGAAAGGCAATGTAAATAGTCAATATAAATTTTTGATGTATCCAAGGTTTGTGCAAGCAGTGTTAAATGAGTTTCAACTACAACCTCACAATAGAATTTATGAACCTTCCAGTCTTAAGCCAAAAGTTTTTCAAAACATGTGTAAGGCTTCAGATCTTTGGAATGGGGAGATTCATCCACTTTTTCCTCAAATGCTTGCTAAAATTGCTCAAGTACAGGGTGAAGATGCAACCATCCCAGTTGTATCCCATAACACACCCAATATTGTTGTTCCACCAATTCACCATACCCCTGCTATAAACTCACACTTATGAGAGAAGGTCTAAACAGCCAACTTCTCTCATCTCAACATTGCATGTTGTTGAACCCTTTGGTTTAGGAACAAGCAGTGGTGGTTCAAGGCTTAATCCTAGTCCAACTAGGGAAGAGCCTGAATCCATGCCTCATGATTCACCTCTCTCAACAGGTTACACAGTTGGAAGTGATGAAGGCAGTGTGCAACTACCTGAATTGATGGACCTTTGTACCAAATTAGTCAAGCAGGTTCAAGCTCTGGAGAAAGATCTGGCACAGACCAAAGAACAACATGCCGCAGAGCTGAATCAATTGAAGGCTGAGATTCAAAGATTGCAGAATGAAGTTGAGAATCTCAAGAAGATAAGATCTGCTAAAGTTGTGTTATCTTCATCATCTTCACCTCAGAATGAGTTTTTTGCAAGTTCTACTAAAGAATTGGGAGATTCTTCCAAACAGGGGAGGAAAACAGATGCAGAGCTTAAGGGGAGGAGTACAAATTTTGAAAAAGAATTTGCTGAGCTCACTGATTCTGACAATGCTCAAGCAAAAGATGATGTAGCTGAGACTGAGGGGAGGAAATTGGATTTTGAAGATATGGATGCTGATGCTGGTTTTACCTTTGATGATATAGTTGGAACTGCTCAACCAATTTCCACTAAAGCAGAACAAGTTCCCACTGATCAACCAATTACCACTGCAGAGGAAGAAGCTGCCAGAATAAGATCAGTCAAAGGAAAAGCTATTGTGACTGCTTTAGATCAAGAACATACAAGAAAGATTTCTAAGAAAGAACAAGTTCAAATTAATTTTGATGCAAGATTGGCAGAGCAACAACAAGCAGCAGAAAATGAAAGAAAGAGAAAGCTAGAGGAAGATGAAGTTGCTAGTTTTATGGAAGCAAAGAGGTTGGATAAACTTGAAGCTGTTATGGCAGAACCAATTTCAAGTGTTTCACCAACTGTCATACATGAGAAACCTCCATTATTCACTTATGTGCCTACAGAAGAAGAGATTGACTACTTGATTAACAATGATCAAATAATCAGGAAGAAGGCCATTGAACTTATTGCAAATACAACCTTGAATGAAGATCAAAAGTCTGCTCAACTTAAAGATTTCATTCAAATGAAGAATCAGCAGGCTCTTGATGAAATCATTGGGGATGTTAGAAAAGGTCAAAAGAAGCCAAGAAAGCTTACAAAGGCACAGATCATTGCTGAGATGAAGACTTTTTGTTGCCATGTTGGTAATATGAAGATGGCTTAATTCAAAGGAATGTCACATGATCAGATTGAAGGTATTTACTACAGAATCAAAAGACAAGATAGTAAGTTCATTCCAATGGATCAAGAACCTATAGTTATGAAGACAAAAAGGTCTGGAGTGAGTCTTGGATCAAAAGATGCAAAGAAGTTGAAGACTCAGGAATCATCTCAAGCAGAAGAGGGTCCTAGCAAGTTGACAGAAGAGCAAGTTACAAACATGTTGTTCATAGAGACTGATGTACTTAATATTGAACCTCTACAAGCAAAATATCCAGTTGTTGGTTGGGAGATCTTTTCTGATAGTTTTGGTGTAGCTTGGAAGATCATCAGAACTGGAAGTGTCACAAGCATTTGCAGAGATTTTGAAGATATTGTTAGATCTTGTGATAGAGAAGACTTGGATACTTTGTGGAGGATTGTTCAAGATTGGTTTAAGAAGGATGAACTTGTTGATGTCAAGGCTAAGGAGTTATGGGTTCACTTCAGAAGATTATATGAACCTGACCCAAGTGATAGATATTGGAGATTTGAAGCTCATGATCAACGAACCTTGTGGAAGTTCTATGATTCAAGTTCTGTGCATCATCTTTCTACTCAAGATGGAGTTGATGTCTTTATGCTGGCTGAGAAAGAATATCCATTGAGAGCTGGAGTATTGGATGTGATGAGAACAGTGAAGCTTAGGTGCTGGGAAAGAACTGAAGTCATAGAAGATTTGCTACAAAGGATTTATGATCAAAGTGTGAGAGCTGATAAAGAGTTAAGAAGAAGAAGATAAGTGTTTGGAAGAATTCCCATATCCTCATGTTTACTGAATACTTGAAGAAACTTATTGATTTATGTATTAATCATAAGTTAGGGGAGGATTGTTGGGAATTATACTAACAGTTACCACGGCTAAGAGAAGATGTTACAACTGCAGAAGATTGTACTTGCAGTGGAAACTCATTACCACTGCAAGAACATATATTACCACTGCTTATTAGATAACTGTTAGGAAACGTGTTTAGATAAATATAGAATAGATCTTGTGTATATCTTATTCTATTAGCATTATACTTATCTTGTAGAAGAGGACTCCTTGTGCTATAAAAGGAGATCCTAGGTTAAAGGTTTGATATACGTTTTCTAGAGCTTCAAGGTGTAACCCTAGTGATATCAAGATCACTCGTATTATTATCATTAATAATATTGGAGCTAATAGTTTGTTTACATACATTGTTCTTATTTATAAACAACTGTCTTACTCACAATCAAACTTCTAAGTGTTACTAAGTAGATTCCTCATACTTAGTGATATAACTTAAAGTATCAATCTAACACAAGTTCAAGGTGTTTAGATCCATCAGACTGGAACAAACCCAACAAGGTTCTAGTGGTGAAGTCTTGGTAAGCACTGAAGGGGTTGAAGAATGAAAACAAAATGAAAAGTGAAAAGGGTGAAAAGAAATAGCCCTCCAAATATTCAACCTTACGGCAGAAACCGGGTTCAAATTCATATGCTACTAGTTGTTACTAAGGTAACACTGGTATTGAAGACAAGATGTCATGGACCCAGTGACGCACTGCACTATACTTCCCAACAACTCAAGTTCTTTTAAAAGAGCTTGTTTCATTCTCACGGGGAACCCTGTGCAATGTATCGACCGCTCATTGCGAGCTATGTTGATACCTAAAACAGGAGACGCCTCCCTAGTCTCCAGGAGCGGATCATAACGCACTATTGAGTCTAGAGCCATGAGATCATCCATAAATCTCATTAGGACACACATTCCAAATATGCTTATTGTTTCACACAATGTGGAAAATAAGATAAAATATTTAGAGTCCTACGCATTATCCTTGTGGTATTGCCAGAACATCCGAGTGATATAAGAATATACATGATGAAGATGGAAATCCTTCTAGAGCGAACATCTTTCAAGCTCTTGGTAGGTGACATGTGAGATCCATCTTAGATCAATGATCAAGTGACAACTGGAAAGCAACAATGGTGCGATTCAACATTGAATCAAACTTGTTCCAGGATATGGATTGACGGATACTTTTGCTAAAACCTTTCAATCTGCTCACAAACTAATTTTTTGAGCACATTGATTGTGTATAATCCTTCAAACAAAAGTATTTTTGATGGAAATGTGATTCTGAGTATAAAACACTCGTTGTGTCTCAAAAATTGTTTATTATATGACAAGCGAGTGATTTCTATAAATCAATTTCTCATCAATCCGTGAATAATTATTCACCGATTCACTCTATCGTGATGTCTGCTTTGAGACGTTCCGGTATGAGAACATGCTAAGTATGAAGATTCCGAAGTGGATTCTTTGGAAAATTCATTACTACAAGCTGGAAATTCCTGTCAAGGAGAGTCTTCTTTAAAAGAGACTCTATCTAATCACAGGTCGGTTTTCAAAAAACTGGAGGGTAGTCTGTCCTTGCAGAATGAATGACAAAGCCATATTCTTTCTCTATCTTTATTGCTAACTGTTTTATTTCAGGGACACATGTAAAGATGGTGTTGATAGCTCCTATTTCCAGCTGAATCGGGTCAATCCATACCTCATGCTTACACATCCTCCACACTATCAATGAAGATGAGAGACTTGCTACAACAAATGTTGAGAGACTACCAACAACGTTTCCGCAACTCTGATGAAAAAATCTCCTGATCCACAACTCTAATGAAAAGTCTCCTGATCCAGAAGGGTGTGAGCATGATGGCCCTAAAGTCACTACATCACATGAAGGCAATACTACTATGGATGAGCTTGGAGATTTACTATGGCTGATGATCTCAAAGAAGCTCAACGATCACATATCACAAAGGAATCTAAATCACAAGTTCGTTTGCTTGAAGTACAAAGTGTGCAGAAAAGTGAAGAATCAGAACCTACGAGCTACAAAGACAAAAGAATGCTTAAAGATCAAAGAGCTTAATTTCCAAGCTGACCTCGCTTGGGGGGGAGATTGTTAGGAATACAGATATTCCTGTAAAAGTCTCGGTCACCTAATTATTGTAATAGCATTGAAGTTAGCTCGTAGTTAGTTTATTATTTAGTTAGATAATAGTTTAGTGTAAGTAACATCGTGGAAGAAGGATGGGTCTTACCCACTGTATGCCTGATCCACAGCCCGGGTGTGGGCGTTTTTATGTTTCTTTGTAGGATAAGTATAAATACCCCTCTCCACATGTGGAGAGGGTTGGACCTTCATTCATAAGCTAATAGATTTCAAGTTTCTCTCGAGGCTCCCATCTATTTCTCTCTCTAAAACTCTTCCACTATTTGGAGACTCTTTTTGGGAAATAGTGGTTATGTATATGTTATTAAATTCAGAGTAAAATGGTATAACACACTTTCATAATCAAGTTGCACTTAAATGATATAACACATTTTCATATCTTAACTTTTTAGGTCAGTAGTACGTACTTTTGTGTTGGAATTTAATGATCTAATAACTAATAATTAACGAGTATACGCAGTGGAATGATCTCCCATTAGGGAGCCCATTTGATGTATATGAATTAATACATAAGCACATAAAGTACTAACCTATTGGTTTTGCTCAGGTGATCAAACTTTGGATCTTGATCTTGTGAATCACAAAATAGTTTAGTGACTAAAGCAAGTCACTTCTAACTCATGACCACGATGCATGATAATTAAATCGAACTTGAAAATCATCTGATGGCTAACAAACAATGATAATTAAATCACGGCCAACTTAGAATTGGCCTTGATTCTCATATACCTGATGTTTTGCTGGTGTTGTGCAGTTTCCACAAAACTTTGACAACCACTAAGTGATTGGTATATTGATGGGTTGGAATGATTAAACTGACAATTTTCTATTGTTTCTTGTGGTCTATAGCGTTCAATTAGCTATGGTTATTTCTTACGATGATAGCTCTTGGCCACTACAGACTAAAACTGGCAGGTTAGTGTTCTATTGCATGAATTTTCCTCTTATTGATAGTAAACTGATTTGAAACTTCAGTGTGACACCAGTCGCAATAAAAGTAAAAAAAAAAACCCTTTTCAGCACACAATTGATCAGCCAAATTACTTCATTACGTGTTCCGTTTTTTGGCAAAAGATGAATACTGGTATTTTTTTCAATTTTGCTGTTGTTAGATGGAATATGGTTTTATCATCTTAGTAGCAAGTTTGGGAATATATGTTAACCTCTAACTCAATATTTATCTTATAGAGGCATGCTGACGAAGTCGATTAATAATGCATTATCCCACTACTAATGTAAGTACAGTTTATGTTTAGTGTTACATTTGACAAGAAGTTTAGGTCCAGTTAGTTTGCTTTTCTCAGTTTTTGGTTTTTGGGTCTAATTCGAAAAATGTTTTGATGCTGCCCACAAATCAGTGGCTTACTATTTTTTTCTCATTTATTTAAGCCATATGGCTCCTACTATCCTCCTGAATCAGTCTATCAACACAACCATATGGCTCTTATTATCCTTATGGTAACTCCTCATCCTAATTCATCATCTTATTTGAAATAAAAGAAAATCTTTTATAGGTAGCAATTTCAACCCATTTATATATAAATTGGTCTATTCACGCTAAGCTTAAAGATTTAACTATACATATAAAATGGGTCAAATTGGTCGAGACTTGAGGGGTCAAACGAGTTGAAAATTGTCTGAAATGTTTAAAAATGCGTTAAGCATTTTTAATCCCTTTTTTTGTACTAATATACTTTTGCAATCATATTTAGTACATAAGTTATTTATGTCACAAAAAAAAAAAAAAAAAAAAAAAAAAAAAAGAAGCTTGTCCTGGTATGTTCTTGCCATTTTTATTCATATCATATGACGAGTTAAACCAAGGTTTTTCTTTGTAGATGCCGATATTGGAATTGGTATTCATAAGTTATGTTTTAGCTAAAAGAGAAACCAAGAAAATACAAGATCAAAGAGTAGTCTAATGGATGTTGAAGAATGGTCGCTTTTGACTGCAGGCGTGTAGAAGATTTTCTAAAGTATGTTGGAGTCAAATTAACATAAAAAAAGGTGCTCACTTTATAGAATGCATGACTCTAGGAGACAAGCTGAGACTACGAGTGCCTGAAAAGGTGTGGCACCAGCAGCAAGGCCCGGAAAATGTGTCATAACACCATGTAGTACCTGCTATATAAAATCATATCCATATTTTCACATGATACTGGTCCGAACGATGGACGAACCTATTTCAAGGGGAAATGACCAAATGAGTAAACATATTAATGGAATCAGGTTTGGTATCTACACTTGAATTCCGTTCTTTTCTATATACTTATTAGCTATTAATTTATTATGCTTTATCAAAGATTGGCATTAAAGAAGTGGAGCTTTAGGTTCGAAAAGCTGTAAGTCTAAAGTTTTATAGACAACAAATTCGTATCTCGCTATAGACTATTTACTTAGATCATATTAGGATGCTTAGGTGGTTTGTGACATTTATCAGTATCATCCATCTTTCACCATTGCAAAGGCACCCTCAAGGTTCTTTTTTATAAATATACTAATGTCACTTGATCTGCACATGTGGTTTAGTGATGTTACTAAATTACTAACCATTGAAGTTTAGACTCTTATTCTGAAGATCGTATTTTAGTGCTGGAAGTTTAGGGTCTAACAAGAAGTGTTTGACTTTACATGAATGGTTCTTAGAATTGCATGTTTCCTTATCATATTTACCCCCTTATATGTGTTGCTGTTGCAACTTTCTTTTATGACCGCTATAATAGTGAACAATCATTTCTCTACAAGGTAGGCATAAGTTGTGTTTAGTTGTGTGAATCATTTCTTAACAATTTCATTGTCGGTTATGGTAGTAACTAACCTTTTGCTTCTGCAGATTGGTAAATTCATGAGACCATTGTTTATTGGTCTCATTCTGTGCGTTTCTCACTCCAGGACATTCTTGATCGGAAATGGTTATGGTGCTCATTTAGAGATTTACACGCACTTTGATATCATGATGATGTTGGAACCAGTAATAACAGTATTCCTTCAATCTCAATAGAATAATTGTTGCTGCAAGCCTGAAGCTACAGAGAAATAAACTCGCAATACACCTCCATACATACCATGAATTTATAGTGTTTCGAAGGAACCATAGCTTTTTATACATTGGTTTATAAGTATTGATAATTAATTACTATCTCTTTCCAATTGATATTCTTCCTACTACAGATAGTCAAATGCATATAGGTCTACATACCTGAGCTACAACCTGCAAAGAGAAACTTTTTTTGAGTACTTACTAGGTCTTTACGTTTTTACTCAAAGTATCTAATATCTTGAACTTTTCTTTGAGTAAGAGTTAACTAATTAAATTCGTCACTACAAGTGACACAGAGGCTAACTCTAGGAAATTGAGTTCAGGAAGTTTGTAACAAAAATTTATGGATAGACCCCTTGGGAGGCTTAGTGATAGTAGACTTCTGTTTGAATTCCTTGGTATCACTACTATACCTATATAACGTTTACCTTTTTTCGTTATTCTTAATTAATTTTGTAATCTAAGTAGTATTAGGATTTAAGAGTATGACTTATAAGAGGTATGACCAAATGATCAATATGAGATGGATATACTATTATAATTTTATTAGGAGGTGTATTCAACTTTGGGTATTCGAAAAACATAACTATGTTGACTTCCTCCATCACCGGAATGTTTAACTCAATTAAAATGTACGTCAAGCACTATTTTTCTTAAATTTTTTTATACATAAACTAATACCATAACTTAATTAAACAAACTCGACGTCCTTAAAAATAATTTACCGTTAACTAACACCATAAAAATTACAACAAATATTAAAATAATGAAACAACTCTTCTTTTTTTTTTAATACAAAAAAAGGAATTAAAATGTATGTCAAGCTCCCATTTTCTTAAATTTTTTTAAACGTAAACTAATACTATAACAAAATTAAATAAAGTCGACGTCCTTAAAATTAATTTTCCGTTAACTGACACCATAAAAATTATAATTATAAGTCATTCCCGCCCATCGGACGGGCTTCGACATCTAGTATATATATATATATATATATATATATATATATATATATATATATATATATATATATATATATATATATATATATATATATATATATATATATACTAGCCGAGTACCCGCGCCTAGCGGCAGCGGTGTCTAGTTGCGACAACATTTCGACGGCAAATAATTGTTTTGTCGATCTGTGTTTGAGAGTGTATTTTTCGATAGCGAATAATGTCATGGTTGCATTTTATTTTTTTAATAATGTCGATCCGTGTTTTATTTGCATTCGTCGATAAATTGTAATAATAAGGTATTCAAGCATCGTATCTAATAGCCGAGTGCTGCACATGGCGGCAAGAGTGTAAAATTTTTGGAAAAATTTGTATGCATAATGCATCGATCTAGATGTATTCTCTTTTATATTCTTGCATTTGTGTGTATGATATATTGTTTTGGTGCAAAACTTTATGCGCGGTCAAATATTGATGGTTCACGCAAAGTTTTTAGTTGTAGTTGAAAATAATATGGTATGCAAGGCCTCTTCATCAAAATTAAAGGCATATGAGGTTTCAGCTTATAATTTAACAACTTAAGTTAATAGTTGAGCATGCGATACCATATTCCATATTACAACATCCACGAATAATTCTTTAGAAATATCTTAATTTATCTACCAAAACTTTTTTTATCATATACCCAAGTATGCATATTATCAAACTTTTATTTTTCAATTTTCAAATTTTACACTTTCAAAGACGTCACTGCATATTTGTTTCAAATTTTCATAATTGAGAAGATAATTATATTTTGTTTTGGTCTATACTATTAGTCTCAGGTCATTCACTCTTTTAGGTCATTCACTCTTTTCCTTTTAACCGTATTTTGTTTTGGTCTATACTCTATACTATATGTCTAAGATCATTATCACTCTTTTCCTTTTTGTATATTGCATCAAGAAAGCAGCTTAATAACCCTTCTCAATGTAACAAATTAAAGGCATATGAGGTTTCAGCTTATAATTTAACAACTTAAGTTAATAGTTGAGCATGCGATACCATATTCCATATTACAACATCCACGAATAATTCTTTAGAAATATCTTAATTTATCTACCAAAACTTTTTTTATCATATACCCAAGTATGCATATTATCAAACTTTTATTTTTCAATTTTCAAATTTTACACTTTCAATAGACGTCACTGCATATTTGTTTCAAATTTTCATAATTGAGAAGATAATTATATTTTGTTTTGGTCTATACTATTAGTCTCAGGTCATTCACTCTTTTAGGTCATTCACTCTTTTCCTTTTAACCGTATTTTGTTTTGGTCTATACTCTATACTATATGTCTAAGATCATTATCACTCTTTTCCTTTTTGTATATTGCATCAAGAAAGCAGCTTAATAACCCTTCTCAATGTAACAAATTAAAGGCATATGAGGTTTCAGCTTATAATTTAACAACTTAAGTTAATAGTTGAGCATGCGATACCATATTCCATATTACAACATCCACGAATAATTCTTTAGAAATATCTTAATTTATCTACCAAAACTTTTTTTATCATATACCCAAGTATGCATATTATCAAACTTTTATTTTTCAATTTTCAAATTTTACACTTTCAATAGACGTCACTGCATATTTGTTTCAAATTTTCATAATTGAGAAGATAATTATATTTTGTTTTGGTCTATACTATTAGTCTCAGGTCATTCACTCTTTTAGGTCATTCACTCTTTTCCTTTTAACCGTATTTTGTTTTGGTCTATACTCTATACTATATGTCTAAGATCATTATCACTCTTTTCCTTTTTGTATATTGCATCAAGAAAGCAGCTTAATAACCCTTCTCAATGTAGTTTCAACTTCATGCCATACCTCGAGATACTAAGTTAATAACAAAATTAGATTTTCAACTTTTCAAGATTTCAAGATTTTTAACTTTACTCAGTCAAATACCAAAATTTGGTATGTATTAGAGTATATATTGTCCAACCTACATTGTACTTTTCCAGTTGTTAGGTCCTTGAGTTGTCTTTTCTTCTGCCACAAAACGCTTTCTTCGAGAATTCAAATTTCAAAACTCAATGACTCATTTAAGGTATATGGTCCCATTGAAACACATTAGCAAAAAATTGTCAGCCATAAGAGTGGAGGGAGTGGCAATCGGGCAAGGCTCGGTAAAGATCGGCGATGGTCGGCAACACCGCCGCCACCACTCGGCAAAAATCGGCAAGGGAGAAATTCGGTAACTTTTGCCGAAGGAAAAGTTGGGCCCACAAACGGTCCTTCTTCATAAAAAAGTGGATTATATGTATTAAAAAAATATGATAGTGGAAAATGTGGATTTGGTAAACTTTGGTGACCGCCGCCACCATTTTGGTAAAGTTTGGTAAACTTTGGTAAACTTTGGTAAACTTTGAGTTGGAAGGTTGTGATTGGTAGATGATGATGTGGAAATTTGGCAAACTTTGGTGAAGTGGTGACCACTCCCTCCGCCCTAAGAACCTAAAATTTTGAAAGCATTTGCTTAATGAAATAACTTGAACAAAGTGATGAGAATAGCTAAACTCCAAAAGAACCCCATTATACTTTTGATCTTAAAAAGATTGTTTTAAGAAGCTCAAACCTTAAAGGCTTAAACATAAAGATAACCACATATCTCGAATAATCCACATAGATCTTTATCCAACATAATTTACCTGTTGTTTACAACAATTCTACTTAAAAAAAATCAAATCTGAATTACGTCAAAATTTACATAGCCAAATTACAACCAAAAGAAGAAATTATATAACTAAGTTACAACAAAATAATATATCATAGTTTATAACTTTTTTAACATAAACTTTATAACAACAAAATACACAAACTTAAATAAACTACATCAAATTTGCATAAACTTACAAATTACCATTAAACTTACATATGACCAAGAAACATAAAATAGAAACTATATATTTACCGGCAACAGCAACGTACTCCGGTGGCGGCAGCGGCGAGAACTACGCACGGGCTGTGGATTCGGGCGACCACGTCAACAACTACAAACCTAAAAAATAAAAATAAAAACAAATCTATAAAAAATGTAAAAAAAAATTATAAATACAGATCTATAAAAATAAATCTGGAAAACTTGAAATATATATAAATCTAACAAAAAAAACTGCAAAAACACCCCGAACATAAGCTAATGGTTGTCCGCTCGTGGCTGGTGGTGGGTTAGTGGTGGTCGGCTCATGGTCGAACGACGACGACAGAGGTGGCTGTAACAAAAAATACCAAGAATATTAATATATATAGATTTATTTATAAAAAAAAACTATAAATCTACAAATAAATTGTTTTGATCTAGAAAAGAACATTAAAAACTTGATAAATGTACAAAGATCTGTTAAAAAAAACTCAAAAAAATATCTAAAACATGAAAAACTCAAAACGGTGGTTGTGGGTCTTGGTGCCTCGTCACAGTGGTTCTGTGGTCGTGGGGTTTTCTTTGTGGTCACATCTGGTGGAGTTTTGTGGTGAATGGTTACCATGATGGAGGGTACGGCTGCGGTGGAGGGTTACAGCGGTGGTGGGCTTCGGTGGCGATGGGGTTTCAGCTATGGTGGGCGTTTGGTGGTGGTTGGTCCGATGGAGGAGAGATCCCGACAGTGGAGGGAGTTGTGATGGTTGATGAGGGTGTTTAGTTACATATAAAGAAATGAGAGTTTTTAAGGTGAAAGTGTGTGTGTGTGTGTGTGTTTTTGGTGAGGGTAGGTGGAAGTAAATGAAATGAGTTGTATGTTTCTGCAGGATTTGTTTGTATGCTTTGTGTTTGTAATTTTATTGGTTTTTTAATTTTTAGGATTGGATATTGGCTTGGTGTGTGTAAATTTAGGGTCGGATATAGGGTTGGGTGTTGAATCTTAAAATTTAGGGTGGGTTTTAGGTTGGGGATATTGGTGTTTTATAAAGGAGTATAGATATATTAAAGATAAGGAAATATTTTATATATACAAAGGCATTACATTTTACAAGCCGCAATTTTCACATTAGCTTTGTGGTACATGTTATATTATTTTGTTACATGTTATATTATTTTGGACACATTTTTGTGGGCCGAAAAAGAAGAGACCTTATGGGAGAAAGACTGAGTTTGAATCAAAGATCTCTTTGATCTTCAAAAATACAAATAAGCATTATTTGTGAATTGATATTCGGTTTATGAAAGAAATACTTAATCCAAACTATTTGTATTTATGAGAGAAATGTGAACGAGAAGAAATATGTTTGAGATCTTGCTTTGCATCAAAATTTCTAATAAATTGTTCTTTTTTGGACGAATGTTGACTTAAAAAATCTGTAATCGCCTTCGGCATTGGATCATCTTTCATTACACTTCTCCAATATTCTTCAGGTCCGAGTCTGGCATCATTGAGGCTTCCTGCCTAATTAACAAAAGAAAAAAACAATCTCAAAAGATAATATTAATTCAAGAAATTGAATACAGACATATTAATATGTACGTGAACATGATTGAAGATGAATACGAACCAGAAGTATGCAAAATAGAATCAAGAAAACTGAAACAGATCTCACGTTTTTATGTTGTTCAAGGTTTTGATTGGATGAATACACAATTGATTTATCGGGTATTTATAGACAGGAGGGAGTTGTATATAAAATAAATTGATGTGTACATTACGTAATATTATAGTAATATGTTATTTTTCAAAAACTTATTATAGTAATATGTTACAATATTTTTTAGTTGAACTATAATAGAAATTAATTATTACACCAATCATAATATATAATCTTTGAGGATTATTATAGATACAAATCATAAAATGTGCTAGGTCTATCAACTAATAACAAAGCTCACAGGCTTATACAAAATAATATTCGATTAACACTCCTTTGCAGTTTGAAGGAGAGGACCAAACACTCAAAGTGGTACGAAATTCCTCAAATAGCATAGACGACAAGCCCTTAGCGAATATATTAGTATATTGGTAATGCAATGACACATGAAGAACACGAACCTAACCTCGAGCAACCATACTATGAACAAAGTATATATCAATCTCAATGTGTTTGGTCCGTTGATGTTGAACACGATTAGCGGTCAATTAAATAGCACTACATTGTCACAATAGACAAGGGTGACAACAAAAGTGATGTATAAAGATCACAAAGCAAATTACAAAGCCAGATAGTTTCAGCAACCGTGTTAGCAACACCTCTGTACTCGGCCTCAAAACTCTATCTAAAGAGAGTATGTTGTCATTTGGATGACCAGGAGAAGATTATCCACTAAAAAAACACAATAACCAGATGTAGAAATCCTGGTAGGAGGGCATCCAGCCTAGTCCACATCAGAATAAGCCACAAGAGAACCAATAAAAGAAGCATAAAGTTGGAGCCCAAAGTCTAATGTACCACAAACATAACAAAGAAGTTGCTTGAGACTTGCTTAGTAAGGATCTTGAGGATCACCAATATGAAGACACACCTGCTGCACTGCATAAGAGATATATGGACGAGTAAATGTTAGATACTGCAAACCACCAACGAGACTATGATATAGAGTAGGATCAAAAATAGGATCCCGTCATAAGCATTCTGAATCAACCCGATTCTGAGGGAGTCCGAGTGGGATTACATGTAGCCATGGGTGCCCCATCCAAAAGTTTAAAAGCATATTTCTTCTGAGAAAGGAACATGCCAGTTGAGTCACGTGTAATAAAAGTCCAAAAAAAAGTTAAAAGTCCCTAAATCAGTCATATTAAACTCCTTATAAATAGAGGAAATAATATGCTCAAGTAAATCTTTGGATGAAGTAGTCAGTATTATATCAACAATGTAGATCAATAAATAAGCAACCTCATCACCATGCCGATATATGAACAAGGACAAGTCACATTGACTCGATGAGAAACACTCAGAGAATAACTTGAAACACTGAAACCAAGCACAAGGATTTTGTTTGTTTATAGTTGTAATGGATGAATGATTTCAATGTTAGGCTTAAGAAAACTGGCAGATCTCCATTGTGTAACGTGCTTGAACGTCTAAAGAAACATGAACCAATGTGTACTAGGTTTTTATGATTGTATTTAATGCATGAGCGAATTCTAGTGATCCCATGTTAGGAGATTCTTAGCCGGCTCGACATAGGAGTGAAGTAGGAGCTTATAGGATTGGGGAAGTAAGTACGCCACCCCATGAATGGTATTAAGGAATACAATCCGTCATCCACGCAACTGTAACAAGTAATTAACCTGTAAAAGATATCTAGGGAGTAGTGAAATCTAAGTAAACACAATTCTCCCATATATTGCTCACACCACTACCTTAATTTAGTTTATTTTCATTTTTATTATTTTATTTTGATTGCATCTTAGTTATTGGGTTAGTTGACTAGGTCCAAAGGTGAGGGATAATTCTTTTTGTATTTTTATGTTTTTATAAAAGCAAGTAAAATCTCGGTTTTTAGAGGAGTGAGCAGAATTAGTTGCTAGTCAACAAACCCAATAACTAAGATGCAATCAAAATAAAATAATAAAAATGAAAATAAACTAAATTAAGGTAGTGGTGTGAGCAATATATCGGAGAATTGTGTTTACTTATATTTCACTACTCCCTAGATATTTTTTACAGGTTAATTACTTGTTACAGTTGCGTGGATGACGGATTGTATTCCTTAATACCATTCATGGGGTGGCATACTTACTTCCCCAATCCTATAAGCTCCTACTTCACTCCTATGTCGAGCCGGCTAAGTAGCTCCTAACATGGGATCACTAGAATTCGCTCATTCATTAAATACAATCATAAAAACCTAGTACACATCGGTTCATGTTTCTTAAGACGTTCAAGCAAGTTACACAATGGAGATCTGCCAGTTTTCTTAAGCCTAACATTGAAATCATTCATCCATTACAACTATAAACAAGCAGTCAACCTATAACTAACATCTAGGTTTCATTACATCTAAGCAAACACATGAAAGATCTATCCTAGCATGTTGAAATCAAGACAAGCATAAGATATATTCAAACAACACATAGACATATTTAATGAATTGAAAGAAGACTTATCTTAATTGAACATGAAAGGTTTCAAGGGGTGAAAACCCTTGAAAACACTGTTACAAACGACCTAGTGTTTATTAGGTTCGGCCCTAGTATTCTCCACACAAGTTCCTCTTTAATGAATGAAAAATAGAAAAGTATATATAGATTTTGTGAGGTGTCAGCGTCAAGAGTAAATTTCTGACGCTGTCATCTCGCCGCCAATAAAGTTCTCGGACTGCCTAGAACTAGGTCTGACCCCGTCACGTGTAATCCTGCTCCAGGCCGTCACCAAAATAACTCTTGACGCCCTACTTCTGACGCCTTCAGGTTTTCTCTGGGTCGTCATGGATTTTGCTCTTGACGCCGTCATATTTTCCTTCTTGACGCCGTCAGGTACTGTTCCCAGCATGGAAAATTAAGTCTTTGCCGTTTTCTTCACTTTTATGCTCCAAAAACGTCCAAAATACTTCCTTTTCCAGAATTCACTCCCAAAGTACCTAAAATTACAAAAGGGACGATTTAGGGCAATATTTGATCAAATAAATTCAATTCCGGGCTTAAATGACCCCCTAAACATGGTTCATTTTTCGCCTCATCATATACCTTTACACTTGAGATTTGCTTCTCCTCAAGCAAATGCGCTTTTATTCTAGTCAAAATACAAGTTAGAGGTCATTTAACACTAATCTAAAAGTAATTACAACAAATAATCGTTCCAATAAAGACCAAAGACAAGCACGGAGGTCATATACTAGCACCTCACAAATAGTGTTTAGATACTCACATCTCTCGGGTGTAATAAAGTATATATCACAATATGGAAATGGAAAACATCTCTCACTACCTGTCATAACAAAATAGATTACCATAGGCTTGGAAAATGATCAAACCTCCACCACATGGCTTAAGCACCTAGGATAAACTATCAAAGAGGTCTTTTTAAAGGGTTGTAACGTTAGGTATAGGGATATGAAATACACGGTTTTGTTGGATATGGGCAATCTTTACTGGTGGCGAGTTAATAATCTTGGTTAATTACATGTACAATATGGTGTTGCTAAGCCAAGACTAGACTCGACTTAAGCTAATAAATGAAAAATAACAAAAATATAAAATAAACATAGAATGAAACTGGATGGTAGTCCGTATGTTTTTCTCTTTTTCTCTTTTTCTTGATTTTTCGATTTTTTTTTTGTTTTTTGTTTTTTTTGTTTTTTTGTTTTTTTTTGGTATACACTCTTACCCTACCATCCAAAATAATACATCATAGGGAATGTACATTCCCCTTACACTTGAATTTTTACATACTTTACAAATAACTAATCTAATGACTCGAATCAAGATAATCAAAACACTTGGAGTACTTTTAAGATTAACGTACATATGGGGGTAATAAATGATGTTCTTCCCCATTACTACATAAATAAGTACTTTACCCATGAGTCTCAATCATCCCAAAATAATATGTACAAGGATATGACTCGACTTAGCAACCATGTAATCAATTACATAATTAACTAAGGGTTTAACAAATAACAATAATGCACTAAAGATGAATGCATACACAGAAGGCTAAGGAGATTTGGTTGTACATTTAATTGCGGTGTAACAAATTCTTCCTTTAAGTACGATGATTAAAGTTCGAAACGAAAAGATAGGCTCGGAGGGGTGTACTAGGGGTTTCGTGTACTAAAAATGAGTACAACGCTAAGGTGTGGGAAAAATTAGTTGACTTAACTAGCCAAGTAATATGACTTAAATGGTCAAGTAATTATGATACAGGTTTAACACAAGGGTGATCCAAATGCCTCTTATCATGTAGTAAATCCTAATACACGAATGTAGTCTCACTAGCGGTCTCAGGATGCATCACTAACGCAAGTTCTAGAATCTAAATGCTTCCGGTACACTCATAAGCACTAATAGTAAATGCTTTTCCTATCAAATCTAAAGGCGAACCTCACATATTTGGATGGAAAATTTTTCTGAATGGTACGGTTTTGTGCTAGTCATACAATCTCCTATCCATGAGATGCTTGCTAAGGCTAAAGTTTCACTCCTAAATGTTGTAAAAAAATTTCAATTTGGTGCTAAAATTACACTAACAAGTATTTCTCAGAGTTTTATTACACACCTATCATCAATCAAACAAACTCAAGCGAAAGTGTATCTGTAAGGTATCATCATTTTACCCTCCCCTTACACTTAGGATGAACATTGTCCCCAATGTTCAAGTAAAGAATGTAAAAGTGAAATAGGTAAAAGAATGAAATCAAATACTCCCCTGATTCGCTCGGTATGGATAATATGGTAACAAGGTTAGATCTTCCTCCAAGAAAATGAACAATCAAATCTTCCCTTCCAGAATATATATCATCTTCTTGTCATATATAACCTGTTAAACCTGAGAAAACAGACAAGGCAACCTTGCGTAAAATCGGCGGCAATCTATATATACTAACAAATCCTAGAAAACAAAATAAGATATAATGCTTGTAGAATGATGTTTGCAGATCTCCTGGAGATTATAAAACTAAAGATTCAACAAAAAACTTTAAGACTCCATTAGAAAAACAAAACTGGTAAACTTTCTAGAATTTTACACGTGATGCCGCCAGGAATTTCTTCCTGACGCTGTCAGAAGTGACCTGCAGAAATTCTTATGTTAAGTTTCCAGAAAACTTCTGGAAAAACCTTGTCCTACTTCCTGGAAAATCCTACAAAACATTATTATGACTCGATACAAGCATTTGACTCTAACAAATACGAATATACATGTTCATTTAATATTGTGGAGAATCATGATCGAGTTTGTTTCTTAAAAACATATTTGGGGTTTCCCCTTACACTTATCTTTTGCGAAATACCTTTGGATGAAGTTAAGACTAAGCCAAACAACAAAGTAAAGTATTTTCACCATTTTAGTTTTGAAACATGATCTACCAACCATAAAAATAAAGCATGGATACGGAAGCAAATAACAATCAAACAAAATAAAAATCACACAAAACATGGGTTGCCTCCCAATAAGCGCTTGTTTTTGTTCGAGTCACGAGCCTGACTCTACCCTTATTTAACGGAAATAAGAGAAGTTTTCCCTACACTTAGGATTAAGTGCGGGTGATAGTAGAAATACACACCCTTAGGGTGGAAATATGCCACGTGAGGAAAGAGTGGTGGATGAATTATATGCTCAAAGGGTTGTGCTCCTATCATCATAACCTTAGCTAATTCAATCGGGTTAATGGGTGGATTAAGATTTTCTCCTAGAAAGGGATCATTTTCTATCAACTTCAAGAGACTACTAGTTGGGGATCCATCTTGACCTAATAAACCCGGTTTAAACCCATAATGTTTTTCGTGATCAATCATGAATGGGTGATGTAAGCATGTAAGGTCATTTTCCACTCCTATATTGGCTTCCTCTCTACAAGGCTTAGAGTCCACTACCTTTGTCCTAAGACTACCCGGATTATATGGTTTGATGGGTGGATCGGAACCTATTTCAATTCCTAAATTTTCATCCAAGGATGGAAGATTAGGTAACGGTTTTGGTTGAGGCTCCGATTCATCAAAACTAGGAGCTTCCCTAAAACTAAGAGTAAGGTTATCATTATAAGTATTCAAACCTATATCCACTAGTTGTGTTTGGTTCAAAGGTTCTACCTCAATTGGGATTCCTAAAGTCTCTTCTACTTCATCCGAATAAGTCATGGGTGGTGTGTATGCCTCAAATGATGGTAGGACTTGTGGGGTACTTGGTGGGCTTAGATTTTCTACTTCTTTATTCCTTGTGTCAAGATCACCTATATCCTCAACAGGTGTTTTATTATAATCTAACCCTAACATTTTCCCAAGTATGTCACGTGCTTCCCTAGGCATCTCAACTTCTATGTCTAAATCATACGGATCAACCTCAATATCTAACTGCTATATACAAATTGCCCAAAAGATTCATCATCTGTTTCTTGAGATTCATCATCATCGATCATAAAACCTAGGTCTTTTTGATCAATGTGATCATGTTCGGCTAAATCCTCCATCACATCAAGGTCACCTATGTGCTCATCCTGTATTATGGTAGTGCCTAACCATGACATGCAGCTAGGTGGCTCATACGAAATTATCCTAGGTGAAGGCTCATATGGTGCATAGGTTTCACTAAGTGAGGCATTTTGAGGGGTTGATGGAGCTCCTAATGTGAATTCTTTAAAAGTCTTATGCCCTTGGCCTCTTTTCTCAAGGTACTCAATAAAATCAATATAAGATCCTGTCTTCCTCAATTCATTCGTCCATCTTGGTATATCCAAACAAGTGAAATTATATTTTTTCTGGTAAAACTCTAGTGTCGGACTTGGCGGATTCACATTCTCCATAATGGTGAACGGAATAGTCAATGAAAATTATGAACAAACACACAAAGAAAAAGATAGACTAAAGAAAACCTAAAAATAAAAATAAAATCTTACTAGAAAGGAATCTAGCAAGTAGACCTAATAAAAAGAAATCCTAACCTAGACAATAACTATTCCCCGGGCTGCAGCGCCAAAAACTTGATGCGTGGGAATTGCACCAGGCTTTACCTCTCGAGGGATCTCGAGAAGCTTACAACCCCGACCAGGCAGTGTACCTGATCGTTGTAGTATAGTATAGTGACAAGTACCGGGGTATTAATCGTTCAAGTTAGGAATAGTGTCGCTAGGATTAGAAAACCTAAGAACTAGGTCTAGAGGTGAGGGATGATTCTTTTTGTATTTTTATGTTTTTTATAAAAGCAAGTAAAATCTCGGTTTTTAGAGGAGTGGGCGGAATTAGTTGCTAGTCAACTAACCCAATAACTAAGATGCAATCAAAATAAAATAATAAAAATGAAAATAAACTAAATTAAGGTAGTGGAGTGAGCAATATATGGGAGAATTGTGTTTACTTAGATTTCGCTACTCCCTAGATATCTTTTACAGGTTAATTGCTTGTTACAGTTTCGTGGATGACGGATTGTATTCCTTAATACCATTCATGGGGTGGCGTACTTACTTCCCCAATCCTATAAGCTCCTACTTCACTCCTATGTCGAGCCGGCTAAGAAGCTCCTAACATGGGATCACTAGAATTCGCTCATACATTAAATACAATCATAAAAACCTAGTACACATCGGTTCATGTTTCTTAAGACATTCAAGCAAGTTACACAATGGAGATCTGCCAGTTTTCTTAAGCCTAACATTGAAATCATTCATCCATTACAACTATAAACAAGCAATCAACCTATAATTAACATCTAGGTTTCATTACATCTAAGTAAACACATGAAAGATCTAGCCTAGCATGTTGAAATCAAGACAAGCATAAGATATATTCAAACAACACATAGACATATTGAATGAATTGAAAGAAGACTTATCTTAATTGAACATGAAAGGTTTCAAGGGATGAAAACCCTTGAAAACACTATTACAAACGACCTAGGGTTTATTAGGTTCGGCCCTAGTATTCTCCACACAAGTTCCTCTTTAATGAATGAAAAATAGAAAAGTATATATAGATTTTGTGAGGTGACGGCGTCAAGAGTAAATTTCTGACGCCGTCAATAAAGTTCTTGGACTGCCTAGATCTAGGTCTCACGCCGTCACGTGTAATCCTGCTCCAGGCTGTCACCAAAATAACTCTTGACGCCCTACTTCTGACGCCCTCAGGTTTTCTCTGGGTCGTCATGGATTTTGCTCTTGACGCCGTCGTATTTTCCTTCTTGACGCCGTCAGGTACTGTTCCCAGCATGGAAAATTAAGTCTTTGCTGTTTTCTTCACTTTTATGCTCCAAAAACGTCCAAAATGCTTCCTTTTCCAGAATTCACTCCCAAAGTACCTAGAATCACAAAAGGAATGATTTAGGGCAATATTTGATCAAATGAATTCAATTCCGGGCTTAAATGACCCCCTAAAAATGGTTCTTTTTTCGCCTCATCACTAATAGAATGAAATAATTTCGTTTTGTGCCCCGATTTGACATGGATAACATTGGTGCTTTTGAGGACATCAATGAAGAGGATAAGAAAAAGGGCATGGATTATGTATGGGAAAAGAAGAGTCTTTTCTTCAAAGATTGCTTAACTCTAGGGACCAAGGTATAAAGTCGATAAGGAATTTGTCCATAGGATTATAGGAGCGATTGAGAAAAAGGTGGTTGGTCTCTATAAAGAACATTTACAATCAGAGAGTGAAACCAACAATGAGGTCACGTAGTAACCCATGACCTTGAGTCTAGCTACAAGACTCGTAAATAAAGAAAACCGCTTCTTGGGAGGCAACCCATGTTTTGTGTGATTTTTATTTTGTTTGATTGTTATTTGCTTCCATATGCATGCTTTATTTTTATTGTTGGTAGTTCATGTTTGAAACTAAAATGGTGAAAATACTTTATTTTGTTGATTGGCTTAGTCTTAACTTCATCCAAAGGTATTTCGCAAAAGATAAGTGTAAGGGGAAACCCCAAATAAGTTTTAAAGAAACAAACTCGATCATGATTCTCCACAATATTAAGTGAACATGTATATTCGTATTTTTTAGAGTCAAATGCTTGTATCAAGTCATAATGATGTTTTGCAGGATTTTCCAGGAAGTAGGACAAAGTTTTTCCAGAAATTTTTTAGAAACTTAACATAAGAATTTCTGCAGGTCACTTCTGACGGCGTCAGGAAGAAATTCCTGACGGCGTCACGTGTAAAATTCTGGAAATTTTACTAGTTTTGTTTTTCTAACGGAGTCTTGAAAATTTTGTTGAATCTTTAGTTTTATAATCTCCAGGAGATCTGCAAACATCATTCCACAAGCATTATATCTTATTTTGTTTTCTAGGATTTGTTAGCATATATAGATTGCCACCGATTTTACGCGAGGTTGCCTTGTCTGTTTTCTCAGGTTTAACAGGTTATATATGACAAGAAGATGATTTATATTCTGGAAGGGAAGCTTTGATTGTTCATTTTCTTGGAGGAAGATCTAACCCGGTTACCATATTATCCATACCGAGCGAATCAGGGGAGTATTTGATTTCATTCTTTTTACCTGTTTTACTTTTACATTCTTTACTTGAACATTGGGGACAATGTTCATCCTAAGTGTAAGGGGAGGGTAAAATGATGATACCTTACAGATACACTTTCGCTTGAGTTTGCTTGTTTGACGGTACGTGTGTAATAAAACTATGAGAAATACTTGTTAGTGTAATTTTAGCGCCAAATTTAAAATTTTTTACAAAATTTAGGAGTGAAACTTTAGCCATAGCAAGCGTCTCATGGATAGGAGATTGTATGACTAGCACAAAACTGTACCATTCAGAAAAATTTTCCACCCAAATATGTGAGGTTCGCCTTTAGATTTGATAGGAAAAGCATTTACTATTAGTGCTTATGAGTGTACCGGTAGCATTTAGATTCTAGAACTTGCGTTAGTGATGCATCCCGAGACCACTAGTGAGACTACATTCGTGTAGTAGGATTTACTGTAATACTCCGTAAAATCCCAGGTCATTTATTAATGCTAATTATCGACACTATTCTAAACTAAGCCATTTTTGTGGGCTAATTTGAAATTTTTATAAGAGACACCGTTTGTTTGATACCCGATTATTTTAGTCACCGTTTGTTGACACCTGATTATGTTTTGTCACCTGATATCACCCGATTGTCACTCTTGGATGTCACCCAATGACGTTAACACCGGTAACTCCCATTTGCGACCCGACACCCTAATTGGATACCGATATATATTATTATTATTATTATATATATATATAACAAAGTATATGTATAATAATTATGACGAATTATTATCACTATGTATATATATAATTATATATATGTATGAACGACACCGTTTATATTTTCATGGACTACACAAACTGTCACCGATACCGAAACTAAAAAGTTACGAGAGCACTAGTAACCGACACCCTATCTTTTTATGATGGGCCGTATATCACCCTTAGCCCAAGTTTCTTTCTTTATTTTTGCCCTACTTCTGGGCCGAGCACACTACAAGCCCATCTCCACTTTATTTTCACTTGTATTTCTTTGGGCCGTGTATTCCCAAGCCCATGTGGCTGTTATGATTTTCTTTCTTTTGCGTTGCATGGCTACCAAACGAGCTCAGCTCGTGCACAATCTAAATATACGCACGTTTTATTTCTTGGTTCCCTTCAAGCTCGACATCAAGCATGCAGCCTCTCGTTGACTTTGTATCATACAACAATGAGCCACCCTTGTAGCCGTCAACCCGTTGGATAATCACAATAAACACCTAGTAATCCTAACCAACTATTACCCCATGGATCGAGTGTTTCATATCCTCCTAACATTAAATCCACATGAGCTCTAATCTCATTTGTTTAATACCCTACTAACCTAAGCTAGACTTAAACTAATCCAAAGTAAACCATCATTGCCCCTCATCACCTCAACTCGACATGACAAGAAAGCAAGGCCAAGGGACAAGGTTGTCTCACATCGAATGACAACTAGGGGACATGTTTCACAAGACCAAACACACAACTACTCTCACTATCCTATATAAACCACATTTAATGCAAGATTTCTCACACTCTCAAGTTTCACCAAGTTTGCATATCACAAAACTCCTTCTTTCTTATTTGCGGTTGAGACCAAGGAAGGCACACAAGAGGTTTTTGGGTTAGGAACGAGTTGGGTAACTATTTTTGGGAAAGGGATCACTAGACGAAGAGGGTATCACTTTTGCTTGTTCTCGTTTGCTCATATCACGCGAACTCTTCACCGCCATTTTGGTGTTGTAAGTTATCATCACCCTTTTCATTCCTGCTCTTATACAATCATGCATATCACGTTAAGATTGCCACACAAAACATTTTGTTTTCTAAGTATGCATTTCGTTACACTTATGACTATTATTTAACACGCCTCGACACCCCTAGGAATGGTCTCGCCATTTCATTTTTATACATACAACCTACCTATAATGTTCGACCACCTACATCTTCGACTCACACTTAACCAAACCTAACTAACATGCAAGCCATACACGATCGTATACTATGAAAACTAAACCTAAACCAAATCCTAATCGAGCTATGTTTTTAAGCAAGTAAAATGTCATTTGGGCCTAGATTGGGCTAACGAGCCCATTGAATTTTTCAAAAGAGATTTTCAGTTTGAAATTTTGAGAAATACGAGAGGCATAAAATAGGTGTTAAGGAATTTTTGTAAGTTATAATTACTACTTTTATTGTAATAAAAAGGTTTGTTTTTCGAAAACTTAACCAAGGACTATTTTTGCAAAAAGTCGCGTTAAAGGACTAAAAGTGACAAATCATGAAAACTTTCGGATTAAATTAGAAGTTGTTGATTTTGAATAAAATTGAAGGGTAGAAACTGTAAAATTCGAAAGATCAAGGTAAAAGTGTAAAAGTTATAGCAAGGACTAAAAATGTAATCGTTTTTGACCAAAGGGTAAAAAGTGTAACTTATTTAAAGTTAAGGGTAAATTTGCACAAAGGTATTTTATTAGATAATTATTTTATAATAAAATCTTGTATATATAAATATAGATACTTTGTAACTTAAAAATAAATATGTAACTTTACTAAAAATTTTTAATTATAAATATTTTTAACGATACTATTTTCACAAAGGAATTAACATTTATTGAACACCGGTGCGTATCAACAATACAAATAACTACGTAAAGTTATTTTGGAATATATTTAAGACACCCGAAAGGTTATCACCGTACTTGTGACATACCACATGTCATTTACGAATCAAATCTAAGACACCGATGACAATATATTTATAGGTCGCAAGTCGGAGGAATTTCATTGCTAGTCGTAGCAGTACACCATCACTTTTGAGCACCGTTATGATTCACACACACCAGTCAGGTGAGTTCATGGTCCCACATTTTCAATTGTTTTTAAACCCCGTGGGGAGATACATGCTATAAATCGAACACAAGTATTTTCTGTATGCTGTTACAATCTGATATTGCCTAAGTTGACACCTGTGCTACAAGTCCCTCATATTACGAACCTTAATCACTTGCGAGTGAGCGCGAATATAGTTGGTAGATTTATCGGAACGGTAGCCCACCTCTGTCAAGGTGATCACTTGGCAGGAGGTGTGCTATATTCGAGGTACCATGGAAATTTGGCACATTTCCTGTGACCGAGGGCCCCTTGTCATTTACATCCTCTGTGGTGTAGGTGATTGTTATTATCTTTATGATATGTCGAATCAATCTTAAGGCTTGCGTTTCGTGAGGCTTAGGAGCAATATTTCACCAGTTTAGTTAAGACATGTCTATCTTGGCTTGTTTATTTCAAATGCTTGACTTGTGTTCACACTATTACTATTTAAACTACTATGGATTCACTCAACCTTTGTGTTGACTATTTAAGCATGTTTATCTCAGGAAACTAGCAGACATGGTGGCACAGAGCTGGCAAAAGGGCACACAGGACCTCCCTTTTTATTTCAATAATTATATCATTTGTTTCAAACTCATCACTTCTTTTGCGAAACAATTAACATTTTGGAAAAATGTTTGTAACTCTGACTATTTGAGTTTTCATGGAATGATATTGACTATCTTTTGAATTGTTTTCTATGAGTATGACTGTGTACTAAACTGTAATGACCCCGATTGGACTTCCGCTGCTTATAAAATTTTCGGTGTGTTACAGATTGGCATCAGAGCCATGGTTATAGAGAACCAAATGATTTTTTAAAACATTGGACTATAACCTCACCGGATTTCTAAACAAACTATTTATCACCAAAGTGCCCTCCGTGCCAGCACTTGCCAACGTCATGTTTTAAGGTTTGATTTTAGCACCCATTGCATTTAGTTCACTATGACACTATAATCACTGTACATGTAGCATTATGTAGACTAAATGACTTATATTACTGCTATTTTTGGGATATTACAGTACCATGTCGCCCCCGATTATTATTTTGTCCGACAGTGACAACGTCGTGCCGGCATCATCCACCTACCCTACCGTTGACCTATCTGACTATGACACCCAAAACACCCGAGACACCCATGATTCTGACCATGAAACCCAACCTGTATCACCTGCCATACCATCTCCTATTCCATCTGGAGACCCATCTGCTGATACTGAGCCCTTTGAGGAGGGTGAGGTTGCTTCTACACCCATTGATTCTTTTGCTATTCAGCCTCTTTTTCGTCCTGTCTGTGGACCTATGACATAGGGGCAGTACCTTTATGATCAGTACCTTACGTCTCAGCAGTTTCTTGCTGCTGATGACCGTCCTACACCACCTGCTAGTCACCACACCGGTTCAGATGCTGATGACGAGTCTTCTGACTCCGATACTTCTGACACTGCTGCTTCTATTTCACCACCATCCTCGCCTGCACCGATTTGTCGGCGCAAGCGAGTGAGGATTCTTGAGCCCTATGAGCCTGAGCCTTTCAGAGAGTTGTTTTGTTATCATGAGGGAGACTTTACTCGCAAATGCACGGCTCAGAAACAAGTCTGTATTTTGCCTACTTCTACTGTTACACCACCTGTACCTACATCTGTACCATCGCCCACATCTGTACTACCACCCGTTTCTATGCCAGAGCTGACACCTGTGGCATCACCAGCACCTCCACCATCACCCGTATCACCCCCACCTGAGCCTCATCCTTACATGCTACCTACTTACACCGCACCCCACTCTTCTGAGGTTTTTCCACTCATGCCACCACCTACAGTATTCTACCCTCAGACTACTACCGTACTGATACCATCACCTACTTCATCACCTATTCCTACTAAGACCCCCACCTCACCCGGCATTCATAGATTGGTTGATGCCCGCCGATGGTCGTTCTTGTTGGATTGCATTCGTAGATGGAGGTTTGTTGAGGGATCACCAAGGGCTGCTGAGCTTGGAGATGGCTCTTCAGTGGTGTTACCGGTTACTGGGGAGCCGATACACCATACTATTCCTCTTTTGGCTGCTAGGTTAGTTAGACATGAGGATCGTCTTGATGAGCTGTTGGGCGTTATTGAGGATATATCCTTGGAGAGGATTGAGGGTATGCAGGAGGAGGTCGAGAACCTCGTGGTACATAGGACAGCTTTAGAGATGGTATTTGAGATGATGGGGACAGAGATCGAGGAGGCACACGCTACCATCACTGAGTTTGGTCATCGACTAGATGTTCAGAGGCATGAGATGGAGGATTTGAGAGCGATAGTGATCATCACGCAGCAGATGCTGGAGCATCAGACACAGGAGTTGGCCGCATCTAGTACTACCATCCACACTCTTTCAGCCACTATTGAGGAGATTCAGGCCCATGAGAGATCCAGAGATTTTGAGATATTAGAGATGATCAGGATCATCAGAGAGCTGGAGGGGAGATCAGGAGGCGTACCTGGACCTTCATAGATCTATGACATGTCATTACATTCAGAGACATCTTAACTTGCCGCCTGTGGCATTAATAATGTTGTATCTTATTGTTTTGTAACAATGAATTCAAAATTATTAAAACTTTATGTTAGTTATGATTGTATTGTATTGATATTGATTTATGATGTTCTAGTTGTCTGATCTTTTATTATGCTCCCATATTGAGATTCATTATAATTTCCATGTGTGTTGTTACATGTCGTGATGATTATTTATGAATGATATGGTTTATATTGATGTATGTATTCATGGTGTGGTTGTGATATGTACTTTGTGATGATCTCGACTATTATGAGTTTGGTTGCGTTATTTCTCCTGTTATTGATTGATTTTTGGGATTTGTACGTATACACTTGTGATTTTATAGAGTTATGGCCCCAAGGAAAACCGCTACTGCTACCTCGTCACCCGCTATGACCCAGGCAGCTATCAGAAAGTTGGTTGTCGACAGTGTTGCTGCAGCTTTGGAAGAGCAGGCTGCCGCAATGGCACGAACTAGTAGCAATGACCCAGGCCGCTGCGACTTGGAAGTGCACCTATAAGGACTTCATAGCTTGTAAACCATCTCACTTTAAAGGTACTGAAGGAGTGACAGAGCTTGCTAGATGGTTTGAGTGAACTGAGACTGTGTTTGTGAGGAGCGGTTGTGCCACTGAAAGCAGAGTCTCGTTTGCTACTGGAACATTGTTGGAAGACGCGTTGTCTTGGTGGAACGCAACTGCTCAAAAGATAGGTGTTGAAGAAGCCTATCAGATCACCTGGGCTGACTTTAAGGAGAGGATGATGAAGAAGTTCTGCCCTAGAGGTGAGATCAAGAAGTTAGAAGATGAGTTTCACACGTTGGTTGTGAAAGGAAATGATCTCAGGACTTATGATAGGAGATTTCAGGAGCTTGCCACACTTTGCCCTTCAAAGGTTCCCGATTTGGAAAAGTTGTTGGAGAGGTACATTGAGGGATTACCCAGGAGCATTGAGGGAAACGTCACCTCGTCAAAGCCTCAATCTTTGGAAGAAGCAATGACTATTGCCCAAAGACTGCTAGACCGGGAGACTAAGCGTAACTCTGCTCAGGGGAACAACGATCACAAAAGGAAGTTTGATGATCGGAGGACAAACAACAACAACAACAACAACAACAACAACCGTAACCCCAACCGTAACTATCACCATGACAGAAACACCCACCACAATCAACAGAACCGACGACAGGAAGCTGTCAGAGCTTATGTCGCCGCACCAGTTAAGGATGCTAGGTATGCTGGACCTCTTCCATTCTGAGACAAGTGTAAGATGCATCACACTAGACCCTGCTATGCTAAGTATGGGAAATGTTCAAGGACTGGACATAAGACACAAGTTTGCAAGGCTACAGGATAGGAGCTAACTTGCAACCCGTGGCTGTAGTATGCGATGCTTGTGGAGAGAAAGGACACTACAGGCGTCAGTGCCCAAATAAGGACAACAATGCACGTGGGAGAGCATACGTGATGGGAGACGGAAATGTCCAGCAAGATTCGAATGTAGTCACGGGTACGTTCTTTCTAAACAACCGCCTCATAAAAGTTTTATTTGATTCCGGAGCCGATCAAAGTTTCGTATCTATTTCCCTTGCAACCCTACTTAATATTACACTGACCAAACTAGACACCACATATGAGATTGAACTAGCCGATGGAAAGCTAGTAAGCACTAACACTATACTCCGAGGATGCACCCTACGACTACTAGACACCCCATTTGTCATTGACCTTATGCCTATTAGACTTGGTAGTTTCGACGTCGTTGTAGGAATGGATTGGTTATCCAAGAACCGCACTAAAATCATTTGTGACGAAAATGTCGTTCACATCCCCCTGAATGACGAAACCCTGATTGTTCGCGGAGAGCGATGTAAAACACGTCTGAGCATCGTTTCTTGCATCAAAGTTGTGATGTACATCGAACGAGGATGTCAAGTCTTTTTGGCTCATGTTACCGAGAAGAAGTCGAAAGAGAAACGACTCGAGGATGTGCCAGTAGTCAGGAACTTTCCAGAAGTTTTTCCTGAGGACTTGCCTGGCCTTCCACCGACTCGTCAAGTGGAATTTCAAATTGACTTGATGCCAGGAGCATCACCCGTAGCACGAGCACCCCATAGGCTAGAACCGTCGAAAATGAAGGAATTATCTGGGCAATTACAGGAATTGTCAGATAAAGGATTTATTCGCCCTAGTTCATCACCGTGTGGAGCCCCGGTGTTGTTCGTAAAGAAGAAGGATGGAACCTTCAGGATGTGTATCGATTATCGTGAGTTGAACAAACTTACGGTGAAGAATCGATATCCGTTGCCAAGGATTGACGATTTGTTTGATCAACTGCAAGGATCGAGTGTCTACTCTAAGATTGATTTAAGATCAGGTTATCACCAACTGAGAGTTAGGGAAGAAGACATCCCTAAGACGGCTTTCAGGACAAGATACGGTCACTACAAATTCCAAGTAATGCCATTCGGTCTAACAAATGCACCCGCTGTATTTATGGACTTAATGAACCGAGTGTGCAAACCCTATTTGGATAAGTTTGTGATTGTATTCATCGATGATATCCTTATTTATTCACGTAGTAAGGAAGAGCACGCAGAACACTTAAAGGCTATACTGATACTGCTCAGAGAAGAGAAATTATACGCCAAATTTTCCAAGTGTGATTTTTGGATTGAGAAAGTACAATTTCTTGGGCATGTTATCGACAGTAAGGGTATTCATGTTGATCCCGCCAAGATCGAAGCTGTTAAAAATTGGGCGTCACCTGCGAGTCCTACCGAGATACGCCAATTTTTAGGTCTTTCCGGATACTATAGAAGATTTATCGAGGGTTTTTCAAGGATTGCTAAGCCTTTGACTGAGTTAACACAGAAGAAGAAGAAGTTTGACTGGGGAGAGGAACAAGAATCGGCATTTCAGTTTTTGAAGCAGAAGCTTTGTGAAGCACCGATATTAGCATTACCCGAAGGAAGTGAGGACTTTGTGGTATATTGTGACGCATCAATCCAAGGTTTGGGTGCCGTATTGATGCAAAGACTTAAAGTAATCGCTTACGCTTCTAGACAACTTAAACCCCATGAGGAAAACTATACTACTCATGATCTAGAATTAGGAGCGGTAGTATTCGCTCTTAAGATCTGGAGACACTACCTATATGGAACCAAGTGTATGGTTTTCACCGATCACAAGAGTCTTCAGCACATTTTAGATCAAAAGGAGTTGAACATGAGACAACGTCGATGGCTAGAGTTACTAAGTGACTATGATTGTGAGATTCGTTATCACCCGGGGAAGGCAAACGTTGTAGCAGATGCCTTGAGTCGAAAGGAACGACTTAGACCCCTCAGAGTTAGATCATTGGGAATGACAATTATATCACCACTTCCGTCTCAAATTCTTGAAGTTCAAGCTGATGCCCTTAAGGAAGAGAATAGACCGCACGAGAAGATTTACGGCATGCCAGAAAGCACGAATGGATTTGTCAAGAAACCAGATGGAAGGCTGTGTTTCAAGGACAGAAGTTGGATTCCATTGTATGGAGGAATACGAGACCTCATCATGCATGAGTCTCATAAGTCTAAATATTCCATTCATCCTGGTTTGGACAAAATGTATCATGATCTTAAGAAGTTGTATTGGTGGCCAAACATGAAAGCTGACATTGCAAAGTATGTCGGTAAGTGTTTGACCTGCTCAAGAGTAAAGGATGAACATCAAAAACCATCCGGTCTCTTGATTCAACCAGAGCTACCAATGTGGAAATGGGAAAGGATTACAATGGATTTCACAACGAAATTACCCCAGACATCGAGTGGATTGGACACTATTTGGGTTATTGTCGATCGTCTCACGAAGTCAGCACACTTTTTACCAATCAAAGAGACTGATGATATGGACGTTCTTGCACGTTTGTACCTAAAGGAGATAGTTTCCCGGCATGGAGTGCCGATTTCTATTATCTCCCACCGAGACAGCCGTTTTACGTCTAACGTTTGGCGATCTTTACAGAAAGCCTTGGGAACTAAGTTAGATATGAGTACCGCTTACCATCCACAGACTGATAGTCAAAGTGAAAGGACTATACAGACCCTTGAGGACATGCTTAGGGCATGTGTGATCGATTTTGGAAAAGGCTGGGATAAACACCTACTGTTAGCAGAATTCTCATATAACAACAGTTACCACGCTAGCATTAAGGCTGCACCGTTTCAAGCACTTTATGGAAGGAAGTGTAGATCACTAGTTTGTTGGGCTGAGATTGGAGATGTACAACTCTCAGGTCCCGAGTTGATTCTTGAAACCACTGAGAAAATAGTAAAGATTAGGCAACGATTACAAGCCTCCAGGGATCGGCAAAAGAGTTATGCCGATGTACGAAGGAAACCAATAGAGTTTCAAGTTGGAGACAGGGTCATGCTAAAGGTATCACCTTGGAAAGGGATGATTAGGTTTGGAAAACGTGGAAAGTTAAACCCAAGATACGTTGGACCCTTCGAGATCATTGAAAGAATTGGTCCCGTGGCATACAAAATTGAATTACCTGAGGAACTCAGTAGAGTACACAACACCTTCCACGTGTCAAATTTGAAAAAGTGTTTATCGAATGAAACCCTTGTGATTCCATTGAAGGAGATCAGAATCGACGATAAGTTGAACTTTATTGAGGAACCCGTTGAGATTATGGATAGGGAGGTCAAACGACTTAAGCATAGTCGCATTCCCATTGTTAAGGTCAGATGGAACTCTAAGAGAGGACCCGAGTTCACATGGGAGCGCGAGGATCAAATTCGTGCCAAATACCCACAACTATTTGATGAGACAACCCCGAGCACCGATTCAACTTTTGATTCCGGGACGAATCAAATCTAACGGGTAGGTACTGTAATACTCCGTAAAATCCCAGGTCATTTATTAATGCTAATTATCGACACTATTCTAAACTAAGCCATTTTTTCGGGCTAATTTGAAATTTTTATAAGAGATACCGTTTGTTTGACACCCGATTATTTTAGTCACCATTTGTCGACACCTTATTATGTTTTGTCACCTGATATCACCCGATTGTCACTCTTGGATGTCACCCAATGAGGTTAACACCGGTAACTCCCACTTGAGACCCGACACCCTAATTGGACACCGATATATATTATATTATTATATATATAACAAAGTATATGTATAATAATTATGACGAATTATTATCACTATGTATATATATAATTATATATACGTATGAACGACACCGTTTATATTTTCATGGACTACACGAACTGACACCGATACCGAAACTAAAAAGTTACGAGAGCACTAGTCACCGACACCCTATCTTTTTATGATGGGTCGTATATCACCCTTAGCCCAAGTTTCTCTCTTTCTTTTTGCTCTACTGCTGGGCCGAGCACACCACAAGCCCATCTCCACTTTATTTTCACTTGTATTTCTTTGGGCCGTGTATTCCCAAGCCCATGTGGCTGTTATGATTTTCTTTCTTTTGTGTTGCATGGCTACCAAACGAGCTCAGCTCGTGCACAATCTAAATATACACACGTTTTATTGTTTGGTTCCCTTCAAGCTCGACATCAAGCATGCAGCCTCTCGTTGACTTTGTATCACACAACAATGAGCCACCCTTGTAGCCGTCAACTCGTTGGATAATTACAATAAACACCTAGTAATCCTAACCAACTATTACCCCATGGATCGAGTGTTTCATATCCTCCCAACAAGAATTCCACATGAGCTCTAATCTCATTTGTTTAATACCCTACTAACCTAAGCTAGACTTAAACTAATCCAAAGTAAACCATCATTGCCCCTTATCACCTCAACTCGACATGACAAGAAAGCAAGGCCAAGGGACAAGGTTGTCTCACATCGAATGACAACTAGGGGACATGTTTCACAAGACCAAACACACAACTACTCTCACTATCCTATATAAACCACATTTAATGCAAGATTTCTCACACTCTCAAGTTTCACCAAGTTTGCATATCACAAAACTCCTTCTTTCTTATTTGCGGTCGAGACCAAGGAAGGCACACAAGAGGTTTTTGGGTTAGGAACGAGTTGGGTAACTATTTTTTGGAAAAGGGATCACTAGACGAAGAGGGAATCACTTTTGCTTGTTCTCGTTTGCTCATATCACGCGAACTCTTCACCACCATTTTGGTGTTGTAAGTTATCATCACCCTTTTCATTTCTGCTCTTATACAATCATGCATATCACGTTAAGATTGCCACACAAAACATTTTATTTTCTAAGTATGCATTTCGTTACACTTATGACTATTATTTAACACGCCTCGACACCCCTAGGAATTGTCTCGCCATTTCATTTTTATACGTACAACCTACCTATAATGTTCGACCACCTACATCTTCGACTCACACTTAACCAAACCTAACTAACATGCAAGCCATACACTATCGTATACTATGAAAACTAAACCTAAACCAAATCCTAGTCGAGCTATGTTTTTAAGCAAGTAAAATGTCATTTGGTCCTTGATTGGGCTAACGAGCCCATTGAATTTTTCAAAAGAGATTTTCAGTTGGAAATTTTGAGAAATAGCGAGAGGCATAAAACAGGTTTTAAGGAATTTTTGTAAGTTATAATTACTACTTTTATTGTAATAAATAGGTTTGTTTTTCGAAAACTTAACCAAGGACTATTTTTGCAAAAAGTCGCGTTAAAGGACTAAAAGTGACAAATCATGAAAACTTTCAGATTAAATTAGAAGTTATTGATTTTGAATAAAATTGAAGGGTAGAAACTGTAAAATTCGAAAGATCAAGGTAAAAGTGTAAAAGTTATAGCAAGGACTAAAAATGTAATCGTTTTTTACCAAAGGGTAAAAAGTGTAACTTATTTAAAGTTAAGGGTAAATTTGCACAAAGGTATTTTATTAGATAATTATTTTATAATAAAATCTTGTATATATAAATATATATACTTTGTAACATAAAAATAAATATGTAACTTTACTAAAAATATTTAATTATAAATATTTTTAACGATACTATTTTCACAAAGGAATTAACATTTATTGAACACCGGTGCGTATCAACAATACAAATAACTACGTAAAGTTATTTTGGAATATATTTAAGACACCCGAAAGGTTATCACTGTACTTGTGACATACCACATGTCATTTACGAATCAAATCTAAGACACCGATGACAATATATTTATAGGTCGCAGGTCGGAGGAATTTCATTGCTAGTCGTAGCAGTACAAAATCACTTTTGAGCACCGTTGTGATTCACACTCACTAGTCAGGTGAGTTCATGGTCCCACATTTTTAATTGTTTTTAAACCCCGTAGGGAGATACATGCTATAAATCGAACACAAGTATTTTCTGTATGCTGTTACAATCTGATATTGCCTAAGTTGACACCCGTGCTACAAGTCCCTCATATCATGAACCTTAATCACTTGCGAGTGAGCGCGAATATAGTTGGTAGATCTATCGGAACGGCAGCCCACCTCTGTCAAGGTGATCACTTGGCAGGAGGTGTGCTATATTCGAGGTACCATGGAAATTTGGCACATTTCCTGTCACCGAGGGCCCCTTGTCATTTACATCCTCTATGGTGTAGGTGATTGTTATTATCTTTATGATATGTCGAATCAATGTTAAGGCTTGCGTTTCGTGAGGCTTAGGATCAATATTTCACCATTTTAGTCAAGACGTGTCTATCTTGGCTTGTTTATTTCAAATGCTTGACTTGTGTTCACACTATTACTATTTAAACTACTATGGATTCACTCAACCTTTGTGTTGACTATTTAAGCATGTTTATCTCAGGAAACTAGCAGGCATGGTGGCACGAAGCTGGCAAAAGGGCACACAGGACCTCCCTTTTTATTTCAATAATTATATCATTCTTTTCAAACTCATCACTTCTTTTGCGAAACAATTAACATTTTGGAAAAATGTTTGTAACTCTGACTATTTGAGTTTTCATGGAATGATATTGAGTATCTTTTGAATTGTTTTCTATGAGTATGACTGTGTACTAAACTGTAGTGACCCCGATTAGACTTCCACTGCTTATCAAATTTTCGGGGTGTTACATTTACTACATGATAAGAGGCATTAGGATCACCCTTGTGTTAAACCCGTATCATAATTACTTGACCATTTAAGTCATATTACTTGGCTAGTTAAGTCAACTAATTTTTCCCACACCCTTAGCGTTGTACTCATTTTTAGTACACGAAACCCCTAGTACACCCCTCCGAGCCTATCTTTTCGTTTCTAATTTTAAGCATCTTACTTAAAGGAAGAATTTGTTACACCCCACTTAAATGTACACCCAAATCGCCTTAGCCTTCTGTGTATGCACTCATCTTTAGTGCATTATTGTTATTTGTTAAACCCTTAGTTAATTATCTAATTGATTACATGGTTGCTAAGTCGAGTCATATCCTTGTACATATTGTTTTGGGACGATTGGGACTCATGGGTAAAGTACTAATGTTATGGAGTAATGGGGAAGAACATCATATTATTACCCCCATATGTACGTTAATCTTAAAAGTACTCCAAGTGTTTTGATTTTCTTAATTCGAGTCATTAGATTAGTTTATTGTAAAGTATGTAAAAATTCATGTGTAAGGGGAATTTTCATTCCCTATGATGTATTATTTTGGATGGTAGGGTAAGAGTGTATGCAAAAAAAAAAAAAAAAAAAAATCGAAAAAATAAGGAAATAGAAAAAAAAATAGAAAAAGAAAAGAAAAAAAAAAACATACGGACTACCATCCCGTTTCATTCTATGTTTATTTTATGTTTCTTGTTATTTATTAGCTTAAGTCGAGTCTAGTCTTGGCTTAGCAACGCCATATTGTACATGTAATTAACCAAGATTATTAACTAGCCACCAGTAAAGATTGCCTATATCCAACAAAACCGTGTATTTCATATCCCTATACTTAACGTTACAACCCTTTGAAAAGATCTCTTTGATAGTTTATCCTAGGTGCTTACGCCATGTGGTGGAGGTTTGATCCTTTCCCAAGCCTATGGTAATCTATTTTGCTATGACAGGTAGTGAGAGATGTTTTCCATTTCCATATTGTGATATTACTTTTTTACACCCGAGAGATGTGAGTATCTAAACACAATTTATAAGGTGCTAGTGTATGACCTCCGTGCTTGTCTTTGGTCTTTAGTGGAATGATTACTTGTTGTAATTACTTTTATATTAGTGTTAAATGACCCCTAACTTGTATTTTGATTAAAATAAAAGCGCATTTGCTTGAGGACAAACAAATATCAAGTGTAAGGGTATATGATGAGGCAAAAAATGAACCGTTTTTAGGGGGTCATTTAAGCCCGGAATTGAATTTATTTGATCAAATATTGCCCTAAATCGTTCCTTTTTTGATTCTAGGTACTTTGGGAGTGAATTCTGGAAAAGGAAGCATTTTGGACGTTTTTGGAGCTTAAAAGTGAAAAAAACGGCAAAGACTTAATTTTCCATGCTGGGAACAGTACCTGGCGACGTCAAGAAGGAAAATATGACGGCGTCAAGAGCAAAATCCATGACGACCAAGAGAAAACCTGAAGGCGTCAGAAGTAGGGCATCAAGAGTTATTTTGGTGACGGCCTGAAGAAGGATTACACATGACGGCGTCAGACCCAGATCTAGGCAGTCCAAGAACTTTATTGGCGGCGAGATGACGGCGTCAGAAATTTACTCTTGACGCCGTCACCTCATAAAATCTATATATACTTTTCTATTTTTCATTCATTAAAAGAGGAACTTGTGTGGAGAATATTAGGGCCGAACCTAATAAACCCTAGGTCGTTTGTAACAGTATTTTCAAGGGTTTTCACCCCTTGAAACCTTTCATGTTCACTTAAGATAAGTCTTCTTTCAATTCATTCAATATGTCTATGTGTTGTTTGAATATATCTTATGCTTGTCTTGATTTTAACATGCTAGGCTAGATCTTTCATGTGTTTGCTTAGATGTAATGAAACCTAGATGTTGATTATAGGTTGATTGCATGTTTATAGTTGTAATGGATGAATGATTTCAATGTTAGGCTTAAGAAAACTGGCAGATCTCCATTGTGTAACGTGCATGAACGTCTTAAGAAACATGAACCGATGTGTACTAGGTTTTTTTGATTGTATTTAATGCATGGGCGAATTCTAGTGATCCCATGTTAGGAGCTTCTTAGCCGGCTCGACATAGGAGTGAAGTAGGAGCTTATAGGATTGGGGAAGTAAGTACGCCACCCCATGAATGGTATTAAGGAATACAATCCGTCATCTACGCAACTGTAACAAGTAATTAACCTGTAAAAGATATCTAGGGAGTAGTGAAATCTAAGTAAACACAATTCTCCCATATATTGCTCACACCACTACCTTAATTTAGTTTATTTTCATTTTTATTATTTTATTTTCATTGCATCTTAGTTATTGGGTTAGTTGACTAGCAACTAATTCCGCCCACTCCTCTAAAAACTGAGATTTTACTTGCTTTTATAAAAACATAAAAATACAAAAAGAATCATCCCTCACCTCTAGACCTAGTTCTTAGGTTTTCTAATCCTAGCGACACTATTCCTAAGTTGAACGATCAATCCCCCGGTACTTGTCACTATACTATACTACAACGATCAGGTACACTGCCTGGTGGGGGTTGTAAGCTTCTCGAGATCCCTCGAGAGGTAAAGCCTGGTACAATTCCCACGTATCATCTTCCATTAATTCGTGAAAGATTGCAGTCATGCATCGTTGGAAAGTGGCGGGAGCGTTAAATAGTCAAAAAGGCATCTGCTTGTAGGTGAATGTACAGTAAGGACATGTGAACGTGGTCTTTTCTTGGTCCTCAGGGGCTATAGGGGTTTGGAAATACCCTGAGAATCCGTCTAAAAAGCAATAGTATTCGTGTCCTGCGAGCCTCTCCAACATTTGATCGATGAAAGGAAGAGGGAAGTGATCCTTTCGGGTGGCATCATTTAGTTTCCTATAGTCGATGCATACGCGCCAACCAGTGACTGTTCTCTGGGGTACCAACTCATTTTTATCATTTTTTACCACTCTCATCCCTCCTTTATTATGTACAACCTGTACGGGACTGACCCATGGACTATCTGATATTGGGTAAATTAGTCCCGCATCTAGGAGTTTAATGACTTCTTTCTTTACGACCTCTTTTATGTTGGGATTCACTCGCCTTTGAAGTTGTACGGTCGGTTTATAATCCTCCTCCATGAGGATCTTCTGTGTGCAAAAAGTCGAATCAATCCCTTTGATGTCTGCAACACTCTAGGCAATAACTCCCTTGTATTTCTTTAAAACTCATAGGAGTTTATCTTTCTCTTCGTTTTTCAACGAGGAACTAATGATTACCGGAAGTTGATCTTCTCCTTGGACAAAAGCATACTCCAAGTGGGTTGGGAGCTCCTTAAGTTCTAACATGGGTGGCTCGATGATGGAAGGTTTAAGCTTGTTTTTGGGTTTACGAAGTTCGAATGGTTCGGAGTTTTCCCGTCTAGGGTAGAAGGAGACTGCGTTGATTTCCTCAGCCTTTCCTTCTTCAAAGAAGGAAGGAAAAGCTTCGTCACGCAACCACCCTGCCTCAACTTGTTCATCTACACAATCGTCAATGACGTCGAATAGCTCATCGACCTCTCCGATAAAATACAACAGGTTGGTTGCCTCGGGAGAAAGATTCATGGTGTCTTTTATGTCAAAGGTTAAGATGTCGGTACCTACTCGCAAGTTCATCTTGCCATCATGAACATCAATGACGGCCCGAGCAGTTGCAAGGAATGGTCTCCCTAGGATGATGGGCACGAGATCGTCTTCCTCTATTTCCAAGATGACAAAGTCAACTAGAAATTTGAACTTCCCCACTTTGACCAGCACATTCTCACATATTCCCATGGGATATTTGACCGATCTATCAGCGAGTTGGATGTTCATTCGGGTTTGTTTCAATCCTGAATATCCTAGTTTGAGGAACATGGAATATGGCATGAGATTGATGCTCGCCCCAAAGTTAGCCAGAGCATTCTTTACTGATAGAGAACCTATAGAACAAGGCAAGGTAAAGCTACCGGGGTCGTCTACTTTCGTTGGTAATCCTCGCTGGGCTACCACAGAGCATTCTTCTCCTAAGGTCACAAGACCCTCAAGCTTTTTTCTGTTGGCGAGTAGCTTCTTGAAGTATGTACTATATTTGGGCACATGGTAACATGCATCAAGGAGGGGTATAGTGACGACCGAATCATTCAAATATGAAAAGAACCTTTTATTGTCGTTCTCAACCTTTTGATTTTTTAGGCGGGACGGATAGGGGACCTTCGCGGATTGTTTGAGTGGAGAGGAGGTTACCTGAGGAGGCGGCTCAGGAATCTCGTTGCGCACATCGCCTTCTTCCTCGCGAGAGGCGTCAGGTTCTGTGACGTTAGGCTGTTGGACTGGGTATGGAGGGTCCTTAGTTGTTGTTCCTGCTCTAGTAGTGATGGCTAGCAAAGTCCCATTTTGGTTCATTTGGGGTTTGGTGTAGCCATCAAGTGAGGTAATGAGCTCTACGTATTTGGCTTTTAAGTCATTTTGTTGATTGGTTACGAGGTCGTCGAGGCCTTTCAACATAAGATCTTTTTCATGCGTGAAATGCCCAAGGTCATTCTCGAAAGTGCTTCGAACCTTGAAGTCAGGACCTTCTTCTCCTTCCCTATTTCTCACGAGATCCCCCCAAGGGGTGAAATCATTGTTTCGATAGAATACCAAAAGGGAGGGGTCATCAAAGATGTCATGGCTTGACAGACATGCTTGTTCGGTGGTGGAATCTTCCCCGCATTCCTCCACTTCGTGCGGACCACCACATTGGTCGTAAATTAGATACGAATTTGACAATCGTTTAGCGGTACGTGACCCGTTAAGATAAGACACTTTTTCGTGCAGTTTCCTTAGCCTACTGTCGAGAGGTGGTTTTTGTGCAACCTCAGACATGCTCATGATCGAATCAGGTTCATCCCATGTATCATCTTGATGTTGAGCATATTCCTCAATCCTATTCCACCCCTCCTCAGCACTTAGCTTGGATATCCTTCCTTTTACTGAGTTATTCACTTCCCTATGGTCATCTTGAGAGATACTATCATAGAATATTTGGACCAGAAGCCAGAGTTCAATACCGTGATGGGGGACTTGTCTTATTAGGTCTTTCAATCTATTCCATGATTTATGAATGGGTTCTACTTGCCTGACGCGGAATCGGAGGAGTTTGTACCTGAGTGCCGAGGTTCTTCCAATGGGAAAGAATTTTTCATAAAATTTCGAGATGAGCTGTTCCCATGTGAAGATGGACTCAGAAGGAAGATTGTTATACCATTCCTTGGCTTTATCTTGAAGGGTAAAGGGAAAGAATCGAAGTCGGGAGGTATCCCAAGTGGCTCCGTCCGTATGGATGGTGTCCACTATTTTCAGGAAATCTTTGATGTGTTTGATTGGTTCTCCCGATTTTAGCCCATGGAACTTGCATACACTTTGGACAAGCCAAACGTCAGTTGCACGCAAGACTCCTTCTGTGCGCTCGTGTGGAAACACAATCGCATTAGAGAAGCCATGAGGAGTGGGGGAACAATAATCTTTGAGGTGCTTAGGGGTAGGAACCCCAGGAATTTCTGCATCGTGATTTGATCAGGGGCTAGGTGGTGTGTCGTGATGATCAGAATCTTCTTCAGAAAGGGCTTCATCGAAGTTGATGGCTATACCAATTGGTTCAGACGTTGAAGGGCGTTGTCTTAACCTATGCATTTCCCTCTCAGGTTCTTCGTAAGGTTGGATAAGGTTTCTTAAGGAACTACGACTTCTAGTGACTCTATGGTTGGAGAGATCTTCATTTACCATGTTGGCCAAGGAAGATTTAAGCGGAAGGTTGGGAGGAAAAAGATAGACTAAAGAAAACCTAGAAAAATAAAAATAAAAATCTCACTAGAAAGGATTTCTAACGAGTAGACCTAAGTAAAAATAAAATTTTCAACCTAAACAATAACTATTCCTTAGCAACGGCGCCAAAAACTTGATGCGTGGGTTTTTCAACCTTTGCACTTAGGTTTTACCTCTCAAGGGATCTCAAGAGGCTTACAACCCCCACCAGGCAATGTACCTGACTGATGTAGTATAGTGTAGTGGCAAGTACCAAGGGATTGATCGTTCTCTCGGGGAATAGTGTTGTTAGGCTTGAAAAGCTACTCTAATTAGATCTAAGGGTTGAGGGATGATTCTTTTGTATTTTTATATTTTATGAAAGCAAGTAAAAATCATGGGTTATAGAGGAGTGGGCGGAATTAGTTGCTAGTCAACTAACCCAAATATTCCTATAAAAGACTCGGTCACCTAAATGTTGTAATAGCATCAAGTTAGCTCGTAGTTAGTATATTATTTAGTTAGAATTAGTTTAAGTAACATCGTGGAAGAAGGACGGGTCTTTGCCCACTGTATGCCTGATCCACAGCCCGGGTATGGGGGTTTTATTTCTTTGTATAAATACCCCTCTCCCACCAAGGGAGAGGGTTGGTGCTTTCATTTCCGTTAATCTAATATTCCAACTTTTCTCTCATCTCTTTCTCTCTCTAGAAAACACCTAACTCACTTTCTATCTCTAAACTTTCTTCCATACTTTGAATCCATCTAATCACAAAACCAACCATGTTATGAATTAATATATACTACAATTGGTATCAAGAGTCATGGTTTCATCTTAGGACTTAGTTATTCTTGGATTTGTACTTGGTTTTGTGGTTTTTATTTTGGTTCGACTTAGTTTTCAATAGATTACACTCCTGCGTTTTTTATTTCGTAAATTTGGTTTAAACTGGTTCAAAGTTAAATTTTGTCAAAAACAACTCCGGTATTCATTATTCTTCTTTTTAACAAAGAGATACTGTTTGCTGAGTTTTGGTGATTTTAAAAGATAGAAACGTGAAAGTGACAAATGTGTCCGTTTCTTGGCAGCGATTAACTTTGGTTTTCATAGTAGCGATTGGTTTTGCATTCAATGGTAGTGTTTATCTCCTGTTTCACTGTTTTTAGCGTTTACCGTTTTAGGTAGCGTTTAACTACGGTAGCGATTAACTCTGTCAGGTCTCAGCGGTTACCAAACCAGCGTTTAATTTTTTTTTGTCTGGCGATTGGTTAAAGCGTTTAACCTTTTTAAGATTAGCCTCTACCAAACTTTTGCGATTAACACAAGCAGTAACTGGTCTATTACATCATCTCGTTTGGTACAAAGACTCTTTGAAATACAAAACAACTAAAATACATACAAGAAAGTAAGTAACCAAAGATCTCAGTTGACTCTTTGCATTTCATGATTCGTTCTCAATCGAAACCAAAGAGACTTGACCATCATCGATCCCTATCGAAGCTTTACTTCATCTTAATATCCAAATATCATTAAAGGAATGACAAAACTATAACAATTTCATCCTTATCTTTTATTTCGGTTAAAGCAAACAATCAACAACAAAAAAGTACTACAAGCTTAACGATCTCAGATTACGGTTTGGTTTTGTAACACAAAATCGTTGTAAGATTCACAAGTTCCTAATCATCATAAATCTTTAGAAGCATCAATTTTCCGAAACTTGTCTTAAAAGACTTAACTGAAACAACTCGTGTTTTGTCAATCCTTCTTTCGGCCTAATCAAAAAGATAAACAAATACTAAAACAAGATCTAAGTTTGTGTATTACGGTTTATACAATCTCTAATATCATTTCAACACAACTCATCATATATCGATTTAAGAAGATTGACTTCTTTTGATTTACGAATCATAAAAGAAAGGACCAAAACAAATCGTGTTTCATCCTCTCTTCTTGTTCGGTTCAAAGAAATAAAAACAACAAGAAATTAATCTCAACCCCTACCTGAGTTCGTTATAAAGATCTTTAAGACGAGACTCTTGTTGTGCTATCCATGTGGGAATAACCAGAAACCATTGTCATTCGTAGGTTAAGGTGAACAAGTAGGGTGTCTGTGATTCGGTTTGTAACTGAATCTAGTGAGAGGCATCATATTTTATGTTTGGGTTGAGAGAAATGTTCAGTGGTGGCTGCGTATGATTAACAGAGATTAAGTTTAAGAGGATTGCTAAAGATTAGGGTTTGTGGGTTAATGAGTGTTTTAGACACTGATTATTAGGGTTGATAGGCTTTGGATTGGGCTTGAACCAGATTTGTCTTTGGGCCATGTATTGAGATCGTGTGTATTGGGTTGTTGCTGGTTGTTTCACGCTTGAACTAATATTTCTACAAGGGACGATTTTTTATTTGGGCGAATTATAGCATTTAAACTTGTGTTGGTCCGAATCTTTGTAGTAGTATATCATATTCGTTGAACTAAATATTTGGCGACAGTTTATTGGTATAAGTTTGGTGCTAAATCGTTAAGATAACTTTTCGTCCACGGTTTTACTTGAGCTTCAAGAACCGAGATTGAGATTTATGTTGGATTGAGTTATTTTCGGGCTTATTGGATATCTACGGGGTTTGTTCGGATTTCAATCTTACAACCATCACGTTCATAAAAAAATCATCTAATCATTTACCGATCCACCAGTTTCTCATTGTTTCACGGTTTTGTCTTGATTTTGTAAAATCCCGCGAAAGATTCTATTTTTCAGTTTAAATCATAGACTTGTAAAATCCCGTACGTGCTCATATCATGTCAAATTCTTCGGATTCAGTCATATCTGAAATACTTAAATATGATCGATGATCGTAAGATTTCCAACCCTGTACAACAAGTAAACGTGTTTGAGTCTGTTAACTCTGAAATGGAATCATCGTGCTTGAGATTTCATGAGAAAGACTTTCTTCAGCCACTTAAATTGCTCGATAATGCAAAGGATTGCTGCATAGAATGTTTTCGACAACTTCATTCACACCTCTCGGTACTTTTAAAGGGAACTGGATTCAAGATGGGATTCGAACGTGCATTTGCAACACTCTTTGGTAAAGATGTTCAGACTTTCACAGACACAATGATTCTTAACTTAGATCAATTACAACAACAACTTGACCAAGGAGAATCTTCCAAAATTGGATCCATAACTACCCTTTGTGTACTCAACAAGCAACTCTAAGTGTTCATCGATTCAAAATTCACTATGGATTATGACTACGATAGTCAGATTACGATAAAGTGCTTTGTTGATCACACTGGAATCGAGGTTGACACGTTCAGAGATACACTCCTCCAACTCATGGGTAATGTCAAGGAGTTTATTGAGGAAAGAGCACAGCACAAACTTATGTATGTTGACAAGGTGAAGGCATCTCGGGTGCAATCATGTGAGGGTATTGTTGATTCGGGTAAAGCATCGGATGTTGGGTCAGCTGTCATTAAATGCAAAGGATCAAAGACTGATAAGCTTGACACTACCAACAGTTCTGAGACTCTTGTTACACATGATATGGATGCTGATTTCAGACCCGTAAAAGAGCAGGTGTCAAGTGCTGAGGTACCCCTCACTGATCAACATAATCAACATAATGTGCTTTCTTATGAACGACAGCATACTGATCAAATTAAGCCCACTTATGATACAAATTTGTTAGAAAAGAGTGATAGCAATACCATTTCTAATCCAAAAAATATGAGTCATAAGGGGGGAGAAAGTGATCAGGATGCTGAATGTGATGATGAGTCAACTTCTTTGTTTACGGCCGAGTCTTTTAAATCAAATGATATGGTTGATAAAGAAGTTTTTTGTAGGACCTAATGAACTTTCAAACAAATTTGCACAACTTGAAAAACATTGTATTTCACTTGAAATCGCAATGCAACAAAAGGAAGAAAGTTTTCAAACTAAACAACCATGTAAAAATGCAGAACTTCCTGATTTCCGTGATTTCTTTATGATAAATGATTTGAAAGCTCAACTAGAAACCAAAAACTTGACAATCAACAACCTGAAAAAACGTATTTCTGAGATGTGTGATGTGTATAATGAAGTTGAGGATAATCATGTCAGTAAGACTTTTGCAACAAGAAATTTTGAATAGGAACAAAATGTGGCTGAGTTACTTAAAGAAAATGAGACTTTGAAAATTCATTGTAAAGACTTGTGTGATTCAATCAAAGAAACGAAAACTAAGACTATAGAACAGATAACCTCTTTGATTGCCAAAAATGATGAATTCAAAGCTCAAATTCTGGAAAAGGGGTTCACAATTACAACATTAAAGAACGAGCTAAGAAAAGCAACAGGGAATAGTGTGAATACTAAGTTTGCAAAACCATCAATCTTGGGGAAACCAGTTTTACAATCCAATAGAAACCAATCAGTTGTTAGACAACCGATTGCTTTTAGATCTGAACGACCAAAATTTTCAAAAACTTGGTTTGCCTCCCAAGTTGATGCAGAACAAGTTTTGACAAAACCAGTCACTCCACATTATTTGTCCAAGATAACTTCTTCTAGTTCTATTAAACCTCAACAAGTTGCTACTCCTTGTAACACCCCCAAAATACCGCAGCGGAAGACTGTGTCATTGGGGTGCTACTTCATAATACAAAGTACAAGTTATAGAAAACGAATTCTAAATGAGACGTTTTAAAAAGTTACCATTCGATTAATGAATTCAAAGTTACAAACATGAGATTCCCAAAGTATGATACATAAATGTATACAAAATGTTTTGAATGGTAAATGATAAAAGCGTAAGTCTTCAGAATATGTAGCTTGACTCTAAGTTCCACGCACTAGCTATCGCCTTACTAACCTGAGATAAACATGCTAAAGTGTTAACACAATGGTTGGTGAGTTCATAGAGTTTGTCTTAAAACAGTTGAAAAAGCCTTAAAGAATGATCACACAGCAAAGGCATCGTAAATCCACTCAGTTACAAGTCCCGCCATAAGAGACTTGTAACCTGTGTGTTCACAACCCACTGCTAACATATAGTATAATAAAGACATGTATAAGTTCATCAAAACAATTAAGCAATTAGTAGTGAGTCTCTACTTCATCTCCGAAGACCTCACTTGGGAGCCAATTCCCAAAGACAACTGGGAGCCACTTCCCAAAGATTACTGGGAGCCACTTCCCAAAGATAAAAGTTTGCTGGGAGCCACTTCCCAAAGATAAAAGATTACTGGGAGCCACTTCCCAAAGTATAAAACAGTCATGTATGTATGAAATCAAGTATAATGCAATCAAGTATAATGCAATCAAGTATAACACAATCAAGTATAAAGCAATCAAGTATAAATGTTTTGAGTATTTGTACAAGTAAGCAAGTAGTTGAGCATGTATCCCCCCCAAGAGTTAAAACAAGTATGAAAAGAGTAGGGGCTATGACTCACCTTAAGTCTATGTAATGAGAAATGAAAGTGGTAGTCGAATCGCGAAAGTCTCTAAGAGCAGCCTATAATAGAACGTTGCGACTTAAGTTTGGAGTAACGTCTAAGAATACGAAGAATTGCCCATATATGTCTTGCATAATGTTCATGATGTAGTACTTAGTATATAGTGTAAGTCTTTAAAGAATATAAGTGGTCTATGAAACATGTATAGGTTGTATATCTCTTACTACCGTTCAGGCCGACATAATTCAGAAGTCATGGAGTAAACGTTCGAGGAGCCAGGACACTTTAATTCGTAAATCCACAACTCATCTCGACGGCTTACTTAATGAACTCCTCACATGAGGCTCCCTACTATTGTAGTATTTGATAACATATATATAAGTTTTGATCTTTAAAAGTTACATGGTCTTTAGCCGTGGCTTTGCCGTGACTTTGGTCATGTTACCATGGTCTTGAGACTCAACCTTGGCTTTAGCCATGGTTGTGGTCTTGGCTTTAGGTCATTAGACCTCTTGGTCTCATCTAATTACAATCATTATATAGTAACTTTGGTCTAAAAATGGGCTGTTAAGAATTTGAAGAAAATTATCACTCAGAAAGCGTTTTCAGGGCTCGAGCTTCTTTACTCCTGAACGAAAACGGCGTTCCAGACAACCTTCGTGTTTTAACTTTTTGATGAATCGGATCAGAAGTGGGACTTTCAAAATGGCAGAATGCAAAACAGTTTGTATAGGCAGTTTCGGCGTTTTGGTTTCGCTAACTTCTTATGGCCATAACTTTTGACTCGTGTACTCGTTTTAGGTGATTCAAATTGCTATGTTTTCCTTGTTAATTCCTATTTAACAGTAAGTAAGTGTGAAATATCATAGTTTTACCATTTTGGTCGTGGTTCTCCATAAAAGTCACTAGTTTAATTGTTTAAATATCATAAGTTAACATATGTATACCAATACTTGTTTTATCCATTTTTAAACATCATGAACACAATACAAAGACCATATATAGCATGAAAGAAACATAATAAGCATGAAAATGATATTGAGCAAGAAAGTGTATAAGGGTTTCTTACAACTTTTGGCTTTCTAAAAGAAAGGTAAGTAACTAGTAAGGTACGGACTTTGATAGACTTAAGCTTCACTCTTTGCAATCTATGATAAACCGTGGTTATTTGAAGATTATAACGACGCCTTCTTGAATGTCCAAAGCTATTTGAAGATTATAACTATGTCTTTTTGGAGACTTTAGAGTTATAACAACTTTTCTTAGAAAATTTCCAAGATTGAAGATCAAACACTAGCTTTCTTTCAAAAACTAGTTAACTTTCTTACAAAATATAAGAAAAGTGCCTTAGGTTTTAGGACTTGAAGGTTATAAGAAGGTGTGGTGCAAGTTTTCTATGTGTTTTAGCTTGGTATTTATAGGGTAGGAAAATAGTTAACCATATATTGGGTTAGAATTTAACCATGGTTAGTTTAAGACACTTGTAATGATCTAAAGAATCAATGGTCAAGATTTAACCACACATGGTGACTCCCCCCCCTCCTAAGTCGGTTTGCCAAGGATAAGGGTGACTAGATGAGTAGTCATGGTCTTTGGATGATAATATCCTAAGTATGTAGCTAGTTTTGACTCCGTAAATTGCTAACCTTAAGTTTTTAAGTCACGAAATGTAAAACCGGGTATCCTAAAAATATGAAACTTATAAATATGCTAGAACTTATCAATATACTCCATAATAAAATATAAAATGAGTGGTCGGTTCTATCGGGTGCTAAAACCCTGCTAAAAACTGGAAACACGGGTCTAAAACGCGTAATTCGCGTAAAACGCTGAACTGAAAAACGTAAAATTTCAAAACTTTTGGAATTGTCCTAAAATGAGAGAAAATCATATTTCTATTGTTTATAATGTTTTATGGACATATCGGGATGCTGGAATGACGTTTAAACCTAAAAGTTAATCTCGGACACGGCTTTGTGATTTTTGAAGAAATGATCCGACGAGCGTCAAACTCTCGGATTATCATTAAAATAGTTTAACTTACAAGAATATGAAATAAAAATTTCTGAGATGAATAGTGAAAAGTGAATAGTAAAAAAGTGAATAGTAAAAAGTGAATAGTGAAATTTTCGGGAATAAAAGTTAACCTGAAATTGCGAATTGTTACACTCCTGCTCCCAGCTGCACTAGGATTAGTTCGAAAACAGTGTTGAAACCGAGCATTAAGATTCAAAACCCTTATGATATTAATGACTTGTACAAGAACTATGATCTAGAAAAAGTTAGGAAAAGGGCTTTACTTCATAACCTTGTATGATCCCTTCTAGGTTATTGAGGAAAAATGCTAAGGTTCAACCTGCTAAGTCTAGGGTTTATGGTAAGCCATCTATAATGTATAAGAAGCAAAACAATCCTAAAACTTCTCCTAGGTGGATACATACTGCTAAATCTTTGGAGACTAGGAATAACGATAAGCCTTCCACTATGCATAAGAAACTTAACAATCCTAGACCTTGCCATAAGTCGATTCCAACTGGTAGAACTTTTAAGTACGTTGGACTTAAGTGGATACCTATTCGAAAGATGCTTACTGATGGCAATGCCTTGGTTGACCATGAAACCCCCAAGGGTTTGGATACGTATGTTAGTGCAGGTAGTCCTTACTCAGTTGCAGGTACATCAATCATTCACAACATGAGAAGACTCAAAGTCTGGAGGAGAAGAGTTTAAGATTGAGAAGAATGAGAAACAATCTCGATCGTTCATCTCACTAAATTAATGCAATGGTAGAATAGGTATGTAGAATTCTGTATTTCCTTTTTACTAAAACTACTTTAATGCATTCATTAATTCAACTTCTCCATAAATATAAATATTTTAAGAAAAAAAATAACTAATTGGTTCATTTTTGTATTTGATCGGCACTTTTCATTTGACATTCGTCACTTTCAGATGTATCACATGCAATATTCAACTTTTTATTATTTATTAATATGATGATTTTTATAATAAATAATCTTTTTATATTGTTATAGATATAGTTTTTTATTGATTCACTGTTATATCATTTATTAATAATTCAAAAAAGTTAAAAGGAACAAAATTTTGAATCATTGTTTTCTTTTCGGTAAGTACTGATTAAAAAAATAAAATAAAATAATAACTTTCTTTTGATTCACAAATCCTATTATTCAAGCTTTATTGATTCACTAATTTGATTATTATTCATAACCCGAGTAAGCATGATTCACCGATTTGACAAATGATGCAAAATGATATTACTATTTTTTCTAAAGCTTCAATTTATATTAGTACTATTTTTTCTTGTTTTCTGTTGTCATTTTGGATCCATGATTTGATGGTCATATGAATCATTATAATTTAATTAAACAACAATTATAATATATGATTCATTAAATAGTACGTAGTTATATGGAAAAAATGAAGCAAAGAGAAAAAAATGGTCGTATGTAATTTTTATCATAATAGTCATTAATTGCTTATGATTCATTAAATTGTAGTCAAATATGAAGGTTAAAAAATTTATGGTAGGCACTTATAGTCATTAACTTCTTTTCATTGAATCAAATACTACTATTTAATGGGTGTAATCAAATATGAAGGTTAAAAAATTTTTATAATTAATTATGGTCAAAAGAATCAAATGGGTGTAATCATTTCTCAACCTTATCAAAATAAATAATTTTTATAATTAATTTGTGGTACATGTTATATTATTTTGTTAATGGACACATTTTTGTGGGCAGATAAAGAAGAGACCTTCTGTGAGAAAGACTGAGTTTGAATCAAATATCTCTTTGATCTTCAAAAATACAAATAAGCATTATTTGTGAATTGATATTCGGTTTATGAAAGAAATACTTAATCCAAACTATTTGTATTTATGAGAGAAATGTGAACGAGAAGAAATATGTTTGAGATCTTGCTTTTCATCAAAATTTCTTATAAATCGTTCTTTTTTGGACGAATGTTGACTTAAAAAATTTGTAATCGCCTTCGGCATTGGATCATGTTTCATTACACTTCTCCAGTATTCTTCGGGTCCGAGTCTGGCATCATTGAGGCTTTCTACCTAATTAACAAAAGAAAAAAACAATCTCAAAAGATAAGATTAATTCAAGAAATTTGAATACAGACATATTAATAGGTACGTGAACAAGATTGAAGATGAATACGAACCAGAAGTATGCAAAATAGAATCAAGAAAACTGAAACAAATCTCATGGTTTTATGTTGTTCAAGGTTTTGATTGGATGAATACACAATTGATTTATCGGGTATTTATAGACAGGAGGGAGTTGTATATAAAATAAATTGATGTGTACATTACGTAATATTATAGTAATATGTTATTTTTCAAAAACTTATTATAGTAATATGTTACAATATTTTTTAGTTGAATTATAATAGGAATTAATTAATACACCAATCATAATATTTAATCTTTGAGGATTATTATAGATACAAATCATAAAACGAGCTAGGTCTATCAACTTATAACAAAGCTCACAGGCTTATACAAAATAATATTCGATTAACACTCCTTTGCAGTTTGAGGGAGAGGACCAAACACTCAAAGTGGTACGAAATTCCTCAAATAGCACAGACGACAAGCCCTTAGTGAATATATTAGTATATTGGTAATGCGTTGACACATGAAGAACGCGAACCTAACCTCGAGCAACCGTACTATGAACAAAGTATATATCGATCTCAATGTGTTTGGTCCGTTGATGTTGAACACGATTGGCGGTCAATTAAGTAGAACTACATTGTCACAATAGACAAGGGTGACAACAAAAGTGATGTATAAAGATCACAAAGCAAATTACGAAGCCAGATAGTTTCAGCAACCGTGTTAGCAACACCCCTGTACTCTGCCTCAAAACTCTATCTAAAGAGAGTATGTTGTCATTTGGATGACCAAGACAAGATTATCCACTAAGAAAACACAATAACAAGATGTAGAATCCTGGTAGGAGGGCATCCAGCCTAGTCCACATCAGAATAAGCCACAAGAGAACCAATAAAAGAAGCATAAAGTTGGAGCCCAAAGTCTAATGTACCACAAACATAACAAAGAACTTGCTTGAGAGTTGCATAGTAAGGATCTTGAGGATCACCCATATGAAGACACACCTGCTGCACTACATAAGAGTTATATGGACGTGTAAATGTTAGATACTGCAAACCACCGATGAGACTATGGTATAGAGTAGGATCAATAACAGGACCCGTCATAAGCATTCTGAATCAACCCGATTTTGAGGGAGTCCGAGTGGGATTACATGTAGCCTTGGGTGCCCCATCCAAAAGTTTAAAAGAATATTTCTTCTGAGAAAGGAACATGCCAGTTGAGTCATGTGTCATAGAAGTCCAAAAAAAAGTTAAAAGTCCCTAAATCAGTCATATCAAACTCCTTACAAATTGAGGAAATAATATGCTCAAGTAAATCTGTAGATGAAGTAGTCAGTATTATATCAACAATGTAGATCAATAAATAAGCAACCTCATCACCATGCCGATATATGAACAAGGACAAGTCACCTTGACTCGATGAGAAACACTCAGAGAATAACTTGAAACACTGAAACCAAGCACAAGGATTTTGTTTCAATCTACATAAAGACCTTTGTAACCGACAAACATGATGTGGAAACCTAGCATCCACAAAACCCGCTCGCTAATACATATAACCAATCTCGGATAGATTTGCAATGATGGGCATGGAAGAGCTATATCGCGATTTATGGTCATGAATAAATTTGCAATGATCCTCGAAACAACATGTACCTCTCGGGAAGTGATTTCAAAATTGGGTTGACATTTTTTCATTCGTCCCTTTATTAGTGGATGATATGTTAAAGTTATGTGTACGGTTCCCACTATTATTAATAATAGATGCCAAAAGAAGTGTAAAGGATGAGGTAGATGACTCAACTAGTGTTTTGACCATAGAGGAATCGTCATTTAATTTACCCTCTTTTAATAGTAGCATATTTTTAGTGGTGGCAAATATTGGAAAAGGGCTTGTATGTCTAATAATTGCACCGGTTTTTAAAGTGAGAGTTTAAGCCATTTAAAGCATCAATCAACAAGTTTTACCTAAACTATCCCACCAAAATTTTTAACTAGTTCGCCATACTTTGGATTTGAGAAAATAAGCATTAATTAAAATATTACCTATTTTAATAGAATGGAGTCGGTTATCAAGGGTGATGGCTCAAGCCTCTTCATTGGCATGAAACAACTCCTTAAGATGGTCCCATATATCCTTAGAATTACCCGGAGTAGTCATGACTTGATCTTGTATGTATTTTGAGCGCGTAGCACGTACCCAAAATTCATACTTTGACAAGGTCATCAAGACGACTCCATTCTGTTAAAGACATTGTATTATTCACTTGTGCATACTTCATCTATTTGTAATAAAAATTGGATACAAGTGTAAACATAATAACATTTGTGATAAAGCGCACTGAATCTCATATAACTTGAGTAAGATAATTGGTAAATTTTGAAATTGCATAAATCTCTTAACAAAGTGTTGTTGTTTCTATGCATATTTATGTAATATTTTTGAAAGATACATTGGTAATTACAAAACACATATGCACAAATGAAAAATACAGTTGTCATAATGTAGTTAATTTTCTTTTTTACAAAACACATGTGCACATAATGTTATTTTAAACATGTATAAAAAAATAATAAAAAAAAAAATTCTATAATTTAGGAAGTAAAAAAAAATATTTTTTTGTAATATAAAATGTCAAAATTAAAATAAAAAAGTATTTTTACCATTATACATTTTGAAATAAACAATAAAATTAAATATGTAAAAAAATCTGATTGGTTGATGCTGGTTGTCGCAATTCTCCCAATTTATTTGTTTCTGTAAGCAATATTTTTAATTTATTTTATTTGCATTTTTTTAATTAATTTCGAAATGTTTGTATTAGGTGGCATTACTTTTGATGGATTAAAATTCGGACAAATAAATGTAAAAAGGATATTGCCAAGATTCGAACTTAGGATGGTCATAACAAATAAACAAACACCTCAAGTCCTCAACCGTTGGAGTATTACAATGGTTGTGATAAAATTTGCAAGTCATAATTGATATTGCATGAAATTACATAACTATTAGAATCTAACCAACTTAAAACCCTAATCTCACGTGAAAATAATATCAGTTCATTCATAATATATTTTTTTTCTCCAAACTCTAATTTCATCTTTTCCTCCCATTTCCTCTAATAACGGTCGAAACTTTATTAGACATTCTTATTGAGGTAAATAGGTTGAAACTGTACATTTGTGTTTGATGAAGTTCTTGAATCTGCATTTACAGGTTTACAATACTTCTCGATGTGTCAACTAAGAAAAGATGTTTTCTATATATAGGTCTTATTTGTAATCATAATTCATCATGTGAGATAAAAAAAATCACTATCGTATGGAATACTGATAATATTAAGCACCTGATGTGTTTGTTTGCAGCCCCAGAGAATAGGCAACATGTCCCATCCGCGTAGGTATAAAACTGACCCTTATATCAATTTAAAAAAAACAATAGTCATCTTCTAGGCTTGATCTTTAACACTATCGTATATAATACTGATAATATTAAGCACCTTATGTGTTTGTTTGCAGCCCCAGAGAAGAGGCAACATGCCTCATCCACGTAGGTATATAACTGTCATGATTCTTAACGCACAGTTAATGATTCCATTTTATTATGGATGTGACGTACTCATACTTGGTTATCATTCTCGTGTCCAGTATCCTACCACAACGTGCTCCTCGCTCCAAGCTTCGAAACGGCTGGTCATGGGCCAGAAACGGAGCCCCATAGCCCAACTTATGCCCATTTAAGTGAGGCCCCTTTTGTCACGCGATATTGGGCCTCTAGAAACATAATGGCCCGTTCCTCAACACTTGGGCCCGCATCAAGCAGTTAGATAGGATATCCCAAATTTCTGAGATTATGAACCTACATGCACCACGTGAGCCTCCGGCCGCGTCACTTATAGTTTGAATTTTAGTATTTCAACTACTAATGTCTTAATGTATTTTATCTCAGTGTGTCTTATAGTTTGATCATATAGAGGATCCTCGGGATTACTTAGTATTTAGACATGTTTATTACTTTTTAGACATGTTATATAATATTTATGGAAAAACTTCTTTACAGTTACCCGCCTTCATTCCCTATAGTAAATTATGCCAACGATATTTATAAGTCATGCTGATACGTGGGAATATCACCAGGATTTACCTCTCAAGGGATCTTGAGAAGCTTACAACCCCCACCAGGCAGTGTACCTGATCGTTGTAGTATAATATAGTGACAAGTACCGGGGGATTGATCGTTCAGCTAGGAATAGTGTCGCTAGGATTAGAAAACCTAAATACTAGTTCTAAAGGTGAGGGATGATTATTTTTGTATTTTTATATTTTTTAGAAAGCAAGTAAAAATCTCGGGTTTGAAGGATTTGGGCGGAATTAGTTGCTAGTCAACTAACCCAATACTAAAGATGCAATCAAAATAAAATACTAAAAATGAAAATAAACTAAATTATACTAAAGTTGTGAGCAATAAGTGGAGAAAATGTGTTTACTTAGATTTCACTACTCCCTAGACATCTTTTACACGTTAATTACTTGTTATAGTTGCGTGGATGAGGGATTGTATTCCTTAATACCATTCATGGGGTGGCGCACTTAACTCCCCAATCCTATGAGCTCTTATCTCCTCCTATGCCATGCCCAGCACAACCATAGGGATTGTAAACAGTGGTTCATGCATTAAATACAACCAATAAAACCTAGTGCACATCAGTTCATGTTTCCTAAGACGTTCAAGCATGTTACCAATTGGAGATCTGCAAGTTTTCTTAAGCCTAACATCGAATTCATTCATCCAAAACAATTATAAACAAGTAATCAACACATAATTAACATCTAGGTTTCATTAGAACTAAGCAAACACAAGATAGATCTAGCCTAGCATGATGGAATTAAGACAAGAACAAGATATAGACAACCAACACATAGACAAATTGATTGAATTAAAAAAATACTTATCTCAATTACACATGAAAGGTATCAAGGGCTTAGAACCCTTGAAAAACCTGTAAAATTCGCACCAAGTTCGTACTTAGGGTTTCTCCAAAACTTCTCTCTTTTTAATGTGAAAATTAGAAAACTATATATAGTAAATAGGGTCTGACGGCGTCAAGACAAATTTTGTGACGCCGTCACCTCGCCGCCAAAATACTTCTCGGACTGCCTTGATCTACTTTTGACGCCGTCATGTGTTATGCATTTCCAGGCCGTCATGAATTTTACTCTTGACGCCCTACTTCATGACGCCGTCAAATCTGTACTGGATCGTCATGGAAATTACTCTTGACGCCGTCAGAAATTCCTTCTTGATGCCGTCACCTACTGTTCCCAGCAAGGAAAATTAAGACTTTGGCGTTTTCTTCACTTTTATGCTCCAAAAACGTCCGAATTGCTTCCATTTCCAGATTTCACTCCCAAAGTACCTAAAATCACAAAAGGAACGATTTATGGCAATATTTGATCAAATAAAGTCAATTCCGGGCTTAAATGACCCCCTAAAAATGGTTCATTTTTCGCCTCATCATATACCCTTACACTTGAGATTTGCTTGTCCTCAAGCAAATGTGCTTTTATTCTAATCAAAATACAAGTTAGGGGTCATTTAACACTAATATAAAAGTAATTACAACAAATAATCGTTCCACTAAAGACCAATAGACAAGCACGGAGGTCATATACTAACACCTCACAAATAGTGTTTTGATACTCGCATCTCTCGGGTGTAATAAAGTATAAATTACAATATGGAAACAGAAGATATCTCTCACTACCTGTCATAGCAAAATAGATTACCATAGGCTTGGGAAAGGATCAAACCTCCACCACATGGCGTAAGCACAAACTATCAAAGAGGTCTTTTAAAGGGTTGTAACGTTAGGTGTAGGGATATGAAATACACGGTTTTGTTGGATAAAGGAAGTTTTACTGGTGGCGAGTTAACAATGTTGGTTAATTACATGTACAATGTGGCGTTGCTAAGCCAAGACTAGACTCGACTTAAGCTAATAAATGAAAAATAACAAAAACATAAAATGAACATAGAATAAAAAGGGATGGTAGTCCGTATGTTTTTTCTCTTTTTCTTTTTCTATTTTATTTTTTTTCTTTCTCTTGATTTTTCTAATTTTTTATTATTTTTTATTTTTTTTATTTTTTATTTTTTTTTTTGCATACACTCTTACCCTACCATCCAAAATAATACATCATAGGGAATGAAAATTTCCCTTACACTTGAATTTTTACATACTTTACAATAAACTAATCTAATGACTCGAATTAAGATAATCAAAACACTTGGAGTACTTTTAAGATTAACGTACATACGGGGGTAATAAATGATGTTCTTCCCCATTACTCCATAACATAAGTACTTTACCCATGAGTCCCAATCGTCCCAAAACAATATGTACAAGGATATGACTCGACTTAGCAACCATGTAATCAATTAGATAGTTAACTTAGGGTTTAACAAATAACAATAATGCACTAAAAATGAGCGCATACATGGAAGGCTAAGGCGATTTGGTTGTACATTTAAGTGGGGTGTAACAAATTCTTCCTTTAAGTAAAATGCTTAAAGTTAGAAACGAAAAGATAGGCTCGGAGGGGTGTACTAGGGGTTTCGTGTACTAAAAATGAGTACAACGCTAAGGGTGTGGGAAAATTTGTTGACTTAACTAGCCAAGTAATATGACTTAAATGGTCAAGTAATTATGATACGGGTTTAACACAAGGGTGATCCTAATGCCTCTTATCATGTAGTAAATCCTACTACACGAATGTAGTCTCACTAGCGGTCTCGGGATGCATCACTAACGCAAGTTCTAGAATCTAAATGTTACCGGTACACTCATAAGCACTAATAGTAAATGCTTTCCCTATCAAATCTAAAGGTGAACCTCACATATTTGGGTGGAAAATTTTTATGAATATACGGTTTTGTGCTAGTCATACAATCTCCTATGAGACGCTTGCTATGGCTAAAGTTTCACTCCTAAATGTTGTAAAAAATTTTAAATTTGGCGCTAAAATTGCACTAACAAGTATTTCTCATAGTTTTATTACACATCTACCATTAAACAAAACAAACTCAAGTGAAAGTGCATATGTAAGGTATCATCTTTTTACCCTCCCCTTACACTTAAGATGAACATTGTCCCCAATGTTCAAGTAAAGAATGTAAAAGTTAAAAAGTTAAAAGAATGAAATCAAATACTCCCCTGATTCGCTCGGTATGGATAATAAGGTGGCCAGGTTAAATCTTCCTCCAAGAAAATGAACAATCAAAGCTTCCCTTCCAGAATATAAATCATCTTCTTGTCATACATAACCTGTAAATCCTTAGAAAACAAACACAAAAACAACCTCGCGTAAAATCGGCGGCATCCTATATAAGTTACTAAATCCTAGAAAACAAGATAAGATATAATGCTTGTGGAATGAAGTTTGCAGATTTCCTGGAGATTATAAAACTTAATAATTCACAAAAACCATAAGACTCCATTAGAAAAACAAAACTGGTAAATGATGCGTGGGAATCGCACCTTGCTTTACCTCTCGAGGGATCTCGCGAGGCTTACAACCCCCACCAGGCAGTGTACCTGATCGTTGTAGTATAGTATAGTGACAAGTACCGGGGGATTGATCGTTCTGCTTAGGAATAGTGTCGCTAGGATTAGAAAACCTAATTAATAGTTCTAAAGGTGAGGGATGATTATTTTTGTATTTTTATATTTTATGAAAGCAATTAAAATCTCGGGTTTTTAGAAGAGTGGGCGGAATTAGTTGCTATTCAACTAACCCAAAGCTAAGATGCAATCAAAATAAAATAATAAAAATGAAATTAAACTAAATTAAACTAAGGTTGTGAGCAGTAATTGGAGAAATTGTGTTTACTTAGACTTCACTACTCCCTAGATATCTTTTACATGTTAATTACTTGTTACACTTGTATGAATGACGGATTGTATTCCTTAACACCATTCGTGGGATGGCATACATAACTCCCCAATTCTATGAGCTCTTATCTCCTCCTACACCATGACCCAGCACAACTATAGGGATTGTAAACAGTGGCTCATGCATTAAATACAACCAATAAAGACCTAGTACGCCTCAGTTCATGTTTCTTAAGACGTTCAAGCATGTTACCATTTGGAGATCTGCCAGTTTTCTTAAGCCTAACATATAAATCATTCATTCAAAACAAGAATAGACAAGTAATCAACACGTAATCAACATCTAGGTTTCATTAGATCTAAGCAAACACAAGAGAGATCTAGCCTAGCATAGTAGAATTGAGACAAGAACAAGAGATAAACAACCAACACATAGACATATTGATTGAATTGAAAGTACACTTATCTCAATTACAATGCAAGGTCTCAAGGGTTTGGAACCCTTGAAAAACCTGTGAAAGAGGCACCAAAATCGTCTTTAGGGTTTCACCAAAACTTCTCTCTTTTTAATGAAAAAACTAGAAAACTATATATTGGAAAAACAGTCTGACGGCGTCAAGAGTTAATTCTGACGCCGTCACCTTGCCGCCATATACTTCCTCGGACGCCCTAGATCCACTTGTGACGGCCTATGTGACGCCGTCACCACCTACGGTATTTTATTCTTGGCCACTTTGACGTCGTCACCTCTCCATCTGACGCCGTCACCAGCTATGGTAAATTATTCTTCATGTCTGACGCCGTCAAGAAGGAAGTCTTGACGCCGTCACCTTGTATCTTCAGCTTGGATTTTTGGTACTTTGTCGTTTTCTTCACTTTATGCTCCAAAAACGTCCAAAATAGCCTCTTTTCCAGAATTCACTCTCCAAACACCTAAAATCACAAAAGGAACGATTTAGGGCAGTATTTGATCAAATAAAGTCGGATTCGGGCTTAAATGACCCACTAAAAACGGATCATTTTTCGCCTCATCATATACCCTTACACTTGAGATTTGCTTGTCCTCAAGCAAATGAGCTTTTATTCTACTCAAAAGACAAGTTAGGGGTCATTTAACACTAATATAAAAGTAATTACAATAAATAATCATTCCACTAAAGACCAATAGACAAGCACAGAGGTCATACACAAGCACCTCACAAATAGTGTTTAGTTACTCACATCTCTCGGGTGTAATAAAGTAATATAACATTATGGAAATGGAAGATATCTCTCACTACCTGTCACAGCAAAATAGATTACCATAGGCTTGGGAAAGGATCAAACCTCCACCACATGGCGTAAGCACCTAGGATAAACTATCAAAGAGGTCTTTTTAAAGGGTTATAACGTTAGGTGTAGGGATATGAATTACACGGTTTTGTTGGATAAAGGAAGTTTTACTGGTGGCGAGTTAACAATCTTAGTTAATTACGTGTACAAGATGGCGTTGCTAAGCCAAGACTAGACTCGACTTCAGCTAATAAATGAAAAAAATAACAAAAACATAAAATGAACATAGAATAAAAACGGGATGGTAGTCCGTATGTTTTTTTCTCTTTTTTTTTTCTTTTCTATTTTTTTTTTCTTTTTCTTGATTTTTTTTCGATTTATTTTTTTTTTTATTTTTTTTTTATTTTTTTTTTTTTTGCATACACTCTTACCCTACCATCCAAAATAATACATCATAGGGGTATAAACGTTCCCCTTACACTTGAATCTTTACATACTTTACATTTAACTATTCTAATGACTCGAATTAAGAAAATTAAAACACTTGGAGCACTTTTAAGATTAACGTACATATGGGGGTAATAAGTGATGTTCTTCCCCATTACTCCATAAAATAAGTACTTACCCATGAGTCCCAATAGTCCCAAAACAATATGTACAAGGATATGACTCGACTTAGCAACCATGTAATCAATTAGAAAGTTAACTTAGGGTTTAACAAATAACAATAATGCACTAAAAATGAGCGCATACACGGAAGGCTAAGGCGATTTGGTTGTACATTTAAGTGGGGTGTAATAAATTCTTCCTTTAAGTAAAATGCTTAAAGTTAGAAACGAAAAGATAGGCTCGGAGGGGTGTACTAGGGGTATCGTGTACTAAAAATGAGTACAACGCTAAGGGTGTGGGAAAAATTAGTTGACTTAACTAGCCAAGTAATATGACTTAAATGGTCAAGTAATTATAATACGGGTTTAACACAAGGGTGATCCTAATGCCTCTTATCATGTAGTAAATCCTACCACACGAATGTATTCTCACTCGCGGTCTCGGGATGCATCACTAACGCAAGTTCTAGAATCTAAATGCTACCGGTACACTCATAAGCACTAATAATAAATGCTTTTCCTATCAAATCTAAAGGCGAACCTCACATTTTTGGGTGGAAAATTTTTCTGAATATACGGTTATGTGCTAGTCATACAACCTCCTATCCATGAGACGCTTGCTATGGCTAAAGTTTCACTCCTAAATGTTGTAAAAAATTTTAAATTTGGCGCTAAAATTAAACTAACAAGTATTTCTCGTAGTTTTATTACTCATCTACTATCAAACAAAACAAACTCAAGCGAAAGTGCATATGTAAGGTATCATCTTTTTACCCTCCCCTTACACTTAAGATGAACATTGTCCCCAATGTTCAAGTAAAGAATGTAAAAGTTAAAAAGTAAAGAGAATGAAATCAAATACTCCCCTGATTCGCTCGGTATGGATTTTAGTTGGCCAGGTTAAATCTTCTTCCAAGAAAACGAACAATCAAAGCTTCCCTTCCAGAATATAAATCATCTTCTTGTCACAAATAACCTGTAAATCCTGACAAAAGTAGACAAGGCAACCTCGCGTAAAATCGGCGGCATCCTATATAAGTTACTAAATCCTAGAAAACAAAGTAAGATATAATGCTTGTGCAATGAAGTTTGCAGATTTCCTGGAGATTATAAAACTTAATAATTCACAAAAACCATAAGACTCCGTTAGAAAAACAAAATCGGTAAAATTTCCAGATTTTTGACTCCTGACGCCGTCAAGAGCAATTCCCTGACGCCGTCAGAATGGACCTGCAGAAATTCTTATGTTAAGTTTCCGGAAAATTTCTGGAAAAACTTTGTCCTGCTTCCTGGAAAATCCTGCAAAACTTCATTATGACTTGATACAAGCATTTGACTCTAACAAATACGAATATACATGTTCATTTAATATCGTGGAGAATCATGATCGGTTTGTTTCTTAAAAACATATTTGGGGTTTCCCCTTACACTTATCTTTTGCAAAAATACCTTTAGGTTGAAGTTAAGACTAGGCTAAACAATATAATAAAGTATTTCACATTTTAATTGAGAAACATGATCAACCAACAATAAAAACAAAACATGCATACGGAAGCAAATAACAATCAAACAAATAAAAATCACACAAAACATGGGTTGCCTCCTAAGAAGCGCTTTTCTTTATTTACGAGTCTTGTAGCTAGACTCAAAGTCGTGGGTTACTACGTGATTTCATCATTTGAAATGATGTACCCCATATAATTGCGATCATTACTGTTATGGTGGTAGTGCCTCAATCTATCAATACTCGCAATCACCTTCCCACCTAATTTGCTTCTCAAGTTAGCTACCCCATCCTGGCTCAATCCTTCGATTGTGAATGGCGCATACCACCAAGGACTTGGTTTATCGGGTGGTATTGTTGTTTCTAAGTGCCTCAAGAGTACTAAGTTTCCTTCCTCAAACGGTGTATGAGTGCTTTCGTGTTGAGTGTGTTTGAGTTCAATCGGAACCTTATTGCTTTTTCTTCTTTCATCCTTAGCTTTCTTATAGCTTTTGATTCTTGCCTCCCATGCAAGAATTTTATTCTGAACACGAATGGGCGTCGTGCCAATGTTGTTTTTAATCATTCTCCAACTCAAATTCTCATGCCCACTTCGCGGAGTCATGTGGAAGCTAATCTTTCTCTTCCTAGATTTAAGCTCAATCTTCCTATCTTCATACGTAATGACAGCCCTAGCGGTGATGAGGAATGGTGCCCCAAGGATTATTGGCATGCGTCCATCCCCTTTATCATCAATGATCATAAAATCGACGGGGTACATGAATCCTGCAACATTGACTAATACATCTTCTGCTATTCCTAGGGGGTATATGTACGAGTGCCCAACAAGAGACAGCCTAACACGAGTGGGTATTGGCATCTTTGACGTCAGTTGGATGTAGATAGTCAGGGGCATAAGATTCACTTCCGATCCTTGGTCGGCGAAAGCACTAAGATGTTTCAAGTCCCCGATGCTCGTTGGTAATTCAAAATTCCCACATGCTACCTGCTTGGTGGCCACTTTCTGTACCAGTAACCTCTCGACTACTGATCCTCCAATAAGCGTATCATACTCATCTTCCTCTTCTTTCTCTTTTTCGGGAACCTGTTCGGAGGATTGGTTACGCCTATCACCCTTAATCCAATTTGTTATGGTGTTTTTGTTTATGTCGTGTTTCAGGTAGTAGCTCAAGGGTTGGGACTCAGGCGGTTTTTCTAAGGTCTGTTTAGCAGGAGTTTTTACCTTCTCGTCATTTTTATGGACAATGGTGATGGAGTTAACAAATTGGGTGGTGGGAGTGGCGCTTTCTTTCCTTAGCAGTATTCGTTCGGGGGTTTTCTGATTGGCATACTCCTCCAATAGACTCAACATCTCATTCATTTTCTCCTGCATCTCCTCTTTTTGCTTATAAACTGCTTCTTCGAATCTAGCAAGCCGATCAGAGTGAGTCGCCATATATTCTCTCATCCTAGCCTCAAATTCCGAGCTAAGTTCCTTGGGAGGGGAGCAAGGTGGGGTGTATCTCTGAAAAGTTTCGACATGTTCTCTAGAAGGTGATTCAGATAATGGTGCCGAAGTTGATCTTGAGACAGAATTGACAGTGGCTTGTCTAGGACTTAAGGGTCTCCTTTGCCTTTCCTCAAAATAGTCAACTTTTGCCTCAAGTTTGCATAAGAGTTCATCAGGGATTTCGGTGGTCCCTCCAGATGTCGAGACTGCATTGATGGCCGCTTCCACCGTATGTTTAAATTCCCAAATCTCATTATTATTGACAGCGAGCTCTTCTATAATTGCCCATGACACCTCGGCATCCTTATCACGCAATTTGCCTCCCGCGGCTCTGTCGATGGTATGCTTAGTGTGATAGTTAACATGGTCGTAGAAAATTTGAACTAATAACCAAAGGTTTATGCCATGATGAGGGATCTTGTGGAGGAGATCCTTAAAACGGGCCCAAGCCTCGTAGAAAGGTTCACCCCGCTGTTGCTCAAACATCAAAATGTCCCTTCTAAGCATTGCAGTTTTTTCTGGCGGAAAGAATTGGGTAAGGAAGCGGTTGGCGAGATTGTCCCATGTGGTGATGGATCCCGCGGGTAAACGTTCAAGCCATTGACTAGCTTGATCTCGTAGAGAGAATGGGAATAGGCGTAATCGGGTTGTCTCTCTAGTCTCAACACTTGGGTCTATGGAATCTACGATTTTGAGGAAGTCCTTAAGGTGTTGGTTTGGATCTTCGGAACGAAGTCCATGGAATGCACATCCGCTTTGCACCAACCGGATGGTGTCGGATCGCAAGGGGGTCACATTGGCTCCGGTGAGCTCAATGGTGTTTCGGTAGCCTTGGTGGCTAGGTCGGGAATACTCTCCTAAGGTTCGGGGCCTAAGGGGTTCTAATGGTGGGTTTTGTTGTGGTGGGATGATGGGTTCAAAGATGTTACCACCTTCCGTGATGTCGGATGGTAAAGATTACGAACAAAGGCACGAAGAAACAAGATAGACTAAAGAAGACCTAAAAATAAAAATAAAAATCTTACTAGAAAGGAATCTAGCAAGTAGACCTAATAAAAAGAAATTCTAACCTAGACAATAACTATTCCCCGGGCTGCGGCGCCAAAAACTTGATGCGTGGGAATCGCACCTTGCTTTACCTCTCGAGGGATCTCGCGAGGCTTACAACCCCCACCAGGCAATGTACCTGATCGTTGTAGTATAGTATAGTGACAAGTACCGGGGGATTGATCGTTCAGCTTAGGAATAGTGTCGCTAGGATTAGAAAACCTAATTAATAGTTCTAAAGGTGAGGGATGATTATTTTTGTATTTTTATATTTTATGAAAGCAATTAAAATCTCGGGTTTTTAGAAGAGTGGGCGGAATTAGTTGCTATTCAACAAACCCAAAGCTAAGATGCAATCAAAATAAAATAAACAAAATGAAATTAAACTAAATTAAACTAAGGTTGTGAGCAGTAATTGGAGAAATTGTGTTTACTTAGACTTCACTACTCCCTAGATATCTTTTACATGTTAATTACTTGTTACACTTGTATGAATGACGGATTGTATTCCTTAATACCATTCGTGGGGTGGCATACATAACTCCCCAACTCTATGAGCTCTTATCTCCTCCTACACCATGACCCAGCACAACTATAGGGATTGTAAACAGTGGCTCATGCATTAAATACAACCAATAAAGACCTAGTACGCCTCGGTTCATGTTTCTTAAGACGTTCAAGCATGTTACCATTTGGAGATCTGCCAGTTTTCTTAAGCCTAACATATAAATCATTCATTCAAAACAAGAATAGACAAGTAATCAACACGTAATCAACATCTAGGTTTCATTAGATCTAAGCAAACACAAGAGAGATCTAGCCTAGCATAGTAGAATTGAGACAAGAACAAGAGATAAACAACCAACACATAGACATATTGATTGAATTGAAAGTACACTTATCTCAATTACAATGCAAGGTCTCAAGGGTTTGGAACCCTTGAAAAACCTGTGAAAGAGGCACCAAAATCGTCTTTAGGGTTTCACCAAAACTTCTCTCTTTTTAATGAAAAAACTAGAAAACTATATATAGGAAAAACAGTCTGACGGCGTCAAGAGTTAATTCTGACGCCGTCACCTCGCCGCCATATACTTCCTCAGACGCCCTAGATCCACTTGTGACGGCCTATGTGACGCCGTCACCACCTACGGTATTTTATTCTTGGCCACTTTGACGCCGTCACCTCTCCATCTGACGCCGTCACCAGCTACGGTAAATTATTCTTCATGTCTGACGCCGTCAAGAAGGAAGTCTTGACGCCGTCACCTTGTATCGTCAGCTTGGATTTTTGGTACTTTGTCGTTTTCTTCACTTTATGCTCCAAAAACGTCCAAAATAGCCTCTTTTCCAGAATTCACTCTCCAAACACCTAAAATCACAAAAGGAACGATTTAGGGCAGTATTTGATCAAATAAAGTCGGATTCGGGCTTAAATGACCCCCTAAAAACGGATCATTTTTCGCCTCACCAGTAAAATTTCCAGATTTTTACACGTGACGCCGTCAAGAATTAATTAATGACGCCGTCAGAAGTGACCTGCAGAAATTCTTATGTTAAGTTTCCGGAAAATTTCTGGAAAAACTTGGTCCTACTTCCTGGAAAATCCTGCAAAACTTCATTATGACTCAATACAAGCATTTGACTATAACAAATACGAATACACATGTTCATTTAATATTGTGGAGAATCATGATCGGTTTGTTTCTTAAAAACATATTTGGGGTTTCCCCTTACACTTATCTTTTGCAAAAATACTTTTAGGTGGAGTTAAGACTAGACAAAAACAACAAAGTAAAGTATTTCCACTATTTAGTTTAGAAACATGATCAACCAACAATAAAAATAAAGCATGCATACGGAAGCAAATAACAAACAAACAAAATAAAATCACACAAAGCATGGGTTGCCTCCCAAGAAGCGCTTTTCTTTATTTACGAGTCTTGTAGCTAGAATCAAGGTCATGGGTTACTACGTGACCTCATCGTTAGTTCCACTCTCCGATTGTAAATATTCTTTGTAGAAACCAATCACCTTTTTCTCAATCGCCCCCATAATCCTTTGGGCCAACTCCTTATCAACTTTATACCTTGGTCCTAGGGCTAAGCAATCCTTGTAGAAAAGACTCCTCTTTTCCCATACATAATCCATGCCCTTTTCCTTATCCTCTTCATTGATGTCCTCAAAAGCACCAACGTTGTCCTTATCAAATCGGGATATAAAGCGAAATTATTTCATCCTATTAGGCATCCTATAAGTGATACTATCGGTGTTACTTGCAAATCGGATTGTCCCTTCTATCTCATCATATTCCAACTTAGACTCTTCAACAAACGGTTTGCCAAACACAACATTTGATAATCGACAATCAATAACATTAGCAAGATCCTCCACAATCATAAAGTTGGTGACAAAAGTGAAATTACCAACAAAGACATGTAAACCTTTAACTCTCCCGACAAAGTTACAAACTCCACCGGGGTATTTGGGATCTCTTCTAGGTTCAAGTCTTGTTTTCACAATATCATTATAAACATTTGAGGACATGATGTTGATTGGGGATTTAAAGTCAATGTAAGCATTTTCAACGTGTCTATACCCAATCATACATGGTATTTTAGCATTCTTAGGATCACCTCTCTTTATCTTAGGTTCGATAATGGTGAAAGGAGATTGCGGGTTATCAATAAGATTATTATAATATGCAATCTCCTCCTTAGTGGGGTATAGATTAAAGTAATCATTAAGCTTCGGATCTATTTCCCCTTCCTCTAGTTCCTCAACAACATTCACAAAATCATTAGGCCCTAGGTCCTTATTTGAATACAAGGCGGTCGCTAGGTCACTAAATGCCTGGTCGAGCTCAATCTTAATCAACCAATTAAGCTCCCTAAGTTCCCTAATATCACTCTCAATTTGTTCTCGTAACACAGCCACTTCTCTAGGGGAAAGGGGTGGATTCACGTTTTCCATAATGGTCAATGGAATAGTCAATGAATTTAATTTACTAACAAAGGCACAAAGAAAAAGATAGACTAACGAAAACCTAAAAATAAAAATAAAATCTCACTAGAAAGGAATCTAGCAAGTAGACCTAATAAAAAGAGATTCTAACCTAGACAATAACTATTCCCCGGGCTGCGGCGCCAAAAACTTGATACGTGGGAATCGCACCAGGCTTTACCTCTCAAGGGATCTTGAGAAGCTTACAACCCCCACCAGGCAGTGTACCTGATCGTTGTAGTATAGTATAGTGACAAGTACTGGGGGATTGATCGTTCAGCTAGGAATAGTGTCGCTAGGATTAGAAAACCTAAATACTAGTTCTAAAGGTGATGGATGATCATTTTTGTATTTTTATATTTTTTAGAAAGCAAGTAAAAATCTCAGGTTTGAAGGATTTGGGCGGAATTAGTTTCTAGTCAACTAACCCAATACTAAAGATGCAATCAAAATAAAATACTAAAATTGAAAATAAACTAAATTATACTAAAGTTGTGAGCAATAAGTAGAGAAAATGTGTTTACTTAGATTTCACTATTCCCTAGACATCTTTTACAAGTTAATTACTTGTTATAGTTGCGTGGATGACGGATTGTATTCCTTAATACCATTCATGGGGTGGCGCACTTAACTCCCCAATCCTATGAGCTCTTATCTCCTCCTATGCCATGCCCAGCACAACCATAGGGATTGTAAACAGTGGCTCATGCATTAAATACAACCAACAAAACCTAGTGCACATCAGTTCATGTTTCCTAAGACGTTCAAGCATGTTACCAATTGGAGATCTGCCAGTTTTCTTAAGCCTAACATCGAATTCATTCATCCAAAACAATTATAAACAAGTAATCAACATATAATTAACATCTAGGTTTCATTAGATCCAAGCAAACACAAGATAGATCTAGCCTAGCATGATGGAATTAAGACAAGAACAAGATATAGACAACCAACACATAGACATATTGATTGAATTAAAAGAATACTTATCTCAATTACACATGAAAGGTATCAAGGGCTTAGAACCCTTGAAAAACCTGTAAAATTCGCACCAAGTTCGTACTTAGGGTTTCTCGAAAACTTCTCTCTTTTTAATGTGAAAATTAGAAAACTATATATAGGAAAAAGGGTCTGACGGCGTCAAGACAAATTTTGTAACGCCGTCACCTCGCCGCCAAAATACTTCTCGGACTGCCTTGATCTACTTTTGACACCGTCATGTGTTATGCATTACCAGGCCGTCATGAATTTTACTCTTGACGCCCTACTTCGTGACGCCGTCAAATCTGTACTGGGTCGTCATGGAAATTACTCTTGACGCCGTCAGAAATTCCTTCTTGACGCCGTCACCTACTGTGACATTTCTAAAATTTCATGTCACTAATTTTAATATTCTTATTATTTAACAATTTTTTTTTATATATAATTAACTTCGTCGGAAGTTATCCGCGTACGTCATGATTCGTTCAATTCATTCAACCGCGATTTGACTAGGTTCAGTCTATACTTCTTATGCATTTTTTTGTTTTCTTACAACCCTATTTTAAAAGTCATAATTTACTTTTTCCAATTTTACGTGAACCTTGCACCTTTTACGTTTTACGCAATTTAAATTTACGTTTTAACTTTTTAACAAAGTGAACCAACCCTAGACTACGATAATTTACATATTTTATGAAATTTTAAACTATTTCATTTTTACAAATGAGTTTTATACTTGTCGTGTTATTTTTATAGCTTACATCGCTTTTATCAAGAACCTGTGTCACCAAACGCGTTTTCAACTCACGGTTTCAGTTTTAACGATGTTTAAACCCTCCGATGAATTCACCACTCGTCTAAATTACTAAACTAGATTATGAAAACAATTTTTAATATTTTTAAAAGTTTTATATTTTATTACTACCCGGTATTACGTTACGCGTCTTAAAAACCCTACGTTTTAATTACCGGGATCAAACTAAATCAAGGGTCAAGTTTATACACAAATTATACAACATTAAACACCAAAACCCACTCACCACATTAGGTGGCTGATTTTGGTGATGTTTATCTTACAAATTACACACATTTTTGACACCTATATTTCCACTAAACTTATACCATCAACAAAACCATCTTTTTATCAATTACCACCATTTTTACATGCAAAAACCACTACTTTTCTCTCATCCCCTCTCCAAAAACGACCCAAAACAGATCCAAGTAACCCATTTCATTCAAATTTTCACTAAATTATTGTGCATAGATTAAAGATCTTGAAGCCCTAGTCTTGTTCTTGGTTTATTTCACTCAAAACATCATCAAATCTCATCCTTTCTAAGGTGTTCTATTTGGAAGATTTCAAGAGTATTTTTAAAGACTTCCAAGGTGTCAAGTGGATGTGATTTTCAAGGTTTAACAAAGTATTTTTGTGGTCAAAGAGTTGGGTAAAAGATTGAAAGAAAAGGGTGCAAGGGTTATTGGTAAAATCATAGGTTTTGTGGTCCATTGTTCTTGATTTTCTTGTTCTTCAAAGATTGTAAGGAAACCAATCACTCCATTTTCATTTTATTTTTATTTTAACTACTGTAAATGTTATATTACTTGATATATTTGAGCCTTACATAAATTATAATGCTTGGTTAGGCTTGGTACATAAGTTTAATCACTAGAAAACCCTAAAGGACTAGACATGCAAACTGTGAATCTGATTCAGGGGTAAAAACGGAATAAACTAATTTAATCAGTAAATATTGGAACTAAAATAAAAATATGTAGTTGTAGCCCTATGTCTTTTGGTCATTTTAACGGGTATTTCATCGAATAACTCATTACGATGATTAAACTAGAATTATTTTCGTGAAACATGTCACATTCTGAGTAACAGATTTGAAACGTGTATAAGTCATTTTTTTTGTGAATAACCCACTGTTACTCAACACATAAAAGTTTTAGATAACATCTTAACTTAAACGTGGCCAAAAACGGGGAATTAATCGGGTTTGTAAAACACAAGATATCGCACTTTTCGTGGGACTGATGCAAAGTTGAAGTTTTCTGAAGTGTATATATTGGGTAAATGGGTAACTTTGGTACTGTTAAATAACTTTTAACTTAGTGGGACCCACAAAACTTGTTAGTACAGATGTATACCTTTCCGGGGATATAAAGAACGAGATTTGTGGACTTACGGTTTGTGAGTAACGGATTTTTGAAAGTGAATAAGTTATAAACATTTTTGACAGCTTTGGAATTAAAAGTTTAAAAATGTTTAAGTTTTATAAACTTTTGACCTTTAAATATATTTTGACCAACTTAAGTTATTTTGGACCCTTTGGCTTAAATGGAACCTTTTAATTAAATTTGAACCGTAGGACTAAATTGGGCATATAAACAAGTATAAGAATTAGTACCAAGCATAAGTAAGAGTATAATTTATATACAACAAAAATACATCAATATTTATTTTCTAAAACCTAAGACAAGCGTATATATGTTTAGGTTCTTCGTAGAGCTTTGCGGCTACTTTTCATCACTTGCTCATTCTATATTACTTCATTTGCTCTCGGTGAGTTTATAGCCTCGCCTTTACTCATTTAATGTTTTATAAACCTCGCGAGGGGGATAGATGCTAGTTTTACAAACTGAATACAAGTACTTTTTGGTATGTTTGACCCGATTACCTGATTATAGACATTGAGTACCTTGCCAACAAGTTCCTAATTTCATGAACCGTTAATTACGTGCGTAAACGCTAGTATTATAGATATGCATATTTGGCCTGGCGGGCCTGTCCGGGTGAGTAGCGCTCATTTGACAACTGTGGGTCAAACGGACATATAATATTGAGAATTGAGGTAAATGACAATTGAATACCTTGTGAGGGGCATTTAAACTAGGTCAAGGTTCGGTTTCATGAGCTCAATGCTATAAATCTTATTTCCCCACTTGTATTTGTTACATGTCAACTTAATTACGGGCGTATAACAACGTAGCCCATCGTATTTTAAACTGATTTATCTTGTATTCAACTGATTACTTATTAAACTCTATGAATTCACTCAACCTTTGTGTTGACTTTTAGCATGTTTTATCTCAGGTCCGTAAGTGACCTTCGACTTGGATGGGCGGCGCAAGAAATGGATATTTACTTGATGGCTCATGTTAAATAAAAATAATTCATTCGATAATGTTTCAAACTTTTTAACTCTTGTAACTTAAGTTTTAAATAAAAATTGTTGGGACCTTTGTACTCTGATTTATCAAATCGAATGTGACATTTTATTAAACATCTCTTTTAAGGTCGTTTTATATAACTTGTTTTTATGAACTATGAAGTGACACCCAAATTGTTATTCCGCTGCGTTGTAAAAATTTTGGGGGTGTTATACCTACTGTTCCCAGCAAGGAAAATTAAGACTTTGGCGTTTTCTTCACTTTTATGCTCCAAAAACGTCCGAATTGCTTCCTTTTCCAGATTTCACTCCCAAAGTACCTAAAATCACAAAAGGAACGATTTAGGGCAATATTTGATCAAATAAAGTCAATTCCGGGCTTAAATGACCCCCTAAAAACGATTCATTTTTCGCCTCATCACATGCACGCCCATCGGGCGGGCTTTGAAGTCTAGTATATATATATATATATATATGTATATATATATATATATATATATATATATATATATATATATATATATATATATATATAGATATATGTATATCTATATATATATATATATATATATATATATATATATATATATATATAGAGAGAGAGAGAGAGAGAGAGTCCGGATCGGTCGAGAAGAGTTTAAGATTGAGAAGAATGAGAAACAATCTCGATCGTTCGTCTCACTAAATTAATGCAATGGTAGGATAGGTATTTAGAATTCTATATTTCCTTTTTATAAAAACTACTGGTTCAGTTTTGTGTTTGATCGGCACTTTTCATTCGACATTTGTCACTTTCAGATGCATCACATGCAATATTCAACTTTTTATTATTTATTAATATGATGATTTTTATAATAAATAATCTTTTTATATTATTATAGATATAGTCTTTTATTGATTCATTGTTATATCATTTAGTAATAATTCAAAAAAGTTAAAAGGAACAAAATTTTGAATCATTGTTTTCTTTTCGGTAAATAGTGATTCAAAAAAACAAAAAAAATAACTTACTTTTGATTCAAAAATCCTATTATTCAAACTTGATTGATTCACTAATTTGATTATTATTCATAACCTGAATAAGCATGATTCACCGATTTGACAAATGATGCAAAACGATATTACTATTTTTTCTAAAGCTTCAATTTATATTAGTACTATTTTTTCTTGTTTTCCGTTGTCATTTTGGATCCATGGTTTGATGGTCATATGAACCATTATAATTTAATTAAACAACAATTGTAACATATGATTCATTAAATAGTACGTAGTTATATGGAAAAAATGAAGCAAAGAGAAAAAAACGGTCGTATGCAATTTTTATCATAATAGTCATTAATTGCTTATGATTCGTTAAATTGTAATCAAATCCGAAGGTTAAAAAATTTATGGTAGGCACTTATAGTCATTAACTGCTTTTCATTGAATCAAATACTACTATACCCCTTTATCAAAATAAAAAAATTTTATAATTAATTATGGTCAAAAGAATCAAATGGGTGTAATCACTTCTCAACCTTCTCATTCTAAAAACCTTCTCAGTGGAACTAAATCCTATATATATATATATATATATATATATATATATATATATATATATATATAGTAAAGATAAGATAATATTTGATATATACAAAGGCATTACATTTTACAAGCCGCAATTTTCACATTAGCTTTGTGTACATGTTATATTATTTTGTTAATGGACACATTTTTGTGGGCTGAAAAAGAAGAGACCTTCTGTGAGAAGGACTGAGTTTGAGTCAAATATCTCTTTGATCTTCGAAAATACAAATAAGCATTATTTGTGAATTGATATTCGGTTTATGAAACAAATACTTAATCCAAACTATTTGTATTTATGAGAGAAATGCGAACGAGAAGAAATATGTTTGAGATCTTGCTTTGCATCAAAATTTCTTATAAATCGTTCTTTTTTTGACGAATGTTGACTTAAAAAATCTGTAATCGCCTTCGGCATTGGATCATCTTTCATTACACTTCTCCAATATTCTTCGGTTCCGAGTCTGGCTTCATTGAGGCTTCCTACCTAATTAGCAAAAGAAAAAAAACAATCTCTAAAGATAAGCTTAATTCAAGAAATTTGAATACAGACATGTTAATATGTACGTGAACATGATTGAAGATGAATACGAACCAGAAGTATGCAAAATAGAATCAAGAAAACTGAAACAGATTTCATGGTTTTATGTTCTTCAAGGTTTTGATTGGATGAATACACAATTGATTTATCGGGTATTTATAGACAGGAGGGACTTGTATATAAAATAAATTGATGTGTAAATTACGTAATATTATAGTAATATGTTATTTTTCAAAAATTTATTATAGTAATATGTTACAATATTTTTTAGTTGAATTATAATAGGAATTAATTAATACACCAATCGTAATATATAATCTTTGAGGATTATTATAGATACAAATCATAAAATGAGCTAGGTCTATCAACTAATAACAAAGCTCACATGCTTATATTAGTAATGCGATGACACATGAAGAAAGCGAACCTAACCTCGAGCAACCGTACTATGAACAAAGTATATATCGATCTTAATGTGTTTGGTCCGTTGATGTTGAACACGATTAACGGTCAATTAAATAGCACTACATTGACACAATAGACAAGGGTGACAACAAAAGTGGTGTATAAAGATCACAAAGCAAATTACGAAGCCAGATAGTTTCAGCAACCGTGTTAGCAACACCTCTGTACTCGGCCTTGATACGCGGGATTGCGCCCTCGCAACAGGTTTTACCTCTCAAGGGATCTTGAGAAGCTTGCAATCCCCGCCAGGCAGTGTACCTGATCGTTGTAGTATATTATAGTGACAAGTACCAGGGGATTGATCGTTCAACTCAGGAATAGTGTCGCTAGGATTAGAAAGCCTACTAAACTAGGTCTAGAGGTGAGGGATGATTTTTTTTGTATTTTTTATATTTTATGAAAGCAAGTAAAATCTCATGTTTTGAAGGAGTGGGCGGAATTAGTTGCTAGCCAACTAACCCAATTAACTACAGATGCAATAAAAATAAAATAAAAATAAACGAAATTAAACTAATGTGGTGGAAACAATAATGGGAAAAGATGTGTTTACTTAAATTTCATTACTCCCTAGATATCTTTTACTGGTTGATTAGCTTGTTACAATTGCATGGATGACGGGTTATATTCCTTAATACTAGTCGTAGGGCCGTGTAAAATATTACCTAACTCTATAAGCTCCTACTTCACTCCTATGTCGAGCCGACTAAAAGCTCCTAACATGGGATCATTAGAATTCACTTATGCATTAAATACAACAAAAAAATCGTAGTACACCTCCGATCATGTTTCTTAAGACGTTCAAGCAAGCTACCAATGAAAGTCTGCCAGTTTTCTTAAGCCTAACATCGAATACAATCATCCACAACAATTATAAACAAACCATCAACCAATAATTAACATCTAGGTTTTACTATATCTATGCAAACACAATAAAAACCTAGCCTAGCATGTTAAAAGAAAGATAAGCATAAGATAGAATAAAACAACACATAGACATCTATACTACTTATAATAGAGGAATGAATCTCTCTCCAAAAAATTCAGATATACAAAAATTGATGCATGGTTTACAACCCTTTAATGCACCCAATTTTCATAATTACAACAACTAAAGCATGGTGTACAACAAAAAATAGCATAGAACCAAATTCAGACCACAACACTATGAATTCTACATTAATAGCATTAAAAACACCCCTATAACAAAAATTGCAACCATGATTGCATACTGTACAACCCTCCATTCCTATTAATTCCCAGCCATATAAATGCATACATGAACCATGATATTGATACAGATTAGGAATTAAAATCTTTTAATGAAAACTTGTTACCACTTATTTAATGCTAGAAATTAAAAAATAAAATTGCTAACCATTCACTCTATTAATAATTTACATGTTTTACTTTGAAAAATCAGATGTATATATAAACTCAAAACACAAGAAACATAATCACACCATTTCAGTCCATTTTCTCTCCTCAATAACACACTCAATCTCTATTTTCGACTTTTAAATACACACGCCCAATAACAAACTGATAACCTCACAAACCCTTCTGCTAATGCTCAACCTGACAAAGGGTTGTGATTTCGATTTCGGATGAAAGAACGAAGAACAAGAAATCGTTCTTCCAAACATAACAACCACTTGGTTCGAACAAGATTAGAGGGGTGTTTGTGGTTTAAGTTTCCTGATTTTTAGATGGAATTTTCGAGACTCTAAGAGATAAGAAGTGTGTTTGTGGTGTTGAGAGAAACCATTTTTTCGTGGGTAATGTAATGAAAAGATAAGTATGAGTGGTATTATGCTTAGGGTTAGGGTTATAACAATTTAATATTGGATTGAGTTGTGGGCTTGTTCTAATTTCAAGAATAAAAGGGCCCCGTAATTGATATAGAAGCTCTTGGTTCAATTTTTGATAGACACAAGTTAGTATGTGCTTTATAATACGAAGGATTATTTAGTCCACTTTTAATGCTTTGCAATACAACTTAAAATACATATGAGAACTTTAGTTGAAAGATATGATAGTGTTTGATAAGATGTTTAAAGTTATATAATGTATTGCTTTGTACCTTATGAAACAATTATAAAATCATCACTATACCAATAATTGGTGGATATGCATTATGCTTTGTTAGAGTAAACAATTAGCCAATAATATAGGGTGAATAAAGGGTCGAGTAGATAGTTTCATAAGCCTCTTTTATTTAAAATGTGTTTCGTTCAATTGCATCATCATTATCATTATTATTATTTTTATTTTTAATTGTTTTTTTAATTATGCATTACTTTATTGTTTATATAATTACGTTGGATAGTATTTTGAAATGCGGTCAAATAATACTTAGACTTAGCTTCTTCAAGTCAAATTTATTAGAAAAAGTTACGGAGTACATGTTTGTAATATTAAGAAACAAATTGTTGTATAGGCACATCAAGAGCTTACCTTATGTGAGATTTATAGTGGCGTTTATTTTTCATTTATGTTTCTAAGATGCTACCTATGTTACTCTCTTTAATTCGGACCTTGTGTTTATTTATTGTTTGCATTGCTATTTCTAATAGTTATTCTAATTAAAAATTTTCATTCATTCGTAAAGTTATTCTTAGAAAAAACTTATAAATGAAAAATGGTTGTTGGCCACAAAATTTAGTCATAGGGTACCCGCCGCCGCATTGCGCGGGTACCCTGCTAGTATTGAATGATTATTTGAAGACTTATCTTTATTCAAACATGGATGAAAGAAGGGTTTGAAACCCCTACAATATGATGAAAATTCAACCTAGGGTTTGTGGTAAAGTTCCTCCTAATGTTCCACTCTTTTACAATGAAAAATTGGAAAAATATATATAGAGAATACATCCTGACGGCGTCACGTTGTAGGGTCTGACGCCATCAAATCGCCGCTAATATAAAATTTATATTGCCTAGATCCAGTCTTGACGCCTTCATGTGTAAATATACTCTGGACCGTCACTTGTGTTTTGACCCTGACGGCCTTGGTGACGCCGTCAGGCCAAATAGCCTTGAAGATGCTCTGGGCCGTCACGTGTATTTTCCACATCCACCTCTTTTGCCAAGCTTGACGCTGTCATGTGTGAAGCCTTGACGTCGTCAGATACTATTCCCAGCAAGGATTTTGAGACTTTGCCGTTTTCTTCACTTTTATGCTCCAAAAACGTCCAAAATGCTTCCATTTCAAGATTTCTCCTCAAAAGTACCTAAAATGACAAAAGGAACGATTTAGGGCAGTAATTGATCAAATAATCACGAATTCGGGCTTAAATGATCCCTTAAAAGCGGTACACTTTTCGCCTTATCGAATACCCTTACACTTGAGATTTGCTTGTCCTCAAGCAAATGCGCTTTTATTCTAATCAAAATACAAGTTAGGGGTCATTTAACACTAATATAAAAGTAATTACAACAAATAATCGTTCCACTAAAAACCAAAAACAAGCACGGAGGTTATACACTAGCACCTCACAATAGTGTTTAGATACTCACATCTCTCGGGCGTAATAAAGTATATATCACAATATGGAAATGGAAAACATCTCTCACTACCTGTCATAGCGAATAGATTACCATAGGCTTGGGGAAGGATCAAACCTCCACCACTTGGCGTAAGCACCTTGGATAAACTATCAAAGAGGTCTTTTAAAGGGTTATAATGTTAGGTGTAGGGATACGGAAAACACGGTTTTGTTGGATAAAGGCAATATTTACTGGTGGCGGGTTAATCATCTTTGTTAATTACATGTACAATATGGCGTTGCTAAGCCAAGACTCGACTCGACTTAAGCTATTCAAAAACTAATAAAAACATAAAATAAACATAGAATGAAACGGGATGGTAGTCCGTATGTTTTTCTCTTTTTCTATTTTTTTTTCTTTTTCTTGATTTTTAGATTTATTTATTAATTTATTTATTTTTTATTTATTTTTTAATTTTTTTTTGCATACACTCTTACCCTACCATCCAAAATAATACATCATAGGGAATTTGCATTCCCCTTACACTTGAATAATTACATACTTTACAATAAACTACTCTAATGACTCGAATCAAGATAATCAAAACGCTTGTAGTACTTTTAAAATTAACGCACATATGGGGGTAATACATGATGTTCTTCCCCATTACTCCATAACACTAGTACTTTACCCATGAGTCTCAATCGTCCCAAAACAATATGTACAAGATATGACTCGACTTAGCAACCATGTAATCAATTAGACAATTAACTAAGGGTTTAAAAAAATAACAATAATGCACTAAAAATGAGTGCATACACGGAAGGCTAAGGCGATTTGGTTGCACATTTGGGTGGATTGTAAAAAAATTCTTCCTTTAAGTAAGATGCTTAAAGTTAGAAACGAAAAGATAGGCTCGGAGGGGTGTACTAGGGGTATCGTGTACTAAAAATGAGTACAACGCTAAGGTGTGGGAAAATTAATTGACTTCACTAGTCAAGTAATATGACTTAAATGGTCAAGTAATTATGATACGGGTTTAAACACAAGGGTGATCCTAATGCCTCTTATCATGTAGTAAATCCTACTACACGAATGTAGTCTCACTAGCGGTCTCGGGATGCATCACTAACGCAAGTTCTAGAATCTAAATACTACCGGTACACTCATAAGCACTAATAATGAATGTTTTTCCTATCAAATCTAAAGGTGAACCTCACATATTTGGGTGGAAAATTTTTCTGAGTGGTATGGTTTTTGTGCTAGTTATACAACTCCTATCCATGAGACGCTCATTAAGGCCAAAGCTTCACTCCTAACTGTTGTAAAAAATTTTAAATTTGGCGCTAAAATTGCCCTAACAACTATTTCTCTTAGTTATATTACACACCTACTATCAAACAAACATACTCAAGTGCAATTGTATCCTATAAGGTATCATCATTTACCCTCCCCTTACACTTAGGATGAACATTGTCCCCAATGTTCAATTAAAGGATGTAAAAGTAAAACAGGTAAAAGAATGAAAACAAATACTCCTCTGATTCGTTCGGTGTGGATAGTGTGTCAACAAGGTTAGATCTTCCTCCAAGAAAATGAACGTTGAAAGCTTTCCTCCAGAAATATAAATCATCTTCTTGTCATATATAACCTGTTAAACCTAAGAAAACAATCAAGGAAAGCCTCGCGTAAAATCGGCGGCAATCTATATACACTAAAAAATCACATAAAGCAAATTAAGATATAATGCTTGTGGAATGAATGTTTGCAGATTTCCTAGAGTTTATAAAACTAAAGAATCAACAAAAACTTTAAGACCCCGGTTTAAACAAAACTCGCAAAAATTTTCAGAATTTTAGTACCTGACGCCGTCAGGTTGTAACTCCTGACGCCGTCAGAATGTTCCTGGAAAAATCTTATGTTAAGTTTCTGGAAAATTTATGGAAAAACTTATGCCTTACTTCCTGGAAAATCCTGCAAAACATCATTATGACTCGATACAAGCATTTGACTCTAACAAATACTAATATACATACTCATTTAATATTGTAGTGAATCATGCTCATTTTCGTTCTTATAAACAAATTTTGATTTCCCTTACACTTAGCTTTTGCAAAATACCTTTATATGTAATTAAGACGAAGTTAAAAACAAAATAAAGCATTTTCATAATTTAGTTTGAAACTGTCACAACTCACCATTTCTGGTCATTTCCAAACTTCGAAAATTTACTATTCATAAATCACTATTCATCGAAACACTATTTATCATTTTACTATTCATCGTTTTTGAGGTCAGTTTAATATTCTGAGAAGTGTTCAAAAATTTTACTATTCACCAAACACTATTCATTTCCGGAAAGAAAACAATATTCACGTGCATTGCTCATTTCATTGTAAATTTAGTTTACGGGTATTTAAATTCGCGTAACCGTATTGGTTCAGGTGCGAATTCATGCTTTATTAGCAGGGACATTTCATACGGACTAGAAATAGTCTACATATAATCATAATAGCATTTGCATACTATACCACTCGTAGTATATTCATATTAATATTTTTGGCATATTTAACGTTTTACGTATACTTATTTTTAAATAAACGTTAACACGCGATTAATAAATATAACTAACATATCAAAAGATCCCCACAATGGTTCCGATATATTTTTAAACTCCTTACAACGTCACAAAAATTATAAAATTCATTTACCCAGTATTTTGGGAATTTATTTAATTCATAACGTAAGTTTAATATAATTACGACGGTTTTCGTGAAAACTAAACGATAATTATCCAAACGCTCAATTTTTGTACCCAACATATTTTTATCATTTTTATGACTTTATTAAGTCCCGGTTAACTTCGTTAAAATTTATTTCTCGCAAACCCGGCACCCGATTATAACTAAAACTAACTAAAACTACCTAAATTAAATCACTAATACTTACATAAATCTCCACTACCAATCCTAATTAAATCAAAACTTGTTTTTCCCCTTTTTCTTCCTTTGAAAACCGGCCATAACCCCCCCCCCCCCCTTTAACCTCTAGCATTAAATTTCTTTAACCTTTCTAAAATGACACAAGTAAATATCTATTCCAACTTATCACATTTCCATCCATAATTTTAGAAGCAAAATTGCACTTTTCTCTCTTTTTCTTCATCCTAACCCATGGCCAAACCAAGAAGGAGCAAGAACCATTAATTTTTCCAAGATCAAACTCAAATCTAGCTTATATAGTTATCCTTGTTAGGGTTTTGCAATATAAACTCAAGGATCCTTAAGTTTTCATCATCCAATCTTCATAATCATTCAATGTAAGTTTACCAAATTTATTTTCATCATTTCTTCAAGTATTTATTATGATCATATGGTTTTCATACAAGATCTCATGCATATGTTAGCTTGTACCACTTATTATATATACTTATGTCTTTGAAACCCTAGAAATGGAAACCCTTGTTAGATCTAGTTTTTTAAGAACCCATGACACCTTAAGAAGGTGTATGGTAGGAATAGACTAGATTTGTGGTGATTGGAAGTGATTTGGGTGGATTAGAAACTAGTTTGGAACATTAGAAATGAGTTTAAAACATGTTTACAAACCTACTGGCCGAAAATGGAAAATTTGGAAAACTCAGTAACTCTGGGGAGATTTTTAACCAAAGATTTAGAAAATACTTACAAAAACAAAACTTTAGGCGAAAGAACAGACTAAAACGGGTTTATAACGAAGGAGATATGATTTTTGCAAGTTTATTGACGAAAACTATTTTTCTGAAAATTTCATGCTGTTGGTCGATTTTCGTTGGACAAACCGAGGCGTTAGACGTGACCTAGAGAAGCCGAGCTATCAAAAATATATTAGTACATACTAAGACGAATCCGTGGATATAAAGAACGAGAAAAATAAACTTATAACGACAAAGATATTCACGTTTCAATATCGGCAAAACTATATATAATTTTGACAGCTTTTTAACTAGAAATAATAATAATACTACTTCTACGTACTAAATCCTAGATTTTCTAGAAATACTACCAAAGTGCCAAATTCATAACTAATGAAGTACTAGTGATTACAAGTTTATTTTTACGACTATTAGACGTTACTTCAAGGTTTTCAAGGCGAAGATTATAACACTAACATTCTATATACGATATACTACGACTAGTTTTTACAAGTCTAGTTAAGACTTATTTTTCTTAAGTATGGAATATATTTTACTATGACTATAACTAGTACTTTCAAGTTATGAGTGGTATAGGTATCATGTGCATGCATATTCTCTACATCATTTCATGATCTAAATTAGATCATCATCATTCATCATAGGTTGTGGTTGATTACGTTCCTTGTTGTCCTTATCATTTCATCTCATAACATCATCACTTCGAGGTGAGTTTTCATAGCCCCGTTTTTAATTCAATATTTGATTTCAAATCCCACGTGGGAGAATACATTGCATCACTTATTTTTGTACATGCCAAAGTAGCTAAACTTTCATACATTGCTTAAGTTGCTATCATACCACATTAAGTCCCCTTTATATTATCATGGACCGTTAATTTGCCTTTAAGCGAGAGTGAGTGAATAGATCTATTGAGGGTGACTCCTCCATTCGTGTTTGGGTTGCTCCAACAGGTACAAATGCATTTCATGTCTAACATTATTAGAGTGCTTGGTAACCACTCATTTGGGGCGAAATTATTATTATGTCTAGCTTTGGGGTCATGAGCTTAAGAGCCAATGTAACTTCATTTTGACATCAAGTCACCTTGCTTTTTTTTACTTATGGCTATTGTACACATCATTTAATCCATAAACCTATGATTATTCACCAACTTTATGTTGACCGTTTTAGCAATATATTTTCAGGTAACTAAGGTATATCTCATGGCATGCATGGAGTCATTTTAGTGAGTAGCAAGGATGACGCGTCTCATTTTGGATTTTCATGCACTTATATATTATCGTTTGATTGTACCAAACTTATTTCCTTCAACTTTTAAATACTTTGGGACCTATGTTTTGTAACCCTGAATGTTTTTAAATAAATCAAACGATGTATTTTTGAAATGACACTTTAGGTCGGTCAATATAACTGTAACTGTGGTGCTATGACAGTCACCCCCAGGTATTCCATTCCGCTGCCATTCAGGTATTTTGGGGGTGTGACAGATTGGCATCAGAGCTAAGGTTATAGTGAACTAGGATGTATCATGGACCCTAGACTATAACCACATCATCATAGCATCTCATCATTACATCATAAGTGCATATTCATTGTTTTAGGTGATTTCACTATACAGATTATTCATTTCATTTCATTTCACCTTGATTATCACAGAGACATGTCTTCAGACCCGAACATTATCATACTTTACTCTGTCTTAGACTCTGACGTTGAGGGCTCCATGTCTTCCACTGCTATTTCACCACCCATTCCTCCAGTACCTGTGTTGCCACTTTTGGCATCAGGTGAGGATATTGAGCCTTTTGAGGAGGAAGAGATTGCTCCTACTCCTCATATTTCTCCCATTGCACCACTCGATGTTACCCGTGTACCTACTGATATATCATCTCCTACCACTTCTATTTCCTCAGAACCAAAACTTATGTTCCATCGTAGCAAGACAACCATAGGTGCTAGAAAGAGTGTGCGCCCTGCTACCTCTACCTAGGACTCCTACTGTTCCTACATTACCTAAACCACCAACTATGCCTACTACTACTTCTATATCTACTTCACTTTTGCCGCTCAGGAAGCGTGCAAGGTTTACTACCCTAGCTTCACCTACTTCTGAGACTTCTGACCTTCCACCACCACCAGTATACCATATAGGTGAGAGTTCGAGAGCAGCTGCTGCTAGAGGGCCTATGGCTTTTACTTCAGATGATCAGTTAGGGGCTCAACAGGAGCAGGTTGATAGGTTAGGTTATAGGGTAGATGAGATTATCACTACTCGACTTGAGGAGGTCGAGGAGCAGGTTGAGGGATTGATCTTAGGCAGGGTTAGCATTGACGTGTCTTATCATGGACTTGAGACACGGCAGGAGGGACACCAGGAGCTGATTGATCAGCTTAGGGATGAACTACCTGAGATATGGGATAGAGCCCAGATGACACAGGAGACTCAGGGAGAGCAGGCACACCAGTTGATAGTAGCTCAGGAGAGGATGACAGCTGCAGAGACCAGGGAGGCTGCCCTCCAGCTTCGAGTTGAGCACTTGGAGGAGATTGTTGTTGCGATGGATCGTGAGATTCGCCGCCTTAGGGGAGGACCTGGAGGATCTGGAGCACAGGGAACATCTAGAGCACCCGGAGGAGCCTAGGCATAGACTTGTATTGTATTAGCTTTTACTATTTTCCTAGTCCCGAGGTGTGGGACATAGTTCAAGAACTTGTAGTCTTTTGGTTGTTGTACAAACAAATATATCAAGTATGACTCTACTATGTTGGAATGGTTGTGCTATATATATATATATATATATATATATATATATATATATATATATATATATATATATATATATATATATATATATATATATATATATATATCGGTCCATGTAGGCCGAAATTTTCATGTATTATATTCATGTGTTGTGATTATATTTATAATGTTTTGTGGTTGCTCTTTATTGTTATCGTATTTATACTTGTTGTGGTTGTATCTATACATGTCGTGGTTGTATCTATACATGTCGTGGTTGTATTTATACTTGTTGTGGTTGTATATATACATGTTGTGGGTGTATACCTTTGGTACGATGACTATTTCTATTATGATTTTCTCATGGTTTTTGTCTATTATGATTTATCAGAAGTATGGTGCCAAGGAAAGGAAAGGCTGCACCAGAAACACCAGCTATGACTCAAGCCGCTATCCGCAAGTTAGTCAGGGATAGTATAGCAGAAGCTCTGGAGACTGAGAGAGCTGAGGTTGCTGCTAGGGCTGCTGAGATTGCTCCTAATACTGGAGCGGTTGAACCACCCACTACTAGGCGTGAATGCACTTGGAAGGATTTCAAGATTAGTGATCCCGTCAAGTTTAAGGGCACTGAGGGAGCGGTTGCTTTGATCCGCTGGTTTGAAAAGACTGAGAATGTGTTTCTCATGTGTAGTTGTCCTGATGTCAGCAAGGTAAAATTTTCTACAGGTATGCTTCTGGATGAAGCTATGCCATGGTGGAATTCTCATGCTCAGCCTATTGGTATGGAGAATGCCTACAAGCGCACTTGGGATCAATTCAAGAAGCTGATGACTAAGAAGTTTTGCCCTCGTACTGAGGTGAAGAAATTAGAGACAGAATTCTATGAGCTGGTAACAAAAGGTGATGACATCGAGACCTACTTCAGGAGGTTTCAGGAGTTGGCTGCACTATGTCCAACTATGGTTCCTGACGATGAGAAAAAGATGGAGAACTTCACTGGTGGACTGCCTGAAAGCATCCGAGAGGATGTGATGTCTTTCAACCCACAATCAATGGAAGAGGCTATTCGAATAACTCAGAAACTTATGGTTCAGGTGGTAAAGGGTAAGTCTGTTGTCAACAACAACAATAACCGTTCAAACAACACCAACTACAACAACACTCGAAACAACAACAACTATAACAACAATCGAAACCGTAACTATCCCATTAACCGAAACAACAACCCTGTAACACCCCAACCCGATAAGGGTAGAAGTATTACATTACAGTGACATATCAGAACAAACACAAGCATATGATTCATACATACAACGAAATTCAGGGTTACAAATGAAAATCTGAAACTACAAGGTTACAAAACAATAAATACTATGTCTAATAAAGTGAAACTTCATCTAATCGTCTCTAGTCCAAAGCATAGTCTTCTAAGTCCAATCACACTCTCTTCTCATAACCCAGCTTCCTACTAAAACCTGCCGCAGGAAAAGGAAATGCGGCTGAGCTTAAAAAGCCCAGTGAACAGATACATATACAAAGCAATGATAATGAAACAGAACTGAAACATAGTGCATTGGGGAAATAGAATAAGGAATAGATAAAAGAGTGATAGAATATAAAGAAGAAAGGATAGTCATCTACCACGAGCCCAGAAACTCAAAGTCATAAATCTCAAAGTCATAATTCTCAAAGTCATAATCTCACAATCAGAGGGGATACCTCTCAGGCAACCAGATAATATGAGGGTTGTCCTCATGTATTAAATGGGTGGAGTAGCTAGCTCCCAGAAATTGTGAAAGGCGTGTATTGCACACAGCACCAGTCACCTCAAAGTCAACTCAAAGTCATAGTTAAATCCACTAAATAGAACAGATCTAGGATTGCAATCCATACGCCCCTTACTCAAAGTCAATCTCAAAGTCATATACTCAAAGTCATAATGGCCATAATAATAATCATAAAAAGGGACGGCGTGAGAAATCACTCACCCACACATGAGTCATGCCAGTGGTGCATCACAGACATGCCTATGGTACCTCCATAGGTAGGGAAAACAGAAATGGCTCGGGTATCAAACTAAGAGTCAGGTCTCAAAGTCATACAAAAGGTCATATAGCAAAGGTTTATCTCAAAGTCATCTCAAAATCATATCAGAAATAATAGTCAAGGTCCATTCAGAGTTCATCAGGTCAAGGTTCATATTCAAAAATCAATTCATGGTTCAGTTCAAAAGTCCGTTTCAAAAGTTTCTATTAAAAGTCCAATTTAAATAATCTTTTAAAACAGTTTTCATAAAAATGGTCTTTCAAAATATAGGGTTCATGAAAGTTAAATAACCTTTCTTTTAAAAAGAAATTTAGCATCATTTATAAACATCTTTTCAAATCGGTTCTTCTCAAAACATTTCCATGGTATCATTAAGAAGGTTTTCATAGCATAGGGTCATAACGGAGGTCATATCAAGTGGGATCAACAGAGAAGGTTCAAGTAAAGGGGATCATAGCAATGGCATCAATTCGGGAACTAACGGATCAGAATATGAAAGAGATCATGAGAAACCTTTTGAGAAAGGTCAGAATATCTGTACCTTAAACCGCAAGTGCACACATGACAGAAACATAAAGGTCGAAAGCAAAACTCCTTCTTCAGCGAATCTACACGAATTAATGATCGGCTTATTATTAATAACTTATTCAATTCAGATTTCTCATTTTAGTCGGCTTTCCAGTTTTAGTAACTTTCCATTTAAAGTGACTTTCCACTTTTAACAGGTTTCCATAAATAGTAAGTTTCCACTTTTAGAAAGTTTCCATAATTAGAAAGTTGAATCATTATTAATGGAATCAAAGTATCTTTTAACATATTTACACATTTGGTCCTTAGGGTTTCATAACTTTACATTTTAACCCTTTACTTTCCAAATTACACTTTAAACCTTTTAGTATTCAAAGTTACACATTAAACCCTTAACTTATCCATTTTACATAATAATCCCTTATTTTATCATGTTATACTAATATACCTTCAAGTATTCACAATTTACACTTTAAGTCCTTCAAGTTATCAAAGTTACATATTTAACCCTTTAACTTACAATTTCAACTTTTAATTATCAATAATTACATATTAAGCCATTAAATTACCAAATTAGCACAAAACCCCCTGAATATATTTTATTACTCAAATCAGTCCCAAGTTTCCAGAAATTACACTTTTAGTCCCTCTACTTTAATTAATTACAAATCGCACCAATTAAATACAATTAACTCACTTCTTGTAATATTTACACTTAGAACCCTCAAGTTATATTTTTCCCATATTCCTACTGATAAATATGATCTTACAAAAATATCCCAGATGTTTCAAAGTTGGCAAAACACACCCTTGTACTTTATTTTCCAATCGGATTTATTTTAAAGTTACCAAAACCAAACCCTAATTTCATAAAATCATTATGCCATCATTATAAAATCATTACTCAATCATTATTATGCATTAATTACCAGATCCAAACATAAAACCCTAACCCTAATTCGATTTAGGGTTTCTTTTATTTTCTTCATTGTTTTCTTAATTAGCCGATTTATAAAATAAATCACAACACGATATTTAAGCTTCTATAATTCAAACCCATATTTTTACGAGATCATAATTAATATATGAAGTTCATAAAAATTATCATTCATATCCAGAAAATTCATATACAATGATATAGAGTTTTGTTGCGTTTTTAGGGTTTAATTCACCAAAACGTTATAGAGCATGCATGGATCGATTAGAACATTTTATTTGAGACTTATATGATGTAAGAGACGTGAGAAAAATACCAGACCAGATCTGGAACAAATAGAATAGGCTGCACGAATTACACCTCTTGAATTGGATAATACGACACCAAAAATTCCCACGAGAACAAACGCGACCAACAAACCTTGTAATCATTTTTCGAATATCATATATGATGTAAGGAACTCAGGAAAAATAGAAAATGAATTTATAAGAGGTCGTATGAAACATAACGAATTTACCTTGTTTATAGTGCTCGACAAAAGGAAAAATTTGCCACGATCGAACCAAGCTTCAACAATTCAAAAGGGTATTTTTCTAGGACTCTTTGGATGTTGTTTGATCACAGAAAAATGCTTAGGAATTATGGGGTGGTCGAATGGAGGCTTAGGAGAATTCTTTGTGTGTTATGAAAATCGGTTTTAGGGTTTTTAAGAGAAAAGATATGGTTTGGCTGTTTTAAATGGAATGTCGTGTGATATAAGGGGGGAAAGACCAGAATTTCGTGATTATAGGTGGGAGAATATTGGGTGATAATTATCTTCCATATTTAGATAATATATATCTTTTAAAATCAATTTAAATCAAAATATAACACATATTAAGTCATTCGGCCCTATGAGGGGTATTTTGGTAATTTTCCACTTGTATAAATGTTAGATGAAATTGTTAAAAATATTTGGTATCATAACTTATGCATTGTTAGGAGTTTAGGATTTATTTGGATACTTAATAAGCTTTTAAATAAATTTTAAACATGTAGGGCATTTTGGTCATTTCACTTGCTTTCAGATTTTAGGTGTTACAACTTCTTCGCCTCTAAAAAGAAAAATTTCGTCCTCGAAATTTGAAGTCGTAAAGTTAGACGAAGTCGTAGTAAACCGCAAAAGGTCATTACAAACATTCTCACGCTCGGGGAGGTTCTTCCAAAAAGATCTTCAGACCAATTAGTTTCTCATGACTCGTAACTATTGTCAAAACAGTTTTAGATTTCTCAGAAAGGCATATCATACTGAATTTGAATCAAAAGGATAATGTACCAAACATAACGGATGATAAACGAATTCTCTAGGAAGAGGTATAAAAATACATAGGATTTTCATCGAATTGATTAGGCGAATCAGATGAGAATACATTGAATTGTAGCAAACATGGGGTGATATACGGTTTAACTCTTCAGCTTCTCAAATAGTCACGGCTTTTAGATAACCTTCCAAAGGTATTCTCAGAAACAAACAGGGCTCATTTCCTCAAAGTCCGCAATCACATACTTTACTCATAGCAGATCATAATGAACAACTTCACGAATGCGAATCGTATATGGACAGAAAGCATATCGTTAGATATCGTCAACGGCAGAATTTCATAATGGAACCTAAGATCCTTATCAGAAGTTGCAAAGATTAGCAAAACACATGTCGAGAGTCCAAACGTATCGAATCGTATAACAAGGACAGCATATCAAACGTATAGGTAGAATGAACCTAAAGTCTCACTAAACTCAGATGATCTTGATCAGATGCCAGAATTCTAAAGCTTCTAAGGCACTCCTCGAAATATCACATGCCCACCATAAGTGCACATTATATGATGTAAGTATTATCACGTTGGCCAGGCGTCATAATACTGGCATCATATACATATGCCCTCATGATGATCATACTTTATCTCAAGTCGTGAACACCCAAACTTATCTAAATCCACCTAGTCCACCTATGGTCTCAGAGGTCACCAAAATCAAACAACATAACTAAGAGAACGAGATTACTCGAAGAGTAACGGAGATCCGAGAATGTCATTCAAAATTAAGGTACGTCATTAGTAACGTCAATTCTTTACAGCATCATCTCGTCTAAACACAATGTCCGCTTCAAAATCCGTCCACTCATTTACAAATTTCAAAATTTCTTCCAAGTTGGAGTAGTCTGTTTATTCTTGTCCGTCTTACCTCATGGTTAAGAGAATTTAAAATTCGAGTCCGGTTCCTCCGGTCTTCAGCAGCTCCTCTTGGTAGTGTGGTATCGTAACGGCAGTCTCTGACGCGATTACTGTGCATCCCTCCATCTGCAGGTCTGCTTCTGCTCTCAATTCATCTTAGTACAACTAAAATGAATAGAGAAACAAGACTGCGTGTCTTCGACAGGTTTTCTAATACGACTCCAGGTTTTAAGGTACATGACGTTGTTGTCGACTCCAGGTTGTGTGTTGAATGGTTCGTATTCTTTGGTCTGGTTGTCTTGGTGCCCGAACTGAAATCTTCACGTGTTGCATGATGTATGATTGAGCACTATCCCAGTTCCTCTCTTCTTCTTATATGCTTCTTCCATGGTAATGCTTGTCGCAACCACCTTCTACTACTCTTCCACCAGTTTTCTAACTCCGATAACGGTCTTCGATCTTGGTCCCTCTTGTGAAAGCTTTGTCTTCACATTATACAGGGTAGTGTTGTCTATTATGCTTTCTGAACGTCAATCAAATTTCTCTTCCAGAACAAAGGGTCGTCTCACCAATAATCTCTATGTTCTTCTTTCGTTTTAGAACACAACACAATGTCATACTATGACAATTTGTCCAAAACACGCGAAAAACATGATTATTCTAGCCAACACCATTGGCATCATTCAAACTCATAAATGTTATAACGAGTGCAAGGCAGCTTCAGAAATCATCTCAGGAAATTTTCCCATCGCCTTCTTTCCTTTCCAAGAACTGAAATACTTCACAAAGGTTACCCTTGGTTAGTTAACCCCCTTCTTAGAAGTTTTTGTGGTTGCTTCTTCAGCCTTCAAATCTAAAATGATGCAATCAGACGCGGAGTTTCAAAGGAAGACCAAATTAATTATTGATACGCAGAAACAGATAATGATTAGTGATAGTGGTACGTTTAAGTTCACGATAGTCGATACGTCATCGCATACTTCTCTCGTTCTTCTTCATAAACAAACAAGAGCATCTAAAGAGAATCACCAAGGTTAAAATCATATTCCATCAGCTCCTTCAATCTCTCAACTTCTATGGCACCATGGTTTCTTCAACTGAGATCAGTTCAATGCCTACTCTACTTCCTAAGCAGGAAGGAGTACCAAAAGGTTCATCAGAGCCTACCGGAAGATCTTCGTACAACAAAATATTTCCCAATAGCCGAACTTTCTAAGGGTTGATAATAATGGTTTTCAGGGAAACTTGATAATCACATGAGTTTGGGGTAGGTGTTTCCATAGTGACAGAAATTTTAGCAGATGTAGAGAGTCATCATAATGGAATAGGGTGAAGCAGATTTTTAAGGTCACATTTCAGATATGGTAGTCTACGGTATCTTCACGAATAGCCATTCAGTCCAAAAGACCGTACAATCAGACATCTCAAAGTCAAAGGATTCATAGAGTGAATACAGTCGTCAAATCATACAGATAGTTCATATATCAGAGTCAAGTACATGGTTCAACAAAAATGTTGGGATGGATAAACGAACAGTTCAATGTGTGGGAATTTCGTTTAGTTTCTTAGCATAAGTAGCAGGTAGGATGTGTATCATTGGTAATACGAATATCGTATAATCGTCAATTGTGAGAGGTACAGAATCTCAGTTATCGGCATCATCATGCTTAGTTAACAAATCCATATAGAGATAGTATTTACATCATACCCTTCCAAAGGAAACGGTTGGCAGAACAAGGTTCATCATTCAAAGAGAGGAAACAAAACTTCTCATATTCGTGGTTCATAATTACCAACATTCTCATAGGAGTAATAATGGATCATACAGAGTTAAGTAGTATCGGATGATACATTCATACCCAGCATAAGTAATGAATTTACAGAATGTGTCGAACACATTGTGGTTGAATGACCTACGATGTGGTCGAAAAGGTGTCAAACAGCTTATCAAACAAATCGGAGGCGGAGATCAAAATCTGAAGGTGAAACTTAAATGTGTAAAGTATCCAGGTAGCCTCCCGAGGTATTCCAAACTTACTTGGTTACTAAGCTTAAGTTGCAAAACTTCTAACTTCTGAAACAAAGGTCCTTATAAGGCTTATCCAAGAGCAAAGGCACGATCAGAGTGATGCGAAAGCAATGATACTTACATAAATGTCTTAGTCTACCCATTCCTCACTGGTAATAACTTAGGTTCCTATGGGGAATCCTAATGTAAAGTTTCAAAGGTTGTCTTATGAGCGCCTACAGTGGAAACTTAGGGGTCCAAACTTCACAGGTCAAGGGTAAATGTATTACGAATCGCAGCCTGGTCTCTGATACCATAATTGTAACACCCCAACCCGATAAGGGTAGAAGTATTACATTACAGTGACATATCAGAACAAACACAAGCATATGATTCATACATACAACGAAATTCAGGGTTACAAATGAAAATCTGAAACTACAAGGTTACAAAACAATAAATACTATGTCTAATAAAGTGAAACTTCATCTAATCGTCTCTAGTCCAAAACATAGTCTTCTAAGTCCAATCACACTCTCTTCCCATAACCCAGCTTCCTACTAAAACCTGCCGCAGGAAAAGGAAATGCGGCTGAGCTTAAAAAGCCCAGTGAACAGATACATATACAAAGCAATGATAATGAAACAGAACTGAAACATAGTGCATTGGGGAAATAGAATAAGGAATAGATAAAAGAGTGATAGAATATAAAGAAGAAAGGATAGTCATCTACCACGAGCCCAGAAACTCAAAGTCATAAATCTCAAAGTCATAATTCTCAAAGTCATAATCTCACAATCAGAGGGGATACCTCTCAGGCAACCAGATAATATGAGGGGTGTCCTCATGTATCAAATGGGTGGAGTAGCTAGCTCCCAGAAATTGTGAAAGGCGTGTATTGCACACAGCACCAGTCACCTCAAAGTCAACTCAAAGTCATAGTTAAATCCACTAAATAGAACAGATCTAGGATTGCAATCCATACGCCCCTTACTCAAAGTCAATCTCAAAGTCATATACTCAAAGTCATAATGGCCATAATAATAATCATAAAAAGGGACGGCGTGAGAAATCACTCACCCACACATGAGTCATGCCAGTGGTGCATCACAGACATGCCTATGGTACCTCCATAGGTAGGGAAAACAGAAATGGCTCGGGTATCAAACTAAGAGTCAGGTCTCAAAGTCATACAAAAGGTCATATAGCAAAGGTTTATCTCAAAGTCATCTCAAAATCATATCAGAAATAATAGTCAAGGTCCATTCAGAGTTCATCAGGTCAAGGTTCATATTCAAAAATCAATTCATGGTTCAGTTCAAAAGTCCGTTTCAAAAGTTTCTATTAAAAGTCCAATTTAAATAATCTTTTAAAACAGTTTTCATAAAAATGGTCTTTCAAAATATAGGGTTCATGAAAGTTAAATAACCTTTCTTTTAAAAAGAAATTTAGCATCATTTATAAACATCTTTTCAAATCGGTTCTTCTCAAAACATTTCCATGGTATCATTAAGAAGGTTTTCATAGCATAGGGTCATAACGGAGGTCATATCAAGTGGGATCAACAGAGAAGGTTCAAGTAAAGGGGATCATAGCAATGGCATCAATTCGGGAACTAACGGATCAGAATATGAAAGAGATCATGAGAAACCTTTTGAGAAAGGTCAGAATATCTGTACCTTAAACCGCAAGTGCACACATGACAGAAACATAAAGGTCGAAAGCAAAACTCCTTCTTCAGCGAATCTACACGAATTAATGATCGGCTTATTATTAATAACTTATTCAATTCAGATTTCTCATTTTAGTCGGCTTTCCAGTTTTAGTAACTTTCCATTTAAAGTGACTTTCCACTTTTAACAGGTTTCCATAAATAGTAAGTTTCCACTTTTAGAAAGTTTCCATAATTAGAAAGTTGAATCATTATTAATGGAATCAAAGTATCTTTTAACATATTTACACATTTGGTCCTTAGGGTTTCATAACTTTACATTTTAACCCTTTACTTTCCAAATTACACTTTAAACCTTTTAGTATTCAAAGTTACACATTAAACCCTTAACTTATCCATTTTACATAATAATCCCTTATTTTATCATGTTATACTAATATACCTTCAAGTATTCACAATTTACACTTTAAGTCCTTCAAGTTATCAAAGTTACATATTTAACCCTTTAACTTACAATTTCAACTTTTAATTATCAATAATTACATATTAAGCCATTAAATTACCAAATTAGCACAAAACCCCCTGAATATATTTTATTACTCAAATCAGTCCCAAGTTTCCAGAAATTACACTTTTAGTCCCTCTACTTTAATTAATTACAAATCGCACCAATTAAATACAATTAACTCACTTCTTGTAATATTTACACTTAGAACCCTCAAGTTATATTTTTCCCATATTCCTACTGATATATATGATCTTACAAAAATATCCCAGATGTTTCAAAGTTGGCAAAACACACCCTTGTACTTTATTTTCCAATCGGATTTATTTTAAAGTTACCAAAACCAAACCCTAATTTCATAAAATCATTATGCCATCATTATAAAATCATTACTCAATCATTATTATGCATTAATTACCAGATCCAAACATAAAACCCTAACCCTAATTCAATTTAGGGTTTCTTTTATTTTCTTCATTGTTTTCTTAATTAGCCGATTTATAAAATAAATCACAACACGAGATTTAAGCTTCTATAATTCAAACCCATATTTTTACGAGATCATAATTAATATATGAAGTTCATAAAAATTATCATTCATATCCAGAAAATTCATATACAATGATATAGAGTTTTGTTGCGTTTTTAGGGTTTAATTCACCAAAACGTTATAGAGCATGCATGGATCGATTAGAACATTTTATTTGAGACTTATATGATGTAAGAGACGTGAGAAAAATACCATACCAGATCTGGAACAAATAGAATAGGCTGGACGAATTACACCTCTTGAATTGGATAATACGACACCAAAAATTCCCACGAGAACAAACGCGACCAACAAACCTTGTAATCATTTTTCGAATATCATATATGATGTAAGGAACTCAGGAAAAATAGAAAATGAATTTATAAGAGGTCGTATGAAACATAACGAATTTACCTTGTTTATAGTGCTCGACAAAAGGAAAAATGTGCCACGATCGAACCAAGCTTCAACAATTCAAAAGGGTATTTTTCTAGGACTCTTTGGATGTTTTTTGATCACATAAAAATGCTTAGGAATTATGGGGTGGTCGAATGGAGGCTTAGGAGAATTCTTTGTGTGTTATGAAAATCGGTTTTAGGGTTTTTAAGAGAAAAGATATGGTTTGGCTGTTTTAAATGGAATGTCGTGTGATATAAGGGGGGGAAAGACCAGAATTTCGTGATTATAGGTGGGAGAATATTGGGTGATAATTATCTTCCATATTTAGATAATATATATCTTTTAAAATCAATTTAAATCAAAATATAACACATATTAAGTCATTCGGCCCTATGAGGGGTATTTTGGTAATTTTCCACTTGTATAAATGTTAGATGAAATTGTTAAAAATATTTGGTATCATAACTTATGCATTGTTAGGAGTTTAGGATTTATTTGGATACTTAATAAGCTTTTAAATAAATTTTAAACATGTAGGGCATTTTGGTCATTTCACTTGCTTTCAGATTTTAGGTGTTACAAACCCAAACAATAAAAACAACAACAAGAGGAGGTTTGACTACAACCAAGGTGGAAATGCTATTCAGCCAGCACCTAAGAGACAGGAAATGGCAAGGGCCTATGCTGCAGGGCCGACATAAGGGAAAGGATATGCGGGAAATCTACCCAAGTGTGATAAGTGCCAAACACGTCATAACCCAGGCCGTTGCCCAAACTCATGTGGTAACTGCATGAAGATTGGTCACAATATCAAAGATTGCAGGCTTCCAATCTTGGGTGACAATCAGAAACCACCAGTAACATGTTTTGGCTGCGGAGAAATTGGACACTATAGGAGTGAGTGCTCAAAGAAGAAGAATCAAGGAGCTGGAAACCAAGGTCGAGTGGCTTGAGGAAGAGCTTATGTTATGGGAGGAGAAGATGCCTGAGAGGACCCGAATGTTGTTGCGGGTATGTTCCTCGTTAATAATCGTTATGCATCCATTTTATTTGATTCAGGAGCGGATAGAAGTTTTTTTTCAATTGCATTTGCACCTTTACTTAACATAGAACCAACCACCTTAGACATTCCCTATATCATTGAACTAACCGATGGATCTTTAGTTAACACCAACACCGTTGTCCGTGGTTGCACAATCAATTTCCTAAACCATCCATTCAATATAGACCTTATGCCTGTAGAACTTGGAAGTTTCGACGTTGTTATCGGTATGGATTGGTTGTCTCAACATCGTGCAAGAATTATTTGTGATGAGAAGGTTGTTCATCTTCCTTACAGTGGTGAAACCTTAGTTTTTCGCGGAGAGCGAAGTGGAACTAGACTCAGTATTATATCATGCATTAAAACCAAGAAGTACATAAAGAAGGGTTGTTATGCATTCTTGGCTCACATCACGGAGAAGAAGTCGGATGAGAAACGACTTGAAGATGTGCCAATTGTTAAGGAATTTCCAGAAGTTTTTTCGGAAGAATTGCCAGGACTTCCGCCTACACGCCAAGTTGAGTTTCAAATTGAATTAGTGCTAGGAGCCGCACCAATTGCGCGAGCACCGTATCGACTTGCACCTTCTGAGATGCAAGAATTGTCGAACCAATAACAAGAACTTTTGGACAAAGGATTCATTAGACCGAGTTCCTCGCCTTAGGGAGCACCGGTTTTGTTTGTGAACAAGAAGGACGGATCTTTCAGAATGTGCATCGACTATCGTGAGCTGAACAAGTTAACGGTGAAGAATCGTTATCCACTCCCTAGAATCGACGACTTGTTCGATCAGTTACAAGGTTCTTGTTTTTATTCAAAGATTGACTTAAGATCCGGTTACCATCAACTTAGAGTTCGGGAAGAGGATATCCCGAAGACGGCATTTAGAACACGTTATGGTCATTATGAGTTTCAAGTAATGCCCTTAGGATTAACCAACGCACCTGCGGTATTCATGGACCTCATGAATAGAGTGTGCAAACCGTATCTTGATAAGTTTGTGATCGTATTCATTGACGATATTTTGATTTATTCCAAGAGTAAGGAAGAGCACAAAGAACACCTCAGAACAATTCTGGAACTACTCAAGAAGGAGCAATTGTATGCCAAATTTTCAAAGTGTGATTTTTGGATACAAAGAGTTCAATTTCTTGGCCATGTCATTGATAGCTAAGGATTTCAAGTCGACCCAGCAAAGATCGAGGCAGTTAAGGATTGGGCTACGCCCAAGTCTCCTACGGAAATTCGCCAATTCCTAGGACTTGCAGGATATTACAGAAGGTTCATTGAAGGGTTTTCCAAGATAGCGAAGTCGCTGACTAAGCTGACACAAAAGAATCAAAAGTATGAATGGGGAGAGAAGCAAGAATCTGCATTTCAGTTATTGAAGCAGAAGCTTTGTAGTGCACCAATTTTGTCATTACCAGAAGGTATTGAAAACTTTGTGGTATATTGCGATGCCTCGCATAAAGGACTTGGAGCTGTGCTAATGCAAAACGAGAAGGTGATAGCTTATGCATCTAGACAGCTTAAGACACACGAGAAGAATTACACTACACACGACTTGGAGTTGGGTGCTGTAGTTTTTGCACTCAAGATTTGGAGACACTATCTTTATGGTACCAAGTGCGTAGTTTTTACCAGCCACAAGAGCTTACAGTATATACTTGATCAGAAGGAACTTAATATGAGGCAACGTCGTTGGCTAGAATTGCTGAGTGATTACGATTGTGAAATTTGATATCACCCAGGAAAAGCAAATGTTGTAGCAGATGCACTTAGCCAAAAAGAACGACTCAAACCTTTGAGAGTCAGGTCATTGGGAATGACTATCATTTCACCATTACCATCAAAAATTTTAGAAGCACAAATTAAGGCTCTCAAGGAAGAAAATCGACCACAGGAGAAACTGTATGGTATGCCAGAGAACAAAAATGGCTATGTGAAGAGAGCAGATGGAGTGTTATGCTTCAAGGACCGAAGTTGGATACCACTCTATGGTGGAGTACGAGAATTGATTATGCATGAATCACACATGTCAAAGTACTCTATTCACCTAGGTTCTGACAAGATGTATCAAGATCTCAAAAAGCTTTATTGGTGGCCGAACATGAAAGCAGAAATAGCTACGTATGTTAGCAAATGCCTTACTTGTACTAAAGTGAAAGCTGAGTACCAGAAACCGTCAGGATTACTTCAACAACCAGAAATTCCATAATGGAAGTGGGAGCGTATTACAATGGACTTTGTTACTAAACTTCCCAAGACGTCAGGAGGTTACAATGCTATTTGGGTAATTGTTGATCGTCTTACCAAATCAACCCACTTCATACCCATTAGAGAGACTTATTCCATGGAACAACCTGCCAGACTTTATGTCAAGGAAATAGTCTCAAGACATGGAGCACCAATCTCCATTATTTCCGACAGAGATAGTCGCTTTACTTCAAACTTTTGGAAGTCATTACAAGATTCTTTTGGATCCAAGTTAGACATGAGCACTGCTTACCATCCTCAAACCGATGGTCAGAGCGAGAGAACTATTCAGACACTTGAGGACATGCTGCGAGCATGTGTGATTGACTTTGGAAATGGTTGGGCTAACCATTTGCCGTTGATCGAGTTTTCTTATAACAACAGCTACCATTCAAGCATAAAAGCAGCACCATTCGAGGCACTTTATGGTCGTAAGTGTCGATCTCCAGTTTGTTGCGCCGAAGTCGGTGATGTACAATGTACTGGCCCGGAGATGGTTCGAGAAACAACAGAAAAGATAATCCAGATTCGAGAAAGACTTGAAATAGCTAGAAGTAGACAGAAAAGCTACGCAGATGTTCGACGCAAACCATTGGAATTCCAGGTTGGAGACAAAGTCATGTTGAAAGTCTCGCCTTGGAAGGGCGTGATACGATTTGGGAAACGCGGGAAGTTGAACCCGAGATATATTGGTCCATTTAAGATACTGGAAAGGATTGGTCCAGTAGCTTACAAGCTTGAACTTCCATCAGAACTCAACAACGTACATAACACGTTTCATGTCTCAAACCTCAAGAAATGCCTTTCGGATGAGTCTTCCGTTATACCATTAGAAGAAATTCAACTAGATGACAAGCTTAACTTTGTGGAAGAACCAGTTGAAATCATGGACCGAGAGGTCAAACAATTGAAACAGAGTCGAATTCCGATCGTGAAGGTTCGCTGGAATTCTCGAAGAGGACCCGAGTTTACTTGGGAACGAGAAGTTCAAATGCGACGCAAGTATCCACATCTTTTCACCAAACGTATTACTGAGACCAACACTAGCTGAATTCAGGGATTGAATTCCTTTTTGGGTGGGTGACTGTCACAACTCACCATTTCAGGTCATTTCCAAACTTCGACAATTTACTATTCATAAATCACTATTCATCAAAAAACTATTCATCATTTTACTAATCATCGTTTTTTAGGTCAGCTTGATATTGTGAGAAGCGTAAAAAATTTTACTATTCACCAAACACTATTCATTTTCGGAAAGAAAACAATATTCACGTGCATTGCTCATTTCATCGTAAATTTAGTTTACGGGTATTCATTTTCGGACTAGAAATAGTTTACATATCATCATAATAGGATTTGCATACTATACCACTCGTAGTATATTCATATTAATATTTTTGGCATATTTAACATTTTACGTATATTTATTTTTAAATAAACGTTAACACGCGATTAATAAATATAACTAACATATCTAAAAATCCCCACAATGGTTCCGATATATTTTTAAACTCCTTACAACGTCACAAAAATTATAAAATTCATTTACCCGATATTTTGGGAATTTATTTAATTTATAACGTAAGTTTAATATAATTATGACGGTTTTCATGAAAACTAAACGATAATTATCCAAACGCTCAATTTTTGTACCCAACATATTTTTATCATTTTTATGACTTTATTAAGTCCCGGTTAACTTCGTTAAAATTTATTTCTCGCAAACCCGGCACCCGATTATAACTAAAACTACCTAAATTAAATAACTAATACTTACATAAATCTCCACTACCAATCCTAATTAAATCAAAACTTGTTTTTCCCCTTTTTCTTCCTTTGAAAAACCGGCCACAACCTCCCCCCCCCCCCTTTAACCTCTAGCATTAAATTTCTTTAACCTTCCTAAAATGGCACAAGTAAATATCTATAACAACTTATCACATTTTCATCCATAATTTTAGAAGCAAAATTGCACTTTTCTCTCTTTTTCTTCATCCTAACCCATGGCCAAACCAAGAAGGAGCAAGAACCATCAATTTTTCCAAGATCAAACTCAAATCTAGCTTATATAGTTATCCTTGTTAGGGTTTTGCAATATAAACTCAAGGATCCTTAGGTTTTCATCAGCCAAGCTTCATAATCATTCAAAGTAAGTTTACCAAATTTATTTTCATCATTTCTTCAAGTATTTATTATGATCATATGGTTTTCATACAAGATCTCATGCATATGTTAGCTTGTACCACTCATTATATATACTTATGTCTTTGAAACCCTAGAAATAGAAACCCTTGTTAGATCTAGTTGTTTGATGTTTTTTAAGAACCCATGACATCTTAAGAAGGTGTATGGTAGGAATAGACTAGATTTGTGGTGATTGTAAGTGATTTGGGTGGATTAGAAACTAGTTTGGAACATTAGAAATGAGTTTAAAACATGTTTACAAACCTACTGTCCCAAAATGGTAAATCTGCAAAACTCAGTAACTCAGGGGAGATTTTTAACCAAATATTTAGAAAATACTTTCAAAAACGAAACTTTAGGCAAAAAAACAGACTAAAACGGGTTTATAACGAAGGAGATATGATTTTTGCAAGTTTATTGACGAAAACTATTTTTCTGAATATTTCATGCTGTTGGACGATTTTCGTTGGACAAACCGAGGCGTTAGACGTGACCTAGAGAAGCCAAGCTATCAAAAATATATTAGTACATACTAAGACGAATCCGTGGATATAAAGAACCAGAAAAATGAACTTATAACGACAAACATATTCACGTTTCAATATCGGCAAAACTATATATAATTTTGACAGCTTTTTAACTAGAAATAATAATAATACTACTTCTACGTACTAAATCCTAGATTTTCTAGAAATACTACCAAAGTGTCAAATTCATAACTAATGAAGTACTAGTGATTACAAGTTTATTTTTACGACTATTAGACGTTACTTCAAGGTTTTCAAGGCGAAGATTATAACACTAGCATTCTATATACGATATACTACAACAAGTTTTTACAAGTCTAGTTAAGACTTATTTTTCTTAAGTATGGAATATATTTTACTATGACTATAACTAGTACTTTCAAGTTATGAGTGGTATAGGTATCATGTGCATGCATATTCTCTACATCATTTCATGATCTAAATTAGATCATTATCATTCATCATAGGTTGCGGTTGATTTCGTTCCTTGTTGTCCTTATGATTTCATCTCATAACATCATCACTTCGAGGTGAGTTTTCATAGCCCCGTTTTTAATTCAATATTTGATTTCAAATCCCACGGGGGAGAATACATTGCATCACTTATTTTTGTACATGCCAAAGTAGCTAAACTTCCATATATTGCTTAATTTGCTATCATACCACATTAAGTCCCCTTTATATTATCATGGACCGTTAATTTGCCTTTAAGCGAGAGTGAGTGAATAGATCTATTGAGGGTGACTCCTCCATTCGTGTTTGGGTTGCTCCAACGGGTACTGTTAGGATCTATATCTTGATAGATCTCGAGCCAATAGATCGTTAGCCTACTAATGTAATCACCAGTAAGACTAAGTAGATAATCTCTGTGAGCTTGTAATTATTGCGGAATATAAAAACAAACTAATATACTAAACTTGATCCTCTATAGATCAATATACTTTCACTAATAATGTTATGAAGCTCGTACACAGTACAATGACCTAGGGTTCCTTATATACTAGTGGAAACCCTAACATTTCTTACGAGAAACGAATAATAATAATCTAATAAAAGATATTCTACATATCTTGTCCTAAAATACATAAGTTCTATCCACGGACTAACTCTATCCGTAGGATCTCTATACGTCCGCAGGAACCAGTCATCAGCAGAAACAACTCTAAGCTTCCGCAGGAACCTGTCAGAAGTATCAGTCAGCAGTATTAATTCTGACTTCACTAATTCCTTACAATCCTCCCCTAGTCTTGAATTTGACATAGTTAAGTTCAAGATTTCTTGATAGATCGCCAATAGCACAAAAAAGAGGATTAAGGATGAACTCCAGCAGCAAAGAATCTTCATAAGTAGAATCTCTATGATCAGCATGTATTTGAAAAACACCATTCTTTGCAGCAACACATGACCAAATGTACATCAAAACAAATTAGTTTCATACTATTCTCATTACATCCAGGTGTGTTAACTCCTGTGAGAGGTGAATCATTGAAAATAATGGATTTGATGTCTCTTTACCAATAGCCATCACTACTGGAGTAGCCAAGTGTTCTCAGTTAATAAACTATGGTACACTGATGACCCAAAGAATATGATTTTTAGCAAATTATCAGCTATAAACGGATTTGAGAAGTCTTTACCTGTAGCCATTTGCTCAGGACTAGTCAATTATTGATGAAAAATCATCTTGGTCAATTGAATACCAAATATGGTTTGCCACTGCCTTTACCACAAGCCATACTCTTGTGGGCTAGCCAATTATTTGGAATCCAGAAAGGAAAAATCCATGGTCAATTGACAACCATTTCAACTCTCAGCAATGAAGCATGGGTGAGTTGAGAACCCTATGGTTTTGAGCAAACCATTACAGCTATCAACAGATTTGATGAGTCTTTACCAAAGCTGTACCCTTTGGACTAGCCAACTTTTTGATGGAATAGTCAACATCAGGTAAGTTGATAACCAGAGAAAGTGTGATAAGAATCAACACCAATCCTGCATACAACATACACAAAACTATACAAATTTGTTAGTTTCTTTTTTTTTTTTTTTTTTTTTTTTTTTTTTTTTTTTTTTTTTTTTTACTAAACTAAAAGAAAAGAAATAATATATATAACAAAGTACCATACCAATACCAGCTCATTGCAGATATGATTCCATTTGAATACCATACTTAGTTTTCAGTTCCTGCTTAGTCAAGATACTTCTTCTGATGAACCTGATCTATTGTTCAGCAAGATGCAGATCATTCTCAGTCATATCCAGAGGAACAAAGAGTTTTGCCTCCAGCATGAGATGCATCACTTCCATGGTAATTGGATAAAGAACATCAACCCAGCAATATAAGGTCTTACCAATGGTTGTAACAATCATATGAACATTAGGAAGAGGAAAGAACTTCCAATAATCAACCACCCATGTCTTCTGACCTTTCCATACTTGAAGCTTCACACCAGAATCACCACTATGAGAATCACAAAGAATTTGTAAATCTCCCATCAAATACATTCCAATCCCTTCAGGGGAATGAGTTTGATAATAAGTGATAACCCAGTCATAAAGTGCGAGAAGATCTTGCTTGTCCACCATGTGTAATATTTGGCTCAGAAAAGTAAATGTTTTGGTAGAGCCATCTTGTCTATGAATGACATTCACTTGTCCTTGACCAAGCAGAGAATCAACAAGTTCCCATTTAACAACTTTCTCCCAAACAACAGGATCCTGCCCATCATCAAAATCATAGTCAATGAATGTACTATCCTCTAATGATACATCCTTAGAAGCCTTCCTTTTTACAGCTTTAGTTTTTCTCCTAGTGCCAGTAGTAGAAAGAAGTGAAGGACCATCAGCATGTTCTACTTTAGGAACTTGTTTTGAAGCATCAGGAGTAACATGTGCTGAAGCATCAGCAGGAACATCTGTTGAATCATCATCAGGGACTTCTATAGGAGCATCTGCTGAAGCATCATGTGAAGCATCAGTTTAAGCTTCAGTAGTAGCAGGTTGAGCTTCAGTAGGAACAGGTTCTGCAACAACATTAAAAGGATCAACATCAGTAGAGGTATCCATCTGAGTTAACACTGAGGGAGAATGCACTTTCTCCTGACCAACAAAAGATGAATTAGTGGATTCAGTAGGCTGATCAGCAGAATCATTAAGCCTAGTTCTCTTAGCAACAAACCCATCCAAAAGTCTGCCCCTCTTCTCTAAGACATCTTGGACATTTATACCAGAGGAATGAAGATTGGAAATGATTTTGTCATAGTAGAAAGTGAGCTATTTATCTGAAAATCCCCAAACCTTCTTTTGAGTCCATCCTGACCCAAACATAGAACATCCTTGATTCTTGACAAACTACCTCATATATTTCTTGATTTCTGCCTTTGTCCAAGGTCTTTCCTTGAGGTGTTTAGCTTTAATCTCTTCCTCCTGTTGTCTTTGCAACTTACCTCTTTCAACCATCATTTGAACAAAGTCAGTGGTCTGATAATTAACTCCAAGCACAGATTCACCCAAATTAGGCTTAGTAGCAGCCTGTTCAGCCAAATTTTCCCATTGCTCTGCATAAAGAGTCTTAGCAATTTCATCTAGTTCCTTTTGTCATTCAGCAGGTAGAGTACTAGTAAATGGAGTACCCATCTTATCCAAATCAGCTTGTATTTTCCTAGCAAGTGCTTCGGAGGCTTTCATATCCAACCGAACCTTTGTAGCTGCAGCATCCTCTTTAGCTTGCCATTGTGCAGCAGTAAGCTCACTAAGTTTTTCATTAGCAAGTTCCACTTTTGACTTCACTCTTGAAGGAATGTCCTGGTCAACCAAGATGGACTTTCCTTTGTCTTCCTTAATTGAACCAGTCTCAGGAGGAACAGAAGGCTTGTCAGTAGAAACATCAGGACATGCAACTTGTATATCTTGTGATGAATCATGAGTAACCACTTCTGGCATAGGATCAGGAAAAACTTCCTTCCTAGAAGCAGCAGCAGAAGTCTTATCAGCAGAGTGCTTTCTCCTGACATAAGTGACTCTTGAATCCTTTTGAACACTTGTATCAGCAGAATGAGTAGATGGTGCAGGCCTATCATTAGTAGTATTCTTCTGAACACTAACCAATGTGGTAGCAGCAAGAAGTTCAAGGCCTTCCAAATCAATTGTGTCAGATGCTTTAGTGGATTCCTCATCTGATTCATACACAACACCTTGTCTCTTCCTTTTCTTTAGCTTAACCTCCAACTTCTTGACTCTTCCAATGAGAGTCAGAACTGCTTCACTAAGATTCTTTTTGGTGAAATTCAGATCCTTTTCCAACTTGTCCACCTTAGTCACATACCTGTTCAACAAAGTAGATACAGAAGTAAGAGTAACAGGACCTTCAGTTCCACCAACAGGGATATCTGTAGCATTGGAAGCATCATTGGTCCTATGAGTAGAATAATCTAAATCTATATCTACATCTACATGATCCTCAAAGTGAGGTCTCAAGGGACTAGGTGTTGGAAGTCTTGTAAATTGTGGAGAATGTACAGGTTGGGCAGGACCTAACTCCTCATTGAGCATATGCTCAGGAGAAGTATTAGCCATTGGTGAAGGTATAGGTGTGGGTGGCCTAGGAGAGGGTGGTGGCTGAACATCAGGAGCAACTGATGCACTTGCATCAGCAGTAACTTCAGCCCTGTTAGGGGAATCCTCTAGTGTTTGAGCATCAGGAGGATCCTGACCACCAGCAGCTGCATCAGCAGCCACTCCATCAGGGGGATTGCCCACAGGGGCATCAGCAGCTGCATCAGCAGCTACTCCAGCAGGAGCATTGCCAACAGGCAACATAGCAGGGAGTAAGGGTCTGTGTTCTCCTATAAATTTGATTTTCATTTGAGAAAACAACTTTCTTGATAAACCCTTAACAGGCAAATGGGTAGGGTCAGTGGTTTGAATGCCTAAAATAATTTGAAGAAACCTAGGATACATTAAATATTTAAGTTTGGTATCCTTAACATTACCAAGCATTTCATTGAATATATACTTAGAAAAGTTAAAGGTTCTTCCCTGAGAGAGACACACAATGGCAAGAGCAATGTCTGTCGAAAATTGATCCCAACCACCAGACTTAGAACTCATACACTGAAGCAAAGTGTGTGTCAGAAACCTCCATTTAGGGCAAAACAAATTCTTGTACCACACTTTCCCATCACCACTATAACCAGTAGTCCGAAGACCTGTAAGTATTTCTTCCTTAGCCAATTCACTCACCCCACCTTCATCATCCAATTGTAGTTGAGTTCTGACCAAAGACTCAGTAACAACACATTCTTCCCCATCTACCATAGCAACAATCTCTGTTGGTCCATCATCAACAGTCCTCGTCCTTGCCGTTTCCCAAAATTGTGTAACCAGAGATTCATGAATAACATCTGGATAATGGATTAGGGCATAATGAATCTTGGATCTTTGGAGAAATTCCATCATTCCCACATAGTCATCATCACCCTTACCACGACGAAGGAAAGTATGTTTGTTATGATCACCCTTGAAAAGTAGTTCAGCCATTGATAGATAAGAAAAAATTAGGGTTAGGAGTGCTGAATAAAGTTGAAATGGTTTTTAAAATTTATAACGAGAGGGAATCAGTTAATTGTGAGTGGGATATGCACGTCGAGGTTAATTATGGTAAGTTACCAAACGTGGAATGTAATTGACAAAAATTATGGAAATCAATCTTTGACCAATAATCGACTTTGAAACATCCCAATTAAACTGACTCGTCAGCTGAAACCAAGTCAAACGGCAGAAACCAAATGGTCAATCCGTAGAAATAAGTCAGTCGTTGACTACGTTCAACCATGTATGAATCAGCACCTTCCACAGAATCAAACACCAGAATCACACCTTCAGTGGTAACCAAATATCTTTAAAAAATCGCTTCATTCAAATTTCAAATCACCCTTAATTATCCCCAAACCACCTCGCATTTATGGTATTAAAGACACGCGGTTTGGGTGACCTTATAAATAAAAGGTAATTATCCCCAAATATCTCAACACAATACAAATCCCTAATTACAATCCCTCCAATCAATTAAGAACCATGGCATCCAATCCAAACATCATCAACCTTTCTTCTGACTCATCTGATTCATTTGAATCACTAACATCACCATCACCACTCAGAATGCCAACTCTCCCACGGGGTCTCACAAAAGAGCAAGCCAGAAAGAAGAAACATGATATACCTGCTCCAAGTTCATCATCATCTGAAGATCTTCCACTATACCCTTCTAAAATTGATGATCCTGAATACCAGAGAGAGATGGAGAGAAAATGGAATGCATTGGAGAGGGCAAATAGAGTCCCCAATCCTAATGAGTCTCCCTTCATCTTCACTTCTTCTGGTGAAGAGGATGATGAGAGTGATGCACTCTACAACCCCACAACCCCTGATAAGCCCCAGTCCTCTCATCCAAGACGACCATCAAGAGGAAGAAAATTAAATCCCCCATTTCCAAAGACAAGAAAGATTGTGATGGGGTTGCCCTGTACTCAGTGGCAAGGAATCTTCAACAACAACAACAAAGGCAAGGAGAAGACAGTTGAACGCAAGGGCAAGGACAAAGTAGAATAGGAATTCTAGGATTGATAGGCTTGTATTGCTTGTTTTAAACGTTCAATCTTTTTGTCCTGTTTTGTACTTCTGAAGAATCAATAAAAATCTTGCCTTGTTTGTCTTTACTTGAGTTTAATTCTTCTGAAAGAGTTTCATTCCCCTGAATAAATTAATCTTTTAAACATCATCAGCAGGAACAAACTTTATAATTAAAATAGATGTTATCAGCAGCAAGTGGTCAAACCCATTGACTTTCATCCGAAGAATCCACTTAAGTGGACAACTTGCACAATTAGTAATTGCTACTGACTCAACTACCTCCCATTAACTTGAATTTACTCATATTAAACCCAAATCAAATCTTTATAAAGAAGTTTTCAAGTCATAAGCTTCTCACAACTCATTAGTACACTTATAAAATCACACCAAATCCTTTCTCAACACCCCAATCATGAAACCAAACCCACAAATCATTGATATTTCCTCTGATTCTTCATCTGACATTCCTCAAATACAAAGAGCATACTACTACCTTGGTGAAGGACCTTCTGAGTTTTGTCCATCTCCTACCTCATCAGAAGAAATAGAGGAAGCAGAGGAAGCTCCAACTCCTCTTGCTATGGTTGTCCCTGATTTTACTCCTATCATAGCATTCCTCACAAGTGAAATGGAGAGGGTTTGTTCTGATATGAGGAAGGTCTCTGTCCCTGAGGAGCCACAGTCCTCAAAAAGGAACAAGGGTCCATTGAAGGTTGTCCTTGGTCTTGCTGCTCCCAAACTCTGGAACAAGGACATGCAATCCAGAGGGATCCACAAGAGGATGACTGACCCTAAGGACATGAGCAAAGGGAAAAGAAAGATGGAGTAGAAGGTTGGTTGTTGGAGGTGGTGGTGTGTTGGTTGGTTGAAAGGTGTCTTTTGTAATCTTGATGTTGAATGGTGTTGTTGTTGATGTACTTTCTGTTCCTTGAATAATGAAAGATGTTTTTATTATATCTTTTACATCTGATTCCACTGATATAAGTAGTGTAGATCTTTGTACATCAGCAGGAACATAACCTGCAGCCAAACATTCAAACAGAACACAAAAGAACAACCATAATAATCTATAAAGTTAGTTAGAAACCTTCAAAACAAAGTTAGTAAACATAATAATCTACATAATATACAACATGTACAATCCTCCCTTGAGGCATATGCCTCCCCTCAAACATAGCATTCAAGGGTTAACCATCCCAATGGTGACAACTAGGTGATTAAACCTAGGTCCATCAAAAGTTTTTGTTAATAAATCAGCCACATTATCATCAGTATGAATTTTAAGCACTTGAATTAGATGCTTCTCATTGGCATCTCTTATAAAATGGTGCCTAATTTCTATATGTTTAGTTCTCTGATGAAAAACAGGATTTTTAACAATAGAAATAGTACTTTGATTATCAATGTAGATTTTAGTGTTCATGATGTTAAACCCATAATCTAACATCTGATACTAAATCCAAAGTACCTGACCACAGCAATTGGCAGCAGCAACATATTCTGCTTCAGTAGTAGAAGTAGCCACTATGGTTTGTTTCTTGCACTTCCAAGAGATGAGTCTTCTACCAAGAAATTGACAACCTCCTGTTGTGGATTTTCTGTCCAAATTAGCTCCTGCATAGTCACTATCACTGTAAGCCTCCAACATAAATGGTGATTCCCTTGGGTACCAGAGGCCTAGTTTGGGTTGGCCTTTGATGTACTTGAAAATCTTTTTCACTGCATTTAGGTGGGATGTCAGTGGAGTGACTTGATGTCTTGAGCAAACACTGATAGCAAAGGTAATGTCAGGCCTAGAAGCTGTGAGATACATGAGTGATCCAATCATGGATCGATAGAGATGAACATTCATAGCCTCATCTTGTTCATTTGGATTTTTAAGCTTGGGTGGTTCATATGGAGAATAATTTCAAGATGGTGCCTAATTTACAGCCTCATCTCTTATAAAATGGTGCCTAATTTCAAGATGTCCTTAACAGATTTCTCCTGATGGATAAAAATCCCTTCAGGTTGTTGTTTGACTTGTAGCCCTAAGAAAAAGGTTAATTCCCCCATAGCACTCATCTGAAATTCACCTTTCATCAAATCCTCAAATTCCCTGCACCATGCTTCCTTTGTGGATCCAAAAATAATGTCATCCACATAGACCTGTACTAGAATGATGTCCCTGGAGTTTTTCTTAATGAAGAGGGTCTTGTCAATAGCGCCTCTTCTGTAGCCATGCTCCAAAAGAAATGTAGACAATCTAGCATACCATGCTCTTGGTGCATGGTGAAGTCCATAAAGTGCCTTGACAACTTTGTACACCTTCTTAGGATGATGGGGGTCTTCAAAGCCCTGTGGTTGAGTAACATATACCACCTCTTCAATTTTGCCATAGAGGAAGGCACTCTTGACATCCATCTGATAGACCTTAAACCCCATATATGAGGGAAAGGCTATAAATAATCTAATTGCCTCAACCCTAGCAACTGGTGCAAAGACCTTAGAATAGTCAATCCCTTCTTCTTGTCTGAAGCCTTGAGCCACCAATCTTACTTTATTTCTGACCACAATACCTCTTGCATCCCTCTTGCATTTTAATATCCACTTGGTCCCAATTACAATTTTCCCTGCAGGAAGATCAACAAGGACCCAAACATCTTGATTCTTGAATTGTTGCATCTCTTCCTGCATAGCTTCAACCCAACTAGGTTCACTCAAAGCCTGTTTAATGCTTGTTGGTTCAACTTGGGACAAGAAACAAGCAAACAAGCAATGCTTCTGATCTGTGTAATTGTCTCTCTTTTGAGTAGATACATAAGTTAGAAATGCACATTGCCCAAACTTGGTATTCTTTATGGCACTCCTGGTGAGAACCATAGAATTTGGATCACCAAGTATATTATCTTGTGGATGAATGGTGTTGATCCTTTTAGTTGCAACAGGATTAACATCAATGGAGGTATCAAGATTGGTTATTGTAGGAGCAAGGTCTACATCATAAGAAGCTGATTGAAAAATGCCATCACTTTGCTCAACATTAGCAAGATGTGAGGGAATTGGAAACCTGCCATAAGGTTCATCCAAGCTTGTGGATGTTTCAGTGGAAACAGGAACTGCATTAGAAATGCCTTCAGCAGAATCACCAGCTGCATCAGCAGATGTATCAGCAGAACTAGATTTTCTGGTCTTTTAAACAGCAGCTTGTTTTAAGAGTGCTTCAGTGTCTTGAGCAAATTCAAGACCAAGTCTTTTAGCTTCCTCAGCAGCTGCATGTTCTTGCTTTTTGAGTCTAGCAAGATCTTCTGCATAGGTTGAGTTGTCCACATCATCAGCAGATTTGGCATCAGAGGCTTCTTTGTTAGGAGGATCTGCTATTTGAATTGGTAGAGTAGTTACAACAATAGTGGGTTCATCACATTCTGAATCACTGTCTGAATCATCCTATAGGGTACCTGCACTGTTAGAAGATGACACTTGTATACCTGCAGAGGGGTTAATTTTGTGTCCAGCATACCCCAAATAATCTGTTAGGTAATCAAGGTCAAAATACCATTCATGACCTTTTCCCTGAACATTGACATTCTCCTCCAGAAATTTCAGGTTTAGAGTCTCTTCAATCTTCTTTGAAGCCAAGTTATATACCATGTAAGCCTTACTATGAGCTGAGTAACCAACAATATACCCTTCAGCAGCTTTTGCTTCAAATTTGCCTAAGTGATCACTAGTGTTCAGAATAGTCACTTGACATCCAAAAGGTTTCAAGTGTTCATTGGTAGGTTTTTTCCCTGTCAAAAGCTCATAGGGTGTCTTATTATGAGGTCTAGTAATCAACACCCTATTCAATACATAACAAGCAGTGCCAACTGCTTCAGTCCAAAACATGGTGGGAAGCTTAGAGTTAGCGAGCATAGATCTTGCAGCCTCTATAAGGGTTCTATTCTTCCTTTCTGCAACCCCATTCTGTTGTGGAGTCCTAGGACTGCTATAGTCTCTTTTAATACCCTTTAAACCACAAAGTTCAATGAGATTAGCATTTTTGAACTTTGTCCCATTGTTACACCTTATACCCTTAATCTTCTTGTTAAGTTGATTTTCAATGAGAGCCATAAATTCTTTAAGTGCCTGAAAGGTTTGATCTTTAGTCACCAAAAAGAATGTCCAACTAAATCTGCTGAAAGCATCAGTGATCACCAAACATAAGTACTTATGGTCAATACTCCTGATGGATGTTGGACCAAAAAGATCCATATGAAGTAGCTGCAATGGTTCTGAGATTGTACTCACAGCAGTAATGGCCTTATAGGAAGCTTTGTGTTGCTTACCCTTGTTACATGCAACACAATTATGTTCATTAGTGAATATCTTGGAAGGAAGTCCATGAACAAGTCCATCTTTAGCAAGTTTGTTGATAACTTTGAAATTAACATGTGCCATCCTTCTATGCCATTTTGTAGATTCATCCAAGGATGCTTTAGCCACCAAACATGTTAGATCACCTTCTGGCTTGACATCATTCAAGTCAAATGTATAAAGATTATGATTTCTTGGAGCCTTTAGCAATACATGATTGTCATCAGGTATTTTGAACTTAGGTGAAAGAATGAGACAACCCTCTTTAGTGAAGAGTACAGGAAGCTTTTTGTCACAAATTTGTGAAACTGAGAACAAATTGAATCCTTGAAGTTCCTTCACATAGTAGACATTCTCAATATCCACCTTTGGAGTTCTTATGGTACCTTTGCCAGTGATCCTTCCTACCCCACTTGCAAACCTCACTATTCCTCCATTAAAAGATACAAAATCATGTAGCTTCTCCTGATTCCCAGACATGTTTCTTGAACAGCCACTATCAACAATACCTAAGTCTTTATTAAGAAGAGGATGTTCCTACAACAAAAAAAGTTAATATACAACAACATTAATATGTTAAGAGAGTTAAGTCATGAAAGACTTGAGCCTGCCCAGTGGATCATTATGATGTACCCAAGAAGATGAGTTAGATCCACAATTGTTCCTGGAATCCCTGTAGTTATAAGGCCTTTTATATGTCCAAGAACAATCGGCTGAGGACTTTTCAGCAGAATCCCAATTAACCCTTCCCAAAAACATTGGGTCATTATATCCATACCAATGATTAAATCCATAAAATGGTCTTGACCCATATATATTTCTATTGGTATTCATATATCTATTAGCAGAAACAGACCTATCAACAGGAACAGACCAACTAGCAGGAACATTGTTCATTCTGCTGATGGGGTAATTTGCCTGTGGAACTAATGAGGGTTTGGAATAAGTATTGGTCCACTTTGTTCTAGGTCTATTATTAACAATAGAAACACCCATCCTCTTATCATGAAAATCACAATCCTTAATCAAATGTACTTTGCTACCACAAACAAAACACTTCTTCTTCTTAGAAGATTTATTAAATCCAAAAGATGTCTTATTAAACACAGAATTATTCAAAGAAACACCAGAAATAGAATTGTTTTGCAAATACTGAAAGGAATTGTTTTCAAAAGAAGTAAATAACAAGTCTTCAGAAGAGGCTGTCTTAGAAAGAACTTCATCAGCAGCAACTTCAGAGTCCACAGACTTGTAAGATGACTTGTCAGAAAGCTTTATTGAGGACTTGGGTGAGTTTGACTTGGTCTTAGAATCATAGCTGGCATAACTAGAGGTCTCTGAAGCCTTGTCCCTGGAAGAACAAGAGACATAAGTGTTAGAATCATTACTAGACATACTTATAGAGTCAGGGGAGTCATTGATCCTAATGCCAGTGTTTTCCTTTGATTCTGGTAAGTCCAACTTATGGGATGTAGGCTTAGGGGTTCCTATTGTTGAAGAGTCTTCAGACTTATTTGGCAAGTCTTTGGACTTTTTGCCAAACAGATGGTGTGAACCATCAAAGTCAGAGGTTTTGGTAGTAGGCATAAATACACCTCTGATAGGTCCTGGTACAACATGAATCTCACCTTCCTTTAGATAGTTTACAGGAACAGAATAATTATGATTTTCTTATCTAAATAGTGATTTGCTTCTGGACCAACATATTTCTTAAACCCTAGACCTATCTCAGATGTTACAGACTTACTACTGTAGAGTAACCTAGATAATTTATCACCTGAAACTAGCCACTCTTTATGCCTAGCTACTTCTTTATCCAATTTCTCTTGCAAAACATCTTTCTCAGACTCAATTCTAGCTTTTTCTTTTTCAGAAAACTTTAACTCATTGCTAGTATTCTCTAAATCTCTACTTAAAACTCTAATCTTTTCCTCATAAGCCAATTGATTATGCTGAAACCACACCTTTTGTTGTTCTAAAGTTTTAAAAGCTTGTTTGTAAGTTGTAGCTTCAATAAAACAAGCATTATATTTTGGTTTCATCTCATCATAAGCTTCTTTAAGAGTTGTATATTTAGAATCACTATCACAAACACAAGTAGATACCTGAGGAGAGATTCCCATGAGGCCGAAGTCATCATCACAGCTAGCCATGCAGGAGATTTGAGGAGAACTGTTTGTTGCATCATCATGCTCAGTCCAGTCAACACCGGCATCTATAGCAGTTACCAAAGCTTTTGATTCACCAGCCTCCACCTCTTTCTTCTTGTATGCTGAATATCTGGTATTAGCTTCACCCTTCTTGGTTGTGCACTCTCTTGCAAAATGGCCAATTTCTCCACAAGCATAGCACTTCACTTTTCTCCTGTCAAACCGAGCTGCATCTCTACCATCAACAGTGAGCTTTTTACCAACCTTTTGCTCAAATCTTCTGACCTTGAGTGAGAGCATAGCCATTTTCCACTTTAAGTCCAACTCTTCTAAAGCAAGTTCATCAATCTGCTCAAAATCTTCATAAGCTATTTGTTGCTGTTTATCAACTTCAGCAACAAATGAATGAAGTACATCTTCCATCACATTACTAATCTTTGGATGAGTTATTGGATTAGTATTTGAAAAAGACAATGTGGTAATGGAAAGACTTTGACTTGGAGTGGATGGACTTGAGTAGACTTGTGGTAATGCGGATGGACTTGAGTAGGTATGTGGCATGTAGTTTGAGTTAGAGCTAATAAATGCCGATTGTGAAGGAGTTGTTGCACATGGAGAGTGTCCCTTGATGTCGCCTTCCAAAGCTCTGAGTTTGTGGTACAAGTCATCAAAACTGAGGTAGTCCAGGCCACCTTTGGTCTTCAATGATATACTAACCTGAGACCATGAGGGAGGTAAGGCTCTAAGAAACCTGGAATTCACCTCCTCATTGTCAGGTCTGGCTAGAAGTTGATTCAAGTGACTCAGTATCTTCTGAAACCTGTCATAGCCTTTGTGGAGACCCTCTTCTTCAGTTATTCTGAATTCTTGGAATTCTTGTTTCAACATACTCTTTCTCATCCTTTTTGATTCATCATTCCCCCCAAATCTAGCTTTTATAGACCACCAAATTTCTCTTAGATCAGTCATGGAATGAAAATCTCCCATGTGGTCATCAGGGATTGCTTGCAGCAATATAGTTCTTACTTTGTTCTCCCTTTGTATAGCAAGAATTTCTTCAGCATAAACAGGTTCCAAAATCTTAATTTTGCCATCAGCATCCACAGTTTGCTTTTTAGGATGGCAGCCATTGAGGATAACATTCCACAGGTTATAGTCAACACTTGCAATCCAATTTTGCATCTTCATGGCCCAGATCTCATACTCATCCTTCCTGAGAAAAGGAAGCTTGGCATTGCTGTTTCAGAAGGCCACCTGTTGTAGTTGTTGAGTGAGAGAGCCTGCTTCTGAGAGAGTGACATCACGGCCTAGTTTGTCTCCCATTGATACTAAGTGAAAAGTTATGTGATTGTGTTGAGGTTACAGAGAGTATCTCGTGGCTCTGATACCACTTGTTAGGATCTATATCTTGATAGATCTCGAGCCAATAGATTGTTAGCCTACTAATGTAATCACCAGTAAGACTAAGTAGATAATCTCTGTGAGCTTGTAATTATTGCAGAATATAAAAACAAACTAATATACTAAACTTGATCCTCTATAGATCAATATACTTTCACTAATAATGTTATGAAACTCGTACATAATACAATGACCTAGGGTTCCTTATATACTAGTGGAAACCCTAACCTTTCTTACAAGAAACGAATAATAATAAACTAATAAAAGATTCTACATATCTTGTCCTAAAATACATAAGTTCTATCCACGGATTAACTCTATCCGTAGGATCTCTATACGTCCGCAAGAACCAGTCATCAGCAGAAACAACTCTAAGCTTCCGCAGGAACCTGTCAGCAGTATCAGTCAGCAGTATTAATTCTGACTTCACTAATTCCTTACAGGTACGAATGCATTTGATGTCTAACATTATTAGAGTGCTTGGTAACCACTCATTTGGGGCGAAATTATTATTATGTCTAGCTTCGGGGTCATGAGCTTAAGAGCCAATGTAACTTCATTTTGACATCAAGTCACCTTGCTTTTTTTTACTTATGGCTATTGTACACATCATTTAATCCATAAACCTATGATTATTCACCAACTTTATGTTGACCGTTGATGAGTGCTTAAACACTCATCATTTTTGTCGTATTTAAACTGCCAAAACATACAAAAACAATCAAAAAGTTATGAAAATACTTAAATTATCCCAGGGATTATGTTTTATGTGTTTTAAATGCAAAATGAGCAAAAACAAATGAAAAACGTACAAAATTTGCAATATTGGCAGTTTCAGTCCCCCGAGTTTCAAAACTTGTCAAAAATAGTCCCTATGCATTTATTTTGAAAGGAAAAGTCAACCCAAGCTTTTGAAAGTCAAATATTACAAAAATATGATACTTGGGTCATAAGTTTCCAAAAAATACATTTGGTCCCTGAGATTTCAAATTTGGCAAAATACGTCCCTGGGAATTTTGAAAAGTGGAAAAATGCAAAAATGGTTCTTGGACTTTGGAATTGTAGCATGATTGGTCCTTGGTATAATTTGGGAAAAATTAAAAATTCAGTCCCTCATGTTTGGGGAAATTACAAAATTGGTCCTTGTTACATCATAAAACCAAACGGACCATTTCTTATTACTAATACCCAAAACCAAATCCATCTCTAAAATACCTCAAGCCCAAAACCATCCCCAAGCCCACTCCACTCCTAGCCCACCTCCCATTTTAATATAAAAACCACCCCAGTCAAACACCCTTTGACACTCCTTCTTCCCCCCAACATACCAACGCAAAACCAGGGCTCCCTGTCCCCCCCCCCCCCCTCCTCACCTTTTTCATCCATAGCCCCCCAAAATTAATGTATTCACCAACCAAACCAACCCCCACCACCACAATTAATACCCCTCGCCAAACCCACTCAGAATTGCTCCATTAGTTTTTTGGCGCCAAAATTGCAATCAAAGGCTAGGATTGGTGTAGTCTTAAATTGATGGCTGGGATATGGTCTTGGGTCAACAAAGCAGCCTTGGGAACTCACAAATTGAAAAAGGGACGCATGTGGAGAGGGGATTGCTTATCTGTCATCTCGTAGTATAAGTAGTAGTAGTAGGGAGCCTCAAAAGGCATGTATTATTGTAATTGTAGTTAACGTAATGTTTATTTTTCCTTTGTAATCTGTTTTCAAGTAATGAAAATTTCAGTTTAAGTTATTTGCTTGTTTTTCAAATTTCAAGTTTCATCCAAATATTTAGACTCTCATTATAAAGCTTAGTAGTGTTAAAAAGTTATTTTAAACTCTTACAAGTTCACATATAAAATTTTTTAGAAGCCTTACAAGCTTCTACAACCATCAGTGACTCAGTTTCAGAAAATAATATCAAAAATATAAGAAAAATAAAATAAAATAAAAAAGTAATGTTGCAGAGTTGAAGAAGGGCTGGAGCACAGTAAATCAGGGATGGCTGTCGGTTAGAGACTTGTGGAAGTCATTAGGTATTGGTTTTGAGTTCTTGTTCACTGGTTGCTAAGCTTGGATGGCTTATGTAAGATCAATATTTTGATTTTTGTTCTTTATATTATAAGAGTGTTTATTGTTGTTCTTCTGTGTCTTTACTGCATGTTTATTACTTATTAGTGTAGTAGTAATCATTAGATTATGATTTAGATACTTGTAATTCAAGTTTCATTATTGACTGTTAGTTTAAGTAGTGTTTGGATGTGTCTGTGTTTGGTGCTATACTTGGTTTGAGTACTTGTAACTTGTTCATTTAGCTCACTCAGAACCTAAGCACACTTAATCATTCAAGTTTTTGGAAGTAATAACTCTAAAAGTCAAAATCTCATGAAAAGTGGTTTAATCCTTGTCTGTGAAGGAATTGGGAGATCATAAGCTTCATTTTAAATCAAAACTTGTTATCTTTGCTCAAATAAGCTCTCTTACACCTTAACTAACAACAATCAATCATAAAATCAGAGACCAAAGTTCATAAAAGTCAAATCCCAAGTTTTTCTTAAAAAGTCAAATTTACCCTAAGTGTAGAAAAACCAAAATGGCTTGATTTATTGTGACTTTTGTGTGTTGATTTAGACTTTGAAACTTGTTGTGGGTATTTTCTACCAGCTGAACTCTTGATTCCTACCATTTTTGCAATTTTGTGAATTTTTCTTAAGGACTAAATTGCCCCTCAAAGTGACCTGCAGGGCAAAGCCTTGCCCTGTGCACAGACTCAGGTTCACTCACCCAACTTGAGTGGACCCCACATGCCTACTCAGTAGGCCCCTGATTGATGCTAAACCGTCAACTTATATTAACCAAATAATGGTCAACAAAGTCAAAGAGCCTAGACCAATGCTTCCGGGTAATAAAGGGTATCACCAGGTCGTTAAGTCCCGACGAGGTGTGGATTGTGCTTTAGCGTACTTGTGATCGGGTGATTATTCACAGAAAAGGGTTGTGATAAGAATTATTTGGAAATTATTAACAAATATAGCTTAGGAAAGCTACGTGATTGATTACGGGAATTGAGATTACAAAGATTTGAGCTAAAACCTAAAAACGTACGTTTTAATTAAAAACGTACGCAGATGAACGAAACAAAAAGTACAACTGATGGACGGAAAAGGTTACAAGTGTAAAATTATTATTTTTACAATCCTAATAAATAAAGAAAATTTTAAGAAAAATAAAAACTGTTTTTACACTATTTAATTATTTATTATTAATTAATTACTAATTATCTATTTATTAACTAATTAACTAATTAGATTTATTTAAAAATACTAAAATGACACAGAAAATTAAGAAAAAATTTAAAAATCTAATTAACCATCACAGGAATCCTAAAAAATTATAAAAAGTTGATTTTATGTATTTCTAAACTAATTTACTAATTATTATTATAATTACTAATTAATTCCTAATTAAACTATTTATATTATAAAAAATAGAAAATGAATAGTATAAATCCTAGAAAAATTTATAAAACTGTTTTAACATATATAAAAGCTAGAAAAATTATAAAAACTAGGTTGTACTTTATAAAATCTAATTATGCTATTTAATTACTTAATATTAATTACTAATTAATTAAACTAAAATTAATTCTAAAAACCACTAAAAGACAAAATAAAAATCTGGAAAAATTTCTAGAATTATTTTAACCTAAAAGAGAATTAATAAAAATATAAAAATTATATATTGCATATAAATAAGCTAAAAAGAAAATTAAATTGATAAATCCTATTAAATAGAAGCTATCACTATAATTAAAATTGGTTTTTTTTGGTTTTTTCTTTTTTCAAACTAATTATACACTAAAAACAAGCACTTTTTATGAAAACACTTTTTACACAAACCAAAAATAAGCACTTTGAGTGCTGATTCACCCAAACAGTTGACTTTTGTTGACTGTGGAGGTAATTAAGCTCAAATGGAAGAAGGTGGGGTCCACAATGGTGAAAATAGGTTCCTCTGAGTTGATTGATCAATTTTAAGCAAGTTTCACACAGATAAGCACAGCAAATAAGCCACACAACAACAAATAAGCACTTGCTTATTGCAATACTGAGACAGAATGGGGACAGAGTTTGGGAGCAAAATAAAGTGGGGTCCACTGGTCTAATGGTCAAACTCTTGGTCAATTTTTCAACACTGGTAGCAGGGGGGTTGTAAGGACCCAAAGGTGAAGTGTGGGACCCACTGGGTTACCCACAAATGACCACCAAAGTTGGCTTGGTTGAGGGGGTCTACTGAAACAGGTCAAAAAGCTTGCCCTGCAGGTCAGTTCCAAGGGTGTTTTGGTCCACTCAAAAAATTCACAAAAATATAACCATATAGGAAATCACAAGTTCAACTGATAGATTAACACTAGAACAAGTTTCAAGGTCTAATACAACTCCTAAAAATCACAATAAATCCTGCTAGTTTAAAAAAAATCTGAGATCATGCATTTGACTTTTTGAGTAAAACTAGAAAATTGACTTGGGTGACTTTTGGTGGATGATTACTGGTTAAGAAACTTATATTAAGCAATATTACAATTATACTAAGCTAAGTTTACTAATCTTACACAAATTAAAGGGTTCTTTGACTCACAATTCCCTCACAGTTAACTATGAGGGGGATTTGAGTTGGATTTTGACTTTGGCTTGTAAAACAACTAGTACAAGATTTTAACTGTTATATTTTAAGCCTAAGAAAGAAGTCTCAAAGGGTTATGACCACTGAAAAGCTCACAAACTCATGTAACCACCCAAATCCAAACACCCTTTGTGGACAGTTATATGAGATTTCCAAATCAAAAGAGTGATTTAAATTATAAAACTAATATCTAATTACTAGTTATGATTAAGAAGCTTAAAATAAACCTAGACACATGAGTAAACACCACAAACACCAAAGATACTGTAAAAGGCTAGTTTGGCAGTTAAGTTGCAATTTTTAGTACCAATGGAATCTAGCAAACAAGCCTGGAATTTCAAACCATAATCTCCCAATGTGACACTGAATAAGCAATAATAATGCACAGTTGAGCCATATTAAGCTTATGAACAATTTAAATGAAAGTTTAAGAAAGTAGCTCACAATGCAATCCTGCTAATCCACATTAACCAAGAGCCATTGAACACACCTAAAGCCTTCCACAAGGCACTAAAATACCCATTCCATTGTCTGCCTTAGCTCTGCATCTGCTTCTTCTCTTTTCATTATTTTTTTCTTATTCATTTAATTTTTTTTTTTTTTTTGTATTTCCTTCTGATTGGACTAAAGTTGAAATTAAAACTGAAATTGAATTGCAGAATTGAAGAACTTATATTAATAAACAGAAATTGGATTACAAACTTAGATTCTTTGTTGAAATTACAATGACTTGGAAATTGCTAGGTTAAAACTAAAAAAAAACTAACAACAACTGCTTCCCTGCTTCTCTTTCTTCTTATAGCTCCAAAATTAGGGTTTTGAGATGCCACTAGTCTTTTCCCAGCTGCTATTTTAGCCCTTGGATCAACATAAATCAATCTTGGCCATTCAAATGTTTTTGGCGCCTAATTGATTTTTGGCTGTTTCTTGAGTATAATTGATGTCAGAGGTGAGTTTTGGAGGGTAGTGGTTGTTTGGTTAGGCAAGGGGGGGGGGGGGAAGGTTGAGTGTGCAGAAGGAGAATAGGGGGTGATGATGAGGAGGGTTTTGGTTTGTAGCAGGGTGAGAGGGGGTGAAGGTGAGGGTTGACCAGGTCAACAATGGGAGGGAGTATTAGTATTATTAAACGGATGGGGTAGATTTTGGAGTGGGCTGAGGGTGTTGATGGAGTGGGCCTGGGAGATGGTGGTGGGCTTGGAGTAATAAGGGGTGGGTTAATTTTGTGTGTTGGGTTTGTTTTTGGTTTTGGTAGTTTAAGGGTCCGGTTGGAATAATAGTCACAAGGACCAAATTTGAATTTTTACCAAAGCCAAGGGACTGAAATTGTAACTCCCCAAAAGTACCAATAAGGACCAATGTTGCCAAGTTCAATATTCCAAAAGCCAATTTTGCAATTTTTTATTTTCAAAATTCCCAGGGACTGTTTCTGCAAAACTCCAAACTCCAGGGACCAATCTTGTAAATTTTCCAAACTTTTCACCCAAAGTCCGTTTTTGATAACTTTTGATTTTTTAGGGACTTGGGTTGACTTTTCTTTCAAAATGAATGCGTAGGGACTATTTTTGACAAATTTTGAAACTTGGGGGACTGAAACTGCCAATATTGCAAACTTTGATCGTTTTTCATTTGTTTTTGCTCGTTTTGCATTTAAAACACATAAAACACAATCCCTGGGATAATTTAAGTATTTTGATTACTTTTCGATTGTTTTTGTATGTTTTGGCAGTTTAAACACGATAAAAATGATGAGTGTTTGCGCACTCATCAATCCCCCACACTAAACTATTGCTAGTCCCTAGCAATATTTTTGGAAAACTTGATGGATTTTAAACTCTTTACCAAAATCCATCACTTCTGGAGTAGCCAGGTGTAAGAACTGTGGCACACCTGATAACCGTGTGATTTTTAGCAAACCACCAGCTGTCAACGGATTTGATTTGTCTTTACCAGGAGCCGTTTGCTCCTGGACTAGCCAGCTCTTGATGGAATAGTCAACATCTTGGTGAGCTGATTACCAATTATAGATTTTCCACTGCCTTTACCACAAGCCATAATCTTGCGGGTAGCCAACTCCTTTCTTTTATGGGATATGGGGAGTTGAGGAACCATACAATTTTGGGCAAATTGCAAGCCGTAAACGGATTTGAGATATCTTTACCAAGAGCCGTTTGCTCCTAGATTAGCCAATCCCTTTTGTCGTTTAGACACGGTGGACTGATTACCACAAAAATTTTGAAATAAAGTGAAAAAAATTTTGAAAATTTTGGGCCAAAATGGGGGTATTTGAAAGTATTTTGCGATAAAATTCACTAGAATTCCCCCCCCCCCCCCACACTTAGAAATGAATATTGTCCTCAATATTCAAAGTCCCGGCTATTATGCCGAACCTATGAACGTAAAAAGATAATATTCGAATCTAACTGTGGAAATATTGTTTTGTATTTTTCACTTTATTTATCTATACATACAATCACACATTTTTTTTTTAAAGATATACATATATACATTTTTCAAATAGCGGGGGGTTGGCCATTCCCCCACACTGGGTGGTAGAAAGTGGAAAGAATCAGAGATACGGGTGAAAACCCGTATTGTGCTATTGTTTTTGTTCATCGAGTCGCTAGCTTGACTCGATCCCCGAATTCAATTGTCCTTGGGGAAAGTTTGGAGATCCGGGACAACCATGGATGGTATGTCCTCTCCAAAGTAGTGTTTCAACCGATGTCCATTCACTTTGAAATTAGGACTGTCATTTTGAGATAATTCGACGGTGCCATAAGGATAAACTTTTGGGATAGTGAATGGACCAGTCTATCGGGTTTTAAGCTTTCCCGAGAAGATCTTGAGTCTAGAGTTGAAAAGAAGGACTCGTTCACCAACGTTGAAAATGCGGTTTTTGATTTTTGAGTCGTGTATCTTCTTTGTCTTTTCTTTGTAGATCAAAGAGTTCTCGTAAGCTTGATCACGAAGTTCGTTTAATTCATTCAGTTGAACTTTCCTATGATCACCCACAGTTTTGAGGTAAAAATTTCCATGCTTGAGGGCCCAATAGGCTTTATGCTCAAGCTCGATCGGTAGATGGCATGCTTTCCCATACACAAGTTTGTAAGGCGTACACCCGATGGGTGTTTTGTAAGCCATACGGAAAGCCCAAAGTGCATCATCTAATTTGTCCGACCACGATGCACGATTTTCACCTACAGTTCTTTCCAATATTCTCTTTATGCCTCGATTGGAAACTTCGACTTGTCAACTCGTTTGAGGGTGGTACGCAGTAGAAAGACGGTGAGTTACACCGTACTTTTGCATGACTTTATCAAATTTGTCATTGCAAAAATGCGTACCACGATCACTAATTATAGCACGTGGAGTTCCAAATCGAGCAAAGAGAGCTTTCAAAAATTTCACGACTACTCAGGCATCATTTGTGGGTAAAGCTTTCGCTTCAACCCATTTTGACAAATAGTCAACAGCCACGAGTATATACTTGTTTCCATGAGACGATGGAAATGGCCCCATAAAGTCAATGCCCCATACGTCAAATATTTCACAAACTTGGATTGCATTTTGTGGCATTTCATTCTTTTGTGAAATATTCCCGTGACGTTGACAAGCGTCACAGGATTTGACTAATTCTTGGGCATCCTTATAAATCGTGGGCCAAAAGAAACCAGAATCAAACACCTTTTTGGCGGTGTAGTTTGGATTGTAGTGGCCCCCCGTGGGACCAGCATGGCAAGCCTTAAGAATTTCAGTGGTTTCTTGACCATATACACACCGCCGGATGACTTGATCCACACAGATTTTGAAAAGGTAGGGGTCGTCCCAGAAATAATGTTCCACATCTTTGAAGAATTTATTTTTTTTGTTGGGACGACATCCCTTTCACCACAAAGTTACCCGCAAGGTAGTTTGCAAAATCGGCAAACCATGGGGTAACAGAATCTCCACGAAAGGTAACCGCATTAAGTGTCTCGAGAGGGAATGTTTCATTAATTTCTTTCCTCTCGAAGACATCTTGGTGGGGGTTTTCCATTCGGGAGAGATGATCAGCAGCTAGGTTCTCATCTCCTTTTTTATCACGAATAATGATATCAAATTCCTGTAGGAGGAGAAGCCAACGAAGAAGTCTCGGCTTTGCATCTTGTTTTGCAAAAAGGTACTTCAAAGCCGAGTGATCCGTATACACTATGCTTTTGGTCAGTATCAAGTATGGCCGGAATTTTTCAAAAGCATACACCACAGCTAATAATTCTTTTTCGGTAGTGGTGTAATGGCTTTGAGCCTCGGTCATAGTTTTGCTGGCATAGTGTATAGGCTGAAAATGTTTTGTTTTTCGTTGCCCCAAGACTGCCCCTATAGCATAATCACTAGCATCACACATGAGTTCGAAGGGCAAGTCCCAATCGGGGGCAACAAGAATCGGTGCCTTGGTCAGCTTTTTCTTAAATGTTTCAAAAGCTTCGATGCACTCTGGGGAGAAGATAAAAGGAGCATCCTTTTCGAGGAGATGGGTCATAAGCCGGGCGATTTTAAAAAAATCTTGAATAAACCTACGATAGAAACCGGCGTGACCCAAAAAGCTCCTAACACCTTTCACGGTTGTGGGATGAGGTAATTTTGCAATGACATCCACTTTGGCTTTATCAACCTCAATCCCGTTCTTTGAAATTTTATGGCCGAGGACAATGCCCTCTTTGACCATAAAGTGACTCTTCTCCCAATTTAGACATAACTTTGTGTCTTCACAACGTTTTAGCATATCGTCTAAATGGGAGAGGCATGATTGAAACGAATCCCCAATGACCGAAAAATCGTCCATGAAGACCTCCATAGTTTTCTCGATCATGTCAGAAAATATGGACATCATACATCTTTGAAACGTGCCCGGAGCATTACATAAGCCAAATGGCATACGTTTATAAGCAAAAGTTCCGTAGGGGCACGTGAACGTGGTCTTTTCCTGATCTTGCGGATCAATGGGAATCTGAAAGTAACCCGAGAAACCATCGAGGAAGCAATAATACTCATTCCCCGCTAATCTCTCGAGCATCTGATCCATAAAGGGCAGAGGAAAATGATCCTTACGGGTGGCGTCATTTAACTTACGATAGTCAATGCAGACGCGCCAACCCGTAACCAAACGTGTTGGAATTAACTCATTTTCCTCGTTTGTGACAACAGTAATGCCACCCTTTTTTGGAACACAATGAATTGGGCTGACCCAAGGACTGTCCGAGATAGGGTAGATCAATCCGGCATCAAGAAGTTTTAAAACTTCTTGTTTGATTACCTCATGAAATTTTGTATTCACCCTTCTTTGTTGTTGGACTGCAGGTTTGAAGTCGTCCTCCATTAAAATCTTATGAGTACAAAATTCAGGGTCAATGCCCTTGATGTCGGAGAGAAGCCAAGCAATTGCTTGTTTATGAGACTTCAAGACCTTTATGAGAGCAGCCTTTTCCTCAACACTGAAGTCTTTAGCAATTATGACGGGTAATTTATCATCACCCTCCAGAAAAGCATATTCAAGATGAGGCAGCAAGTCCTTAAGTTCAACCTCAGGAAAGTCATCAGTTTTCTCAACATTTTTGACTTACTCCTTATGAAGTGATTGTGGTAGAACAGGAAGAAGAGAGGGATCTTCATTTAATAATTTTTCAAGTATGAGAATATCCCTCTCGAGGTCGATCTCTTGGTTATCGACTCCATCGGGAATCGAGTTACTTTTGAGAAACGCCTCCATCTCTTCTAAGATGAAGTCACTTCCCTCAAACGGAGTGAGGGAAGGAGAAGAATTGGCAATGATGGGGTGAGAAGACTGAGTGAGGTTTTCACTCGAAGAATCATCAATGAAACCTAAAATCTCTTGAGCATACTCCTCAGCAGCTACATTGATGACATCAATTTGATTCACCAATTCACAGTCATAATCGGAGGAGTATCTCGAAGTTTGATTTAGGTTGAAGGTTATGGCTTCCGTTCCAACACGTAATGTGATCTCATGCTCAAATACATCGATAAGAGCTCGCCCAGTTCTAAGGAATCCCCTTCCAAGAATGAGAGGGACCCTAGAATCGGCATCAAAGTCAACAATCACAAAATCTGCCGGAAAATGGAACTTCCCCACTTTAACGAATACGTCCTCGGCAATGCCAATGGGACGAGAAATCGAACGATCGGCAAGCTCTAAAGTCATGCACGTGGGGGTAAGTTCGGAAAGAGAGAGTTTCTTCCACACAGAATATGGCATCAGGTTAATGCTAGCACCTAGATCGGCCAAGGCGAAGCATTCAACCATACCCGGGAAAGTACAAGGAATGAGGAATTTCCCGGGGTCTCCAAGCTTTTCAGGAAGCTTTTTCAAAAGAACTGCTGAGCAGTTCTCATTCAGAGGAGTTCTTGCCATCTCAAAGAGTTTCTCTTTGTTACTCAACAGATTTTTGATTGTCGATGCGAACTTGGGCATCAAGAGAATAGCATCCGCGAAGCTGATATCAAAATGCAAATCTTGGAAGATTTGTAAAAATTTATCCATTTGGTGATTAGCTTTTTCGCTGAGCTTTTGTTCACTGAGACGTGATGGATAGGAAATAGAAGTTTTGGATTTAGGGTTGTCCACTGGAGTTTCTGGTGGATCAAAGACAACTCCAGGCTTACATCTGGTTTCAGGAATAACCTGAGGTTGGACGTGTGCTGTACTTCGTGGGCTAGGAGTTTGCACCTTGTCCTTTGTCACCTCGGGTTCACGATCCACTACCTTTGGAGGAGAGGAAGAAGAGGTAGTAGGAATCGCGGGTTCATCATATGAAGCACCACTTCGTGTTGTGATCGCCTTAGCATCGCCCCTCGGGTTAGTGATCGTGTTGCTTGGTAAAGTAGTACCTGAGCCCGAGGGTCGATCATTTAAAGACTTCTTGATGTCAGAAATCTGGCTGACCAGCAACTTGTTCAACTATTCTTGGGACTTCATGAATTGTTTCAACAACTCGTCAGATGAAGGCCCGGTTGGAACAATGGCTTGATTCGGATTAGGAATATTTGGAGCTCGATTGTTCGGATTGGGACCTTGATTTTGAAAATTACCCTGATTAGGGTTGTTGTTTCCATGAAAATATCCCTGATTGAAATTACCCTGACCTTGGTTCCGGTTAAAGTTTCCTTGATTTTGCTGTTGGAAACCTTGATTTTGGAACCCTTGGTTTTGATTGTGAAAACCATGACCCTGATTGAAGTTACCTTGGTTTTGATAACCTTGGTTCACTCTATTTTGATTTTGGCCACGGTTTTGGACATTTTGGTTTTGATTAAAACCAGGAGGTCCAGGATAATGATGATTAGGACGATAGCTAGGGTCCATAGGAGGGCGATATTGATTGCCTCCTTGATTTTGGGACCCGGCTACAGCATGAGCTTCATATGGAGTACCATCAATAGCTGTGCAATTGTAGTAGGCATGCGGCCCACCACAAGTCATACAGACTTCCACTTTTTTAACCTTAGCAGGTGGAGGATGTTGTGGAAATGAAACTTTCTTTGTTTGGGCGAGAACCAAAGATTGGATCGCTTCAGTGAGCTTGTCAATCTTAGCATCCGTGCTAGATTGACTCACAGAAGATGAAGTGGAAGGACCCGCATTGATTTGAGAAACAATCGGTTTGCTTCGTGTAGAGCGGACCTTAGACATGTTTTCTATGATTTGCAAAGCTTCTTTTGTGGTTCTACTCAAAAAGTTACCTCCCGCGGAGGCATTGAGAGAATCCTGATCAGCTTGGCTCACGCCATTGTAAAAAGTATCGAGTTGCATCAACTCAGAGAAACCATGATGTGGACACTTGCGAAGTAATTCTTTGAAACGATCCCACGCTTCACCAAAAGATTCATTATATTTTTTAGTGAACTTGGTGATTTTGTTCTTAAGACGCGTGGTCTTGGAAGGTGGGAAGAATTCATTCACAAATTTTTTGACAAGATCTTCCCATGTCTCAATAGATCGAGGAGGTTGTTTTTCAAGCCAAATCCGGACTTGTCCCTCCAAGGAGAATGGGAAGAGAAGAAGTTTTATTGCTTCACAGGGGACATTCTTGTACTTGATGGTCGAAGTGATTTTATTGAACCATCGAATGTGAGCATGAGGATCGTCCCTCTCAAAACCGTAGAATTGACTTGAGGTTACAAGATTAAGTAACCCGGTTTTGAGCTCAAAACTATCAGCCACGATGGCTGGAACAACAATGGCATCTCCGTAACCCTCGATGGGTGCTTGGAGAAGCTCACACATGGGGCGGTCCTCCGTCATGGTGACAGTGGGTGTGGCAACAGTATGGATCTCAGATCCGACTGTTGGTGCTGAACGTCTACGAGGTCTTCTAGGTTTTCATACAAGCTCATGTAATGGGCTAGTAGACCTAGAAGAACGAGTGCGCATGCACTAGAAACAAAACCAATCAAAACAAAATTGAGGAAAATCAACAGTGAACTTAAACCAATAATCACGAGTGAATGGCTTCTTTAAGAAAGGTACACCACTCACAAGGATACAAAGGCAAGCTTTTATCTTTTGTTTGGGAACTTATTATGTTCACACCCCCAGTTGGTAGGTGTTCTGTCTTGGTTTGCGACGGTTTATTTTTATGTAGAATTATTATTCACCAGAAAAGACGGATGTTTTTGTGTTTTGTGTATGGGTTTAAAAACTTTTGGACAATATTTTTGGTATCGTCTCGTAATCTAAAATCGTTTTTCTTTAAGAATCACCTTAAAAGAAAACCGATTCAGAAAACGTTACGATCTGTTTTGTTGTTTTTTAATTTTTTTTGGTGTTTTAACACTTTAGGAAAAGTGTCAATGACTTTTTTTTGTATTTTGATTTAAAATTTACAAAAGTGGTGATATTTGTACAGTGAATGAGGTGAAATAACACTAATCTCTAATAACGCTATAGAAACGTACACACCTCCCCGGCAGCGGCGCCAAAAATTGATTGATGCTAAACCGTCAAATTATATTAACCAAATAATGGTCAACAAAGTCAAAGAGCCTAGACCAATGCTTCCGGGTAATAAAGGGTATCACCAGGTCGTTAAGTCCCGACGAGGTGTGGATTCTACTTTAGCGTACTTGTGATCGGGTGATTATTCACAGAAAAGGGTTGTGATAAGAATTATTTGGAAATTATTAACAAATATAGCTTAGGAAAGCTACGTGATTGATTACGGGAATTGAGATTACAAAGATTTGAGCTAAAACCTAAAAACGTACGTTTTAATTAAAAACGTACGCAGACGAACGAAACAAAGAGTACAACCGATGGACGGAAAAGGTTACAAGTGTAAAATTATTATTTTTACAACCCTAATAAATAAAGAAAATTTTAAGAAAAATAAAAACTATTTTTACACTATTTAATTATTTGTTATTAATTAATTACTAATTATCTATTTATTAACTAATTAGATTTATTTAAAAATACTAAAATGACTTAGAAAATTAAGAAAATTTTTATAAATCTAATTAACCATCACAGGAATCCTAAAAAATTATAAAAAGTTGATTTTATGTATTTCTAAACTAATTTACTAATTATTATTATAATTACTAATTAATTCCTAATTAAACTAATTATATTATTAAAAATAGAAAATGAACAGTATAAATCCTAGAAAAATTTATAAAAATGTTTTAACATATATAAAAGCTAAAAAAATTATAAAAACTAGGTTGTACTTTATAAAATCTAGCTATTTAATTACTTAATATTAATTACTAATTAATTAAACTAAAATTAAATCTAAAAACCACTAAAAGACAAAATAAAAATCTAGAAAAATTTCTAGAATTATTTTAACCTAAAAGAGAATTAATAAAAATATAAAAATTATATATTGCATATAAATAAGCTAAAAAGAAAATTAAAATGATAAATCCTATTAAATAGAAGCTATCACTATAATTAAAATTGGTTTTTTTTGGTTTTTTCTTTTTCCAAACTAATTATACACTAAAAACAAGCGCTTTTTATGAAAACACTTTTTACACAAACCAAAAATAAGCACTTTGAGTGCTGATTCACCCAAACAGTTGACTTTTGTTGACTGTGGAGGTAATTAAGCTCAAATGGAAGAAGGTGGGGTCCACAATGGTGAAAATAGGTTCCTCTGAGTTGATTGATCAATTTTAAGCAAGTTTCACACAGATAAGCACAGCAAATAAGCCACACAACAACAAATAAGCACTTGCTTATTGCAATACTGAGACAGAATGGGGACAGAGTTTGGGAGCAAATTAAGGTGGGGTCCACTGGTCTAATTGTCAAACTCTTGGTCAATTTTTCAACACTGGTAGGAGGGGGTTGTAAGGACCCAAAGGTGAAGTGTGGGACCCACTGGGTTACCCACAAATGACCACCAAAGTTGGCTTGGTTGAGGGGGTCTGCTGAAACAGGGCAAAAGGCTTGCCCTGCAGGTCAGTTCCAAGGGTGTTTTGGTCCACTCAAAAAATTCACAAAAATATAACCATATAGGAAATCACAAGTTCAACTGATAGATTAACACTAGAACAAGTTTCAAGGTCTAATACAACTCCTAAAAATCACAATAAATCCTGCTAGTTTAAAAAAAATCTGAGATCATGCATTTGACTTTTTGATTTACCCCCCACCCACCAAAACCACGTAATAAAATAGCCAATACGTGTGTATTTGTGGGGTGTCTTACCTTGACACTTGGTTAGACCCTTTTTGCATGCACACATACTGTATAATACACACAAATCCTCACTTTTCTTGTTTATATAACCATCACTACTAACTTATCTCTCCTTCTCTTGACACCAATGACCCAAAACAGTAAAAATAAAGATATTTCATCAATCATTTTACTAATATATTGATCTTGGATTAAAGATATTGAAGGCCTAGTCTTGTTCTTGGTTTATTACACTCAAAACATCATCAAATCTCATCATTTCTTGATTTCTTTGGGAAGTTGTTCCAAGTTTTTATCAAGATGGTTTAGGGACTTTTAGTTTAAGATATTTTCATGGGTAAATCAAGCGTATAAGTTGGGTAAAAGATTTGAAAGAAAGGGTGCAAGGGTTATTGGTAAAATCATAGGTTTTGTGGTCCATTGTTCTTGATTTCTTGTTCTTCAAATATTGTAAGGAAACCAATCACTCCCTTTTCATTTCATTTTCATTTTCATTTTTGTAGCTTTATTATATCCTGATGTATTTGAATGTTATATAAGTTATTATGCTTGGTTAGGCTTGGTACATAGGTTAGATCACTATAAAATCACTAAGGGACTAGACATGCAACAGTTGTTTCTGATCAGGGGTAAAAACGTAATAAAATGATTTTATCAGTGAACATTAGGAATAAACTAAAAATATGGGGTTGTAGGCCTATGTCTTGTGGTCATTTTGACGAGTATTTCATCGAATAACTCATTACGATGATTAAAGTGGAAATATTTTCGTGAAACAAGTCATAATCTGAGTACCAGATTTAAAACCTATGAAACTTGTTTTTCTAAACATAACCAAAAGTTTCTCAAAACATAAAAGTTTTAGATAACATCTCAACTTTAACTTGGCCGCAAACGGGGAATTAATTGGACTTGTAGAACTCTAGAAATCGCAACTTTAGTGGGACTGTTGTGATGTTAATAAAAATCAGAACTGGATAGTAAGGGTAAATGTGTAATTTTACTACTGTTAAGTAATTTTTGACTTAGTGGGGCCCACAAAACATGTTAGTACAGATGGATAGCTTTCCGGGGATATAAAGAACTTAAATTTTTGACTTACGGTTTACAAGTAACGGATTTTCTAAGTTGCGCAAATTTTAAAAATGTTAACAGCTTTGACTCTTAAAGTATAAAGGATTCAAAAACTCATATGACTATATCTCTAAAACTTAATTTTGAACACTTGATATATTTAGGAATTATGTACCAAGCGTAGGTAAGATAATAACTTATATATAGCTTAGTTACATCAATGTTTATTTTCTAAAACCTAAGACAAGCGTATATCTATTTAGGTTCATCGTAGAGCTTCGCGGCTAATTTTCATCCCTTGCTTGTTTCATATCACTTCCTTTGTTCACGGTGAGTTTATAGCCTCGCCTTTACTTACTTAAATGTTTTATAAACCTCGCGAGGGGGATACATGCTACGTTTTATAAACTGAATACAAGTAGTTTTTGGTATGCTGGACCCGATTATATGATTATAGATATTGAATGCTTCTTGCCAATTAGTTCCTACCATGAACCGTTAATTTCATAGGGAAATGCTAGTATTATGAATATGCATATTATGCTTGGCGGGCTTGACCGGGTGAGTAGCGCCTCACACATAACGGTCACACAATATTGAGAGTATGGGGTAAATGGCAATTTTTACCTTCTCGGGGCACAAAAACTATGTCAAGGTTCGGTTTCATAAACTCATTACTATAATCTGATAACCTGACAAGTAATGATCATGCTTATCGCTCGATGAATAATACTTGTATTCAACTTATTACTTATTAAACTCTATGAATTCACTCAACATTATTGTTGACTTTTAGCATGTTTATCTTAGGTCCGTAAGTGACTTCAGCTTGGATGGGAGGCGCAAGAAATGAATATCATCAAGATGACTCATGTTTAAATAAAAATTCTCATTCGATAATGTTTCAAACTTTTAAACTTATTTAACTTCGGTCTGTGTTTAAAAACTTTTGGGACCTTTGTTAACTCTAGTAATTTATCAAATGTGAATGTTTAAAAACGACTTTGTTTTGAAGTTGTTTACTATATTTGTACAATGTGACTAATGTATAGCACCCCATGTCCCTTTCCGCTGCGTTCCTAAAATGGGGGTATTATAGATTGGTACCAGAGCACAAATTATAGTGAACTAGGTCTTTTTGCTTTTAAAAACCTAGACTATAGTCATTTGTTTTTCAAAATCATGAGCTTCCATCATCTTGTCCGATATCCATGCACGCCTACTCCTGAATTTCCTATTACTCCCTCGAGTATATCTTAATTATATTAAGGATAATTATAGGAGCACTATAATTGTTTCTTAACTCGTCCGATAATCCGTGAAAGTATCACTCTTATATATAAACTTTTGTGCACTAAACTTCCTTGTTGTATTTTAGCTATTCATATGCATTGTGAATTTCCATCCAGAAATTTATACACATCTTTGAGTGCACCGTTACTATACGTATACATATAGTGAATATTACTATATGTACTTAAGATGATTTTTTTTTCTTTTTTTTTCCCGACTATCCTGCTTTTTCCTGAAGCATCGCTATTTTTCTTATTGAAGTTCTCCAATTGAATACTAAAATCTTCTAGACATTGTATGAGATTATAATGGTCTTTCCTATTTATCTGACATTGTATGCGATTACAATGGTCTCTCTTATTTATCCGACACTGTATGTGATTATAATGGTCTTTCTTATTTATCCGACATTGTATGCGATTACAATGGTCTCTCTTATTTATCCGACGTTGTATGCGATTACAATGGTCACTCTTATTTATCTGACATTGTATGCGATTACAATGGTCTCTTTTATTTATCCGACATTGTATGTGATTACAATGGTCTCTAAACTCTTTCATCACCATATGTTATATATTTTCATATAACATCGAAACCTGTTACAATTTATCAATTTCTATTGGTTGTCTTACTCCCCATGAACTCATGTTTCCTGAGCATTTCTTGCTTATTTTCTTAAGCACCACTATTAATACTATTTATATACACTTGATTTTTCTCTCGACTATTTATGCCTAATTAATAGAGCGTTACTTCTTATTTGTATAAAGGTATTTATTATAAACGTTTTATCTAATTCTTTACACTCAGCCTCCAAAGCATCATGTCAAACCCTACCTCTCCTAATTATATATATTTCACCAGATTACTAAACAATTAAATACATATTTATTTATTTTGATGATCCTCTAAAACTTTCTCATACATTGTGGGTGACATAGTGGTCTCTTTATTTTCACAAAAATAGTGAGTAATGCTATGATCTTTAAAAATATTTTCATGACCTTACACAACGCTGTTTTATATGTAATCGTCACATTTTATTTATTTACCTTGAAAATTCACTACTATTTTATAAACAACTCCTTTATTGACATATAAACTTTCATTATATTACAAATGGATTTACTATTCCCCAAATAATTACCCCATTACTACCTTATAAACTAATAACCTTATTCAATACTATTTTATAAACTGCTTTAACTAGTTCAGAATTAACTTTTTGTCACCCCTTTATAAATCATTTGGTCAATTACCATGTAAAACGAGTTTACTACTATCTTCTAAACCATGTTGTTGCTTCTTAAAAATTACTCTTCCCCTCTCTTATTAACTTAAAACATTGATTTATTATTACCTCATTAAATATTTTGTTATTGTTTTATTGTCCGTCTTTTTCCTATAATTCTTATGAACTAATTCATCATCTACAAAAGCTGAATCTCAGCAACTGTCTCTACATTCCCGAGTTCTCTTTCGAATCCTTCATTGCTAAAGGTCTGTGCTTCAGGCCCGGTGTGAACTGTTTTAGAACCACTCAAAAACTTCCTTTCTGCGCGTATTTTCCTTATTCGCTTGTGTTACACACTCATACTACTTACTTATGATTGATTCATACGTATGTACAAACTTATATCACTCTTTATATATAAGATACTTATGAAAACTCCATACTTGTCCAACAATGGACATACCGCGAGTATAACTATGTTAAGTATTTGAAAATTTATCGAACCTCGGTTAAATATAGTCTATTCACCTATATTTAACCTAAGGATAGTGGAACATAGTCTGACTACCTATGTTCGACTTAGATTTTTCAAATACTGGGAATAGTTACATATGGGTTATGTCTAATTGATTTTCTACATGATTTCCGAGAATCACAAAATTCTTATGTAAGCATAAAAATTCCGCGGTATTCATACGATCGAGCACAACAACTAAACAAATCCTCACTCTATCTTTATCGCGTATAGCCAACCTTACTCTGCACCGTATTTCTAGACGACAAGAACGTCGTTAGTTATTCTAGACTTCATTCCTTACGAGTATCCTTATCTTTTCGCAAGTGAACCGTTAGGAGATAAAGCGAGTTAAGCTCCGGGACGGAGCTCTCTTAAGGGGTACGTGTTGTGACATTTCGTAAAATTTCATGTCATTTATTTTAATAGTTATTATTCAACTATTTTTTTTATATAATTAACTTCGTCAGGAGTTATCCGTGTAAGTTCAATTCATTCAACTGCGACTAGACTATGTTCAGTCTACACTTCTTATGCATTTTTGTTTCCTTACAATCCTATTTTAAAAGTCACTTTTCACTTTTTCCATTTTTATGTAAACCTTGCACCTTTTACGTTTTACGCGATTTAAATTTATGTTTTAAGGTTTTAACAAAGTGAACCAACCCTAGACTATGAAAATTTACATATTTTATGAATTTTTATACTATTTCATGCTTACAAGTGAGTTTTATACTTGTCGTGTCATTTTTATAGCTTACGTCGCTTTTATCAAGAACCGGTGTCACCAAACGTGTTTTCGACTCACGGTTAAAGTTTTAACAACATTTAAACCCTCCGTCAACCTCAACACCTCTAAAATAGTCTAATATGATATGATAACAAGTTTTATCATTTTTATAAGTTTCACATTTTATTACATACCGGTTTTACGTTTCGCGTCTTAAAAACTACACGTTTTCAATTACCGGGATCAAACTACACTTCATAGCTCAAGTTTTTATACAAAACTAGCTGAGTACCCGCGCCTAGTGGCAGCGGTATCTAGTTTGGACCAAATTTCGACGGCGAATTATTTTTTCAACCGACTATTTATGTAGCGTAAGGGAATATTTTTTCGGCGGTGTAAATTTTTTGAAGACTTCCGGTTAAATCGATGTTCTAGTTTGATTTTCCGACAGTTTAGAGGTGATTGTCCAAGTTATTTTTATCGCCCCTGTCACCTTTTTCAAATGTGCACCGAGTTCACATGTTGTTCCTAAAGGTGGTAGCGAGAATTTAAACACGAAACATATTTTATGTAAAGGTCACTAAAATGAATCTCATAACAATCATTCAATTTTTCAAAGCGAGAAACAAAAATATTTTTTTTAATCAGATTTTGGTCGCTACAAATAGGTATGAAACTTGATTGATAATTTGGTTGCTACAAATAAGTTGTCCATTTTACTTTCTCCATTTTTTTTGGAGTTCTTTGATTCTAGGAACGTTTTACTTTCTTGGTTTAACTACTTTTACTTTGTTATTCTCACTCGCAATTTTTAAATTTTGAATTCACTTCCCTTACTCATTTAATCGAAATATTCTTTGGTTTGGCTACTAATTGTCTCGAGCCCAACATCTTTTAAATAAAAGTAATAAACAATCAATATTTTGTGTGCTTCTTTTGTTCATCCATGTATATAATTGAGGTTACATTGTTTAGCGATGATATTAGTTTTATACCGTGGTTTGAGAAAAACTATTTATTATACATATAGCTAAACAAAATATGAATGCTTATGGATTGATTATATTTAATAGTCATAGTTGTCGATCAAGTATATATATAGGTTTATGCTTTATTTTCTTGTATATCTTGTCATTATATACTTTTACTTTTGTTGTAGGTAGGTTGGTACAGTAAAAAAGAAACTATTACATCCTGTCAAGTGTATTCAGTACAAGTCACATGTAGTCCGAGAAAAAAAGATTCGATATTGTGTTGGATACAACAAAAGCAAACATTGCATAAAAAATATGCATTTAGTATCTCAAGATTATACTACCGATCCTACTATTCTCAATTTATAATTCAATAGGAACAAATTATACCAAGTATTCGAATAGCAAAAAAATTGTCTTAAAAAATGTAAATAAATAAAAAATTGCGAAAAATTATATGCACAGATCTAACTTTTTAAAATGAATAAATCACTATTGAAATTTTTAATTTCTAATTTTTTAAAATTTGGTTCAGATGTCTTCATAGCTGCGCACAATCATAGCCTAAATGACAATAAAAGGCACCCATAAAATATGTTTCATCCAAAACAATCTTACATGAAATGTCTCATACAAACTTATCAAGCCTCACAGATATTTATAAATGTTCATTAGTTTTCTAGAAAAATATACCGTTTTTTTTTAATCCGTATGAATATACCAAACATGTCCCACTACCAATTATCCATAACTATTACTAACGTCAATGATAGATCGAGCAGGAGGATTTTAAATCCACCGTTAATTAGAAAAAATAAACTATGTATTTAGAATAAAACCTTTAGATATATATATATATATATATATATATATATATATATATATATATAAAGAAGATGGATCTAGCACAAAACAACGAACATCCCACCATAAATATTTCAAACCACCAAACAACCTGTAATGAACTCTAGCACCCATTTCATTCATAAAAAGACCTCAAAGAAACATCAGTGGTCACCAAAACATTGATAACAAACAAAAGTGGCCTCAAATTATCATCCACCTTTTTTTCTTATTTACAAGAAACACCTTCAAATTTCAAATCTATGCAACATGCACAATACCAAAATATATTCCAATCACCAAAAAAATATATACACTGCTGAAACCAACCTTAAAATCTCCACCAAAATGATAGATTAGAACAAAACCACTGAGCGGACCACCAAAATGGTCGTGTTGGACAGCCAAAACCACCAACGAAACCACTGAAACCACCACCATTTCTTTCTAAAACCAACCAAAACCACCAACCTGGACTACCTAGCCAACCGAAACAACCAAAACCACCTAGAGGCGGTGGCTATTTTGGAATATGGCGGCAGAGAAAGTGGCGGCTGTAGGTGTTAGGTTAAGAAAGAAAAGGGTTTTGTTTAAAGAGAGAAAAGCAGGTTGTGTTTTATTTGGTGTGTGTTTAGGTGGGGAGGGTGGCTTTATATCCTTTAGGTTCATGGTTGCATTCTTTGGCTCTGGTTGTTTGAATCTTAAAAACTCTAGGCTTGGAGATAGGCTGGGGGATATCTCTCTTTTATAAAGTGTGTAAATTTATGTTCAGGATATGGCTTGGGTGTCTGAATCTTAATGTTATAGGTTTGGATATTGGTTGGGGATAGGGATAATGATTTCTAAATATATCCAACTTGCCACGTTTTACTATATAGTGTATGGAACTTTTAATTTTGCTATCTTGGGGTCTAAAGTGCCTAATCTTTGCTAACTTATGTACTAACGGGGTGATTAAGGGATTTGCCATTGTTTCTTGCCATGTTAGCATCCACGTCTGCTTCCAGCTTGGCAAATTGTTTTGTCCTTTTCCCTAACGTTGTTATTTCCCCCCAATTTAACCCCAAACCCTAACGATTAAATCAAACACAAATCACAAACACAAATCACAAACACAAATCAGAAACACGCACACAAATCACATACACAAACACAAATCACAAACATTGATCACTGCATAATGATTAAATCAAATCAGAGACACAAACACAAATCCAATATGGCTGATTATGCTCCAGGAACCAAAAGAGTGACACATAGGTACGTTACAACTCATTGTGGATGTGGACTTGCTATGACTGTCAAAACGGCATGGACAAAGGAGAATCCTGGGAAACGATTTATTTCTTGTCCCAAATTTGTAAGTCCCGATTTAATTTGTTAAGCCAATCATGTATTTTTGTTTATAATTTGTTAAGCCAATCCTGGACAAAGTTTTGTTTTGGTAATAAATGTTGATGAATATTTTTGGTTGTAATTTCAGGACAAGACTAAAAAGTGTGGGTTCTATGAATTTTTTGATGATGATCTACCTAGTGACTATTATAGGGAGTTGTTGTATGAAGAGCATCAAAAGGTCAAAAAAGGGCTACCAAGGAATGAAATGCAAGAGGACATTGATGTTCTAACAATGGAGAAGAATCAGTTGGTTCATGAGTTGAACTACACAAAGTCAAAATTGCAATTGTATAATAGGTTGTTTCTCATCTTGATTGGGATTATAATAATTTCTCTTGTATTTGGAATGGAATTGGGAAGCTGATTTAGGTTCTTTAACACTAGCAAGTTTAGGTTATAATTGTTGTAATGTATCCATTAGGATTATGTTGTACTTTGACTTTACAAAGTCAAAATTTTCTAATGCAATGAAAAATTTGCAATTTTGCATGGTATATACTTTTGCAATTGTGTTTCTCATGCTTAACATGCAATGGTAATGAATGGTAATTGCAATGCATCATATTATAGCATTGACTTTAGAAAGTCAGTTTTATTCCAACTTACCATGTGACACATAGGGCCAACATTCAACTAAGCCATAGGTTTTTTCCCCTTCCCCTTTGAACATGCTTTGGGGATTTTGGGAGACCATGTTTTGATACCATGATCCTTACAGAATGTAGCACTTGGAAGGCCTAAAACCTAAGCCCTAGCAGCAAATGCATCTTTTGCAGATGGTTCATTGGAAGATGGTTCTGTGACAGATGGTTCCTTGGCATGAAATGGAGCTTTTTTCCTCCTAGCATCCTCCTTAGTTAAGCCTGAGCTTACCCAACCTTCAGGGAAATAGTTTGCCCATGAATCCACATCTTCTGCAGAAGTTGAATTTGATTCACTATATGAAATGTATATGATTTCTGCATTCAACAAAAATAAAAAAGGTGAAACAAATTAAAACATTAAACAAAATTAAAAAAATTATGCAAAAATAATGAAATTGCACAACCTTTCTTGTTGGAACTCATGGTGTTTTGTTGTATGCTGCAACAGTCAATGTTGTAATGGTGCTTTGTTTTGGTAAGATATGTCTCCATTTTATAGGAGTAATAGGAATGGTAGGTATGTGGTTCAAGTCTCTAAAAATGGTCAAAGTAACTGACCAAAATTCAAGTCAGTTGTCTTTTACAAATAGGGTATATATTCTCTTTGTAAAAGTATATTGTAACTGACCATAATTGCAGGTTAGAAAAAAACAGTAAATTCATAGATAGTAGCATTGAACATAACCAAAGTAACATGTAAATGACCAAAGTAGTCAAAGTAACTTACGAACATACTTAATATGACTATCACAGTCATATTTCTGCATTAATATCAAGAGTTGACTGTTAAAAGTCAAATTACAAAGTCATTAATTCATACTTCAGTTAATTGCCCAGATGGAATACACAAAAGATGGCAATTATAAGTTAATTAGAATCCTAACATACTTAATTGCATACTTGCAAGTTTATGATTGCCAACAAATAGTACACAAAATATGGCAATCTAAAGACATAAAACTACTTAATCCAAATGCATTGCATTCTGCTGAGAGCTTCCTTCACCAGAAACCTTTTTTTTCAACTTATTTTGTAGCACTCTCTGACTTGGTACCCTCCTAGGAATCACAAATTCTCTTTGTTGATTTTGGTTGGATTGCTTGATTTGGTTGAGTTACTTGAATGACTTGGCTGGCTTGAGTTTGGATAACTTGACTTGCTTGATTTTCATTTGTTTGACTTCCCTGACTAGGTTGAGTAGACCACTTCCTTGACCTGCCCATTTCTCACCAAACCAATATGCAAACCCCCTGCTTGTTGGCTGATGTTGCCTTAAGGTCCTTCTTGCACCACTAGTTCCACTACTACCAGTTGCAAAATGAACTCCACCAACCTTTCTAAATGCACGTTGATGTTGTGGAGTGGGCATTCCTGGAATATCAGATCCCCTAACATCATTGGCAACACTGCCACCACTTCCACTACCACTTAATCCTATTTGACTAACATCCCCAACATTATGAGACACATTCTCTCAACAGTCATCCATCTAGCATACAACCTAAAACTACACTTAGGCACATCTTCTTTATTTTCACTAGGAAACCTAAATTGTTTTCTTTGTTTACCTTTCTCAGGGGCTTTTAACTTACCTAGTGGTCTTTGCCCACACACAGCAATGACCTTGTCTGTTGCACTCCTTTCATACCATATGGAATAGCCATTGGCCAAAGCATAGTTGGTCAAGGCTTCTTTCAACTGGGCTGCACTTTCAAACTTTAGTCCAACCTGTCAAGAATTTTATTGATTAAGATTCATAATATGGATCATGGTATACACAAATGAGGGTATAATTGAACAAGTAGGTTACCTTTGGGGCTTGCAACCTCCAATGTGTGCTTTCATCATGTGTAGGATATCTTTCTTCAGTAGCTTGTACACCCAAAAATGGGTCCTGTATGTTACCATCAGAATCCACTTCATTTATCTTCTTCAATAAGTCATCAATGAACTCATCATGCTCAACAAACACTTCATTTCTGTCACCACCCCTAGGTCTACTAGTACTAGGATTAGCAGCCATATCTGGAATTGGTGTAGCTCTTGTCTTTGCCCTATTTGCTTTCCTAGTTCTGTGCTCAATTAGTTCTTCTTCACAGGTACTCAAATAGTCAACAGACTTTTCTGAATAATCACTATCATCACTGTCACTATCGTCTAGCATACCATTATCCACATAATCACTATCATCAGAATCACTATCAATTGTAGATACATTTGTTGTTGCCATAGCTAAATCAGTATCACTACTAGCAATTGCCTTACCCTTATCACTAACACTAGCCAAACCCTTACCCTTTTTACTTTGACTTGACATACCCTTAACCTTATCACTAGCACTAACAATGCCTACATCTTCTTCAGCCTCATGCTCAGCCCAACACACCATTTCTTCTTCACTAAATTCATTACAATATCTTTTCTTGTCTACTGCTCTATACTCAGAGGTAGGTGTACCAGGGTCAGGCATAGCTAAGTACTTGGTAAAGTAAATGTTGGTGTGGTCTACATACACTTCCAATTTCCCAAACAACCTGGCTAGATCATACATCCTATTGCATTCCCAATCACAATCTAATTTCACTAAACCGTTATCCAACTCATTATGTGGCATTTTATAGTATAGACCAAATATATGTGCACACTCAGTATACCTTTTCACAAGTTCTGTCAATTCCTTAAGAAAAAGCCTAGCAATATACGCGTGCAAAATAACTCCATCCTCATACCTTAAAGGGTCTTCCTTGAAAATGCCATCATTCCATACATCTAACTCAATACCATTGGGTCCAGGTATCTAGGGTTTATTGAAATTGTAGATCAATCAAATTAACTAATTGTTGCAATAAGTTTACATACCTTAGAGACGAATCAAATAAAAAAAAAAACAATTGTTGATTATAGCATTAATCGTTGGTTAGGGTTCATGGATTTGGTAAAGTATGTGTGTGAGCGTGTCTGAATTGGTAAAGTGGTTTGGTAGATTTGTGATGGGATAAAAGGTTTTTGTTATAAAAAATTGGGGTATAACGGAAAACAGGTCAACATAGCGGTATTATTATTGAAACAAACGGAGTCAACAAGGTCCAACTTGCCAACTCAGCTAATCTCTTTACCATGTACGATGAGTACATAAGTTAGCAAAGATTAGGTACTTTAGACCCCAAGATAGCAAAACTAAAAGTTCCATACACTATATAGTAAAACGTGGCAAGTTGGATACATTTAGAAATCATTATCCCTTGGGGATATTGGTGTTTTATAAGGGAGTATAGATAAACCCACTCAACCCCCCACCCACCAAAACCATAAAATAAAATTGCCAATACATGTGTATTTGTGGGGTGTCTTACCTTGACACTTGGTTAGACCCTTGTTGCATGCACACATACTATATAATACACACAAATCCTCACTTTTGTTGTTTATATCACCATCACCACTAACTTATCTCTCCTTCTCTTGACACCAACGACCCAAAACAGTAAAAATAAAGATATTTCATCAATCATTTTACTAATATACTGATCTTGGATTAAAGATATTGAAGGCCTAGTCTTGTTCTTGGTTTATTACACTCAAAACATCATCAAATCTCATCATTTCTTGATTTCTTTGGGAAGTTGTTCCAAGTTTTGATCAAGATGGTTTAGGGACTGTAATTTTAAGATATTTTCATGGGTAAATCAAGGGTATAAGTTGGGTAAAAGATTTGAAAGAAAGGGTGCAAGGGTTATTGGTAAAATCATAGGTTTTGTGGTCCATTGTTCTTGATTTTCTTGTTCTTCAAATATTGTAAGGAAACCAATCACTCCCTTTTCATTTCATTTTCATTTTCATTTTTGTAACTTTATTATATCTTGATGTATTTGAATATTATATAAGTTATTATGCTTGGTTAGGCTTGTTACATAGGTTAGTTCACTATAAAATCACTAAGGGACTAGACATGCAACAGTTGTTTCAGGGGTAAAAACGTAATAAACTGATTTTATCAGTGAACATTAGGAATAAACTAAAAATATGGTGTTGTAGGCCTATGTCTTGTGGTCATTTTGACGAGTATTTCATCGAATAACTCATTACGATGATTAAACTGGAAATATTTTCGTGAAACATGTCATAATCTGAGTACCAGATTTATAACCTATGAAACTTGTTTCTCTGGACATAACCAATAGTTTCTCAAAACATAAAAGTTTTAGATAACATCTCAACTTTAACTTGGCCACAAACGTCGAATTAATTGGACTTGTAGAACTCTAGATATCGCAACTTTAGTGGGACTGTTGTGATGTTAATAAAAATCAGAACTGGATAGTAAGGGTAAATGGGTAATTTACTACTGTTAAGTAATTTTTGACTTAGTGGGGCTCACAGATGAATACCTTTCCGGGGATATAAAGAACTTAAATTTTTGACTTACGGTTTACATGTAACGGATTTTCTAAGTTGCGCAAATTTTAAAAATGTTAACAGCTTTGACTCTTTAAGTATAAAGGATTCAAAAACTCATATTACTATATCTCTAAAACTTAATTTTGAACACTTGATATATTTATAGGAATTATGTACCAAGCGTAGGTAAGGTAATAACTTGTATATAACTGAGCTACATCAATGTTTATTTTCTAAAACCTAAGACAATCGTATATCTATTTAGGTTCATCGTAGAGCTTCGCGGCTAATTTTCATCCGTTTCTTGTTTCATATCACTTCCTTTGTTCATGGTGAGTTTATAGCCTCGCCTTTACTTACTTAAATGTTTTATAAACCTCGCGAGGGGGATACATGCTACTTTTTACAAACTGAATACGAGTAGTTTTTGGTATGCTTGACCTGTTTATATGATTATAGATATTGAATGCTTCTTGCCAATTAAGTCCCCACCATGAACCGTTAATTCCGTAGGGAAACGCTAGTATTATGAATATGCATATTAGGCTTGGCGGGCTTGACCGGGTGAGTAGCGCCTCACACATAACGGTCACATAATATTGAGAGTATGGGGTAAATGGCAATTTTTACCTTCTCGGGGCACAAAAACTATGTCAAGGTTCGGTTTCATAAACTCAATACTATAATCTGATAACCTGACAAGTAATGATCATGCTTATCGCCCGATGAATAATACTTGTATTCAACTTATTACTTATTAAACTCTACGAATTCACTCAACATTATTGTTGACTTTTATCATGTTTATCTCAGGTCCGTAAGTGACTTCAGCTTGGATGGGCGGCGCATGAAATAAATATCATCAAGATGACTCATGTTTAAATAAAAATTCTCATTCGATAATGTTTCAAACTTTTAAACTTTTGTAACTTCGGATTGTGTTTAAAAACTTTTGGGACCTTTGTTAACTCTGGTAATTTATCGAATGTGAAAGTTTAAAAACGACTTTGTTTTGAAGTTGTTTACTATATTTGTACAATGTGACTAATGTATAGCACCCCATGTCTGTAACACCCCCAAAATACCGCAGCGGAAGACTGTGTCATAGGGGTGCTACTTCATAATACAAAGTACAAGGTATAGAAAACGAACTCTAAATGAGACGTTTTGAAAAGTTACCATTCGATTAATAAATTCCGAGTTACAAACTTGAGTTCCATAATACAATACATAAGAGTTTTAAAACATATCGAATGGTAAAGATAAAAGCATAAGTCTTCAAAACATGCCAAGCGACTCTATGCTCCATGCAACAACTATCACCTTAAAGACCTGAGATAAACGTGCTAAAGTGTCAACACAATGGTTGGTGAGTTCATAGAGTTTGTCTTAAAATAGTTGAAAAGCCTTAAAGAATGTTCACACAGCAAAGGCATTGAGAATCCACTCAGTTGCAAGTCCCGCCATAAGAGACTTGCAACCTGTGTGTTCACAACCCACTGCTAATATATATGGTATAATAAAGACATGTATAAGTTCATCAAAACAGTTTAGCAATTAGTTGTGAGTCTACACTTCATCTCCGAAGACCTCACGTTTATGATGTATCCAACATTCGCAAATGTTAGGATGTATCAATAGCCTCAATGGTCATCCAACAACTTAATTTGGAGCCATCGGAAGTCTCAATGGTCATCCAGCAACTTAATCTGGAGCCACTGGAAGTCTCACAATTAAATATAACGCAATCATGTAGATATGAAATCAAGTATAATGCGATCAAGTATAAGACAATCAAGTGTAACACAATCAAGTATAAACAATCAAGTATAAATGTTTTGAGTATTTGTACAAGTAAGCAAGTAGTTGAGCATGTATCCCCCCCAAGAGTTAAAACAAGTATGAAAAGAGTAGGGGCTATGACTCACCTTAAGCTTAAGTGATGTGAAATCAAAGTGGTAGTCGAATCGTGAAAGTCTCTAAGAGCAGCCTATAATAGAACGTCGTGACTTAGGTTTGGAGTAACGTCTAAGAATACGAAGAATTGCCTATATATGTCTTGCATAATGTTCATGATGTAGTACTTAGTATATAGTGTAAATCTTTGAATATAAATGGTTTATGAAACATGTATAGGTTGTATATCTCTTACTACCGTTCGGGCCGACATAATTCAGAAGTCATGGAGTAAACGTTCGAGGAGCCAGGACACTTTAATTCGTAAATCCACAACTCATCTCGACGGCTTACTTAATGAACTCCTCACATGAGGCTCCCTACTATTGTAGTATTTGATAACAAATGTATAAGTTTTGATCCGAAAAGTTTACATGTCCAATATTTGAATAAACTTAGGAAAGTCTATTTGTACATGAAGATTGTTATTAGGGTAAGTTTATTATAACTTGTATCTCATGGTACTTTAGGTGGAGTAGATCCAAATTGTTTGTTCAAGTTATCATCAACTCCTTGTTTCATGTTTTCGCCTAAGTAAGTTTATATGGTCATTTAGTCATGGCTTCGCTGTGACCTTGGTCATTTTTCCATATTCTTGAGACTCAACCTTGGCTTTAGCCATGGTTTTGGTCTTGGCTTTAGGTCATTAGACCTCTTGGTCTTAGTAAATCATAACTATAATATAGTGACTTTGGTCTAAAATGGGCTGTTAAGAATTTGAAGAAAATTATCACTCAGAAAGCGTTTTCAGGGCTCGAGCTTCTTTACTCCTGAACAAAAATGTCGTTCCGGACAACTTTCGTGTTTTAACTTTTTGATGAATCGGACAAGAAGGGTGACTTTCAAAATCAAAATTTGATCAGAATGCTATTTAGGCAGTTTTGCCGTTTTGGTTTCGCTAACTTCTTATGGCCATAACTTTTGACTCGGGTACTCGTTTTGGGTGATTCAAATTGCTATGTTTTCCTTGTTAAGTCCTCTTTAACAGTAAGTAAGTGTCAAATATCAAAGTTATATTATTTTGGTCGTGGTTCTCCATAAAAATCACTAGTTTGCTTGTTCACTTGTCATAAGTTAACATATGTATACCAATACTTGTTTTATCCATTTTTAAACATCATGAACACAATAACAAGACAATATATAGTAAGAATGAAATATAGATAGCATGAAAATGATAATTAAGCAAGAAAGTATGTTAGGGTTTGCTTACAACTTGAGGCTTTCTAAAAGAAAGGTAAGTAACTAGTAAGGTACGGACTTTGATAGACTTAAGCTTCACCCTTTGCAATCTATGGTAAACCGAGGTTATTTGAAGATTATAACGACGCCTTCTTGAAGTCCAAAGCTATTTGAAGATTATAACGACGTCTTTTTGGAGACTTTAATGTTATAACAACTTTTCTTAGAAAATTTCCAAGATTGAAGATCAAACACTAGTTTTCTTTCAAAAACTAGTTAACTTTCTTACAAAATATAAGAAAAGTGCCTTAGGTTTTAGGACTTGAAGGTTATAAGAAGGTGTGGTGCAAGTTTTATATGTGTTTTAGCTTGGTATTTATAGGGTAGGAAAAATAGTTCACCATATATTGGGTTAGAAATTAACCATGGTTAGTTTTAGACACTTGTAACTATCCTAGAGATCAATGGTTAAGATTTAACCACCCATGGTGACTCCCCCCCCCCATATTGGCGGTTCAAGGAGGATAAGGTGACTAGATGATGACTCTTGGTGCTATCTTGCTTAGTTTGTGCATTTTTGACTCCGTAAAAAGCTAACCGTAAATGATTAAGCCTCAAAACGTAAAACCGGGTATCGTAAAAATATGAAACTTGAAAGTATTGTTAAACATGTCAATATAGTCCATAATAAAATATAAAATGAGTGGTAGGTTCTATCGGGTGCTAAAACCTGGAAACACGGGTCTAAAACGCGTAATTCGCGTAAAACGCTGAACTGGAAAACGTAAAATTCCAAAACTTTTGGAATTGTCATAAAATGATAGAAAATCATATTTCTATTGTTTATAATGGTTTATGGATATATCGGGATGCTGGAAGGACGTTTAAACCTAAAAGTAAATCTCGGACACGGCTTTGTGATTTTTGTAGAAATGATCCGGCGAGCGTCAAACTCTCGGATTATCGTTAAAATAATTTAACTTACGAGAATATGAAATAAAAATTTCTGAGATGAATAGTGAAAAGTGAATAGTAAAAAGTGAATAGTGAAATTTTCGGGAATAAAAGTTAACCTGAAATTGCGAATTGTTACAGTCTCTACCCCTTAAGGAAACTTCGTCCCGAAGTTTAGTGTGTCTAGGTCTCTTATCTTAATAACGGCATAATAAAGCTAGATTTTGAACTAGAATAGAATAATATGGTAGGATAAGGTACGTACCCGTTACGCATTGCGGGCTTCCTTAGCACCCAAATAGTATGTTCGACCCCGAGGTGGACTAACATTGTATTCACGGTTTGGGTTATTTTCTTCAAGCATTACGGCTAGAGTTGGGTTATCTAGCACTTGTCTCTGTGCCCTATTTAACTTAGGACAAGTATCTCGGAAGTGGTTTGGGCTGTTGCACTCAAAGCATGTCTTTTGGTTGTTTCTTATATTGCCTGCATTCACCGGTGCTACTTGCCTTGCCGTTGCTTTACACTGATTTGTAAAATGGCTCTTCTGATTGCAATTAGTACACATTCGACAGGGCTCAGACCTCTGATGATGATAAGCACATTTATTACACTTAGGATGTGGACCTTCATACTTTCCCTGATCATAAACTGTTGCCGCAAATCCTCTTGCTCTCTTATTATCAACCATTGTACCCTTTTGCTCGCCTGATTCACCTACTCCCTTCCTTTTATCACTAATCTTCAAAGTTCCATTCCTAACCATCTCATCTGTTAGGGTCCCTGCTCTCAATATTGCACTCTGAATTGTGGGAGGTTCGGTTGTTTTCACCATCCCACGAATCTCGAGAACAAGGCCATAAATGTACCTCTCAATCCTCTTGGATTCAGGGGTAACCAGATGAGGAACTAGTTTAGCTAGTTCATGAAACCGATCTGTGTAGGTTGCATGACCAGCCCCTACCATAGAGTGATGCCAAAACTCGTCCTCTAGTTTTTGCATTTCATTAACCGGGCAGTACTCTTCCTTCAGTAGTCCCTTAAAGTCGTCCCATGTCATGCCTACAGCTGCTTCTCTAGTCCTTGCTTGAATCTGCATGTTCCACCATGTCAATGCCTTTTCTGATAGCAAGCATGCAGAATATTTCACTCTCTGGTGGATTGCACAGTTACTGATGTCAATCACTGACTCCATCTTCTCGACCCATCTTGTATATGCCAATGCACCTCCTTTACCATTAAATTCAATTGGCTTGCATGACGTAAATTCCTTATACGTACATCCAGTCCTATGGTTGTTGTTGTTGTTGTTGTTGTTGTGGTTGTTGTTGTTATTCCTTCCTCCATCATTTGTAGCGTCATTTATGCTTCCGTGGTTTCCCGAATTGTTCATGTGATTGCCAACTTGTGTGACTATAGTGGGAAGTAGGTTTTGAAGTTGTTGGGTAATAATTGTGGAGACATCTGGATTTCCACCAGCGTTACTAGGGTTACTAGTGTCGTGAGCATCTCCTCTACCTCCACGTCCACCAGTTCTTCCACTATCATTACTAGGGTTACTAGTGTCATGAGCAGCTCCTCTACCTCCACGACCACCAGTTCTTCCACCTCTTGGTGTTGCACCACCTCGGCTAGTGCTACGAGTTACTCTCTTTGGTGCCATGATATCTACAAGGAGGGACATTTTGTCGACGTCAGATATGAGGTGATATTCCTAGACTACTTTAGTCTTAAATCTTGTCAATTTTGAGTCAATCGTTGATTAATGTAAGCATGGTCACATATGTCTACGTGAGTCGTGACGCATTTATAATTATGTTGGCCACCATAATTATAATTGCTTCCTTTCACACGTATACATATTTACCAGGCACACATAACACAACAATTGGTACTACATAATTGGGTAGACTTTCTATCATCTGCTCTTAAGTTGTGAAAGGGTAACATAGTCTGGGTATCTAGAGAAGGTGATATGACGAAATGGACTAGTCGCGCTTGTAGAAAGGTTTGAGTGTCGTACTAGGACATATGAACCACTTCTAGGTATTAGAATCATATAAAGTAAGTATAAGGCAAATCATCAAATCTCTACAGGAAACTAATAACCTTTATTTAACTTAATCTTATGTCTTATCAAACAAGAACTGTCACAAGATTAAGTTAATTAAACAATTATTACTTAGCTCTAAATTTTTGATGACTTGACTATTGTCTGGGGTTTCTCCTAAACAAACAATTAGCAATAAGCATATGCGCATGAAGTGTGTGTAAGGCAAAATAAGGAGAAGAGTCTTAATGTTTATATCAGTTATAGTCTAGGTAGTATATGCAACCTAGTTCTCTATAACCAAGGCTCTGGTACCAATCTGTAACACCCCCAAAATACCGCAGCGAAAGACTGTGTCATAGGGGTGCTACTTCATAATACAAAGTACAAGGTATAGAAAACGAACTCTAAATGAGACGTTTTGAAAAGTTACCATTCGATTAATAAATTCCGAGTTACAAACTTGAGTTCCATAATACAATACATAAGAGTTTTAAAACATATCGAATGGTAAAGATAAAAGCATAAGTCTTCAAAACATGCCAAGCGACTCTATGCTCCATGCAACAGCTATCACCTTAAAGACCTGAGATAAACGTGCTAAAGTGTCAACACAATGGTTGGTGAGTTCATAGAGTTTGTCTTAAAATAGTTGAAAAGCCTTAAAGAATAATGTATAGCACCCCATGTCTGTAACACCCCCAAAATACCGCAGCGGAAGACTGTGTCATAGGGGTGCTACTTCATAATGCAAAGTACAAGGTATAGAAAACGAACTCTAAATGAGACGTTTTGAAAAGTTACCATTCGATTAATAAATTCCGAGTTACAAACTTGAGTTCCATAATACAATACATAAGACTTTTAAAACATATCGAATGGTAAAAATAAAAGCATAAGTCTTCAAAACATGCCAAGCGACTCTATGCTCCATGCAACAGCTATCACCTTAAAGACCTGAGATAAACATGCTAAAGTGTCAACACAATGGTTGGTGAGTTCATAGAGTTTGTCTTAAAATAGTTGAAAAGCCTTAAAGAATGTTCACACAGCAAAGGCATTGAGAATCCACTCAGTTGCAAGTCCCGCCATAAGAGACTTGCAACCTGTGTGTTTACAACCCACTGCTAATATATATGGTACAATAAAGACATGTATAAGTTCATCAAAACAGTTTAGCAATTAGTCGTGAGTCTACACTTCATCTCCGAAGACCTCACGTTTATGATGTATCCAACATTCGCAAATGTTAGGATGTATCAATAGCCTCAATGGTCATCCAACAACTTAATTTGGAGCCATCGGAAGTCTCAATGGTCATCCAGCAACTTAATCTGGAGCCACTGGAAGTCTCACAATTAAATATAACGCAATCATGTAGATATGAAATCAAGTATAATGCGATCAAGTATAAGACAATCAAGTGTAACACAATCAAGTATAAACAATCAAGTATAAATGTTTTGAGTATTTGTACAAGTAAGCAAGTAGTTGAGCTTGTATCCCCCCCAAGAGTTAAAACAAGTATGAAAAGAGTAGGGGCTATGACTCACCTTAAGCTTAAGTGATGTGAAATCAAAGTGGTAGTCGAATCGTGAAAGTCTCTGAGAGCAGCCTATAATAGAACATTGCGACTTAGGTTTGGAGTAACGTCTAAGAATACGAAGAATTGCCTATATATGTCTTGCATAATGTTCATGATGTAGTACTTAGTATATAGCGTAAATCTTTGAATATAAATGGTTTATGAAACATGTATAGGTTGTATATCTCTTACTACCGTTCGGGCCGACATAATTCAGAAGTCATGGAGTAAACGTTCGAGGAGCCAGGACACTTTAATTCGTAAATCCACAACTCATCTCGACGGCTTACTTAATGAACTCCTCACATGAGGCTCCCTACTATTGTAGTATTTGATAACAAATGTATAAGTTTTGATCCGAAAAGTTTACATGTCCAATATTTGAATAAACTTAGGAAAGTCTATTTGTACATTGTGGACGTATGGTCCGGACTGGGCCAGGAATGGGCCAGGCCCGGGTAGCCAGCGGCCCACTTTACGCATTTTGTGGATGTATGGTCCGGACTGGGCCAGGAATGGGCCAGGCCCGGGTAGCCAGCGGCCCACTCTACGCGTTAACCCTAATCCGTATCCTATAAATACATGGCTGGGGTCTCATTCATGAACAGATTACAATACGACCAAACAGGTTATCCTAAACCTAATAGCTCATATATGCTCCGCGCATCACATACTAACTTGACCGTCGGAGGTGGATCCCGGGGCTACGGCCTCGGGTCCACTCCTAACGGGTTTTCTTTGTTGTACAGGTCTACTCAGGGCTTATGAAGACGACTAACGGCCCAAGGAGAGTCGTTGAATAAGTCCGCGCCAGATTATGTATCAACAAGTTGGCGCCATCCGTGGGACATGGCTACGACAAGTGTTGTGCTCTCACCGGACTAGAACGCAACCGTCGTCGCATCGATTTAATTATGCGGTAACTTTATTCTTCGTATGCAATACACGAATAAAAAATAATAAAAACTGCATGTTGAATCTAGTTACCATTAAACGATTGAAATTCGTAATTTTTGGTCAACATATACGGCTGGCTTTCAAAGATATTTGATTCAGTTTTGTTACCCTCGTACAGTCGTACGCAATATATATATACATATATATAACAAAGACTTGCATAAAACTTGCATCTTTTATTATACGATCGCTTTTTACGATCTCTTTTATTATACGATCGATTTAAAATCTCGTAATATCTTTTTAAAATTCGGAAAGTTATATCCGATATTATTGTACATATCTTTTTGGTACATACCTTTTAAAATTGACAAGATTTGATATCTTTTAAAGATTACAAAGATTTTACATAAATCTTTTACCTTGATAAACACGATTTTATCTATCGCTACGAGCGCATTAAATCCGCACGATCGGATCTATTTTATCTTTTAGCCGCGAAACAGCGCAGTGATGATAAATCTACCCGCGTTCGAACATACGTTAGGAAATCTTCGCAGATTGGCGACACGATCGCACTGTCACGTACAGGCACCACGATGCTAGTCATTCGCCATGAGCGCTTTGTCACTGTTACATACATGCACTGGACGTAAGCCGTGGTCAACTGCGAATATCCACAAAACGTTAGAGTCCATGCGGTCACGATAAATCTATCTGCGTCTGTGCGTGCACGATAAATCTATTACTCGCGGTCATGGTACATCCATCCACGCCATTATTTTTATTATCATAATAATAAATAAAAATCAATTCATCGCCATGCGCGCACTGTTTTTATTATTAGCTACGTGCTATTTCTTTTATATAGTTTGTAAAACCTCACGATAGGTGTACTTTATACTATTACTTCTCTTATGTGTTCATTATATATGCTATGTGCTATATTTTTGCTACGCGCTAATCTTTTACTTCATTAGATTTTCTATGTCGCGATTCGCGGCATATATTTTTAATATTTGCATTGAGTATTTTTCAGGATTTGAATACTTAAATTTAATGCTCCTACACGAGTAGCACCATCAAACTTGGGGGGCTACCAGGGTATATAATACCACTGTTGGCGCACGCGTCACGCAGGTATATTAGGAAGCAAATCGTACGTAAGAGGTACTGCAGGCCCGGTACAAAGACGGATTTAAATATTCGCACCATCTTGCCGCAGGGGAGACGTCCTCTATCGGTTGTAAAGACGCGCAAACAGCGCGCACCTCTGCGCACTGCGCATACATTCTTGTTGCGTACTGCACACATATTTGTTGTGTACTGCACACATCTTTGTTGCGTACTGCACGCATCTTTGTTGCGGACAACGCACATCCTTGTCGCGGACAACGCGCACTTCTGCCACAGAAGCACGTCTTCTGTCGCATAATGTTGCATCACTACTGGTATAAAAGGTACGTCCTTACCCAGGATACAGCATAGGAATCCACCTTCGCCACGGACACTTTCACCATTGTGAGACAATCACAATCGCAATCCCAGTGCGCATTGTCGCATATGGACTGCGCAGTATGATTCGTCCCTTACGCGCATAAACCAAGTGCGCACCGTTGCATTTGGTTGATTGAGCCTACGCAGCCATAAACAGAACTTAAGTTTAGCATAACATAGCCGTGCGCTATGTCATACTAAACTCGGGGGCTTGTGGACGTATGGTCCGGACTGGGCCAGGAATGGGCCAGGCCCGGGTAGCCAGCGGCCCACTTTACGCATTTTGTGGATGTATGGTCCGGACTGGGCCAGGAATGGGCCAGGCCCGGGTAGCCAGCGGCCCACTCTACGCGTTAACCCTAATCCGTATCCTATAAATACATGGCTGGGGTCTCATTCATGAACAGATTACAATACGACCAAACAGGTTATCCTAAACCTAATAGCTCATATATGCTCCGCGCATCACATACTAACTTGACCGTCGGAGGTGGATCCCGGGGCTACGGCCTCGGGTCCACTCCTAACGGGTTTTCTTTGTTGTACAGGTCTACTCAGGGCTTATGAAGACGACTAACGGCCCAAGGAGAGTCGTTGAATAAGTCCGCGCCAGATTATGTATCAACAAGTTGGCGCCATCCGTGGGACATGGCTACGACAAGTGTTGTGCTCTCACCGGACTAGAACGCAACCGTCGTCGCATCGATTTAATTATGCGGTAACTTTATTCTTCGTATGCAATACACGAATAAAAAATAATAAAAACTGCATGTTGAATCTAGTTACCATTAAACGATTGAAATTCGTAATTTTTGGTCAACATATACGGCTGGCTTTCAAAGATATTTGATTCAGTTTTGTTACCCTCGTACAGTCGTACGCAATATATATATACATATATATAACAAAGACTTGCATAAAACTTGCATCTTTTATTATACGATCGCTTTTTACGATCTCTTTTATTATACGATCGATTTAAAATCTCGTAATATCTTTTTAAAATTCGGAAAGTTATATCCGATATTATTGTACATATCTTTTTGGTACATACCTTTTAAAATCGACAAGATTTGATATCTTTTAAAGATTACAAAGATTTTACATAAATCTTTTACCTTGATAAACACGATTTTATCTATCGCTACGAGCGCATTAAATCCGCACGATCGGATCTATTTTATCTTTTAGCCGCGAAACAGCGCAGTGATGATAAATCTACCCGCGTTCGAACATACGTTAGGAAATCTTCGCAGATTGGCGACACGATCGCACTGTCACGTACAGGCACCACGATGCTAGTCATTCGCCATGAGCGCTTTGTCACTGTTACATACATGCACTGGACGTAAGCCGTGGTCAACTGCGAATATCCACAAAACGTTAGAGTCCATGCGGTCACGATAAATCTATCTGCGTCTGTGCGTGCACGATAAATCTATTACTCGCGGTCATGGTACATCCATCCACGCCATTATTTTTATTATCATAATAATAAATAAAAATCAATTCATCGCCATGCGCGCACTGTTTTTATTATTAGCTACGTGCTATTTCTTTTATATAGTTTGTAAAACCTCACGATAGGTGTACTTTATACTATTACTTCTCTTATGTGTTCATTATATATGCTATGTGCTATATTTTTGCTACGCGCTAATCTTTTACTTCATTAGATTTTCTATGTCGCGATTCGCGGCATATATTTTTAATATTTGCATTGAGTATTTTTCAGGATTTGAATACTTAAATTTAATGCTCCTACACGAGTAGCACCATCAAACTTGGGGGGCTACCAGGGTATATAATACCACTGTTGGCGCACGCGTCACGCAGGTATATTAGGAAGCAAATCGTACGTAAGAGGTACTGCAGGCCCGGTACAAAGACGGATTTAAATATTCGCACCATCTTGCCGCAGGGGAGACGTCCTCTATCGGTTGTAAAGACGCGCAAACAGCGCGCACCTCTGCGCACTGCGCATACATTCTTGTTGCGTACTGCACACATATTTGTTGTGTACTGCACACATCTTTGTTGCGTACTGCACGCATCTTTGTTGCGGACAACGCACATCCTTGTCGCGGACAACGCGCACTTCTGCCACAGAAGCACGTCTTCTGTCGCATAATGTTGCATCACTACTGGTATAAAAGGTACGTCCTTACCCAGGATACAGCATAGGAATCCACCTTCGCCACGGACACTTTCACCATTGTGAGACAATCACAATCGCAATCCCAGTGCGCATTGTCGCATATGGACTGCGCAGTATGATTCGTCCCTTACGCGCATAAACCAAGTGCGCACCGTTGCATTTGGTTGATTGAGCCTACGCAGCCATAAACAGAACTTAAGTTTAGCATAACATAGCCGTGCGCTATGTCATACTAAACTCGGGGGCTTGTGGACGTATGGTCCGGACTGGGCCAGGAATGGGCCAGGCCCGGGTAGCCAGCGGCCCACTTTACGCATTTTGTGGATGTATGGTCCGGACTGGGCCAGGAATGGGCCAGGCCCGGGTAGCCAGCGGCCCACTCTACGCGTTAACCCTAATCCGTATCCTATAAATACATGGCTGGGGTCTCATTCATGAACAGATTACAATACGACCAAACAGGTTATCCTAAACCTAATAGCTCATATATGCTCCGCGCATCACATACTAACTTGACCGTCGGAGGTGGATCCCGGGGCTACGGCCTCGGGTCCACTCCTAACGGGTTTTCTTTGTTGTACAGGTCTACTCAGGGCTTATGAAGACGACTAACGGCCCAAGGAGAGTCGTTGAATAAGTCCGCGCCAGATTATGTATCAACATACATGAAGATTGTTATTAGGGTAAGTTTATTATAACTTGTGTCTCATGGTACTTTAGGTGGAGTAGATCCAAATTGTTTGTTCAAGTTATCGTCAACTCCTTGTTTCATGTTTTCGCCTAAGTAAGTTTATATGGTCATTTAGTCATGGCTTCGCCGTGACCTTGGTCATTTTTCCATGGTCTTGAGACTCAACCTTGGCTTTAGCCATGGTTGTGGTCTTGGCTTTAGGTCATTAGACCTCTTGGTCTTAGTAAATCATAACTATAATATAGTGACTTTGGTCTAAAATGGGCTGTTAAGAATTTGAAGAAAATTATCACTCGGAAAGCGTTTTCAGGGCTCGAGCTTCTTCATTCCTGAACGAAAACGTCGTTCCGGACAACTTTCGTGTTTTAACTTTTTGATGAATCGGACTAGAAGGGTGACTTTTGAAAATCAAAATTTGATCAGAATGCTATTTAGGCAGTTTTGCCGTTTTGGTTTCGCTAACTTCTTATGGCCATAACTTTTGACTCGGGTACTCATTTTGGGTGATTCAAATTGCTATGTTTTCCTTGTTAAGTCCTCTTTAACAGTAAGTAAGTGTCAAATATCAAAGTTATACTATTTTGGTCGTGGTTCTCCATAAAAATCACTAGTTTGCTTGTTCACTTGTCATAAGTTAACATATGTATACCAATACTTGTTTTATCCATTTTTAAACATCATGAACACAATAACAAGACAATATATAGTAAGAATGAAATATAAATAGCATGAAAATGATAATTAAGCAAGAAAGTATGTTAGGGTTTGCTTACAACTTGAGGCTTTCTAAAAGAAAGGTAAGTAACTAGTAAGGTACGGACTTTGATAGACTTAGGCTTCACCCTTTGCAATCTATGATAAACCGAGGTTATTTGAAGATTATAACGACGCCTTCTTGAAGTCCAAAGCTATTTGAAGATTATAACGACGTCTTTTTGGAGACTTTAAAGTTATAACAACTTTTCTTAGAAAATTTCCAAGATTGAAGATCAAACACTAGTTTTCTTTCAAAAACTAGTTAACTTTCTTACAAAATATAAGAAAAGTGCCTTAGGTTTTAGGACTTGAAGGTTATAAGAAGGTGTGGTGCAAGTTTTATATGTGTTTTAGATTGGTATTTATAGGGTAGGAAAAATAGTTAACCATATATTGGGTTAGAAATTAACCATGGTTAGTTTTAGACACTTGTAACTATCCTAGAGATCAATGGTTAAGATTTAACCACCCATGGTGACTCCCCCCCCCATATTGGCGGTTCAAGGAGGATAAGGTGACTAGATGATGACTCTTGGTGCTATCTTGCTTAGTTTGTGCATTTTTGACTCCGTAAAAAGCTAACCGTAAATGATTAAGCCTCAAAACGTAAAACCGGGTATCGTAAAAATATGAAACTTGAAAGTATTGTTAAACATGTCAATATAGTCCATAATAAAATATAAAATGAGTGGTATGTTCTATCGGGTGCTAAAACCCTGCTAAAAACTGGAAACACGGGTCTAAAACGCGTAATTCGCGTAAAACGCTGAACTGGAAAACGTAAAATTCCAAAACTTTTGGAATTGTCATAAAATGATAGAAAATCATATTTCTATTGTTTATAATGTTTTATGGATATATCGGGATGCTGGAAGGACGTTTAAACCTAAAAGTAAATCTCGGACACGGCTTTGTGATTTTTGCAGAAATGATCCGGCGAGCGTCAAACTCTCGGATTATCATTAAAATAGTTTAACTTACAAGAATATGAAATAAAAATTTCTGAGATGAATAGTGAAAAGTGAATAGTAAAAGTGAATAGTAAAAAGTGAATAGTGAAATTTTCGGGAATAAAAGTTAACCTGAAATTGCGAATTGTTACAATGTCCCTTTCCGCTGCGATCCTAAAATGGGGGTGTTATGGTAGGCTATTTGAAGTGACCACTGAAGAAGCAAACCCGATATACTAAACTTGAAGCTGAAGTAAAATTCCCCATTGTGGTGACTTAATCTTGCACTAATGTTGGAAGAAAGGTGTAGATAATTAATGCTCCAAGCAAATATCTAAGTACTCAATGCTCAATCAAAGTATGAGACATTAACACCTCTTGTGATTATCCACAACGTCATCTGCGTGTGACACTGAGTACTACAACGTAACTCCTTAAAGTGATAGTTAACCAGGTCTTCAATCATCCACCCCGACTGCTGGTAACTAGATAAACCAAGTCTTCAACTGAAATCTTAATCACGAGCAAGTTATCATTGAAAGCTATGCATCCAACCAACCTCGACTTCAAGATAAAATAAAATTGCGCCATTATGAAAGTCAACTTCAATCTCAAATAAGGGATACCAAATAAACTCCGTGATCATTCGACATTCCATGTCTAAATTCTTAGCCGGCATTTTCCTTTATGATCTTGTGGATGATTTACAGAGTGCACATTGGAGGGAACAACAATCCGTGAAGAAAGAGATTCTTCAGAACCTGGTTTTAGGAAAGGAATACCATAGGACAGATCATTATTCATGTGTGTAGCTTCAATATCATAATAGTCATCATCAACACCTTGAGTAATAACTGGAGATTGGGTTACATGAGTAGTCTGAGTAATACTTCTAGATGGTGCATCTTGATCAATGGAGATTGAAGAAGGTGAACCAGTTGAGTCAGTAGGAACCGGAGCAAGAGCTTCAAGAACTAGATGATCAACATTCATTAAGGCTTGGAAGTATTCATCAAACATAAATCCCAGTCATCCTTAGTAAGTAGAACATTAGGTATTGGTGGAGAGTCGAATGACCATTCTTCAAACATAAATCAACATGTAGTATATTCATACTTCTCCCCCTCAAAAATTGCATACGAGGTTTGCCATTTTTGATTGAGTAGCAAGTGAATAAGAATACAATCAATCATGTAGTTTATTCACACTTCTCCCCCTCAAAAATTGCATACGAAGTTTGCCATTTTTGATTGAGCATGTGAATACGAATACAATCAATCATGTAGTTTATTCACCCTTCACCCCCTAAAAAATTGCAAACGAGGTTGCCATTTTTGATTGAACAAGTGAATGAGAATTTGATCAAAGATGAGAGATCCACTTGATGACTGAATAAACATGGAGAGAGCATGAAGGATGTTGATGAGAATGGTCAAAACCAAGAAGATTTCTCTTCTTCCAAAGATAAGGCGCACTGAATCGTACACCTTTCTTTTCATTGAAGAACGGGGCCTGAAGTATTGTCAGCAGACGCCATAATGTTGACATTGAGAACCGAGGCTTGAACTGAAGTGTTCAAGCGTCATAATCGTTGAAGAACGAGGCCTGAACTGATGTGAACAGACATCATTATGCACACATACATCAACATTGACTTTCTACACCTCCTGAAGCAGGAGATATGCTTGCTTTAGAACTCCAGACTATGAGTCTTTTCATGTAGTGAATGATCGATGTACCTGCAACTGAGTAAGGACTACCTGCACTAACATTACAAACTTGATTGCATATATATGGGTTAGTGACAATAGTATCCAAATCCTTGGTGGTTTCACGGGCAACCATGGCATTGCCATCAGTAAGCACCTTTCCAGTAGGTATCCACTTAAGTCCAATGTACTTAAAAATTCTACCAGTTGGGATCCACTTATGGCAAGGTCTAGGATTACTAAGCTTCTTATGCATAGTGGAAGGCTTATCGATATTCCTAGTCTCCAAAGATTTAGCAGTCTGTATCCACATAGGGGAAGTTTTAGGTTGTGAACCTAGGAGGGATCATAGGAGGTTGTGAACCTAAGATTCCATCCTTATGAAGTAGTGCCCTTTTCCTAGCCTTCTCTAGATCATAGTTATTGTACAAGTCATTTATATCATAAGTGTTTTGAACCTTAATGCTAGGTTTCGACACTATTTTTGAACTAATCCTAGAGGAGCTGGGTGTAGAAGTAACTACTTGCTGAGGCTTAACGGAACTAGAAGAAATTATCCAAGGCAAATAATGTGGAGTGACTGGTTTTGTCAAAACTTGTTCCACATCAACTTGGGAGGCAAACCGTGTTTTTGAAAGTTTTGGTCGTTCAGATCTAAATGCAGTCGGTTGTCTAACAACCGATTGGTTTCTATATGATTGAAAAACTGGTTTCCCCAAGATTGATGGTTTTGCAAACTTAGTGTTCACACTATCTCCTGTTGCTTTTCTAAGCTTGTTTTTTAATGCTGTAATACTGAAACCCTTTTCCAGAAGTTGAGCTTTGAATTCATCATTTTTGGCAATCAAATAGGTTGTTTGCTCAATATTCTTAGTTTCCATTTCTTTGATTGAGTCACTCAATTCTTTGCAATGAATTTGTAAAGACTCATTTTCATCAAGTATTGTAGCCACTTTTTGTTCCAATTTAATAGCATCACAGTCATGTTTAGCCTTAACTTCATTACACATATTGCACATCTCATTAATATGATTTTTCAGGTTGTTGATTGTCAAGTTTTTGGTTTCTAGCTGAGCTTTCAAATCATTAATCTTAAAGAATTCACGGAAATCAGGAAGTTCCGGATTTTTGCATGGTTGGTTAGTTTGAAAACTTTCTTCCTTTTGTTGCATTACGTTTCAAGTGAAATATAATGTTTTTCAAGTTGTAATAATCTGTTTGAAAGTTCATTAAAAACTTCTTTATCAACCATATCATTAGATTTAAACATCTCAACCGTAAACAACGAACTTGACTCATCATCATGTTCAGCATCCTGATCACTTTCTCCCCTTTATGACTCATATTTGTTGAATCATAAATGGTATTGCTTTCAGTCTTTTCCATCAAATTTGTGTCATAAGTGAGCTTAATTTGATCAGTATGTTGCAGTTCATTAGAAAGCACATTATGATGTTCAGTTAGAGGTACCTCAGCATACGACACTTGTTCTTTTGAAATTGCATATATCTCTTAATAAAGTGTTGTTGTTTCTATGCATATTTATGTAATATTTTTGAAAGATACATGTGTAATTACAAAACACATATGCATAAATGAAAAATACAGTTGTCATAATGTAGTTAATTTTCTTTTTTACAAAGCACATGTGCACGTAATCGTATTTTAAACATGTATAAAAAAATAAAAATAAAAATAAAAATAAATAAATAATTCTATAATTTAGGAAGTAAAAAAACTTTTTTTGTAATATAAAATGTCAAAATTAAAATAAAAAGGTATTTTTACCATTATACATTTTGAATTAAACAATAAAATTTAATATGCAAAAAAATATGATTGGTTGATGCTGGTTGTTGCAATTCTCCCAATTTATTTGGTTCTATAAGCAATATTTTTAATTTATTTTATTTGCATTTTTTTAATTAATTTCGAAATGTTTGTATTACGTGGCATTACTTTTGATGGATTAAAATTCGGATTAATAAATGTAAAAAGGATGTTGCCAAGATTCAAACTTGGGATGGTCATAAAAAATAACCAAACACCTCAAGTCCTCAACCATTGGAGTATTACAATGGTTGTGATAAAATTTGCAAGTCATAATCGATAATGCATGAAATTACATAACTATTAGAATCTCAATAACTTAAAACCCTAATCTCACGTGAAAATAATATCAGTTCATTCATAATATATTTTTTTCTCCAAACCGTAATTTCATCTTTTCCTCCCATCTCCTCTAATGACGTTCGAAACTTTATTAGACATTCTTATTGAGGTAAACATGTTGAAACTATACATTTGTGTTTGATGAAGTTCTTGAATCTGCATTTACAGGTTTACAATACTTCTCGATGTGTCAACTAAGAAAAGATGTTCTCTATATATAGGTCTTATTTGTAATCACAATTCATCATGTGAGATAAAAAAAACCACTATCGTTGATAATATTAAGCACCTGATGTGTTTGTTTGCAGCCCCAAAGAATAGGCAACATGTCCCATCCGCGTAGTATAAAACTGACCCTTATATCAATTTACAAAAAACAATAGTCATCTTCTAGGCTTGATCTTTAACACTATCGTATATAATACTGATAATATTAAGCACCTTATGTGTTTGTTTGCAGTCCCAGAGAAGAGGCAACATGCCCCATCCACATAGGTATATAACTGTCATGATTCATCCTGAGAAGCTTACAACCCCCACCACATGGGATGATCTCACCACTAGTCAATGGCTTGAGCGTTTACCCGCGGGATCCATCACCACATGGGATGATCTCACCACTCGTTTCCTTGCTCAATTTTTCCCACCGGGGAGAACTACTAAGCTTAGAAATGACATCTTGATGTTCCAACAACGTCAAAATGAATCTCTTTATGAAGCATGGACTCGTTTCAAGGACTTACTCCAAAAAGTCCCTTATCATGGCATAGATCTTTGGCTCCAAGTCCAAATCTTTTATGACCATATCGACATCTCCACGAGGCGAGCCATTGACCAATCGGCCGGTGGTAAGCTACGTGATCTAAGTGCGGAACAATCATGGGAACTCATAGAATATCTTGCTCTCTATGACAACGAAATTTGGAATGATCCCCGTGACTTGAACAAAACGGTCAAGGCAATATCTTTGCCTTCGAACAATTCTAGCACTCCCGACCGTAGGATCATGGAACTTGAGGACCAAGTCAAGTTTCTCATGAAATCTTACGAAGCTCCTAAGCCTTCAAGCCAAGTGAACAAAATCACTTCTTCATGAGAATTATGTAGTGGTCCCCACGACACTCGTGATTGTGTGGAACTCCCCGGAACAGCTTTTGCGGACTACGCATCCACGCGTACCGACGAAGCGGGAGATAAGTGGTACACTTTCAAGCCCGAGCCAAACACATACGGTGATACATACAACCCCTCTTGGAAAAATCACCCAAACCTTAGGTGGAAACAAAATCAACCCAATTCTTCCAATCCGCCTAATCGTTACCAACCAAACGGTCCACCATCCAACCGTACTTTCAACAACAATCCTTCTAACAACTTTGGTAGTACCAACAACCTTGAAGGATTGATGTCTAAGTTTATGGCATCTCAAGAGGCTCGCATAGCTAGGTTTGAAACCGAATTCAACCAATAACAAACGGAGATGACCAACAAGATTGACAACTTGTTGAAAGCCCTCAACAACCAAGCATTAGTCACACCTAGGAAGGACACTAGGGACACTAATAACGGAATCCAAATTAAGGATCCCTCATCATCTAAACATGTCAACTTTGTCAATGTTGTCACCATTAAGCCAATAGATAAGGAGATAGAAGAGAATGACAAGGATGAAGTTAGAGTAGAAGCCGAGACTAAGGATGAGAGTAGGGAAGTTGAGGTTAATAGGAAAGAGGAATTAGAGGAGGTAGAGCCTATAGAAGAATACTTTGATAAGTTGCCAACCAAGGAAGAACAGGAATACCATAAGGATTTATTCGATAGTCCCGAGAGACCATATATCTTTGGCAACCCCCTTATCAAAATGGGAGACCCCTCTAACATTAACATCCCATGCAATATCGGGCACATGCATATATGGAAAGCTTACATAGACCCTAGATCCCCCGTGAACATCATGACTAGGACTTATTACAATTGGGTGATGTAGAAGCAACTTGACTTTAGGATGATGCCTAATAAGAATCTGATAAGTAATTTTGCAGGAAGAGTGAAGGGACTGCATGTGATTATAGGGAATCTCACCTATGAGATCGATTTTATGATAGTTGAGGACACTCGTCCGGTGATAGATGCTTGCCTAAGCCAAATAATATTCGGAAAACCATTTATTGAGGCCACTAGGATGAGTTATGATCCGACTTTAGAGATAGTTAGATTCAAGGAAGAGAATGATGAGGTTGCTTATCAAATGCCCTACAAGATTGAGCAATACCGCCTTCTCTCTAATTTCGAAAAGGAACACAAGCAAGCGGCTTATTATAGGAATGAGGAGGATAGACGTAGAGGTGTAGAGTATGTAAAGAATAGGATGCTTGGTTTCTATAAAGAATTCTTGCAACTAGGTCCGGAATACAAAACTGGTTTAGAAGATGACCTAGAGAGTGGAACCAATGATGAGGTCACGTAGTAACCCATGACCTTGAGTCTAGCTATAAGACTCGTAAATAAAGAATAGCGCTTCTTGGGAGGCAACCCATATTTTGTGTGATTTTATTTGTTTGTTTGTTATTTGCTTCCGTATGCATGCTTAATTTTTATTGTTGGTAGATCATGTTTCTAAACTAAATAGTGGAAATACTTTACTTTGTTGTTTTGGCCTAGTCTTAACTCCACCTAAAGGTATTTTTGCAAAAGATAAGTGTAAGGGGAAACCCCAAATATGTTTTCAAGAAACAAACCGATCATGATTCTCCACAATATTAAATGAATATGTATATTCGTATTTGTTAGAGTCAAATGCTTGTATTGAGTCATAATGAAGTTTTGCAGGATTTTCTAGGAAGTAGGACCAAGTTTTTCCAGAAATTTTCCGGAAACTTAACATAAGAATTTCTGCAGGTCACTTCTGACGGCGTCATGAGTTTACTCTTGACGGCGTCAAGTGTAAAAATTTGGAAATTTTACCGGTTTTGTTTTTCTAACGGAGTCTTATGGTTTTTGTGAATTATTAAGTTTTATAATCTCCAGGAAATCTGCAAACTTCATTCCACAAGCATTATATCTTATCTTGTTTTCTAGGATTTAGTAACTTATATAGGATGCCGCCGATTTTACGCGAGGTTGTCTTGTCTATTTTATCAGGTTTTACAGGTTATGTATGACAAGAAGATGACTTATATTCTGGAAGGGAAGCTTTGATTGTTCATTTTCTTGGAGGAAGATTTAACCTGGCCACCCTATTATACATACCGAGCGAATCAGGGGAGTATTTGATTTCATTCTCTTTACTTTTTCACTTTTACATTCTTTACATGAACATTGGGGACAATGTTCATCTTAAGTGTAAGGGGAGGGTAAAAAGATGATACCTTACATATTCACTTTCGCTTGAGTTTGTTTTGTTTGATGGTAGATGTGTAATAAAACTATGAGAAATACTTGTTAGTGCAATTTTAGCGCCAAATTTAAAATTTTTTACAACATTTAGGAGTGAAACTTTAGCCATAGCAAGCGTCTCATGGATAGGAGATTGTATGACTAGCACATAACCGTATATTCAGAAAAATTTTCCACCCAAATATGTGAGGTTCACCTTTAGATTTGATAGGAAAAGCATTCACTATTAGTGCTTATGAGTGTACCGGTACCATTTAGATTCTAGAACTTGCGTTAGTGATGCATCCCGAGACCGCTAGTGAGACTACATTCGTGTAGTAGGATTTACTACATGATAAGAGGCATTAGGATCACCCTTGTGTTAAACTCGTATCATAATTACTTGACCATTTATGTCATATTACTTGGGTAGTTAAGTCAACTAATTTTTCCCACATCATTAGCGTTGTACTCATTTTTAGTACACGAAACCACTAGTACACCCCTCCGAGCCTATCTTTTCGTTTCTAACTTTAAGCATTTTACTTAAAGGAAGAATTTGTTACACCCCACTTAAATGTACAACCAAATCGCCTTAGCCTTCCGTGTATGCGCTCATTTTCAGTGCATTATTGTTATTTGTTAAACCCTAAGTTAACTATCTAATTGATTACATGGTTGCTAAGTCGAGTCATATCCTTGTACATATTGTTTTGGGACGATTGGGACTCATGGGTAAGTACTTATTTTATGGAGTAATGGGGAAGAACATCATTTATTACCCCCATATGTACGTTAATCTTAAAAGTGCTCCAAGTGTTTTGATTTTCTTAATTCGAGTCATTAGATTAGTTTAATGTAAAGTATGTACAGATTCAAGTGTAAGGGGAATGTTTATTCCCTATGATGTATTATTTTGGATGGTAGGGTAAGAGTGTATGTCTAAAAAAAAAAAAAAGGAAAAGAGAAAAAACATACGGACTACCATCCTTTTTATTCTATGTTCATTTTATATTTTTGTTATTTTTCATTTATTAGCTTAAGTCGAGTCTAGTCTTGGCTTAGCAACGCCATATTGTACATGTAATTAACCAAGATTGTTAACTCGCCACCAGTAAAACTTCCTTTATCCAACAAAACCGTGTATTTCATATCCCTACACCTAACGTTACAACCCTTTAAAAGACCTCTTTGATAGTTTATCCTAGGTGCTTACGCCATGTGGTGGAGGTTTGATGCTTTCCCAAGCCTATGGTAATCTATTTTGCTATGACAGGTAGTGAGAGATATCTTCCGTTTCCATATTGTAATTTACACTTTATTACACCTGAGAGATGTGAGTATCTAAACACTATTTGTGAGGTGCTAGTATATGACCTCCGTGCTTGTCTTTGGTCTTTAGTGGAACGATTATTTGTTGTAATTACTTTTATATTAGTGTTAAATGACCCCTAACTTGTCTTTTGAGTAGAATAAAAGCGCATTTGCTTGAGGACAAGCAAATCTCAAGTGTAAGGGTATATGATGAGGCGAAAAATGATCCGTTTTAGGGGGTCATTTAAGCCCGAATTCGAATTTATTTGATCAAATATTGCCCTAAATCGTTCCTTTTGTGATTTTAGGTACTTTGGGAGAGAAATCTGGAAAAGGAAGCAATTCGGACGTTTTTGGAGCATAAAAGTGAAGAAAACGCCAAAGTCTTAATTTTCCATGCTGGGAACAGTAGGTGACGGCGTCAAGAGTAATTCCCTGACGGCGTCAAGAGCAGAAGTCCATGACGACCCAGTACAGATTTGACGGCGTCACGAAGGTAGGGCGTCAAGAGTAAAAGTCATGACGGCCTGGAAATGATTAAGTCTTGACGGCGTCAAATGTAGATCAAGGCAGTCCGAGAATAGTTTTGGCGGCGAGGTGACGGCGTCACAATATTGGTCTTGACGCCGTCAGACCCATTTTTCTATATATAGTTTTCTAATTTTCACATTAAAGAAGAGAGAAGTTTGGAGGGAAGTTTTGGAGAAACCCTAAGTACGATTTTGGTGCAACATTTACAGGTTTTTCAAGGGTTCCAAACGCTTGATACCTTTCATTGTAATTGAGATAAGTGTTCTTTTAATTCAATCAATATGTCTATGTGTTGGTTGTCTATATCTTGTTCTTGTCTCAATTCCATCATCCAAGGATAGATCTATCTTGTGTTTGCTTAGATCTAATGAAACCTAGATGTCAATTATGTGTTGATTACTTGTTTATACTTGTCTTAGATGAATGATTTATATGTTAGGCTTAAGAAAACTGGCAGATCTCCACTTGGTAACATGCTTGAACGTCTTAAGAAACATGAACCGACGCGCACTAGGTCTTTATTGGTTGTATTTAATGTGTGAGCAACTGTTTACAATCCCTATAGTTGTGCTGGGCATGGTGTAGGAGGAGATAAGAGCTCATAGAATTGGGGAGTTATGTGTGCCACCCCATGAATGGTATTAAGGAATACGATCCGTCATCCATGCAATTATAACAAGTAATTAACGTGTAAAAGATGTCTAGGGAGTAGTGAAATCTAAGTAAACACATTTTCTCCACTTATTGCTCACAACTTTAGTATAATTTAGTTTATTTTCATTTCCAGTATTTTATTTTGATTGCTTCTTTAGTATGTGGTGATGCGTGGGAATTGCACCAGGCTTTACCTCTCAAGGGATCCTACACCAGGCTTTACCTCTCGAGGGATCTCGAGAAGCTTACAACCCCCACCAGGCAGTGTACCTGATCGTTGTAGTATAGTATAGTGAGAAGTACCGGGGGATTGATCGTTCAGCTTAGGAATAGTGTCGCTAGGATTAGAAAGCCTAAATACTAGTTCTAAAGGTGAGAGATGACTATTTTTGTATTTTTATATTTTTTAGAAAGCAAGTAAATATCTCGGGTTTGAAGGATTAGGGCGGAATTAGTTGCTAATCAACTAACCCAATACTAAAGATGCAATCAAAATAAAATACTAGAAATGAAAATAAACTAAATTATACTAAAGTTGTGAGCAATAAGTGGAGAAAATGTGTTTACTTAGATTTCACTACTCCCTAGACATCTTTTACACGTTAATTACTTGTTATAATTGTATGGATGACGGATCGTATTCCTTAATACCATTCATGGGGTGGCACACATAACTCCCCAATTCTATGAGCTCTTATCTCCTCCTACACCATGCCCAGCATAACTATAGGGATTGTAAATAGTGGCTCATGCATGAAATACAACCAATAAAGACCTAGTGCCCGTCAGTTCATGTTTCTTAAGACGTTCAAGCATGTTACCAAGTGGAGATCTGCCAGTTTTTTTAAGCTTAACATATAAATCATTCATCCAAGACAAGTATAAACAAGTAATCAACACATAATTAACATCTAGGTTTTATTAGATCTAAGCAAACACAAGATAGATCTAGCCTAGCATGATGGAATTAAGACAAGAACAAGATATAGACAACCAACACATAGACATTTTGATTGAATTAAAATAACACTTATCTCAATTACAATGAAAGGTATCAAGGGTTTGGAACCCTTGAAAAACCTGTAAAAGTTGCACCAAAATCGTACTTAGGGTTTCTCCAAAACTTCTCTCCAAACTTCTCTCCTTTTAATGTGAAAATTAGAAAACTATATATAGAAAAAGGGGTCTGACGGCGTCAAGACCATCCTTGTGACGCCGTCACCTCGCCACCAAAACTATTCTCGGACTGCCTTGATCTACATTTGACGCCGTCAAGACTTAATCATTTCCAGGCCGTCATGACTTTTACTCTTGACGCCCTACCTTCGTGACGCCGTCAAATCTGTACTGGGTCGTCATGGAATTCTGCTCTTGACGCCGTCACCTACTGTTCCTAGCATGGAAAATTAAGACTTTGACGTTTTCTTCACTTTTATGCTCCAAAAACGTCCGAATTGCTTCCTTCTCCAGATTTCTCTCCCAAAGTACCTAAAATCACAAAAGGAACGATTTAGGGCAATATTTGATCAAATAAATTCGAATTCGGGCTTAAATGACCCCTTAAAAACGGATCATTTTTCGCCTCATCATATACCCTTACACTTGAGATTTGCTTGTCCTCAAGCAAATGCGCTTTTATTCTAGTCAAAAGACAAGTTAGGGGTCATTTAACACTAATATAAAAGTAATTACAACAAATAATCATTCCACTAAAGACCAATAGACAAGCACGGAGGTCATATACTAGCACCTCACAAATAGTGTGTAGATACTCACATCTCTCGGGTGTAATAAAGCGTAAATTACAATATGGAAACGGAAGATATCTCTTACTACCTGTCATAGCAAAATAGATTACCATAGGCTTGGGAAAGGATCAAACCTCCACCACATGGCGTAAGCACCTAGGATAAACTATCAAAGAGGTCTTTTAAAGGGTTGTAACGTTAGGTGCAGGGATATGAAATACACGGTTTTGTTGGATAAATGAAGTTTTACTGGTGGCGAGTTAACAATCTTGGATAATTACATGTACAATATGGCGTTGCTAAGCCAAGACTAGACTCGGCTTAAGCTAATAAATGAAAAATAACAAAAATATAAAGTGAACATAGAATAAAAAGGGATGGTAGTCCGTATGTTTTCTCTTTTCCTTTTTCTATTTTTTTTTCTTTTTCTTGATTTTTCTATTTATTTTTTTTTTTATTTTTTTTTTTTTGCATACACTCTTACCCTACCATCCAAAATAATACATCATAGGGAATGAACATTTCCCTTACACTTGAATCTTTACATACTTTACAATGAAATAATCTATTGACTCTAATTAAGAAAATCAAAACACTTGGAGCACTTTTAAGATTAACGTACATATGGGGGTAATAAATGATGTTCTTCCCCATTACTACATAAAATAAGTACTTACCCATGAGTCCAAATCGTCCCAAAACAATATGTACAAGGATATGACTCGACTTAGCAACCATGTAATCAATTAGATAGTTAACTTAGGGTTTAACGAATAACAATAATGCACTAAAAATGAGCGCATACACGGAAGGCAAAGGCGATTTGGTTGTACATTTAAGTGGGTTGTAACAAATTCTTCCTTTAAGTAAAATGCTTAAAGTTAGAAACGAAAAGATAGGCTCGGAGGGGTGTACTAAGGGTTTCGTGTACTAAAAATGAGTATAACGCTAAGGGTGTGGGAAAAATTAGTTGACTTAACTAGCCAAGTAATATGACATAAATGGTCAAGTAATTATGATACGGGTTTAACACAAGGGTGATCCTAATGCCTCTTATCATGTAGTAAATCCTACCACACGAATGTAGTCTCACTAGCGGTCTCGGGATGCATCACTAACACAAGTTCTAGAATCTAAATGCTATCGGTACACTCATAAGCACTAATAGTAAATGCTTTTCCTAACAAATCTAAAGGCGAACCTCACATATTTGGGTGGAAAATTTTTCTGAATATACGGTTATGTGCTAGTCATACAATCTCCTATCCATGAGACGTTTGCTATGGCTAAAGTATCACTCCTAAATGTTGTAAAAAATTTTAAATTTGGCGCTAAAATTGCACTAACAAGTATTTCTCATAGTTATATTACACATCTACCATTAAACAAAACAAACTCAAGCGAAAGTGCTTATGTAAGGTATCGTCTTTTTACCCTCCCCTTACACTTAAGATGAACATTGTCCCCAATGTTCAAGTAAAGAATGTAAAAGTGAAAAAGTTAAAAAGAATGAAATCAAATACTCCCCTGATTCGCTCGGTATGGATAATAGGGTGGCCAGGTTAAATCTTCCTCCAAGAAAATGAACAATCAAAGCTTCCCTTCTAGAATATAAATCATCTTCTTGTCATACATAACCCGTAAAACCTAATAAAATAGACAAGACAACCTCGCGTAAAATCGGCGGCATCCTATATAAGTTACTAAATCCTAGAAAACAAGATAAGATATAATGCTTGTGGAATGAAGTTTGCAGATCTCCTGGAGATTATAAAACTTAATAATTCACAAAAACCATAAGACTCCGTTAGAAAAACAAAACCGGTAAAATTTTCAGATTTTTACACTTGACGCCGTCAAGAGTAAACTCATGACGCCGTCAGAAGTGACCTGCAGAAATTCTTATGTTAAGTTTCCGGAAAATTTCTAGAAAAACTTGGTCCTACTTCCTGGAAAATCCTGCAAAACTTCATTATGACTCAATACAAGCATTTGACTCTAACAAATACGAATGCACATGTTCACTTAATATTGTGGAGAATCATGATCGGTTTGTTTCTTAAAAACATATTTGGGGTTTCCCCTTACACTTATCTTTTGCAAAAATACCTTTAGGTGGAGTTAAGACTAGGCCAAAACAACAAAGTAAAGTATTTCCACTATTTAGTTTAGAAACATGATCAACCAACAATAAAAATTAAGCATGCATACGGAAGCAAATAACAAACAAACAAAATAAAATCACACAAAATATGGGTTGCCTCCCAAGAAGCGCTTTTCTTTATTTACGAGTCTTGTAGCTAGACTCAAGATCATGGGTTAACGTGTATCGCTTATGCTCACATAACCAAGTGTGAGCCATCTAATAGTCGCCTCATCTTTCTTATATTCATCTCTTAACTCTAAGCATCCGCGATAGTATCTTTTATTCTTTTCATGCGTGTACTTAAGTCCTTTTCTCTTATCATTCTCACTTAACATTTCCATGGGTGGATACCTACTACACTTTTCCATGGAAAAATCTTTGAACCTAGGGTGTGTGCGGGGCATTTGATAGACAAAATCTTCATCCCCATCTGAGAATGTAATTAACCCTTCTATGAGTTTTTCATCGAGGTTGGTCAACCGTTTGAAAGGTTTTCCAAACACAACTTGGGTCAACTTATTATCAATAAACTCTCCTAGATTCTCCATAACCATGAACTCAACAAGATAAACCAAGCTTCCTACAAACACATGCAATGGTATTGCCTTAGCAATAATGTTTTCTCCTTTGTATTCTAACTCATCTACCATGATTTTATTGTATTCATTACGTAAGATTATGTTCATTGGAAGAGATGAGTTGAGATAGGCGTTAAAGCTCTTAAATCCGATCTTACAAGGGAATTGCATCTTAAATGAACTATCACACTCAATCCTAGTTCTAGGGTCAACATACCTAAGAGGGTTTATTTCTTCTTCCATCCTATTCTCATTAATCACATCACCATCATCAAGATCCTCATTGGAGTCTGAATAGAAGAAAGGACTAGCCCTACGGTCATCATCATGATCAGATTCTTCTAACTCAGAATTATTGTCAAAGTGGTGGTTGGGTGAGAGGTTAGGTGGGTTCTCATTTTCTGCTAAAGGAAGTGGGGCGGGCATTTGGAAGATCCTACGACGAAAAACACGAATAACAGGAATCAACCGATCAATGTTATTGTGATCCATTGAGATATTTTACGAACAAAGGCACAAAGAAATAAGATAGACTAAAGAAACCTAAAAATAAAAATAAAATCTTACTAGAAAGGAATCTAGCAAGTAGACCTAATAAAAAGAAATTCTAACCTAGACAATAACTATTCCCCGGGCTGCGGCGCCAAAAACTTGATGCGTGGGAATTGCACCAGGTTTTACCTCTCGAGGGATCTCGAGAAGCTTACAACCCCCACCAGGCAGTGTACCTGATTATGGTAGTATAGTATAGTGACAAGTACCGGGGGATTGATCGTTCTGCTTAGGAATAGTGTCGCTAGGATTAGAAAGCCTAAATACTAGTTCTAAAGGTGAGAGATGACTATTTTTGTATTTTTATATTTTTTAGAAAGCAAGTAAATATCTTGGGTTTGAAGGATTAGGGCGGAATTAGTTGCTAGTCAACTAACCCAATACTAAAGATGCAATCAAAATAAAATACTAGAAATGAAAATAAACTAAATTATACTAAAGTTGTGAGCAATAAGTGGAGAAAATGTGTTTACTTAGATTTCACTACTCCCTAGACATCTTTTACACGTTAATTACTTGTTATAATTGCATGGATGACGGATCGTATTCCATAATACCATTCATGGGGTGGCACACATAACTCCCCAATTCTATGAGCTCTTATCTCCTCCTACACCATGCCCAGCACAACTATAGGGATTGTAAACAGTGGCTCATGCATTAAATACAACCAATAAAGACCTAGTGCGCGTCGGTTCATGTTTCTTAAGACGTTCAAGCATGTTACCAAGTGGAGATCTGCCAGTTTTCTTAAGCCTAACATATAAATCATTCATCCAAGACAAGTATAAACAAGTAATCAACACATAATTAACATCTAGGTTTCATTAGATCTAAGCAAACACAAGATAGATCTAGCCTAGCATGATGGAATTAAGACAAGAACAAGATATAGACAACCAACACATAGACATATTGATTGAATTAAAAGAACACTTATCTCAATTACAATGATAGGTATCAAGGGTTTGGAACCCTTGAAAAACCTGTAAAAGTTGCACCAAAATCGTACTTAGGGTTTCTCCAAAACTTCTCTCCAAACTTCTCTCCTTTTAATGTGAAAATTAGAAAACTATATATAGAAAAAGGGGTCTGACGGTGTCAAGACCATCCTTGTGACGCCGTCACCTCGCTGCCAAAACTATTCTCGGACTGCCTTGATCTACATTTGACGCCGTCAAGACTTAATCATTTCCAGGCTGTCATGACTTTTACTCTTGACGCCCTACCTTCGTGACACCAACAAATTTGTACTGGGTCGTCATGGAATTCTGCTCTTGACGCCATCAGAGAATTACTCTTGACGCCGTCACCTACTGTTCCCAGCATGGAAAATTAAGACTTTGGCGTTTTCTTCACTTTTATGCTCCAAAAACGTCCGAATTGCTTCCTTTTCCAGATTTCACTCCCAAAGTACCTAAAATCACATAAGGAACGATTTAGGGCAATATTTGATCAAATAAATTCGGATTCGGGCTTAAATGACCCTCTAAAAACGGATCATTTTTCGCCTCATCATATACCCTTACACTTGAGATTTGCTTGTCCTCAAGCAAATGCGCTTTTATTCTAGTCAAAAGACAAGTTAGGGGTCATTTAACACTAATATAAAAGTAATTACAACAAATAATCGTTCTACTAAAGACCAATAGACAAGCACGGAGGTCATATACTAGCACCTCACAAATAGTGTTTAGATACTCACATCTCTCGGGTGTAATAAAGTGTAAATTACAATATGGAAACGGAAGATATCTCTCACTACCTGTCATAGCAAAATAGATTACCATAGGCTTTGGAAAGGATCAAAACTCCACCACATGGCGTAAGCACCTAGGATAAACTATCAAAGAGGTCTTTTAAAGGGATGTAACGTTAGGTGTAGGGATATGAAATACACGATTTTGTTGGATAAAGGAAGTTTTACTGGTGGCGAGTTAACAATCTTAGTTAATTATATGTACAATATGGCGTTGATAATCCAAGACTAGACTCGACTTAAGCTAATAAATGAAAAATAACAAAAACATAAAATGAACATAGAATAAAAATGGATGGTAGTCCGTATGTTTTTTCTCTTTTCCTTTTTCTATTTTTTTTTTCTTTTTCTTGATTTTTCTATTTTTTTTCGATTCTTTTTTTTTTTTTTTTTTTTTTTTTTTTTTTTTTTTGCATACACTCTTACCCTACCATCCAAAATAATACATCATAGGGAATGAACATTTTCCTTACACTTGAATCTTTACATACTTTACAATTAACTAAACTAATGACTCGAATTAAGAAAATCAAAACACTTGGAGCACTTTTAAGATTAACGTACATATGGGGGTAATAAATGGTGTTCTTCCCTATTACTCCATAAAATAAGTACTTTACCCATGAGTCCCAATCGTCCCAAAACAATATGTACAAGGATATGACTTGACTTAGCAACCATGTAATCAATTAGATAGTTAACTTAGGGTTTAACAAATAACAATAATGCACTAAAAATGAGTGCATACACGGAAGGCTAAGGTGATTTGGTTGTACATTTAAGTGGGGTGTAACAAATTCTTCCTTTAAGTAAAATGCTTAAAGTTAGAAACGAAAAGATAGGCTCGAAGGGGTGTACTAGGGGTTTCGTGTACTATAAATGAGTACAACGCTAAGGGTGTGGGAAAAATTAGTTGACTTAACTAGCCAAGTAATATGACATAAATGGTCAAGTAATTATGATACGGGTTTAACACAAGGGTAATCCTAATGCCTCTTATCATGTAGTAAATCCTACTACACGAATGTAGTCTCACTAGCAGTCTCGGGATGCATCACTAACGCAAGTTCTAGAATCTAAATGCTACCGGTACACTCATAAGCACTAATAGTAAATGCTTTTCCTATCAAATCTAAAGGCGAACCTCACATATTTGGGTGGAAAATTTTTCTGAATATACGGTTATGTGCTAGTCATACAATCTCCTATCCATGAGACGCTTGCTATGGCTAAAGTTTCACTCCTAAATGTTGTAAAAAAAAATTAAATTTTGCGCTAAAATTGCACTAACAAGTATTTCTCATAGTTTTATTACACATCTACCATTAAACAAAACAAACTCAAGCGAAAGTGCATATGTAAGGTATCATCTTTTTACCCTCCCCTTACACTTAAGATGAACATTGTCCCCAATGTTCAAGTAAAGAATGTAAAAGTGAAAAAGTAAAGAGAATGAAATCAAATACTCTCCTGATTCGCTCGGTATGGATAATAGGGTGGCCAGGTTAAATCTTCCTCCAAGAAAGTGAACAATCAAAGCTTCCCTTCCAGAATGTAAATCATCTTCTTGTCATACATAACCTGTAAATCCTGATAAAATAGACAAGACAACCTCGCGTAAAATCGGCGGCATCCTATATAAGTTACTAAATCCTAGAAAACAAGATAAGATATAATGCTTGTGGAATGAAGTTTGCAGATCTCCTGGAGATTATAAAACTTAATAATTCACAAAAACCATAAGACTCCGTTAGAAAAACAAAACCGGTAAAATTTCCAGATTTTTACACTTGACGCCGTCAAGAGCAAACTCATGACGCCGTCAAAAGTGACCTGCAGAAATTCTTATGTTAAGTTTCCGGAAAATTTCTAGAAAAACTTTTTCCTACTTCCTGGAAAATCCTGCAAAACTTCATTATGACTCAATACAAGCATTTGATTCTAACAAATACGAATATACATGTTTATTTAATATTGTGGAGAATTATGATCAGTTTGTTTCTTGAAAACATATTTGGGGTTTCCCCTTACACTTATCTTTTGCAAAAATACCTTTAGGTGGAGTTAAGACTAGGCCAAAACAACAAAGTAAAGTATTTTCACTATTTAGTTTAGAAACATGATCTACCAACAATAAAAATTAAGCATGCATACGGAAGCAAATAACAAACAAACAAATAAAATCACACAAAACATGGGTTGCCTCCCAAGAAGCGCTTTTCTTTATTTACGAGTCTTGTAGCTAGACTCAAGGTCATGGGTTACTACATGACCTCATCATTGGTTCCACTCTCTAGGTCATCTTCTAAACCAGTTTTGTATTCCGGACCTAGTTGCAAGCATTCTTTGTAGAAACCAAGCATCCTATTCTTTACATACTCTACTCCTCTACGTCTATCCTCCTCATTCCTATAATAAGCCGCTTGCTTGTGTTCCTTTTCGAAATTAGAGAGAAGGCGGTATTGCTCAATCTTGTAGGGCATTTGATAAGTAACCTCATCATTCTCTTCCTTGAATCTAACTATCCCTAAAGTCGGATCATAACTCATCCTAGTGGCCTCAACAAATGGTTTTCCGAATATTATTTGGCTTAGGCAAGCATCTATCACTGGACGAGTGTCCTCAACTATCATAAAATCGATCTCATAGGTGAGATTCCCTATAATCACATGCAGTCCCTTCACTCTTCCTGCAAAATTACTTATCAGATTCTTATTAGGCATCAGCCTAAAGTCAAGTTGCTTCTTCATCACCCAATTGTAATAAGTCCTAGTCATGTGGTTCACAGGGGATCTAGGGTCTATGTAAGCTTTCCATATATGCATGTGCCCGATATTGCATGGGATGTTAATGTTAGAGGGGTCTCCCATTATGATAAAGGGGTTGCCAAAGATATATGGTCTCTCGGGACTATCGAATAAATCCTTATGGTATTCCCGTTCTTCCTTGGTTGGCAACTTATCAAAGTATTCTTCTATAGGCTCAACCTCAACTTCCCTACTCTCATCCTTAGTCTTGGCTCCTATTCTAACTTCATCCTTGTCACCCTCTTCAATCTCCTTATCTATTGGCTTAATGGTGACAACATTGACAAAATGGACATGTTTGGATGATGAGGGGTCCTTAATTTGGCTTCCGTTATTGGTGTCCGTAGTGTCCTTCCTAGGTGTGACTAATGCTTGGTTGTTGAGGGCTTTCAACAAGTTGTCAATCTTGTTGGTCATCTCCGTTTGTTGTTGGTTGAATTCGGTTTCAAACCTAGCTATGCGAGCCTCTTGAGATGCCATAAACTTAGACATCAATCCTTCAAGGTTGTTGGTACTATCAAAGTTCTTAGAAGGATTGTTGTTGAAAGTACGGTTGGATGGTGGACCGTTTGGTTGGTAACGATTAGGCGGATTGGAAGAATTGGGTTGATTTTGTTTCCACCTAAGATTTGGGTGATTTTTCCAAGAGGGGTTGTATGTATCACCGTATGTGTTTGGCTCGGGCTTGAAAGTGTACCACTTATCTCTCGCTTCATCGATACGCGTGGATGCGTAGTCCGCAAAAGCTGTTCCGGGGAGTTCCACACAATCACGAGTGTCATGGGGATTACTGCATAATTCGCATGAAGAAGTGATTTTGTTCACTTGGCTTGAAGGCTTAGGAGCTTCATAGGATTTCATGAGAAACTTGACTTGGTCCTCAAGTTCCATGATCCTACGGTCGGGAGTGCTAGAATTGTTCGAAGGCAAAGATATTGCCTTGACCGTTTTGTTCAAATCACGGGGATCATTCTAACTTTCGTTGTCATAGAGAGCAAGATCTTCTATGAGTTCCCATGATTGTTCCGCACTTAGATCACGTAGCTTACCACCGGCCGATTGGTCAATGGCTCACCTCGTGGAGAGATCGATATGGTCATAAAAGATTTGGACTTGGAGCCAAAGATCTATGCCATGGTGAGGGACTTTTTGGAGTAAGTCCTTGAAACGAGTCCATGCTTCATAAAGAGATTCATTTTGACGTTGTTGGAACATCAAGATGTCATTTCTAATCTTAGTAGTTCTCCCCGGTGGGAAAAATTGAGCAAGGAAACGAGTGGTGAGATCATCCCATGTGGTGATGGATCCCGCGGGTAAACGCTCAAGCCATTGACTAGCTTGATCCCGTAGAGAGAATTGGAATAGGCGAAATCGGGTTGTCTCTCTAGTTTCAACATCTAGGTCTATGGAATCTACGATTTTAAGGAAGTCCTTAAGATGTTGGTTTGGATCTTCGGAACGAAGTCCATGGAATGCACATCCGCTTTGCACCAACCGGATGGTGTCGGATCGCAAGGGAGTCACATTGGCTCCGGTGAGCTCAATGGTGTTTCGGTAGCCTTGGTGGCTAGGTCGGGAATACTCTCCTAAGGTTCGGGGCCTAAGATGTTCTAGTGGTGGGTTTTGTTGTGGTGGGATGACGGGTTCAAAAATGTTCCCATCGTCCATGATGTCGGGTGGTGAAGAGTTACGAACAAAAACACAAAGAAATAAGATAGACTAAATAAAAGCTAAAAATAAAAATAAAATCTTACTAGAAAGGAATCTAGCAGGTAGACCTAATAAAAGAGATTCTAACCTAGACAATAACTATTCCCCGGGCTGCGGCGCCAAAAACTTGATGCGTGGGAATTGCACCAGGCTTTACCTCTCGAGGGATCTCGAGAAGCTTACAACCCCCACCAGGCAGTGTACCTGATCGTTGTAGTATAGTATAGTGACAAGTACCGGGGGATTGATCGTTCAGCTTAGGAATAATGTCGCTAGGATTAGAAAGCCTAAATACTAGTTCTAAAGGTGAGAGATGATTATTTTTGTATTTTTATATTTTTTAGAAAGCAAGTAAATATCTCGGGTTTGAAGGATTTGGGCGGAATTAGTTGCTAGTCAACTAACCCAATACTAAAGATGTAATAAAAATAAAATACTAGAAATAAAAGTAAACTAAATTATAATAAGGTTGTGAGCAATAAGTGGAGAAAATGTGTTTACTTAGATTTCACTACTCCCTAGACATCTTTTACACGTTAATTACTTGTTATAATTGCATGGATGACGGATCGTATTCCTTAATACCATTCATGGGGTGGCACACATAACTCTCCAATTCTATGAGCTCTTATCTCCTCCTACACCATGCCCAGCACAACTATAGGGATTGTAAACAGTGGCTCATGCATTAAATACAACCAATAAAGACCTAGTGTGCGTTGGTTCATGTTTCTTAAGACGTTCAAGCATGTTACCAAGTGGAGATCTGCCAGTTTTCTTAAGCCTAACATATAAATCATTCATCCAATACAAGTATAAACAAGTAATCAACACATAATTAACATCTAGGTTTCATTAGATCTAAGCAAACACAAGATAGATCTAGCCTAGCATGATGGAATTAAGACAAGAACAAGATATAGACAACCAACACATAGACATATTGATTGAATTAAAAGAACACTTATCTCAATTACAATGAAAGGTATCAAGGGTTTGGAACCCTTGAAAAACCTGTAAAAGTTGCACTAAAATCGTACTTAGGGTTTCTCCAAAACTTCTCTCCAAACTTCTCTCCTTTTAATGTGAAAATTAGAAAACTATATATAGAAAAATGGGTCTGACGGCGTCAAGACCAACATTGTGACGCCGTCACCTCGCCGCCAAAACTATTCTCGGACTGCCTTGATCTACATTTGACGCCGTCAAGACTTAATCATTTCCAGGCCGTCATGACTTTTACTCTTGACGCCCTACCTTCGTGACGCCGTCAAATCTGTACTGGGTCGTCATGGACTTCTGCTCTTGACGCCGTCAGAGAATTACTCTTGACGCCGTCACCTACTGTTCCCAGCATGGAAAATTAAGACTTTGGCGTTTTCTTCACTTTTATGCTCCAAAAATGTCCGAATTGCTTCCTTTTCCAGATTTCACTCCCAAAGTACCTAAAATCACAAAAGGAACGATTTAGGTCAATATTTGATCAAATAAATTCTGATTCGGGCTTAAATGACCCCCTAAAAACGGATCATTTTTTGCCTCATCAATCGTATATAATACTGATAATATTAAGCACCTTATGTGTTTGTTTGCAGCCCCAGAGAAGAGGCAACATGCCCCATCCACATAGGTATATAACTGTCATGATTCTTAATGCACAGTTAATGATTCCCTTTTATTATGATATGACGTACTCATACTTGGTTATCATTCCCGTGTCTGCCCATCGATATTTATAAGTCATGCCTGCCCATCGGGCGGGCTTTGAAGTCTAGTATATATATATATATATATATATATATATATATATATATATATATATATATATATATAGAGAGAGAGAGAGAGAGAGAGAGAGAGTCTGGATCGGTTGACAAGAGTTTAAGATTGAGAAGAATGAGAAACAATCTCGATCGTTCATCTCACTAAATTAATGCAATGGTATGATAGGCATTTAGAATTCTATATTTTCTTTTTATTAAAACTACTTTAATGCATTCATTAATTCAACTTCTCCATAAACATAAATATGTTAAGAAAAAAAATAACTACCTGGTTCATTTTTTTATTTGATCGGCACTTTTCGTTCGACATTCGTCACTTTCAGATGCATCACATGCAATATTCAACTTTTTATTATTTATTAATATGATGATATTTATAATAAATAATCTTTTTATATTATTCTAGATATAGTTTTTTATTGATTCACTGTTATATCATTTAGTAATAATTCAAAAAAGTTAAAAGGAACAAAATTTTGAATCATTGTTTTCTTTTTGGTAAGTAGTGATTAAAAAAAATAAAAAATAAAATAACTTACTTTTGATTCACAAATCCTATTATTCAAGCCTTATTGATTAGCTAATTTGATTATTATTCATAAACCCGAATAAGCATGATTCATCGATTTGACAAATGATGCAAAATGATATTACTATTTTTTCTAAAGCTTCAATTTATATTAGTACTATTTTTTCTTATTTTCTGTTGTCATTTTGGATCCATGGTTTGATGGTCATATGAATCATTATAATTGAATTAAACAACAATTATAACATATGATTCATTAAACAGTATGTAGTTATATGGAAAAAAATGAAGCAAAGTGAAAAAAACGGTCGTATGGAATTTTTATCATAATAGTCATTAATTGCTTATGATTCATTAAATTGTAGTCAAATCCGAAGGTTAAAAAATTTATGGTAGACACTTATAGTCATTAACTGCTTTTCATTGAATCAAATACTACTATACCCCTTTATCAAAATAAATAATATTTATAATTAATTAAGGTCAAAAGAATCAAATGGGTATAATCACTTCTCAACCTTCTCAATGGAACTAAATCATATATATATATATATATATATATATATATATATATATATATACACTAGTAGGGTACCCGCGCGATGCGGCGGCGGGTACCCTAAAATAAATTTTATAGGCGTAAAATATCTAGTAGCGTGTCTTAACAGTGTCACAGATCAAATATACATATGCATTCTACTCTTCACGTAGGACTTCTCAATACACAACTTTTTCGTGAATAATGGCACAAGTTTCGTAATTTTTCGAGTCCGTTTACTATGTCGAATGAGCCCAGAATCGTTTTTGTGAAAAGTTTAGCCAAATTGACATATATGGCCCCTCCGCCCCTATCTTACACAATCTACCCTCACTTTTCAATTTACATATCCACCCTTCCCCATTTAATATAAAAACCTTTTATTTCATTTTTTCTATTCATTTTACAACTAATAATAAAACACACATTCCACCTACTCTCTCTATCTCTCTCTAAACTCCCTCACTGGATCTTCATAATATTCGGCCAGCACCAGCAGAATCCGGCACCAGCGTCGTCGGAATAATTTTTCCGGAGAGACCTTTTTCCCTCCCAATCGATAGATCAACCTATTTCTAGCATTTCTGGAGCTTATTAGCTCTCGAATCACTGTGTAACACCATCCACGCGCCACCACTGCCACGACAGTACGTACACCACCACCGTCGCACCTCCCCTCGCCACTTCTCTCTCCGTTTTGGTAACCAACGTGCCTTATTCTTTCCCATTTACACCATTTTTAGCAAGCCCTAATTTTTAGTTTTTAATAAAATCCAATTTATAATAATTTCTTTTGATAAAACCTTTAACTAAATGTTTTTAAACATGAAAAACCGTGTGGATCTTGTTTTTCTATCGCGACTCGGTCAACTCAGAAGAACCACCGAGTCGACTCAGTGACTCGGTGTGGATTATAGTTTGATTGATTTCTTCTTTTCTTTTCTTATTATTTCTTGTTTTTGTGATTGATTTTGGATTCGGATTTGTTTGGATGTGACTCGGACTGTTGTGTGGAAAACTAGAAGGGGGGGTTGAATAGTTTTACGTCTTTTTAATTTTATTATGAAAACTTAGTTTAGTTTTAAAACCTTGTTTGCTTTTAAAACTTTGATTCAATCTTATGTGAACTCAAATCTTGAACAATATGAACAAGTATATCTAAGTATGAACAATAATAATAATGTAAGCTAAATATGTGAAATCAACACATGCATAATATAAACAATTATAGCTATATACGAGAGATAAGTACGTAATCGTTTATTTTATAATCCTTAGTTATATTTTGTATAAAACTATACTTGATCGAAATGATCAATTATATGTATGTAACCTTTTTAGTTTGATTGTAAAAACTTTGTTTTGTGAATGAAACTTTCGTTTGATCTTTAAGTAAAATCAATACTAGCACTATATGAGCAACTATATATATACGTCTACGTCTACAAATGTAATAACGATATAAGCAAGATAATAAGTAAGATATGGAAAGATCTAACCGAGAGACAAAGGATTTATAGTGGTTCGGCTACAAGGACACCTTCCTTGCCCTACTCCACTCCTCGAGTCACCTACTCGAGAGTTTTCTTCACTATGTCAACAAGCTCCTTATGGCGGAGAAACCTTACACACCAATATACACACCACTTACACACCAAAGCTTCGTCACAACGAAATCACACCTTCTTCACAACTACTTCACACCAATCTACTACACACCTATCTTCACAACTACTTCACACCAATCTACTACACACCTATCTTCACAACTACTTCACACCAACTATCTTTACTACAATCTAGTTCACACCTATCTTCTACACACCAATTATCTTCACTACAATCTACTAGCCAATCACACAATCTATATTCCTAACACAACTATCTACAATCAAATATTCACAACACACTACACAAAGATATATGTAAATATTCTTGATGATGCACCAACAACTTGGATGTGGAGGTCACAACAAGTTGTAATACTTCTTGTCTTGGAGGATAGAAGTATTCTTCTCTTGCACTTGAGAGGATGATGTAAGAATCACTTTGAAACAAAGGATTATGTATTTATGATCAAAGGATTTAGAGAATAGAAATGGGGATCTAGAACAGAAAGTTTAGGAGTGCAAAAGGTGAGGAAAAAATCCAGGTTTAAGGTGGTATTTATAGGCAAAAGAATCTGACAGAGGAGCGTGGCCGGTCCCCTTAAATCATGGCCGGCCCCCTTAAAATTAAGGGGACCGCCCTTTATAATTAAGGGGGCCGCCCAGCTGAAACGGCCAGATTCTTTGTCTTTTAGTGGGGAAAGTTTATTTGGTGAAAAACTAACTGTTTTTGGTTAAAAATTTGAATTCATATATTTAGTATGAATAAAACATTTTTCTTTATTACCAAAAGTGTTTTTCAAAAATATATAATATGTTTATATAATTAAATAAACTTTGCATTAGTTAATTAAATACCCCTTTGATCATAAATTGCACTAAACACTTTGTTTATTCATACCTTAAGTGATTTGGATGTAAAGAGAAATATTAATCACTAAATACTTGTTTATGTCACAAGTTTTAGTTCTATGAGTTTATATTTTGTGATAATCAAAACATAGAGATATTGATAACATGTTAATAATGTTTTTAGGCATTAATTTATGTCAACAATCTCCCCCTTTTTGATTATTACAAAACCTTAAACTCAATATATCTAAAACTTGTTTTTAGACAAGTATTATAGAGTTTACATTTCTCTTCTCCCCCTTTTTGTAAAATCAAAAAGGTTAAGCCGAGTAAGCTTCGCGAGGGAAGTTTAAACGGGTAGAATGCTCCCCCTTGATGTATGCTCCCCCTCATTTGAGAGCACCAAGGAAACGAGCTATGGAGATCTTTGCTACAAAAATATTTTAAGAGAGCAAGATACACATATATGCAAGGCAACAACTATGCAACTAAACAAAGATTCATTCAAGCATTATAGAAATGAAAAGCATTACAACAATCAATATGCTTGAAGCATATTGATAAAAATAACACAAAGGAAAAGACATAGTCCTATATTGCCTAAGAGAGCACTTGGACTTGCTTGCAACCAAAGGTTGGTTGATTCGTATTTGAAAGTGAACATCATAAGCATATGGTATGCTTAGATGGTTGATGATGGAGTGTTTGGAATGAGGATGGTTGAGTTAGGGTAAGATTGTTGGATTAATGGAGGTTGTTGGATTAATGGAGGTATATGTTCGGGTCATGAATGTTGGATAGTTTGGTGGTGGAGAGTTTGTAGCGGAAGAGGTTGATTGAGGTTTTGGATGTTGTTCAAGTGAGGGTATTGGATGTGATCTAGTGAGAAGATATTCAATCCAAGTGAAGTGTTCATTGAATGCAATCGTTTTTAGGAGAAAGATGCAACAAGGTTAATTGTTGACATGCTTCTCAAGTTGATTTATGTTGTGTGGTGATGAGGGTGATCTAGATGAAGGTGGATCCAAATTGCGTTGAGCAAGATGTAAGACTAAAAGAGCACTAAGCTCATGGGCTTCTTTTAGCGCCTCAACGAACTTCAAGTGTTCGGAGGAAGGTGATGGTGGTGGAGCATGATAATTGTCTTGGGTGAGGGTTTGAACATGCAACATAAGAATGGCATGTGAAGTTGTAGGATGTGGTGGTGATACTCTTGGTGGTGGAGACGTGTTTGAGCTTGGGTAATCATGAAAACATGATATGGGTGGAAGACATTCTTCATGAGTGGATGGTGTTTTTGTTGAATGAGCAACATGTAAAGTGTTGGTAATGAGGTTGGGATTATTGTTTTGGGATTGTGCATGCTCATCATAATAAGGAACATTAGTCGAAGCACGAATGGATGATTTGTTGTTAAATGGATCATTTGTGTGAGAGTGAGGTTTAGGTGTTGGTTGATTATGAACAACATCGCTTGAGTTGTGAAAAGATTATGAGGTTTGAGTGTAATGGAGAAGGATATGGGTGAGTAAAGGTTTTTGATATGTAATGTTCGTGAGAAGGAGAGTGAGGTGTTAGGTAAGTAATGTTTGAAAACATAGGTGGAATTTGGTGTTGAATGTTTGACAACGTCATTTGGTTTGACGGATTTTTAAAGGAAGTTAGGCTTTCTTCTCCAAACAAGTTTCTTGGTGGTTTTGGTTTAATGGGAGAGGAAATGATGAGATGAGTGGAGATTGAGAGGAATGAGAGTGTTTATAATGTAGGATTGGTGGGATCAAGGATGGATAAACTTTGATGGAAGGTTTAGGATAGAATAGGTTTGTGAATTTTGGGAAGTGTAGGATGAAATGGGCTAAAAAATAGAAAAAGGGAAACAACACATTCGACCATCAGATGGCCGGTCCCCTTAATTGGAGGCCGGTCCCCTTAATAATTAAGGGGGCCGCCTTATGATTTAAGGGGGCCGCCCATCTGGTGATTCCCAGATTGCCAGAAAAGGGTTTTTGGTAGTGCATTGCAGAAAGGTTGTGTTTTTTGTTTCAAACAAGTCCAACTCTTTGAGGCAATTAAACATAGACTAATTATGTAGGCAATTATGTAGCTAAAGCATGTTAACCAAAGAGATTAAGTAATCAAGCAATTTCATCTAGCATGCAAACATACTCATCTAGCAAGCAAAATATAAGTGCTAGGAAACAATAAGCAACATCAAGTATTTCATAACTACATAACTAGGAGGATTAATCCTAATGTGTATTATGATAGCATGGGTTTCTAGACTTGTTACAAACGAAGTCTTAATAGATAAACCATGGCCCTCTTGATTTGATTTAGTTCACTTATAAGTGTCATTTATATAAATATAGATGACAAATATGAGATCACCATGCATGATTTAAAGAGACGTTTTTAGCATTATTCAACAATGTTTGAAAGTAGGTTTTCATGTAGATATGAGAGTTAATTGAATAAAATAGATTCGGTTTTACTTCAAAATGTGTTAATGAAAGGTAAATAAAATTTTCTCAATCTTTGGTTTTGATCAAAACAAAATTGTGGATATTTATTGTGAAAACATCTTATTTAAAAGTGGGATAGTTATTTGTAGAATATGAACATCTAGATTCGGGTGGCCATAATTCATGGTAGATGATGTCCATGTTTGATTTAGATTCAAGAACTAGAGAGAGAGAGAGAGTTTGGAACCTTGAGATAAAAGAAGAAAGAAAAATTAGATTAAAAATGAAAGGCTCACCCTCTCCACATGTGGAGAGGGATATATATAGTCCCTACAAGATAACTAATAAAACACCCACACCCGGGCTGTGGATCAGGTATACAGTGGGTAAAGACCCGTCCTTCTTCCACGGTGTTACTTAATCTAAAACTAACTAACTAATAAACAAACTAACTACGAGCTAACTTAATGCTATTACAATATTAAGGTGACCGAGACTTTTATAGGAATATTTGTATTCCTAACAATCTCCCCCTAAGCGAGGTCACCTTTGAAAATAAGCTCTTTGGTCTTTAAGCATTCTTTAGTCTTTGTAGCTCGTAGGATCTGATTCTTCTCTTTTCAGCACACTTCGTACTTCAAGCAAGCGAACTTGTGATTAGAGTTCCTTTGTGATGTGTGTTCTTTGAGCTTCTTTGAGATCATCAGCCAAATTAAATCTCCAAGCTCATCCATTGTAGTATCGCCTTCATGTGATGTAGTGACTTTAGGACCATCATGCTCACACTCTTCTGTATCTGGAGACGTTGCATTGGAGTTATGGATTAGGAGACTTTTTCATCAGAGTTGAGGAAGCGTTGTTGGTAGTCTCTCAACATTTGTTGTAGCAAGTCTCTCATCTTCATTGATAGTGTGGAGGATGTGTGAGCATGAGGTATGGATTGACCCGATTCAGCTGGAAACTGGAGCCATCAACGCCATCTTTATATGTGTCCCTGAAATAAAACAGTTAGCACTAAAGATAGAGAACGAATATGGCTTTGTCATTCGTTCTGCGAAGACAGACTACCCTCCGGTTTTGTGAAAACCGACCTGTGATCAGGTAGAGTCTCTTTTAAAGAAGACTCTCCTTGACAGGAATTTCCAGCTTGTAGTAATGAATTTTCCAAAGAATCCACTTTGGAATCTTCATACTTAGCATGTTCTCATACCGGAACGTCTCAAAGAAGACAGCACGATAGAGTGAATCGATGAATAGATATTCACGGATTGATGAGAAATTGATTTATAGAAATCACTCGCGAGTCATATGATAAATATTTTTGAGACACGACGAGAGTTTTATACTTTGAATCACATTTCCATCAAAAATACTTTTGTTTGAAAGATATTACACAATCAATGTGCTCGAAAGATAAGGAGGTGAGCACATTGAGAGGTTTTGGCAAAAGTATCCGTCAATCCATATCCTGGAACAAGTTTGATTCAAATTTGAATCGCACCATCGTTGCTTTCCAGTTGTCACTTGATCATTGATCCAAGATGGATCTCACATGTCACCTACCAAGAGCTTGAGTGATGTTCGCTCTAGAAGGATTTCCATCTTCATTGTGAATATATTCATATCACTCGGATATTCTGGCAATACCACAAGGATAATGCGTAGGACTCTAAGTATTTTATCTTATTTTTCACATTATGTGAAACAATAAGCATATTTGGAATGTGTGTCCTATTGAGATTTATGGATGATCTCATGGCTCTAGACTCAATAGTGCGTTTTGATCCGCTCCTGGAGACTGGGGAGGCGTCTCCTGTTTTAGGTATCAACATAGCTCGCAATGAGCGGTCGATACATTCCACAGGGTTCCCCGTGAGAATGAAACAAGCTCTTTTAAGAGAACTTGAGTGGTTGGGAAGTTTTGGTGCAGTGCATCACTGGGTCCATGACGTCTTGTCTTCAATACCGGCGTTACCTTAGTAACCGCCAGTAGCATATGTATTGAACCCGGTTTCTGCCCTAAGGTTGAATAATTGGAGGGCTATTTCTTTTCACCCTTTCTCATTATATTTCTTTTTCATTCTTCAACCCCTTCAGTGCTTACCGAGATTTCATCACTAGATCCTTGTTGGGTTTGTTCTAGTCCTAGCTCTATCTCAGTCCGCACTCTTCCCTTTCTCACTTTACTCCTTTTTTCATAATCATTCCTAAGGACTTCTAATCTATCTATGGATTGTCCCTGGGAAGATCCTTCCGGTTCTGGTGGATCATGGGAACTTATACCTAACCTTAACCACCCTTATTCCTCCATGCATTAAAGTAAATGGTCGGTCTTAGGTATTACTTTCACAAACGCCTTTCGCTCCCCCTCAATATGTGCTTCGATATTCGAAAGTGTTTAGCACATATGTGGGAGCCTATTATTGAGACGAAAAGATCACTTTTGATTATCAGATTTCATATTTAAATCACATTCTCTCCCCCGATCAAAAATTTCAAATCTAACGAGATTTTTGATCTCAATTGATTTAAATAATTTAGAAAGCGTTTTGGGAGAGAAATGCGGTCAATTTTAATATTTTCTGATAAAAGGAACTTTTTCTTGCTCCCCCTCAAACTGTGAGGGAGGTTGTTATGTGTCAGATTTGAAGAGTTTGTAAAAGATTCGAAGTTTTAGTGAAAACTCTTTGAAAATTTACTTATTCTGACACATAACACATCACAAATCATTTTGTTGCAAGGTTTTATGTACAAAGTGTGGGGAGTTTTGATGATACATAAAATTTTGAGAAATCACTCTCCCCCTCAATCAATGACGGATATTAAAGCATAGATATTTTCATAAACTATTAACGTCATTGATTGAGTGAAAATTTTATCAAACTTTTGAGTTCAATTTGATTTTCATTCAAAATTTCATGGTACCACCAAGTTTTGCACAAACACTTTCCGGAAAAATCATAGAAGGGAAAGTATTTGGCGATAAAAAGAAGACTTCTCTTCTTTATCAAGAAATAATGCACTTAAGCGTACATTAGATCGAGGGTGCATGAATATAAAGTAATTCACGCTCGGATGAACGGCACCCTTTGCTAGGAACAACCGTCTTTTTGGCGACCTGTTTTCCTTAATGTTGAAAACCGGGTTGCTATCTGAAGTAATAGCAAACCATATTTAAAGAATGTTTTGAGATACGACATGTTTTTGAAAAGAACTTTATTTGAAACCGAAAAAAACTCTTGCTCAAGCATATGTATGATTCCGTGTCATTATTGAATGACATTTCTAGAAACGTACATAATATTGATTACACAAGAGACATGTCGTGAGAAGAATATTTTTGAATTTTTTTTTTTTTTTTTTTCTTTTTTTTTTTTTTTTTTTTTTTTGTAGGTATTATATTTTTCTATTTACGTATTGGTATAACATATGTACAAAGGATATTATGCAGTTTAAGAAGATGTTGACCTCAATACCGAAAAGAGGATATCGGTCTGCATGTTGTAGAAGTCAGTAGTCAACATCTCTTAAACCTTCTCCACCAAAGCTTTCGAGGCTCCTGAATAGTCGTTTGAACTTGAGCCTTCTCATTGTGAAGCTTTGATAGATCAGCAACGTATCATCTCACGCTTGAATAGTTCTTCTCAACATTCTTCCTATTGAAGGCTGAGGTAATGCGTACCAAAAAGTATCCAGAGACCACTTCCCCCCAAGTAGTTGAAATGATGCAACTAGTCTCATTATATGAAGCTCAGAAACCCGAAGTACACACACAATCAATTGTGTACATCTTTTGTCATCAGAAACTGTTTCTTACATCTCTTCCCCTACGTAGTTGGAATAATACACCAAAAGAACAAGTTAAAACACTGATTTCCTCTGCGGTCATGACATTTGTCTTCCCGGAATAACTTCAATTAAGTAGAAGTGTAAAGCTCATCACGTGTACTCGTTGTGCGTTTCGATGTATGTCTCCTTCCCCCTTGTTGGTTTTGACACCTCAGAATCAGCAACACATATTACGCCCATGTACTTGAAATCTTGTGAGAGGAACAAAATAAGCTCAAATATATCCTGTGAGAATCAACTTGCTGAAGAGCAATATGAGAACATCTAATTAGGGATTAACTCAGACTTTTCACTCTCCCCTAATTAGTGCTCTCCCCCAGACTGACAACCTTTCTGATGAACACCCACAATAGAAGGAAGACTTTGGACGAACACCCATAATATGAAGAGGTCATTTGATAACCAAATACATGCCGTCTTTAGTCTTCTAATCACATAGCGGAGAATGTAGAGAAGACTGTAGACACGACCTACTTCAAGATTGCCCAATATGGAGGAACAGAATACCAACCATCTTCATCTCACCAAATGCCTTCCAGTAACTTTACATATAACCCATCAGCCCACAGCGCACACATGAGACGATAACACCCATCCGAGAATAAAGAATAGACTGACGACTCGACCTTCTTCAGTCTTTAGTATAACACCAAAGTAACAAGTTGAACCACTGATCATCTCTGCGGCTTTTCAACACCGGAATACATGATTAAGCCCAATCACGTGAACCTTTTGTGCGTCCTTGGTGTACACATTTCTCTCCCCCATGAAGGTTACGATTAATCGGAATCATCATCATTATGTGTACATGTAGCCTGATGACGTATACATGAAGCATTGACTAGAAACCCTTTGTTACTGATTGAATCAGCCCGTGAGATTATGTCGATTAGCATTCCATGACCATGTTCTTCAACACCTTGATATAGAGGAAGAAGTAGTGTTGGAGAACCATGCATACCATGACCATGTTCTTCAACACCTTAATAGAGAGGAAGATGTAGTGTTGGAGAACCATGGTTTGCACGACTCCTGAACTGACGTATTCAGGAGTCGTATGACCATTTCTCAATCATCATCCGACATGTAGATTAATATTCACCCTTCCCCCCCCCCCCCCCTCAAAAATTGCATATGCCAGCCAACTGCAATTTTTGATGATTGAACTAGTAAATATGAATACCATCAACGGTAGGAAGCTCCACTTGACGGTTCTTGAGGACTGACATGTTGTTTATTCACCCTTTCCCCCCCTCAAAAATTGCATATGCCTGTTGAATGCAATTTTTGGTTGAATAAGTGAATAATAGAATACTCCAATATGCGCCGATCCACTTGAAAACAGAATAAGCACGGAAAGAGCATGAACTTGTTGATGATAATGGCCATAAATAAGAAGATTCCTCTTCTTTTGAAGATAAAGTGCACTGAATCATACACCTTTCTTTTCATTGATGAGCGGGGCCTGAAGTGTTATCAGCAGACGCCATAATGTTGAAGTACGAGGCCTGCACTGAAGTGTGCAGACGTCATCTATTGAAGACCGAGGCCTGAACTGATGTGTTCAGACGTCATCTCTCTCTTTTCTTCTACTCTCTTGCTAACTCGTTACCAACCCCATTATCATTCTGTTGGATATATGTCGTGACTACAGATGGAGAGAAACCCAATATGATGAACTTGAGACCGAAGTAATATGACCCGAGTTTGTGACTTAAACTTGTAATAATGCGAGACAAAGAGCGGTGTAGAGACTTCGTGCAACATCGAATCCCTAAGTAGTCTATACTCTTCAACCAACCAACCATCAAGTATAAGATGTACATCACCTCTTGGATATCCACAACTTCATGTGACACTGAGCACTACAACGTGACTCCTTAAAGTGATAGTTATTTTGCAATGGAGAGAAAGAAAAAATAACTAGATATCCAAGTCCTTGTCGTTGTATTGAAAGCTCGAACAAGGATCTTGAAGAATCTTCATCCAACCTTCCCGATATCTTCAGATACTAAGTACACGCACCCATGAAATTTCACTTCAGCCTCAAATAAATAGTACTGAACTAACCCCGTAGTCACATTTCGTCAATTCAATGCCTCAATCTAGCCATTTGTGCTGTTATGGCTGAACTTTGATAATGGTTTTAACCCGACCATGGTCAAGAGCACATAGCCCATCATCACGGGATTTTACAAATCTATAGTTTAAACCGAGAAATAAGTTCTTTCGCGGGATTTTACAAAACCAAGAAGAAACCGTGAGATAGTAACAAGTTGAATGTGGCATGACTGATTTGGTTATGGAAAACATCAGTTTGGGTTAAGAATATCATGTGAGAATTACAGATCACATCACAATTTTAAAGTCTTTGTCCAATTAACCAACCTCGAACACAAACAATTTTGACCACATGATGAAGGAACCCGATATACCAATCTTGAAAATGAAGCAGAATTACTCAAATTTGTTACCTAAGCTTGCATTGTTGTTGGAAGAACGGTGTAGAGAATTTGTGAACCATGCAAATCTCTAAGTACTCAATACTATCTTGACAAAGTATGAGACAATCATCACCTCTTGCGATTATCCACAACGTTAACTACGTGTGACACTGAGTACAATAACGTAACTCCTTTAAGTGATAGTTAACCAGGTCTTCAACCATCCACCCCGACTTCTGGAAACTAGATAACCCAAGTCTTCAACTTACATCTTATGCGCTAGCAAGTTATCATTGAAATCCTGCATCCAACCATCCCCGATTTCAAGATAAAATAGGTATACTCTTTCGTGAAATCCAACTTCACCCTCAAGCAAGGGATACCAAATTAGCTTCGTGATCATTTTGTGCGGTTGAGCAATCAAAGTGAGAAGAAACATGCGCAAATTCTTAGGAGTGCCCAAGACTCATAGTCAGACCAATCAAACATAGCTGTCTGAACCAGCTGCTTGAATGTCATCCGAAATAGTTGACATCTCAATATCTTCAAACGGGATTTTACAACTTATGTGACTTAAACCGAGAAATGTTTCTTTCTAGGGATTTTACTAAAGTCAACAAAAGAAACCGGAAGATATCTTCAACAAGTTAAACTTAGAGAGAGATACCGGATGAGTCACAATTCGCACTAAGTGTCATGTCGTGACAAGTCAAGTTACAATATATCAAATTGATATTAGTCAAGTCGTAAGGATTAACTCACAACGTCAGATAACAATTTGATTAATCGAAACGACTTAAGTTACAACAATTCACTAATTGCAAAATGATTAACCAATCACACGAATCTCATCACTTAGTAACTTGCCAATAAGTTAGAGATAGTCGCTAAAGAGTGAGCAAACCTCTAGAGACTGATCCACTGAATCCTGAATTGTTGAAACCGGAACTGCAAAGATTCACACTACAGGAGACGGAATCGCTAGGAAACTTGCGCAAATTCTCCCCCTCAAAAAGGACATGCAATGACCTTTTTGCCAAAGAACTGAAAGTCTGTGATAGTCGTGAGTTTGTCATGCGCAAATCAGATACATGGAAGGAGACACATAAACCTACTGCAGAGAAGATGGTGATAAAGACATGCTTGTAGTAACACCTTGCTGGACTCCTCATCAATGATTTAGCAGATTAATGATTCATAGTAGTTTGGAATATGCTAGACCACTGGATGAAATGTGCTTAACTATAGAGTGAGTAAAGGGTTAAAGCACGTCTCTAAACAAATCACCTCCTGTCTTTAAGTCTGACCATCTCTTGAGAAGTTCTTGTACTACAATCCCATTAGAAGCTTGAGAAACAACAATCTCTTGATGAAGCATGATAAAGGACAAGTTAGAGACTTATACTTGCATTAAAATCGTGATTTAGAACCTATATTGAGCACAACAACGTAACTCCTTTAAATATAGGTAGTGACATATACCCAACCTTCCATCCTTAATTGTATATATCCACTTCTTGAACATCCAAGTCTAATCACCTTAAATACACTCGAGCAAGGGTCACCAAACATCGTGCGTCCATCCACCCCAAGATGTTTGTGACACTAAGTATGCCAGCCCGTGAATTAACACACCAACCAAGTCACCGTAATTTCCCAATTCCTGTTGTTCTCGAAGCACAAACTTATCCCGAAGATAATAGTCAGATCCCGTAAGTTTTAATATGTCAAAAACCAAGTCCAGCCTATCGAATCTTTCGCGGGATTTTCTAAAAACATCAAGAGTAACCGCGAAATTAACAAGAACATCTAAAGGGTGAGTTGCAATACTAATCTTCAAAACTTAAGTCAACAAAGTCAAGTATCAACTTGATCAAATTGCAGCAAGTCAAGTCGCAGTTTGAAAAATCGCAACAAGTCAAATTGCAGACAACCAAATTGCAATACGTCAAATCGCAAGTATTAACTCGCAACGTCAAATCGCAATTGGTCAAATCGCAATCAGTCAAGTCACAACAAATCAAAACATAATTTGACGAACCGCAGTTAATCAAATCGCAAGTTGTCAACTGTAACTCAAGTCGCAAAAATTAAAGTGCAGGCTCACTCAAATCATAGGCATCCACAATGCTGACAAGCTTAAAAACTCTGTAATCACGTCGACATAAATATATACCCCGAAATTATATCCACTAAACTCGAGAATATCACAACCAGATTAATATTCAATCCTGGATTCTTGAAGCTCAAACAAAGTCGTTGCCCAAAATTTATACTCAATCCTGATAACTGGATTCTTGAATGTGATTTTATGTTAAGAGTGATGATTGTTTGTTTTGACAAGGTTATATGTTGTTTAGTTGTGATCTTGATTCGGTTGATGCAAGTTTTTACGGTGAAATTTTTGGTCTGAAAACTTAAAACCTCAAAAACTTCACTCCGGAGGTGATTTGGGCCTCGAAAAATTCATTTCACGACTACGTGGTGAAACCTCACAATATTCAACCTGTTCCGGACGTTTTGACAGCTTAATCGCTGAAAACGGAGTTACGGTTCAAAAGTTATGACCGTTTGAAGTTTTGACGTAAAAAGTCAACTTTGGTCAAACTGATGAGCAAACCGCAGTTGACCAAAGCTAACCGCAGTTGACCAAAGCTAACCGCAGTTGACCAAAGCTAACCGCAGTTGACCAAAGCTAACCGCAGTTGACCAAAGCTAACCACAGTTGACCAAAGATAACCGCAGTTGACCAAAGATAACCGCAGTTGACCAAAGATAACCGCAGTTGACCAAAGATAACCGCAGTTGACCAAAGCTAACCGCAGTTGACCAAAGCTAACCGCAGAATAGAGACAAAACAGTCACTTTCGTCCTTTTTCGTCTTTTTCCTGTTTTAGAGTTAACCTCAACCAAGAACAAGCTAACCTCAACCAAGAAACAAGCTAATCTCAACCAAGAAACTTGCACTAAATCACATCAAACATCAAACTAATCAACTAATTCAACCTACCCAAGTGAAAAGTTAAGTACTACAACACCTCAAAACACAACAATACCACCAAATCATCAAAATCACCACAACCAATAATCAATTCGAGGTGTGTTCATCAAAAAAAATTTCGAACCAACTAAACCAAGCTACAAATTAGAGCACCAACAATCCTAGGATGAAACCATGGCTCTTGATACCAATTGTAGAATATGAACATCTAGATTCGGGTGGCCTTAATTCATGGTAGATGATGTCCATGTTTGAGTTAGATTCAAGAACTAGAGAGAGAGAGAGAGTTTGGAACCTTGAGATAAAAGAAGAAAGAAAAATTAGATTAAAAATGAAAGGCTCACCCTCTCCACATGTGGAGAGGGATATATATAGTCCCTACAAGATAACTAATAAAACACCCACACCCGGGCTGTGGATCAGGTATACAGTGGGTAAAGACCCGTCCTTCTTCCACGGTGTTACTTAATCTAAAACTAACTAACTAATAAACAAACTAACTACGAGCTAACTTAATGCTATTACAATATTAAGGTGACCGAGACTTTTATAGGAATATTTGTATTCCTAACATTATTTGAAAAACTATTTTCCAAAATGTGAGGTTTTTGCATATTTTTAAAGATATTAGATTTTTGACAACAAATATCATTAATCATATATTTTAAAAGATGTTTGTTATAGATCTCATGCTCAAGAGGATTGGTTAAGCCTACTATTATCTCATGCTATCGTTTCTACATATCCTAAGATCCTAAAGGAAGTGATGACGAAAATTAATATGTAGGATGCGAGAGTGTTGAATGGGGTATAACCTAACATCTATAGTTCCTTTGATTTCGCACGCTTATCTGACTTAATGCCATAGTCTACAAGAGCTTGTTTCATCCATAGTTTTCTTACGCGAGGAATCTAATCCTACTTCTATATTAACGATTTATCCACTTAACTCATTTCACTTCATCACCATGAGTTTCCTAATAGTGGATATAGAAGATTTCCATTTTCTATTTTGTTCGGCAATGAACAATTTTATCTTATTCCTAGGAAAGTCAACCAATGATGTTTCTAGGTTATAAGAATATAAGCAATTATGTACTAAGCATTAATCTAACTAATCATTTGTCTAAGCATGCAAATTATAGTGATGAACTTAAAAGAAACGTGTACCTTTTAGTGTTCAATGGAATATCTTCAAGCACTTCAAGTGACCATGTTGACTTATAGAAGTCATTAGTAGATGATATTCCAACTTCTTCCAAGATTGACAATTTAGCCACTTGGTCCCCATTGTCTCATTGGTCCAAAGTTGTTTGGTCCAAACATATTTAACATTTGGCTAGGATGCATGTATGGTGGTAATATTTCCGAAGGATTGTAACTTGGTAGATAATTCCACATTTTATTTCTAGTGTTATTGTAATTTTGTCTATTTTGATTTCTTCTAGGTTGAGGTGTTTTAGATCTTGGATGATGATTGTTAGGTTTTCTTGGTGGTGGAGTTTTAGATCTTAATTTAGGTTTAGAAAATCCGGTTTTGACTTTTAATGATGGTTTATAAAAACTTTTTACTTCCACATCACTTGCAATAGGTATTTTTCTATCTTCTCTAAGTATATACTTAGATTTTGACTCTAATGGTTTTTGTTTACTAGATTCACATTCAAACTTTATATTTTTATTTTCACTAGTTGAAACATTAGTTGAGGTTAATCCTAGACCGGTTTTGTCTCCCGAAGTTTCTTGAACACTTATTATTTTCTTAAGTGGGTTACTACTATTTTTAAACTTGTCAAGTTTGAAAATTTCATCTTTAAGTTTTTCGTTTTCATTTTTAACCTCTATGCATGTTTTACATTCTATAAGAACTTCTTTTCCTTTTTCCAAATGTTGTAGTCTAATTTTTAATTCGAGTACTTCATTTTCTAATAGATTGTTAATATGTTTTAGTGACTTATTTTTAGCTATAACTTTTTGACCTAATTTGCGTAACCTATTATATTCACTATCTAGGTCTTTTTCGTCTAATGATAAATTTTCGTCACTAAAGTATTTGGTTTCTGAACGTACCTCGCTTGATGTCTTAGCCATAAGACATTTCTCCTCATTTGTGATTTCTTTCTCATCGTCATCGCTATCATTCCAAGCTCCTCCAACAAACGCCTTTTGATTTTGATTTCTTGACATCATTGGGCATTTTCCGATGAGATGATTTGGATCACCACATTTGAAGCACTTCCTATCACTTTTGCCATTTTTGTCATCTTTATTTCTTTGGTTTGCTTTCCTTTCATCATACGGTTGTCTAACCAATCTTCCTCGCCATTTGAGGAATTTCTTGAAGTCTCTTACGGCCGTCGCATATTCTTCGTCATCACTTTCGGAGGTTGAGCTATCCTCGTTACTAGATTCCTTCCTAGCTTTCAACGCAATTGACTTGCTTTGCTCTCTTTTTCCATTGACCATCTCGGAGTCTTTCTTTATTATTGCTTCGTAGACTTTCAGGTTGCCGATCAACTCATCAAGTTGAAGAGTTGACAAGTTCTTCGATTCTTCAATCGCCGTAACTTTAGCTCGCCATTTTGGATGAAAAGCCCTAAGAAATTTCCTAACAAAATTCTTACTAGAAAAATTCTCATCAAGTGCTTTTAAACTTGTGATAATAGTGTTAAATCTAGCAAAAGCATTATCTATTGATTCCTCCTCCGGAATCGTAAATTGTTCATATTGTTGAACAAGAAGATCTATTTTGTTATCTTTAACTTGACTATTACCTTGGTGAGTGATTAGTAAAGAATCCCAAATCTCTTTTGCGGTTTTACACATAAAAATTCTTTCATATTCTTTGCGTGGTAACGCATTATAAATAACCATTTTAGCCTCATTATTTTTTGATAGTTTCTTTTTCAAATCATCATTTTGTTTTTCAAAAGATACAATTTCATCCTTTTTAGTTTCAAAATTATATTGAATAGGAGGAAAATCACCAAAGGTAATAACATGCCAAAGATCTGGATCCTTTGATTTCACATAAGTTTCGAATCGATTTTTCCAATATAAAAATCCATCACTTTCAAATAGTGGTGGTCTTTGCATAGATTGCCCTTCTAAATATTTTTCAGATTCCATAGATCGTTACAAGTTTTAAAATATAATATATTTTAAAAATCTTGCTAGACGTGGCTCTGGTACCAATTGTGGAAAACTAGAAGGGGGGGTTGAATAGTTTTACGTCTTTTTAATTTTATTATGAAAAATTAGTTTAGTTTTAAAACCTTGTTTGCTTTTAAAACTTTGATTCAATCTTATGTGAACTCAAATCTTGAACAATATGAACAAGTATATCTGAGTATGAACAATAATAATAATGTAAGCTAAGTATGTGAAATCAACACATGCATAATATAAACAATTATAGCTATATACGAGAGATAAGTACGTAATCGTTTATTTTATAATCCTTAGTTATATTTTGTATAAAACTATACTTGATCGAAATGATCAATTATATGTATGTAACCTTTTTAGTTTGATTGTAAAAACTTTGTTTTGTGAATGAAACTTTCGTTTGATCTTTAAGTAAAATCAATACTAGCACTATATGAGCAACTATATATATACGTCTACATCTACAAATGTAATAACGATATAAGCAAGATAATAAGTAAGATATGGAAAGATCTAACCGCGAGACAAAGGATTTATAGTGGTTCGGCTACAAGGACACCTTCCTTGCCCTACTCCACTCCTCGAGTCACCTACTCGAGAGTTTTCTTCACTATGTCAACAAGCTCCTTATGGCGGAGAAACCTTACACACCAATATACACACCACTTACACACCAAAGCTTCGTCACAACGAAATCACACCTTCTTCACAACTACTTCACACCAATCTACTACACACCTATCTTCACAACTACTTCACACCAATCTACTACACACCTATTTTCACAACTACTTCACACCAACTATCTTTACTACAATCTAGTTCACACCTATCTTCTACACACCAATTATCTTCACTACAATCTACTAGCCAATCACACAATCTATATTCCTAACACAACTATCTACAATCAAATATTCACAACACACTACACAAAGATATATGTAAATATTCTTGATGATGCACCAACAACTTGGATGTGGAGGTCACAACAAGTTGTAATACTTCTTGTCTTGGAGGATAGAAGTATTCTTCTCTTGCACTTGAGAGGATGATGTAAGAATCACTTTGAAACAAAGGATTATGTATTTATGATCAAAGGATTTAGAGAATAGAAATGGGGATCTAGAACAGAAAGTTTAGGAGTGCAAAAGGTGAGGAAAAAATCCAGGTTTAAGGTGGTATTTATAGGCAAAAGAATCTAACAGAGGAGCGTGGCCGGTCCCCTTAAATCATGGCCGGCCCCCTTAAAATTAAGGGGACCGCCCTTTATAATTAAGGGGGCCGCCCAGCTGAAACGGCCAGATTCTTTGTCTTTTAGTGGGGAAAGTTTATTTGGTGAAAAACTAACTGTTTTTGGTTAAAAATTTGAATTCATATATTTAGTATGAATACAACATTTTTCTTTATTACCAAAAGTGTTTTTCAAAAATATATAATATGTTTATATAATTAAATAAACTTTGCATTAGTTAATTAAATACCCCTTTGATCATAAATTGCACTAAACACTTTGTTTATTCATACCTTAAGTGATTTGGATGTAAAGAGAAATATTAATCACTAAATACTTGTTTATGTCACAAGTTTTAGTTCTATGAGTTTATATTTTGTGATAATCAAGACATAGAGATATTGATAACATGTTAATAATGTTTTTAGGCATTAATTTATGTCAACATGTTGGAACCGAGTGGGGCTAAGCCGCGACGCACGAGAGTCACGGCGAGGCAAGCTGAAAAGATATGCATAGGGTTTGTCTAGGATTCGGATTTGTGTGGTTATGGTTGTATCTGATTTGATTTGGATGTGGATTTGAATGTGGATTTTGGAGGGAAAAGTTTGCATTTATAGCTGAGAATTATATAGAGGGTTGTACATTACGTTTAAATAATTGTAATATTAAGTGTAGGGGTGTTTTTAATGCTATTTAATGTATAATTGTAATATTTTAAAGCCATTAATGGCAAAGACAAAGTGGTGTGTACATGTAGCTACTAAACTTGTAGCTGTCTAATTCTATAGAGTTTAATGTATTAAATGTCTAATTGTGTTGAATTACTTGTACTTTTAGTATTGGAATGTGTAATGCTTAATTTTAAGAATTTCTTGTTTTAGAAGGGCAAAATGCATAATAAGATAGTAAGATGTGTACACTTACGGTCAATCACTAAACCTACACGTATAAAACTCATATATTGCACACACAATTAAATCTAATAGCAACGACTAATAGTTCATTTTGCAATTAGTGAATTGACAAACTCCACAAAAGATGACCAAGAAACTACGTAGTAAGTACTAATTTTTTTTTTACTAAATAACATAACGATCTGAATCTTTAGTTTGCAAGACATGCTCAAAGTAATTGAGATAACATAAAAGAATAAAAAATAATTAAGTCTCCATCCTTAGCCAACAGAATGACTATAGTATAGAAACAAAGATACTGACACACTCTGTCAACTTCATTTTCTTTATCAATATATCATAGAGATCACAAAAATAGAAAATCATAACATCAAATGCTAATAATTGAAGCCACCGCAACTACAAAAAATGGTTGTTTTGGGGAGAGTTCACAGATCAAAAGTTTATACCTGAAACAATAAATCTTATACTAATAGTGGATCTTGAAAAAACAATAACTCATTAATGTTATTCTTTCATGTTAATACTTGTCATATTGTCATTATTGGTTCATTCTTACTTCAAGCTATAAAAAAATATTACTTCTTCCATGCCAATAGTCAAAGCATTGGGAACAAAATTGTCATAAACTTTCTATCTCATGTATGGGTTGTCACTGTCAACCAAAACAACTACAATACTACTTTATACCATGAGTAAAAAAAAGATGGTTGCAACTTCTATCACAATTTGACTATATCCATATATGTATCCTACAAAAGACTCATAAGTGAGTAAGGAAAACATCATGTGGATATGGTTAACACATATTATTTGTTTTTTTAGCAAACACAATGAAACTATATCGACCAAAAACACTTTGGATCATATAATTATTTTTCTTATTTAATTTATGTGTATGGTGCTTTTTGTACATTCCAGTTAGCTGCCATTCTAATTTCACTTTTTTTAAGTTTACGTGTCCATTAAAAAGGTAAAATCCATCGTCAGGTTTTTTTATAAACAAAAACAAATGAGTATTATATTGTTAAAAACTCTCAAAAGTATTTTCAAAACTAAGTATAAATTTTGTGTCTCGAGGTGCCAAATCACTTTTGTACTAATTCACATGCAACTTTTTCGTGTCATCAACTTTGCAAGTCCCTAAAGTCATTTCATCTTTTCTACAATGTTTCAAATCCAAATTGAAATTTCATACTTTTCAGTCAATTTCAAGTTTTGAGATCCGCATTTTGGTCCCAAGACTCTAGACACAAACTTGGTCACATGAAACCCAAAATTTTCAATTAGCCGTAATAAACTTTCTGTCTTGCAACAAATTAATTGAGATCCGCATTCTGGCGACAGTGCAAACTTTTTTCGGTGATTGTGGCTGCTACAGTAACGGCGGCGGCACTAACGAAAATAACCAAAAACGTTAGATCGACATAAAAAACCAACAGATCTATAAAAAAATATGTATAGATCAATAAAAAAAATTCTAGATCTACCAAAAAAAAAAAAACAAAAAAACTCGATTTAAAAGAAGAAAAAAACACTCTAGATCTACAAAAAAGTATATAGATCGATAAAAAAAATGTATAGATCGATTTAAAAAAAATATATATCTAGATTTCTAAAAAAAAATCTGTATGGACCGATTATTAAAAAAACTCTAGATTAACAAATATATATATATATATATATATATATATATATATATATATATATATATATATATATAAACAAAAATATGTATTTAGATCGATTTAAAAAAAATAAATAAATAAATAAAAAAAAAAAAAAAAAAAAAAAACTCTAGATCTTCTACAAAAAAATATGCATATCTAAAAAAAAAATATGTATAGATCGATTATTAAAAAAACTCTAGATTAACAAAATATATATATATATATATATATATATATATATATATATATATATATATATATACACACAAAAAATATGTATAGATCGATTTAAAAAAAATAAAATAAAATATGATAAAATAAAAAATAAATCTCTAGATCTTCTACAAAAAAAAAATATGCAGATCTATAAAAAAAATATGTATAGATCGATTAAAAAAAATCTAGACCTACAAAAAAATTATATAGATCTATAAATAAATATGTATATATCGATACAATACTCTGGATCAACAAAAAAAACTATATCGGTTAATAAAAACTATATATAGATCGATAGAAAACTTTAGATCTACCGAAAATACATATCGATCTATAAAAAAACTATATAAAATACCTTAAAGTGGTGGTTCTATCTAGTGGAGGCGGCGGAAGTGGCGGTTGATGGAGGCGGCGACGGTGGATGGAGTGGCGTTTTTATTTTTTATTTTTTCGATGGAAGAGTTTTTATGAAAGTTTTTTGTTGGATGGAGGTGTAAAAGAGTGTTTACGTTTTTTTTTTTTTTTTTTTTTTTTTTCTTTTTTTTTTTTGCTTTCTCTTTCTTTTTTTTTACTAGAGTGGTTTTTTTTAGAGTGAGATATGAGTTTTTGTGTGTTTTTAGATAGAGAGTGAGATGAGCATTTGTGAGGGTGTTTTTTTAGTGAGATGTTTTTTTAGGTGAGAGAGAGTGTTTCATGTGTGTGTTTTTTTTGGTAAAATAAAGTGAAGTAAATAAGATTGGATGGTTATTTGTTTGTTTGTTGATTTATGTGGTTTTGTGGGTTTGATAATTTTTTAGGGTTGGATGTTGGTTTGGTGTATGTAAATTTAGGCTTTAATGCAGGTTTGTATTTTCAATCTTAAAAAATGGAGGGTTGGATGTTGGTTTGGTGTATGTAAATTTAGGCTTTAATGTAGGTTTGTATGTGGAATCTTAAAGATGGAGGTTTGAATTTGGTTGGGGATATGCATGCTTTATAAAGAAGTATATATATATATATATATATATATATATATATATATATATATATATATATATATATATATATATATATATATATATATATATATAGGGGGCCATTCATGTGAGAAATCTAATTTTTGTGAGAACGCGAGAACTAATCCTAACCACTCATTTTATCCTCCTTAAACTTTTATCTAATGGTTATTATTAGCTAACTATTTTTTTTAAATCTCAAAAAATTATCAAAAAAATTTCGAAAAAATTTCAAAAAAATTTCAAAATTTTTTTTGAAAAATTTTCAAAAAATTTTCAAAAATTTTTTGAAAAATTTTCGAAAATTTTTTTTCTTACGATTTTTTTTCATATGTAACGGAATTTTTTTCACACGTGACGAAAAAAAATTACATGCGACGAATTTTTTTTCACATGTGACGATTTTTTTTTCACGTGACAAAAAAATTTCGTGAAAATTTCCAAATTTTTTTTCACATGTGACAAAATTTTTTTTTACATGTGACGGTATTTTTTTTTCGCATGTGACGAAAAAAAAAATTACATGCGACGATTTTTTTTTTCACATGTAACGAATTTTTTTTTCACACGTGACAAAAAAAATTTCGTGAAAATTTTGAAATTTTTTTTCACATGTGACAAAAAAAAATTCAGAAAAAAAAATTTCGGAAAAAAAAATTTCGAAAAAAAGTTTTTCGGAAAAAAATTTCGGATTTTTTTTTTCGAAAAAATTTTTTCGAAAACAAAAAAAAAAAGATTTTTCGAATTTTTTTTTCAAAATTTTTTTCGAATTTCTTTTTTTTAAATTTTCGAAATTTTTTTAAAAATTTTTCAAAATCTTTTAAGAAATTTTTAAAAAGTTGATTAACTAATGTTAGCTATTAGATTAAAGTTAAAGGAGGATAAAATGAGTGGCTAGGATTGCTTATCGCGTTCTCACAAAATTTAGGCTTCTTATTTTAACGCTTCAATATATATATATATATATATATATATACATATATATATATATATTAGTTTTGGAAGCCCGCCCGATGGGCGGGCATGACTTGTAATTATCGTTTTGAAAAAAATAAGTAACAAAAAATTAGATATAAACTTACCAAATTTTTTTATTAAATGTATTAAGAACAATAAGAAATTAACGGTTATCGAATATGAGAGAGAAAAAGTTTCAAAGTGATACGCAAGAACAAAGTATCAAAACATAGCCCGTTTGATGGGCAAGCGAAGGCTACCAAAATAGGGGAACCAGCCAAACATTTTTTACATAAAGTAAAAAAGCTACCTTTACACAATAGTATCGATAAATCATTCATACAATTTTCTTATATAAATGAAAGAAATGGCTGACTCGTATAAACTAACCATACCCAAACAAAATTAGAACTTACCCGTTGTGAGACGATTATGTCAGCCTAAAAGGTAAACTTGTAAGTTCGACTCATAAAAAACGCAGTACTTTACAACACACACACTGGCACTAAATTAGGTGATATGAGAAGAAAATAAAAGGGCGTGCCTATCATAAAGAGCCATAGGTTGTGACTCAAAATAAGACCCTTCATTAGCAGCCATATACTTAACTTTAACTTAGAGCCAAACTTGTAAATAAAAAAAAAAAAAAAAAAAAAAACTATGTACATAAAACAATCGTAAAGTTAACAGTTTTATCAAATATTTGAGACATGTGTGTTTGTATGAGATTTATTGGAAGTTCAAAGTAGCATGCTCCCGATGGTGGTTTATTCATGTGCCAAAAACATGGTTAACCCCTCTTTCTTGTTATATAACCATTAAGTTAAAAAACATAGATTCTTATCTTCTCGTGAATTTCCAAATTTCTTAAGATTACTTAAAATTTATTATAGTTGTCCTACTGATACACATGTTCAAAATTTCAAATGTAAACATTATCCTAAGTATGTCATACTCACTTGACCGATAGCATTTAATAGTATCATGGCTGACATTAGCCATCATTGAGGCATTATGAGAAATAGGTAACATTTTAGAACCACGATTAACCAAAAATCATATATACTCGTTTTGACAAATTGCAACCTTGGACCAGAAACAAATACTCATTCCTATCATAAGATCAAATATCCATCACTACAATCAAATACATTCAAATAAAGTCAGCCCACAGTTACTTTGAAAAACCATAAAGAAGATAAGAATCTTCAATACCAAAGATGACAAAAAGTTATAAAGTTGATTTGCTAGCATGAAAAATGTTATGAGTGCCTGCACATTGTTTCGGTTATACCAGCACTACCGTTTCCACTGATCACTATTAAATTGCTTTTCGATTCATCGATCATATAGCCCTAATTACAAAGTAAACAATATAAGTTGAGCAAAAGGCTAAACGAACACAAAGTAAAGGAAATACAGAGAAGAAACATCCTCCAAAATGTAAACTTTGTACAATTGAATGTCAATAATACCTGAACGCAACATCTGCTGCACCTCTCCAAGTTTGTTCCTTTAGCTCGTCCCATCATTTGGGTATCATACAGATGAGACCATTATCAAATGAAATTATAGGAACTATATCAAATGAACTTATAGGAACTAAAATACTTAATATAGACATCTACATATGGGATAACAAAGAATCACAATTAGCAATCCAGTGGTTCTCTCTTGCAAATCAAACATGTTAATATAGAGAAGTTGAGCCATGATGATCATTCAAGAGGAGAAGGATCAGACAAAAAAAGATAGGTGACGACGGCTCGAGGATCATAGGAATTGCATATTTTTTGTAATATTAAATAAGAATAACCCGTTTTGACCCACTGCCAAACGATATTTTAAATAGTCGTATTGTTATTACAATAAAAAAAAAGATGCATACCTACTGGTGGCCCTTTACCTGCTCAACAAAGGGGAGTAATAGCCAATAGGAAACCATTTTGAAATACGCAATTGATAAAAACCTAACCCATACCATCAAAGTTGATACATGCTAACTCTATACTGACGTATAGAAAAGATAAACCAAAAACACCATTAGCCAAATCTCGTTAATTTTTTTAAAACAATTAGAAGGGTCAAAGATGATTACAAAGGGTATTAAATTAGTCTTTATCTAACTGTGAATAGACACTTCAACTTTAAAGCATTTCAAGATGACACTTGTTAAATTATTTCCCGGTTTTAAATTATTGGTTACATTCTTAAATCCATATTAGAATAGAGTTTAACAATATTGAGGTTTGGTGCAACTAATTTGACAAAAAAGAACGAAAATTGGTTGAGAAGAAGAGAAACTATTTTTCTTAAGATCATATCCTATTTGGTAAGTTTGCCACTTTGACAGAAGCTCATAATCTAATCGAAATGTACTCTGGAACCACATAATTTAATCGAAGTGTATTGTCATAATGCAACCGGTCATAAGTTGTTTCTTGCTGTAAAAGATAACTACTTGCTTGAAGCTTTACACATAGGACCAAAAAGCCTCAATGAAGGGCAAAAGTCTCTAGGTTCCAGGGGGTAGAGGAGGAGAAGAAGCACCGGTACCATGCACATGGTCATTTGTATTCGCATTTGACATAACTGAAGACAAAGAGCCTTGTGCCAGTTGTGACTCAGTCACACTTATGCACTCGCTCAGTTCTTGCCATAATGGCTCAAGTGAAACATTTAATTTCCACATAGTGACATGCTCTGGATTGTCATCGGTTTTCGCAACCTTGTCATTTATATCGGGTACAGTGAGTGAGCTAAGTGTTTGGAGGAATCATATAACATCAGCCCCGGCCATGGACCCCCGCTCAAACCTAGCATTTATGTGTTCCTTACTGTGATGAGTTCGCTAATGACAGACCCACTTAAACTATGGGCTAAATCTGAAAGCTCTACAATAAAGAATTTTCTATGTGATGAAGCACCTAAGGCCAACTTCTTTAGAACTTCCCCGGTAAGTAGTTAAACTTTAAAATATGCAACACCTAAATGGTATAACTGCGAACTAAAATTATGCAGATCAGTTTGTGGTAGCTTCATGAAAATGTTATTCATGTTGAATTTTTTCGGACTGTCTGATCTGGAAAATCCATCAGTAACACTTTTATCATCCTATTTTGGTTCTGCTACTGCTGAAGAAGAATCTTTCTGAGGTTTTGAAATGGCTTCTTGAACTTGGGAATTGGCCACCAGTTGGCAGTGTGATATGTATTTACTCAATATACAACTAATCACCAATAACAATTAATCTTTTATCATTTAGTAAGCAAAGTGTTTAGTCATACATGCCTTGTTTGGAAAAAAAATAAAAATATAAAGGGGGATTTGGAGACGAAGGAGGTAAAGGAGGACATGGGTAAGCACATATAAATTTGAAACATGACATACTACTACAGCAAATTGCTTTACTAAATTGGCTTGTGTCTTACTAATTTAGCTTGTGTATGATATCTCATTGCCATTCGATGGGCAGTTGACTAACGACCTTAAATCACCCTTTCAAAAGTAAATGGGTCATACTTTGCTTGGGGTTAAAACAAGACATTGAACCGTAGCAACCCGTTCATAAGTAAATGGGTCATACTTTGCACTTCTATAAACAACCTTAAATCACCCTTTTAATTACGGTTATTTACGGGTCCAATAGAAGCAACATAAACTCACCAAGGTCTAAAATCTAACATATATCAGCAAATCATTTATCAACTTTTGACTATATAAATTGCAAGTGTTTTAAATGACAAATTTGGTTAAAAGATTCATCTGAAGAAAAGATGTACAACCTTGATCAAATTCATTGTAATACTACAAATCTTATTAATTTTTCTAACATAGAAAAACATGTTTACATGCATATATTCTATTCAAGTTATCATACCTGCCATTACGCAGTCAAGTTTAGTAGAATGCAATAAGCATCTGCGCGATTTCTGGTTCAAAAAATATGCTAGTTTCTTTCTCTCATTTAGCAATCACTATCCGCATTCCTGAAACATATTAGTTATTTGTATCATGTTTTCAAGAGAAGCAATGGCAGAAATACAAATGGCAGATGGCAGAAGCAACCTAAAGCATACTTTACACACCGTTACTACAACTCCAATTACTGAAACGTTAAATCATTATTTCACTATACAACATCATTTGAAGATACGCCTAGCAATTATACAGCTAGACGAAAGAACTAAATATTTCACTACACAACATCGTTATTTCTAGGACTCCTACTAATAGGACGCTCCACCTAAGTTCAAGTTACTAATACTAAAAGCCACTGATGGTTACATGTAAATGAAATGTTTGTGGCTCCGGAAGGTCATTGTCATTAAACCTTACTGGATATCAAATGCTACTGCGATAAGATGCATTCTGATTGGTGAGAACATCATCTTTTCATTTCTTGAATGTCATTGTCATGGGCAACTTAATTGAAACAATAATACAGGTATAAACTGATAATAGAGTTAGTAGCTGACCCTCTCGAGTTCTCATGTCAACACGAGTCTTCTGAGCTTTGAAGTCACAGATCTTCTGGAATATTCAGGTACATCAAACTTTTGCTTAAATATGTTTAAATTGAAGAAAATCATCTTTTTAATTTATAATATTAAGCTATCTATGCTAAATATAAAAAAGAAAGACATTATACCGACATGAATAAAACTCAGAAGTGACATATGTATTGAAGGTTATTTATATAATTAGACACATCGTAAATATCCTTTGAATGTATTAGTTTATGAAGAAAGATATTTATTTAATGCATTAAGAACGAAAATAAATACATGGTCATCCGATATGAGAAAATAAAAGTTAATAAGTTGTCCGTAAGCACAAAGTATATATTGAAATATCAAATGCGAAATAAAGCTTCTATCTTTACAAAAAAAGAGAAGCTGATAATCATTCTAGAAACATATGACCTTCGTAGCTTTAAATTGAAACGCGATAAGGCTATAAATATTACATACAATACAAAGCATTGATCACCAAAAGTACATATCCATAAAAAACATAACCTATATGAATAACAACTTGATATCCATAAGACCTTTAGCTGGATCCACTCCCAAAAAATCAAAAACTACATAGAGGTGGAAATATCGGGCCATTTGCTTATGTAAGGGTCGACTGGATTATGTTTTATTTCTAGAAGAAAATGTGTGAAAAATTCTTCTATGGTGTAAAAATGCTTAAAATATCCTAAATCATTTTGGTAAAAAGTTGAAATGTTAGTACGATTATATCATAATCCGGATCACAAGTTACCTATATATAGTTCAAAAAGTCTTGACACAAAAAAGTTTCAACCTGAACACGTTTTGACCCACCACCCGAACCACCAATTTTACCACCTCTAACTCCTTCTAATTTGAACAATTGAACCATTATCATGCATCAAAATGTTTCTTCTTTTTGAAATAGGTGTAAAAAAAATTTTATATGTGGATAGAATAAAGACGTCAAGTAAAAGTAGAATGATAGTGGTTTACCGATAAGTACTACATGTAGTGTGGTTAGACGAACATTGTTGGGAATTTTTATTATGATCCTACTGTGAGTACCTTAATGTAATCCAGATGGTCTTTTACTTTCTATTAACATCTCGAGGCTCGACACCATCTGTTTGTCCCTTGATCTAAGCACATACCTGACTCGCCATTTCACGAAACCAAGCACAACATATAATATAAGCAAATCATGAAACGAAGCATAATTGTCATACTTAAGGATTGACACACGTACCGGTGAGGAATGTATAACTGCACTTACCGCTGGTCCTTTTTTGCAACTTCACGAACAATAACAAATCTGGTCACACCTAAGGCCGCCTCCCAAATTTAGGATCCTCAGTCCTCACCATAGTTTACCGAGATGGGGTTGTACACTAGTACTTGCAGTCCGCGTGTTTTGGAATGACCTGAAACCGTATGTCAATGAAGAGTGAGTTTACGTAAAATGAAGGAGAAACAAATTAAAAGTTTGCAGGTATAGTGGTGTTTAGGTCTGTGTTTGAGAGTAGATTTCCAAACACATTATTTCGTAAGATGATCACCAGTTTTAATAATTTGTAGTGCGACTCCGGTTCAATTTCCATTGCCTTTTCCTTATGTTTATGTGGCATCCCGTACTTAATCGGCAATCACTTCAACTCTGCATCAAAGTAATTCAAATGATCTCGTACTTAATCTAGAATATGGACACTTAAGGGGAGATTGGAACTACATGTTCTCAGCTTATACTAACAAAGCGTTTCCTGACATCCTTGATATGATTCTACTTTGGCTTGAAATTCAGCAATTGCAGCCTGTTGCCAACCCCTAAGACGGGTTCAGGCGCCTCGTAACGATGTCGATGACGCTCACACGGCACCAACAGATTTTCGATTTATAGGTGTAAAGGTTCAAATTAGGACATAATTAATTTTATACATTCAGTTGGAAATGATGGATAATTAGATGCAGACTCGAATTAGGACATGATTAACTTTATAAATTTTGGTTCATGTTTTTTTTATGACTCACTAACAGTGTCAATCATGTCGTCTACCATCACAGCAATCTTTCCTTTAAGATCACCAACCCGATTCATTACGTAAAAGTACATGTAGAGTGTTTTGAAAATGAGTACAAAAAAGCAATTTACATACACTTAGATACAGACCAATTAGTATAAAAAAAGTCCAGCTGACTGTACTGAGTACCAATCAAGATAATGAAAATATCATATGTATCTTCAAAGTGGGAAGTTGCCGTTGTCATACTTCCACGACTACAGCCACAACTCCTGCACCGAAAAACCAAATCAGATTACATTTAATCATCTTAATGCAACCACTAATGGACATATACGTATCTGGTTTAGTTTATACCAAATCATAAAAACCATGAGTTTTTGTGCTTTTCTAACTTTGCTTACACGCATGCTGTAAGTGTCAGCCACATCCATTATCACTATAGTAGGTAAACAAATTAACCAACAATCCAACATACATTCAACAGATGGGAATGGTTTGACGTGTCAACAGCATTTGCAAAAGCTTCAACAACATTGCAATTAGGTGGGAGTGTGTACTATTACCTGAGACACAAACATCTGTAGCTATGAGTTTAACTGCGTACAAGGAATTATAAAACTTAGCGTTAGATATTTGGAAATCCAAACAGGAACACACTATAAGATAATGTAAAATAGGTGTTACCTATATACATAAAGATAGTTTAAAAAAATGAGAAGCGATAAGAATGATTAAGTTACGTGTATAACTACATATTTACAATGAATAACTTAATTATATTCAAATGTAAAGGTAAGTTTACAACCAATCTACGCTGGCGGTCATTTATTTTTTGCACACAATCGACCACATAAATTCCCTTCTCTTGATGAAAGTGAATATATTGAATAACCTGAGAGAGCAAAAGTAGGTTCTCGTTATTACGAAACATTGATTATACAGCAAATAAGTCATAATAAATTATAAGCGTTAACTTTTTATACATGACTACTGTGAGTGTCACAGAAAAAAGTGACCTCTGGATACATGGAAACACCCGACATGATAAAAATAGATTAACTTTATGTAACAAATTCAGTTTCACCTTCTTTTTTGCAATTATCATGTTCCTTGGTACGCCACTTCCAGAACTCAACTCCCTAAATGAAAATGGTTCAGATACTTCGAGAATGCTTGACAGCGTTAAATGACTCATCAGTAAAGGAAAGATGGCCGTCTTCGCCTTCAAGTCACAAAAAAAACGCATTCGTAGCTAATAAAAAACCATAAATCTTTCAAAATTAAAAACCTAAACTGAAAATTACAGCCATGTACCATTCACAACTTTTACTTCTCTCCGTTGCTCCAGTTATTTGGACATTATAGGAGAAGACAGACAATATACCATCGAGGGCTATACCTTTTGATAAAACCATCTGCATAGCTCAGGAGCCGTATACCATAAGTTGTCGCTGCAAAATAAAGAAATCCAAACACAATCTTGAAAAACACTTATCCAAACGTTTTTTGCTTGTTCTTTAAAATCCTCATACGCCATGAACAAAGCTATATATTTCACAAACAGCACTACAACAATACAATCAGGCAGACCTCAAAATCTTTCAGTTGTATACCTAATGACTATATCAGCAACCAAGCATACATAACCTGAACAAACAAATAAAAAATCCAGAAATATCAGCAGCTAGCTTCCCTACCGACATACTTTCCAACCGACCTTTCCCTGTTCCATAGAAAAATGAAAATACACCAAATAAAACCTGAAATCATATGCAACTCATTAAAACAAAAACACAAACGAACCCTAATCTTGATTTAGAATAAAAACCAATACTTTAACCAAATTAGAAAAGCATGCCTTCAGAATTTTTTTAAGGGGTAACGAAATATTCCAAACGTCTCTTTCCCCAAATGTTATCTCGGCATTTATTAACTACCTCTACAATAGACAAAGTAAATAATAACAGCATAGATATGTTGAACCTTCATTAAATAACTGTATAATAACAACCTTAAACTATCCTAAAAAGTAACATTTACATGAAAAATCTTAAAACGTCATCACTTGGAGGAGACACAATCTATAAACACATCCACTTCAATCATAATAAAATAAAAATAGTTTAAAAAAAATAATACAAATAAGCTCAGCATAATGTTTGTATATATACACCAGTTTCATATATGTTGCAAATCAAATTCAAAAACGTAAAAAACATATAATGGATAAAAAATCAACATGTAATAGAAAAGGACGTAACTAAAAGCTTATAATAAGTACCTTTAAAAAGTCAATAGAAGATATTAGCAACATGCAATATTAAAAATCAACATGATGAAGATGGATGTATACCAACGAAGATGTATAATTATACATGGATCGTTTAGGCTTACTGATATAGAAAAAGACATAATAAAAGCCGGCTTATTGTACCTCTAAAATCACATAAAATCAATGTATCAAACATGATTACAATTGATATATTGTTACTGAATATTGTTTATGAACATACATTCTAATTCATGAAAAGCAAGTTGTTGATACGATCAAATAGGGATGAGACCTAGGTATTTTTCAGGAATGACTTAGTTATGAATGAAGAGGGATGAATATGTATCGTTATTATGAATGAGCTGCGTTTTTTCTGTATGTTTATATGTTTTATTAGGGTTACCCAACATTGTCATAATTATCTTAGGTTTATAGATTTTGACTTGCAAGATCCAATCCAAAACATGTGGTAGTCTAGTGGTTATTATGTATGTTAATGTTATAAACACCCTAGGTTCAATCCTTGCAAGTGGCAAAATTTTTTAAAAACAAATCCGAATTTTTAGTAAAATTTATAATTACGAATTCAATTAATAAATTGTTGCTTACATGGCATTAATGTGATGACATGGCTGATAATGAATTACTGTACAATGACTGGGAAATGACGTGGCATTATCTACGTGTAACGCCTCCTGTTATCTCTACATTATATATAACAGGAGGCGTATGTCGTCATTAATGCCACCTCAATGCCACCTCAATGCCATGTAAAGATAAGATAATATTTGATATATACAAAGGCATTACATTTTACAAGACGCAATTTTCACATTAGCTTTTTGGTACATATTATATTATTTTGTTAATGGACTCATTTTTGTGGGCCAAAAAAGAAGAGACCTTCTGTGAGAAAGACTGAGTTTGAATCAAAGATCTCTTTGATCTTCAAAAATACAAATAAGCATTATTTGTGAATTGATATTCGGTTTATGAAAGAAATACTTAATCCAAACTATTTGTATTTATGAGAGAAATGTGAACGAGAAGAAATATGTTTGAGATCTTGCTTTGCATCAAAATTTCTTATAAATCGTTCTTTTTTGGACGAATGTTTACTTAAAAAATCTGTAATCGCCTTCGGCATTGGATCATCTTTCATTACACTTCTCCAATATTCTTCGGGTCAGAGTCTGGCATCATTGAGGCTTCCTACCTAATTAACAAAAGAAAAAACAATCTCAAAAGATAAGATTAATTCAAGAAATTTGAATACAGACATATTAATATGTACATGAACATGATTGAAGATGAATACGAACCAGAAGTATGAAAAATAGAATCAAGAAAACTGAAATAGATCTCATGGTTTTATATTGTTCAAGGTTTTGATTTGATGAATACACAATTGATTTATCGGGTATTTATAGACAGGAGGGACTTGTTGTTAGGAATACGTTTATTTTTATATAGAAGACTCGGTCACCCCGAGTATCTATTTAGCATTTATGTAGCTCGTAGGTTTATTAGTATTTACTTAGTTATTGTAGAATTAGTTTAGTTTAAGCAACACCGTGGAGGACGGACGGGTCTTTACCCACTGTACACCCGATCCACAGCTCGTAAGAGAGCGTTTTTATTGTAACTATAAATAGCCCTTCCCACACATGGGAAGGGTTGGAGCTTCTAATCATTCAATTTTATTTAATTCACTTTCTCTCTCTAGAACTCCCATTCTCTCCCTCTTCCTCTCTCTAAACTCTTTTACTCTCTTATTCTCTTTTATTTCGATCCAAACCACAAAGACCATACATGCTATAATTTTAGTATCCAACAATTGGTGTCAGAGCTAGGTTTCATCTTAGGGCCCTGGAGATTTTGATTTAGTGTGGCTTTGTGGTTTTAGTTGGTTAGAATAGCTTTCTAGGAAAACATATTTGTTTGATCTTGTTTGTGTTATATGAAGTGTTATGGGTGTACTTTCGTGATTAGTGGTGCTATATTTACTTAGTTCTTCAGTTGGATAAGCTATATCTTTCATTAGTTAGGAGTTTTGAAGGATTTTGGGTCATTTTTCTTATTAGCGATTAGCTCTTCTGTTTGAGTTTCTTTGTAGTGATTAGCTCTGAAAAAGTAGCAATTAGCTCTGAAAAAGTAGCGATTAGCTCTAAAAAGGTAGCGATTAGGTCTGAAAAGTAGTGATTAGGTCTAGCGGCTACCTTTCTTTACTATATTTGGACAAAAAGACAAATCGCTAGATAGCGATTGGTTTGGCATTTTGTGGTAGCGATTAGTACGCATTGTCTTTTAGTGCTTAACGTTTACCTAAATCTAGCAATTAGCTTTTTAGCGATTAGCTGCTTTCAGCGATTAGCTCTAGCGATTAGCTCCAGCGATTAGCTCTCGCGATTAGCTCCAACGATTAGGTCTAGCTATTTGCTCGAGCGATTAGCTCTAGCGATTAGCTATTTTGACCAAAGTTGACTTTTTTCATCAAAACATCAAACGACCATATCTTTTGAAATTTAACTCCGTTTTTAGTGAAATACCTGTCAAAACAACCGAGATAACGAGAAGAATGACACACTGAAAAGATTTATCGATTCAGACAAAGTTTCGAGGCCCAAATCACCTCCGGAGTGAAAGTATTGAGGTTTTAAGTTTTCAGACCATAATTTCACCATTGCAACTTGCATCAACTGAACCAAATCACACTACAGGTTGACAACTCACTGCTAGGTGATCAAGTTGTTGTGAATAGATAATACGTTGCAAGTTGAATAGTTCTGTGATTTGAGAATTGTTGCGATTTGAGTTGTTGCAACTTGTCCAATTACAATCTGACGTTGCAAGTTGATTCCTTCAATTTGACTAATTGTAATTTGACTTGGTGTGATTTGACTCGTTGTGACTTGACTTAGATAACTTACTGTACCTTGCAAAGTTTATCATCTAACACTCAATCACTAAAGTACTCAGTATTATTTCACGGTTTCTTCTAGACTTTGTAAAATCCCGTGCTCGTTTACATCATGTCAAATTATTCACATTATGTCATCTCAGAGATACTCAAACTATACGACGTAATCGATGAACATATGATTTCGAACCCCGCACAACAAATAAACGTGGTTGATTCTGATATTGCTAATGTAGAATCATCATGCTCGAATTCTCAAGTGAAAGAGTTTCATTAGCCACTTAAATTGCTCGATAATGCAAAGGATTGCTGCATAGAATGTTTTCGACAACTTCATTTATAAAACCCGAAAATCCCTCTTTCCGAAATTTCCCATAAAATTTGAATTTTACATAAGTTGGTGAACTTAACCTAAGGTATGGAACTTCAATATTTGGATGGCTAAACAAAATTAACGTATAATCTATACATGACAATAAAATCGACTCACTCTTGCCATGAAATAAAATGTCACACGTTTATAAGTATATGGTCATGTTTGGCAACACCTTTTTGGAAGCGTTTAAGAGCGGTACGCGACAAGCGTTTCAGTATTAATGCTTGTTTGGCAACACTGCTGCTAGCGTTTAGCAACACGTCAAAAGCTTGGAATCTTAATGCTTCATAAAGAAGCTTTCCAATATACCGCTAGTGTTTTACTTTTAATATTACCAATTTACCCTTAAAAAATAATATTCATTCATAATTATATGCCATTTTTCATAATTTTACATTTTATAATTACAACTACAGCTACGTTACCAAATACGTTTTTTAAACAAGCAACTAATGCTTACTGCTACTGCTTACTACTACACAGCTTAGTGCTTATTGCTACTGCTTACTGCTACCTGTCGCCAAACATAGCCTATATATGCCGATTTGTTTATATAAGTGTACATAACATTAACTAAATTAAAAGGCCCAAAATAAACATATGGAATTTGAAAGTTGGATTCGGTCTTGGTCATCCAAAATACTCGGCACTTCACCAAGTATATTTCCCCACTTCTATCTCATTGTAACCGTATATCTACCTAAACAACACAACACAACACACATTTAACCCTAATATTCTACAAAGTGGCGGCTTAATATTTCTTCTTCATTTGATCACTGAGCAACGTGTACAAGGTCCTTGAAAGGTGGCTGCTATTTCTTTTGGGATCGAGCTTTGATGAAGGGTGTACGAAGGGTAGGAACAAAGTGGTAGTGATCGTGGGTTGGTTGACTCGAGAGGGTGTTGGTTTGTTTCAATTTCAGCGTTGGTTTTGGTCTTTGGTTCCTTCGTTTCTTTGTCATCCGATCGCACTAGAGGGTAACGTATCACTTGTCCTATATTCCTTTCGTTTAATCTCTTGACAACACGTATAAAATATATTCTATAATAACTAATAAGAATCCTATATATTGGCATGCATGTACACGAGAAGTATGTCCCGTACATAAAATCATAACAAGTCACATGAAACCATGAATATATGAGTACCTACAATCTGTTTTGTGTCGACATGTCGGGATCATGTATAACCTGTTTGTATTGTATCTCACGAGCTATTTTGAGATCCTGTTTAACAGCCCTTAGTCGATATGATTTCATCATTTTACAAACCCAAGAAAACTGTTTTGGAAGACATAAATGAGAACTTATAGCAGGTGTCGACCTCTATTCTGTTTTGCTCTTTGAATACGTCGATATACGTTTTGTTTTGGGTCAAGGAACTATTCGTAAAACATTTGATATATGTTCTTAAAATACTGGTTTTATAAGCTAAAGAATGAGAATGGGCTATGCATGTTGGTCACGTGAAAAAGAGTGTGTTAAGTGTTATTTTATGAGGTCTTGACTTGTTTAATATGTTGGCATGCATGCTTAACGAATGTAATCACATGAAATGATAAAAACAAGCTAGCATGAAATCACGAATGGAACACATGAAATAACGCTTGTGAACACACGAATGGAACCTCGCCGCCAAACTAAAATTCGGACTGCTCAGATCCACTCTTGACGTCGTCCCCTTGTAATTTGCTCAGGGCCGTCTCCTTTTACCACATAACGTGACGGCGTAGGCGTCACAAAGCATGATGCCGTCACTCTTTACTTCTTCAAAACTTTCTGGGGCGTCTAGTGTAAAAATCATCCTTCATGTTGTCAAAGCGTGACACCGTCACACCATAGAACGTGACGCCGTCAGGTACTGTTTCCAGCATAATTTGAGACTTTGTCGTTTTCTTCACTTTTATGCTCCAAAAACGTCCAAAATGCTTCATTTTCCAGAATTCCTCTTCAAAGTACCTAAAATGAAAAGAGGAAAGATTTAAGACAATATTTGACAAAATAATTACGGATTAGGGCTTAAATGACCCCCTAAAAGCGTAACACTTTTTGCCTCATCAAATACCCTTACACTTGAGATTTCCTTGTCCTCAAGAAAATGCGCTTTTATTCCAATCAAAATATGAGCTAGGGGTCATTTAACACGAATATAAAAGTAATTACAACAAATAGTTATTCAACCCTAGTCATAATACGCACATAAATCATACACTAGCACCTCACAAATAGTGTTTGGATACTCTCATCTCTCGGGTGTTATAAACCTATATAACTAAATGGAAATAGAAGAAATATCACTCACTACCTGTCATAGCAAATAGATTACCATAAGCTTGAGAAAGGATCAAAAACCTCCTCCACTAGGCATAAGCACCTAAGATAAACTATCAAAGAGGGCTTTACAAAGGGTTATTATGTGAGGTGTAGGGATACGATAAACACGGTTTTGTTGGAATAAACGGTATTTTAAGTGGTGGCGAGTTAATTATCTTGATCAAATACATGCACAAGGTGGCGTTGCTAAGCCAAGAATCGACTCGACTTAAGCTAAAAAGAAAATAACATAAACATAAATAAGGATAAAATGAAATGGGATGGTAGTCCGTATGTTTTTTCTACTTTTCTTTTTCCAATTTTTTTCGTTTTTCTTGTTTTTCGATTTTGTTTGTTTTTTTTTCATACACTCTTACCCTACCATCTAAAATAATACATCATAGGGGTCTCGATTCTCCCCTTACACTTGAACTTTTACATACTTTACAATTAACTATTCTAATGACTCGAATTAAGATAATTGAAAAACTTGGAGTACTTTAAATTTTAATGCACATGTGGGGGTAATAATTGACTTCTTCCCCATTACTCCATTACATTAATACTTTACCCATGTGTCCCAATCGTCCCAAAACAATATGTACAAGGATATGACTCGACTTAGCAACCATGTAAGTAATAAGACAATTAACTAATGGTTTAACAATTGTTGTCACAATAATGCACTAAAGATGAGTGCACACAAGGTAGGCTAAGGCGATTTGGGTGTACATTTTGGTGGATTGTAAACAAATTCTTCCTTTAAGTATAATGCTTAAAGTTAGAAATGAAAAGATAGGCTCTAAGGGGTGTACTAGCGGTATCGTGTACTAAAAATGAGTACAATGCTAAGGTGTGGGAGAATTACTTGACCAGTGAAGTCAATGTAATTATACAAACAGGTGTAAAACAAGGGGTTATCCTAATGCCTCTTATCATGTAGTAAATCTAACTACATGAATGTAGTCTCACTTATGGATTTGGGATGGTCACTAACGCAAGTTCTAGAATCTATTAACTACCGGTACACATACAAGCATCAAAGATGAATGCTTTTTCTAACAATTCTAGGGGTGAACCTCACATATTTGGGGGAAAATTTTTGAGTGGTACGGTTTTTGTGCTAGTCATACAATTCCCTATCCATGAGACGCTTATTATACCTAAAGTTTCACTCCTATATGTTGTAAAAAAATTTAAATTTGCGCTAAAATTTCCCTAACAAATATTTCTCTCAGTTTTATTACACAAGTACCATTGAACAAAACAAAAATCAAGCGTAGTAGCATTTTCTAAGGTGTCTTCATTTACCCCCCTTACACTTAAACCGAACATTGTCCCCAATGTTCACATAAAAGATGTAAAAGTAAACAAATTTAGTTTTTGATGTGGATCGTGTGGTAACATGGTTAGATCTTCTTCCAAGATGATGTAAAAGCTCCAAGCTCAAAGCAACTCCAAAAGCTTGATGTCATGAACTTGATTCCATGTTCAACTTCTTGTCCAAAATAACCTGTTAAACCTGAGAAAACAATCTAGGCAAACCTCGTGTAAAATCGGGGGCAAATCTATATAAGGATATAATGCTTGTGGAATGAAAATTTTGCAGATTCCTGGAATTAGAGATGCAGTCATTTTTATAATCCGACAGAAAAACTAAATTTTAAAAACATTTTCTGGAAACAAAGGCTGACGCCATCAGCGTGTAATGCCTGACGCCGTCAGAATTGATCTGACAAAATTTTTATGTTTAGTTTCCGGAAAATTTCTGGAAAAACAGTTACCTTAACTCTTGGAATCCTGCAAAATTTCATTATGACTCGATACAAGCATTTGACTCTAACAAATACGAATATGTATGTTTATTTTATATTGTTAGAATTCATGTTCCAATTCGTTATTATAAACAAATTTAGATTTCCCTTACACTTATCTTTTGCAAAATACCTTTATATGCAATTAAGACGAAGTTAAAAACAAAATAAAGCATTTTAACAATTTTAATTTGAAACATGAATTAATAATAATAAATATAAAACATACATACGGAAACAATAAATTCAAATAAAAAAACACACAAAACAAATAAAGCTTGGGTTGCCTCCTAAGAAGCGCTTTTCTTTATTAACGAGTCTTGTAGCTAGACTCAAAGTCATTCTCTATTACGTGACTTCTTCGTCAAAGGTTATGTCTTCCTCATTGATCATTTCATTACCACTTTCTTGGTAATGCTTAACTCGTTGTATATTCACTGTGAATTCCATGTCCTCGTCATCAATTAATACCACGGCTCCCGTTCTAGAGGAGCTTTTGACAGTGAATGGCCCATACCATCTGGACTTCATTTTTCCAGGAAATAACCTTAAGCGTGAGTTATATAATAGGACCTTATCTCCCTCCGAGAATTTTTTAGGTTTCTTAATCTGTTGGTCATGCCATCTTTTTGCTCTCTCTCGTTGTATGTAACGGAAGATTCATAAGCCTCCAATCTCAATTTGTCAAGCTCTTGAAGCTGGAGGAATCTATTTGTTCCAGTGATTGTGTAATCCAAGTTGCAGGTCTTAAGCGCCTAGTATGCCTTGTGCTCTAGTTCTACTAGGAGGTGACATGCCTTGCCATAGACCATACGGAAAGGGGTTGTTCCGATGGGTGTCTTATAAGCAGTTCGGAAGGCCCACAAGGCTTCATCCAGCTTGAAGGATCAGTCTTTTCTATTTTGGTTAACTGTTTTCTCTAATATCCTTTTTATTGCCCTGTTGGTGTTTTCGACTTGACCGTTGGTCTGAGGATGATAAGCAGTGGAGAATCGATGGGAGACTCCATATCTTTTCATGACCTTTTCCATTTACGTATTGCAAAAATGGGATCCTCTGTCACTAATAAGAGCTTTTGGAATGCCAAATCTGGCGAACAGCTTCTTTAGGAAGTGAATGACTACCCTAGCATCGTTGGTCCTAAGGGCTTGCGCCTCTACCCACTTTGAAACATAGTCAATGGCTACTAAGATGTATTCATTCCCCCTATGGAAAACTAGAAGGGGGGTTGAATAGTTTTACGTCCTTTTTAAATTTATTTTCAAAATCTTTTGTAGCTTTATAAAAACTTTCGATTCGATCTTACGTGAATTCAAGTATCAACAAATACAAGCAAGACTAATCTAATAATGAAAGTATTGAAATAGAATGAAGAAAAGATAGAGTTAGAAAGATCAAACCACAACATGCGAATTTATAGTTGTTTGGCTACAAGGACACCTTCCTTGCCCTACTCCACTCCCCGAGTACCACACTCGAGAGTTTTCTTCACTATGTCAACAAACTCCTTATGGCGGAGAAACCTTACACACCTTGTCTTACACCTATTAACGACACTAAGCTAAATGTCGGGTTCTAATCGTAGCTTGAACCAATCTCACAACTTCTTCGAGACTTCACTCCTTCTTCACACCTTCACAACTTCTTCAAGATAGCTTTACACCTTTTCTTCTTGTCTACTTCACACTTTCTTCTATGCACAACTAAATCACAACAACTACACTACTTTACAACACACCTAGTATCTACAATCAACAAATTCACACAACACTTTACAAGTATCTAGCACTACTACAAGATGAAACTAGCTAATGACAACACTAATACAATTTAATGGATGTAGAGGAGTGTTCTTCTTTTTGCAGTTGAGTGGATGAAGCTTTGGATCACTTAAAAACAAAGACTTATGAATTATATGATCAAAGGATTTTTGAGATAGAAATGGAGATTAGATCAGAAGGTTTTGAGTGCAAAAAGGTGAGAAAAATATGTTGAATGATCCAGTATTTAAAGGGCCAAAAAACACTGTCCTGGAGCGTGCCGGTCCCCTTAATTAGGGGCCGGTCCCCTTAATAATTAAGGGGGCTGCCCCTTCAGAACGCTGGATTTTCTTGTCCATTTGTGGGGAAGGTTTTTCTGGATAAAACTTGCCCTTTTTGGTTGGAATTTTTGATTCGTAGTGATTTCGGATTTTCCCTCCAAAAATAGAATTGGAAAATTTTCTCGCCGATAATTTGGAAATCACTAAGAAATACAATGCTAAGGTTACCAGAAAAATTTGAGTATTAAAAATTTTTACGCAAAAATTCACCGAAAAAATTTGAATTTTGGCCTAAAAATATGAATTTTGGGCCAAAATTTTCAACGTTATACCAAAATTTGAATCTCGCGTAAAAATTGGTCGTTTAGTCTCCTCTCAAAAATAAATTTTACTCAAATTTTCCCGCCAATATATATATATATATATATATATATATATATATATATATATATATATATATATATATATATATATATATATATATATATATATATATATATATATTTGGTCTAACTCGATAATGCTCCTAACTCGATAATGCCCCTAACTCGATAATCTCCTAACTCGGTAACCTTCAAACTCGATAAGCTCCTAACTTGGTAACCTTCCCAAACTCGGTAACCTTCAAACTCGATAAGCTCCTAACTTGGTAACCTTCCCAAACTCGGTAACCTTCAAACTCGATAACCCTATTGTAACTCGGTAAGATCTTGAAACTCGATAAGATCTTTCGTAACTCGATAAGCTCAGAAAAAATTGGCAGAGTTTCATTTAGGTATTAGCCACAAAGAACCTTACTCGATAAACGATAAGGTGTTTAGCTAACTCGCTAAAAATGGCTAACTCGCCAACAATCCTAACTCGCTAAATTCAGACAACCAAACTCGCTAGAATGAAGCCCAAACTCGATAAGAATAAATCCTAACTCGCTAAAACTGGTTTGTAACTCGCCAAATCCTAACTCGCTAAAAACCAATCCTAACTCGAAAGTTAGAAAATCCTAACTCGATAAATGACTGCTAACTCGCCATTCTAGGGCTCCAAACTCGCAGAAAATGTAAGAACAGCCTAAAACACGAGATTATTCACCCAAAAACGTGATTTTTCACCACAAAACACCACGATTCACCCCCGGTTAGCTCTGATGCCAATTGTAGAACCCAAGAAACACCTTCTGGAGGACGAGGTTGATCAAAATATGCCATTATTCTAGAGAGAGAAAGTAGAGAGAAGGTGAGGTGAAACAAAGATGTTTTTATTATTATAAATTATGTTGCACACCCACACCCCTCAAGTGAAGCCTTGAGGGGTATTTATAGTCCTTACATAAGACAACTTTCACAATATTACATTAGTAATCCATGCACTTTATGCATTCTAGTTGTCTACTCCAATTCACGTAAATATCACTCAGCTTCATTTCTAACATACACACACACACACACACACACACACACACACACACACACACACACACACACATATATATATATATATATATATATATATATAATGTTAATGTCATTTTATAAAATGTTATGTGTTAAGAAAAGGCTTCATTTGATCATGCAATGCATAAGATGCTAAGTTTATGCATACCTTAAGTGATATTAGTTGTAGAAGTAAATATTTGTTACTAAATACTTATTTACGTCATAATCTTGACTTAATTTAGTTTACATTTTGTGATTATCAAAACATAGAGTTATTGAGAAATATTAATAACGTTTTTAAACATTATTTATATCAACAATCTCCACCTTTTTGATGATTACAAAACTTAAACTCGTTAACTCAAAAAAATTTTTTTTAAACAAGTATTTTAGTGAGTTTATATTTACTTCTCCCCCTTTTTGTAGAATCAAAAAGGTTATGCCAACAAATTTCAACCGTGAAATATTGACGGGATGAAAACTCCCCCTTGATGTGTACTCCCCCACGTTTGGGGGCACCAAGGAGACGAGCTATGGAATGCTTGCAAGACAAAAATATTAGAAGCACAAGTATATTCATGCAAATATATATATGGTGACAAGAATATAAATAAGCATGATTAAAAAGAAGCATTCATATTAAAGCAAAAGTTGTGTCAAGACACCACAATACAAGTAGCATCAAGAAAGATTAGAAATAAGATAGCTACTACATAAACTAACAACTAGAATAATATTCCATCATGCAAAGAGTACATGGGCTTCATAGAGCTTGGAAGCAAAAGGGTGGTAAGGACTTTATTTATTAAGCATATCATATGCTTAATTTGGAGAGCATGATGGTGATGGTGGAGAAATGGGTGAGGATTGTGGTGGGGGAATAATGGGTGAGGATGGTGGAGTTGGTGGTGGCGGTGGGTTGGTAAGCAAGTGTTCAATATATGAAAACATATATTGAATTTCATCTCTAAGACCAAAGATTATGGTTCGGTTGTGGATGCAACAAAGGCAAGTATCTCCATGAGCTTCAAGTAAGCTCCAAGGTACGGGATTAGCAAAGATTTGTGGTGTAATTGGTGGAGATGAGACATGAGCATCAAGTGGTGATATTGGTGAGAGTGAGATGGTAAGTTGGGTGGAAAAAGGTTCTTGTGTAGGATGTGGTGATGATGCTTGTGGTGGTGACAAGTGTGAGTTGATGTAGTCATTGATTAATGAAGTTAAAGGTATGGAGGATGAGGAAGTTCCATGAGTAGAAGGTGTTTTGGATGGTGCATTAGGTACACTTGGAGATGAGCATTTAGGTGGAGGTGATGGGGTTGTGTTACCTTCATTTGTTAAGTCAATAAAGAGTTGTTTTGGAGGGATGATGATAATCTTTTGCTTCTTTGAAACCTTAGAGATGGAGGTGCTAGGTGAAGACATGATGGTTTGGATTGAAAGAGATGATGAATAATGAGATGAATATTGTTAGTTTGGAGGGAATTTATAATATGAAAGTGGTTGATTTAGGTAAATTTTTGAATTGGTTTAATAGGATTCTAAAATCAGTTGGGTCAAAAGAAGAAATGGTAGCTGAAACTAGAGAAAGAGGTCACAAGATATAAATGAAAACAGTAAAACCCAGTTCCAGATGGCCGGTCCCCTTAATTGTAGGCCGGACCCCTTAATAATTAAGGGGACCGCCTAGGAAAATTAAGGGGGCCGCCCATCTAGTGTTTTCCCAGATGACCAGAAACCAAAAATTTGCAAAAATGGGTGGTTTTTCAAGTGTGTGTTTCCAGCAAGCTCTATTTGAAGTATATACTCTAGGAATGATGAAATATAAGTATTTATAAACAAATCATGCATGCAAACAAATATATTGTAAGCCAAATTTAAAAGAAGCATAATATTAGCATTAAATCCTAGCATGATAATAGTTAAAAACCTAAGCATCATTCATCAAATAAACATGAAAGAACACAAGTATTTCTGAACAAATCAGACAAATAACAAACCACACAAATGTCTAATAGAGTAATAATATTATTAAGTAACAATACATCAATAACTCTACTTCTTCTTCTTGCCCATCATCTTCCTAAACATCTTTCCAACGAACTTGAATCCTCCTCGAACTTCTTCATGCATTTGTTGTTGTTGGTTGATAATGGACGTTTGACGAGTGAAGAGAAGTTCATCGGTACGTTCTTGAGGAAGAGGAATTTGATAATCGGTATAATTAAGACCAGGAAGATCATCAACAAAGGTCGTGGGGGATGGAGTACTAACACATGAGGTGTCTTCCTCCTCATTATCATCATTGCCTCGATGAGATGTAGATCCACGAGGCATAGAAAACAAAGGACCACGAGATTTTCCTTTGTCACTTCGAGAACGACGGGTACGAACAAGAGTAAGTTGGTTCAAAGTGGGATGAATTTGCACATAGAAATCTCTCCGAAGATGTGGGTAATGTTCCATGACATAACGATAAAATCGTGTAAGGAACATACCATCAGGAAGGTTGGAATTTGGAGTGGTTTTGGCTGACATAATTCGATGAACAAAGAGATAAGCCAAATTGTAGTTCTCTTCAGCAACTACACAATATAACATGTGGGCGCTGTTTGCTGTGACATGATCACGGTGACCGCCGGTACCAAACGCATTCTCGCGAATGAGTTCTTCCCAATTTTTCATATCGGGGCTTAGCTCTTTGAGAAGAATTTGATTAGCATGAATATCGACATTCTTCGACTTGATTTTGCGACTAGTCGTATCACGTTCTAGTTCAAGCAGTCGACGAATGTCTTCAGGACTAGGAATCTCAGAATAGTATAGGCCATCCTGAGGACGATTTCTTTCAAGTGATGAAAGATCCCATTCATTTGAGAATACGGCTTGGCCGTTGTATGGGATCCTGAGAATTTGCCCAAACTGAGCAAGAGTAAGAGTGATGAATTGATTTTGGATCATGAAAGAAATAAGGAGATGGCCAAAGGGATCGGTTTACACCGTCACTTGGCTATAGAAATCAAGGATAAAACGGGGAATGATTGGTTCATTGATTTGGTAAAGACATTCAAGACGAATATTTGAGTACATTCGTTCGATTTGATCGGATTCATAGAAGGATGGATCGACAATTCTTCCTTCGTGAATATTTCTATTTTCAATGGGACGATAGAAACATGCAACTGAAGGAGACATGCCGGGAGTAGAGGAAACATGAGGAATGTATTGTTTGGTTTTAGAAACATCACCAACCGTGGTCTTAGGCATTTTCACCTAAACAATATAACGACAAAAATAAAATTAAGACAAAAACAATTAACATGCATATGTTATACATATATATATATATATAATTATATGCAATACATGTGGAACGGAGTTCTACTTCGACAAAAAAAAATTATCCTAGGAAGTAGTTTCACAATGTTCCTTGTTTTTAATTTTAAACTCATTTAGAATATATCTTATGATGTCAAAGTGTAGTTCATGGAATAGGTTCAATATAATATCAATACTATCCAAACATCACTTTAGATATCATAATTCATTTCAAAATTAGGCTAGATATATATTAGATTATATATCTTGCTTTTTCTTAAGAGTTTGACTAACATAAAACTTGTTTAAAAGGTTAAAATATGAATTTTGGTTTTCAAAATAAAATTTTCAAGATAAACTAAACGCTCCCTTAACTAGATGAATATTGCCTAAAACATCAATATATATATATATATATTGATTATATATCTTGATGACATCTATAGACTCGAATTATGTTAGTAACTTTAGTGAGCTAGTTTTAAGTTTTAAATAAATACATGTAAGTATGATTTGTTCATGAACCAAACACCCATATTGTCTTCATGAACCTTTTTATAATGAATTGAAAAGTATGTTTTGATTGTTTAAAACATTAAACAACTATAATGTAGTAAGTTTTAACTAGTTTTTAAAAGTTATATCAACAATGTGCTTTTTGAAGAATGAAATTAACAAGGGTTTATGGGCGATTAAAATTTTTGACAATATGATGTGTTATACTTAGTTTAAGTTGCAATTCTACATTTTAATCTTATGGGAAGCATTTGGTTATTCAATTCCTAACTTCAATTTTACTAGAATTCGGATTAAGATAAATTTTAATAAAATACCTAATTATTGATTAGACACTAAATTAAATGAAATGTGAAGAAATGTATGTTGGAAAACTTACAAAAGATGTTGTTATACATTTGGTTAGCGTTTGCCCCTTGCGAAACAACCCCGGATTGGTGATTTGGTGAAGGATTTTAGTGGTTTTGGTTCGTTCACAGCAGTGGTGAAGGAGGAAATTATGAACAAATAGAGTGTTTGGGAAATGATTTAAGATGGAAAACGAATTTGGAAGTATCAGATGGCCGGCCCCCTTAAACATTAAGGGGACCGCCCCCGATTACAAGCTGGTCCCCTTAATTATTAAGGGGGCCGCCTGCCAAAAATGAGAATTTTTGAGAATTGAATTCTGATAGTAAAATATTTTTATGTATATAATTAGATTTATGTTATATTGAAACTACGTTGGATTTTATGAGCACGAGTAAGGAGTACTTTACATTTTTTAATTAACATTTCGTTAATCAAGATATGTCTTGATAATTTTGGATAAAATGATCAAGATGTCAAGATTACAAGGGATTAGAGAGATGTGATGGAATGTGTGTTTATATAAGTATATATGTATATATATATTATATATAGATTTACTATGTGTTAATGGATTATGGAATGAGGAAATGGAAGAGGCGGAAGCTGACGGCGATAGGAGTTTGTTTCATTCATAGTATATGTGTGCGAAGGTTCTTCTTTCTACTCTTGTGTAGATCCACATGACTCACATCCCTTCATCATCATGAGTCTTCTAATAGTAGACATGAAAGATCTTCAAGTTGAACGTCATAGTTCAAAAGAGCTAAAGGGGAAGGAAAAGTTTCGAAAACGAACAATTTCCTGGAGTTCTAGAAAGTCAACTAATGACGTATCTAGGTTATGTGCACGCATATGTATATATATATATATATATATATATATATATATATATATATATATATATATATAGCATTATAAGTATATATATATATGTATGTTCAAGAAGAAAAAGGAAGTAAATTATATCTACGCAAGCAAAGCAACAAAGAAGAAAAAAAAATATCTACGCATGGCAATGAGTAGAGAAAGAATGACGTACCCGGCGGTCTTCAAGAAAAAATCTTCTAAATCTTCAAGATGATAAATAGACTATGCAAATGTCTATGGCGATAGAACTCCAAGATAGTGATAAGGAAAGTTGATCTAGCTATTTGGTCCCCATTGCCTCTTTGGTCCAAAGTTGTTTGGTCCAAACATGTTCAACATTTGGATAGGATGCATGAAAGGTGGTAGTATTCCCCAAGGGTTGTAACTTGGTTGATAGTTCCACATTTGATTACTAGGGTTGTTGTAGTTTTGTTTATTTTGGTTTCTTCTTGGTTGAGGTGTTTTAGATCTAGGATAAGAATTATTTGGTTTCCTAGGTGGTGGAGTTTTAGATCTTGTTTTAGGTTTAGACGATCCTACATTGGTCTTTAAAGATGGTTTATAAAACGGTTTTATTTCTTCATTACTAGCAAGAGGTATTTTCTTATCATTTATGAGTATGTATTTGGGATGTTTTTCTAAGGATGTTGGTTTACTTGATTCGCTTTAAAACTTAACATTTTTTGATTCACTAGATGAAGCTTCAATTGGGTTAAATCCTAAACCGGTTTTGTCTCCGGATATTCTTTGAATGCTTATTATTTTCTTAAGTGAGTTACTACCATTTTCAAATTTGTCAAATTTACAAATTTCTCTTCTAAGTATTTCATTTTCACATTTAAGCTCTTGACGTAATTTACATTCTTCAATAATTTTTTTGCCTTTCTCTAATTTATATATCTTAATTTTAAGTTCTAGTATTTCATTTTCTAATTGGTTGTTTATATGTTTTAGTGATTTGTTTTTAGTTATTACTTGTTGTCCTAATTTACATAGTCTATTATACTCATTATCTAAATCATTTTCGTCTAATGATAAATTTTCATCACTAAAATATTCGGTTTCGGAACGTACCTCGCTTGATGTTTCTGCCATAAGACACTTCTCTTCTTTTGTCGTTTCTTTCTCCTCCTCATCACTATCACTTCAAGCTCCTCCAACAAATGCTCTTTGATTTTGATCTTTTGACATCATTGGACATTTTCCAATGAGATGATTTGGATCACCACATTTGAAACACTTTCTCTCATTCTTGCTATACTTGTCATCTTTATTCTTTTGAGATGCTCTCCTTTCATCGTGTGGTTGTCTAACGAATCTTCCCTTTTGAAGAATTTCTTGAAATCTCTTACGGCCATGGCGTATTCTTCGTCATCACTTTCGGAAGATGAGCTATCTTCGTTACTAGATTCCTTTCTAGCTTTCAAGGCGATTGACTTGCTTTGCTCTCGTTTTCCTTTGACCATTTCGGAGTCCTTCTTTATAATTGCTTCGTAGACTTTCAAATTTCCAATTAATTCATCAAGTTGCAATGTTGACAAAATCTTTGATTCTTCAATAGCCGTCACTTTAGCTCGCCATTTTGGGTGAAGGGCCCTAAGAAACTTCCTACCAAAATTCTTACTAGAAAAATTCTCATCAAGTGCTTTTAAACTTGTGATGATAGTGTTAAATCTAGCGAAAGCATTATCAATTGATTCCTCTTCCGGAATCGTGAATTGCTCATATTGTTGAACAAGTAGATCTATTTTATTATCTTTGACTTGACTATTACCTTGGTGAGTTATTAATAAATAGTTCCAAATTTCTTTTGCAATTTCACACATAAAGATCCTTTCGTACTCTTTAAGTGGTAGCGCATTATAAATAACAATTTTTGCTTCATCATTTTTAGCAAGTTTTCTTTTTAAATCATCATTTTGTTTTTCAAAAGGTACGATTTCATCTTTCTTTGTTTCGGGGTTATTTTGAATAGGTAAAAAATCACCATTAGTAGTAACATGCCAAAGATTTAGATCTTTTGATTTCACATAAGTTTCCAATCGATTTTTCCAATATAAAAATCCATCACTTTCAAATAGTGGTGGTCTTTGCATAGATTGCCCTTCTAAATATTTTTCAGATTCCATAGATCGTTACAAGTTTTAAAATACAATATATTTTAAAGATCTTGCAAGACGTGGCTCTGATACCAATTGTGGAAAACTAGAAGGAGGGTTGAATAGTTTTACGTCCTTTTTAAATTTATTTTCAAAATCTTTTGTAGCTTTATAAAAACTTTCGATTCGATCTTACGTGAATTCAAGTATCAACAAATACAAGGAAGACTAATCTAATAATGAATGTATTGAAATAGAATGAAGAAAAGATAGAGTTAGAAAGATCAAACCACAACACGCGAATTTATAGTTGTTCGGCTACAAGGACACCTTCCTTGCCCTACTCCACTCCCCGAGTACCACACTCGAGAGTTTTCTTCACTATGTCAACAAACTCCTTATGGCGGAGAAACCTTACACCTTGGCTTACACCTATTAACGACACTAAGCTAAATGACGGGTTCTAATCGTAGCTAGAACCAATCTCACAACTTCTTCAAGACTTCACTCCTTGATTGGTGAAAGAGCAGTCAGAGATTATTGACCAAGGTCAACAAGTCAAAGACAGCTCAGTTCTAATTCTCCGTGGATAGTATAGTGTGTCCCCGGGTCCTTATGTCCCAGCGAGATTGCAATGGTGTTTTTGGAAAACGTTTATGAGAATGAGTGGCACTGAGGACAGTAGCCAAGATGATTAGGAATTGATTATGCTAATGATATTTGGTATTTGCACAATGATATAATATATAACAGATATACAGATATATTCACAAATTCACAACTTGGGATTCAGACAGAAAAAGTGGGATTTTAACAAATACAAACTACAGGGAGTGCAAGTGAAACTTTTTAAAACTTAAAATTAAAAGAAAATTTAAAATGAAAATGAAATTATTAAATTGATTATTTTAATATTTAAATATTACTTAATTAATTAAAACTATTTAAAATCTAATTTAAATTAAACTAAAAATGATAAAGATTACAAATTAACCTAAAAATTTGCAAAACTAATTTCTAAACTTTAAAAAGAACTTGAAGAAAGTATGAAAATTAAAAAGAAATATTTTTGTCTTTTTATGAGTTTTCTATTAATTAAAAACTAATTATATAAATTAAACTATTTAAACTATTTCAAATTACTAATAATACTAAAATGACTTAGAAAATTATGAAAAAATTTATAAAATTAATTAACCATCACAGGAATTCAAAAAAATTATAAAAAGTTTCTAAAAATTATATTTAGACTATTTTACTAATTATTTACTTATTTATTAATTTAAACCTAATTTAACTAAATTAAATAAGAAAATTGGAAAATGAATAGTAGAATTTAAAAATCTATTTTATAAAAATCTTAAGTGATTTGTAAAACCTAGGAAAATTATAAAAACCTACTGTTGTTAATTAAAATTTAAGAAAACTAATTAATTACTAATATTACCTAATTAATTATTTAAACTATTTTTAATTCTAATAATTAGTAAACTGATTAAGAAAAATCTAAGAAAATTATTATAAATACTTAAAATTGACAGGAAATTAATAAAATTATGAAAATGATAAAGTGCTTATAAATAAGCTGAAATGAATAATGAAAAAGATAGAATCTATTAAATAGAAGCTATCACTAATTTTAAGTTTGGTTTTTCTTGGTTTTTCTTTTTGAGAGATGAAAATAAGATAAAAATAAGAAACTTTTACAAAACAACTTTTGTTTTAGCTTAAAAATAAGCTGTGTGCACCCCTTTATGTCCAAACAGTGACTAAATAGCTTATTAGGACTTAAGCAATTACGAAAAAGCTATTCAAATGACAAAATAAGCATGCACGGATGATTATGAACTTAAAATAAGACAAATAGAACAAATAAGCACTTCTGGAAAAGCTAAAATCACAAATAAGCATTTATGTGGCTATTAGGCCAAAACAGGCCTGAAATGGGTGATTTTGGACCTCTGTGGGGTCCACAAAAGAGATCAGGGGTCCAAAATGAAACTTGTAATCTAAAGAGGGACTGGTAGGCTACACAATAAGCCAATAAGCCGGGCTTATTGCTTATTAATGAACTTTTGGCAAACCTATGAAAGTTGATGCCAATACTGAGTACTCAATGTACTCAGTATGGTGTGGGTGACTTGTGGGGACAAGCAGGCTAGGGGCAAGGCTTCTAGGGTCCAAAATAATACCTGGAATGGTGAGATGGGTTGACAAGCTTCCTAAAATGCTAAGGTTTGAAGGCTAAAGCTTACTGAGAAGCTCTTGGTGAGCTTATGAAATAAGGGTCACACATTGAGTTATCAATGTAAGGTTCTGAGTGCAAGTCACAAGGGAGGTCAAATAAGCTATCCTATAATAAGCTAAACCCCAAACTAAACCTAGGTCTGAAAGGGTGGACTAACAAGCTACATAATAAGCTAAAGTACAGGGTGTGGGGTCCACAGGTGTAATCACAAAAGAACTTGGAAAACTTGCCAAAATCTGTGCACTGGGCATGTACTTGCCCTGCAACCTAGATTAAACAAATGCACATGCTTAAGGAAAAATAACAAAATTAAGCTAATAGTGGGATTTTGTAGTTTAGGTGATAGAAAACAACTTGTGAAAAGCTTAGGGTCTCAAGTCTAACACACAATTCACAATAAATCTCCCAAATTTGGGTTTTATGAAACAAAACTACTTTTGACTTTTTGAAAGTATGAACTCAGTTTGACTTTTGTGAGATTTAATCCTTCTTAACTGATTGATTGAAGTTACTTAAGCTATATGAAGACCAAATTAAGCTAGGACTAACACTTGTGAGCTAAAATTAGGCTTATGCTACTTAAATTCCAACACAGACAGATTTTAGGCCAAAAATTTGGTGATTTTGACTTTCAAGCTTTCAACAACCTAAAAACTTATTTGTTTCTGACTTCTTGGGTGTTAAGAAAGTGGTATGAACAGACCTTAGTCACTGAATTCAACTAGAACTCATTACACAGACTTATCCAAACACTACTTTAATGAAGACTATTTTGCAATTTTCAAAGCAACACAATGATTTAGAACTAGAAACAGATTAATACTATGCTAATAACATCTAAATCACATGAACAAACATAAATAACAACAGATACTACTAGGTAAGGTTCATACAGAGGAAAAATAGAAATTGTGCTTACTTCATGCCATCCAAGCAATACTCTACATGAACCAAGGACCTCAAATCATTCCTAATGGCTTTCCACAAAGCCTCTAACCCAGGGCCATCCAAGACTTACCCTGCTCTAGCTTTCTTCATCACAAACTTGCAACTTTTTATTTTTTCTTTATTTTTCTGATTTTTTTTTTATTTTTCTTGTTTTATGATTCTAATTCCTTTTAATAGTTTCTACAAGCTTCACTGAGCTTATGGGAGCTTAAGTGATCCTAAAAGTCCATTAACACAACTACAAACAACTTTAAACAGATTTGAAATTTTTGAATCTTTGAAAATGCATAAACTAAATTAAACAAGATAGGACTGAAATTGATTATCATAAAAGGTTTCAAATACACTGAGAACACTAGAATTACAATTGGAAAGCTTGAAAATTACACTAGAATTTAAGAAAATTACAAGTCGACACTAATTTAGCTAAATTACACTAGTTATCCTTCTCTTCTTCATATCCTTCTTTATATAGGGATCATCTAGGGTTTTTATGAGCTTCTGAGCAAATCCTAAGCCATTGGATGAGAGAGGGATGATCTTAGCCTTCCACGTGTTTTTTGGCGCCAAAATTGGTTTGATACCAATTTGGCGTTTTTCTGCAACAGGGGGGTGGCATTAATTGTGGATGGGATATTAGGTGCGTGGTGGGTTGGGCGATGGAGTATGATGGTGGGTTGAGGTGATGGCTTTGCATGGCAAGTGGAGAGGTGGGGGAGGGAAAGAGAGGAAGGGGGTGATGGTTGTTTGACTGTTTTGACCACAGGGTCAAACCTTTGACCCTGGTATTATATCAAAGGGTGTTGGGCTTGTGTGGATTTTGGGCTAAAGATAAAAAGGGTGGGCTTTGGTGAGTTTATGGATTGGACTTGGTTTGGTTTTGAGATGTAATAAAGGGTCCGGTTTGGTTTATATATCACAAGGACCATTTGTGTAATTTTCCAAAAGTTGGGGGTTGGTTTTGTAATTTTCCCTAAGTGTTCACAAGGTCCATTGTTGCCATGATTGAATATTTCAAGGATCAAAATTGATTTTTCCAGTTTTGAATTTCTCAGGGAGCAAATTTGCCAAACTTTCAAACTCTAGGGATCAAATGTGTAATTTCACCAAACTTGCTAATCTAGGACCAATCCTGCCATATATGAGAAGTAAAAGGACAAAATTTTTTTTCTCAAAGTTTTAATATCCCAGGGACCATTTTTGTCAATTTTCCAAACTTCAGGGACTAAACTTGACATTTTGTGAAACTTTGCACCAAAGGACTAATTATGTAACTTTTTGATTTAAAAGGACCTTTGGTGTCTTTTTCAAGTTTTTAGAACAACCAGCGACTAGATTTGACAACTTTTGAAAGATGAGGTACTGAAACTGCCAATTATGCAAACTTTGATCATTTTTCATTTGTTTTTGATTATTTTGCATCTGAAACATATAAAACACATTCCTGGGATATTTTCACTATTTTGATGCAATATTGAGTGTTTTTAGATGTTTTGACAGCTTAGAAAAGGTAAAAATGATGAGTATTTACACACTCATCAATCCCCCACACTAAAACATTGCTAGTCCCTAGCAATCTTTTGAGAAAAACTTAATGGATTTGAAAACTCTTTACCAAAAGCCATCACTTCTGGAGTAGCCAGATGTATCGATTCAAGTAAGAACTATGGTCCACCTGATAACCATGTGATTTTTAGCAAACCACCAGCTGTCAACGGCTTTGATTAGTCTTTACCAAAAGCCGTTTGCTTCTGGACTAGCCAACTTTTGATGGACTAAGTCAACATCTTGGTGAGCTGATTACCAATTATGGTTTTTCCACGGCCTTTACCATAAGCCATAATCTTGCGGGCTAGCCAACTCATTCACTTTATGGGATATGGTGAGTTGATTTACCATACAATTTTGGGCAAATTGCAAGCCATCAACGGATTTGAGATATCTTTACCAAGAGCCGTTTGCTCACGGATTAGCCAATCCTTTTGTCATTTAGACCTGGCGGACTGATAACCACAAAAATTTTGAAATAAAGTGAAAAATTTTTGAAAATTTTAGGCAAAAATGGGGGTACTTAGAAAATATTTTGTGATAAATTCGTAAGAATTTCCCCCCCCCCTACACTAGAATTAAATATTGTCCTCAATATTCAAAGTCCCGGCTATTATGCCGATTCTCTGAACGGAAAAAGCTAATATTCGAAACTAACTGTGGAAATATCGTTTTGTAATTTTCACTTCATTTATATGTACATATAAACATTTTTTTTACTGAAACTTGTATACATATTTACTATTCAAAAGGTGGGGGACGGCCACTCCCCCACACTAGAGTGGTAGAAAGTAGAAAGAAGTCAGACATATGGGTGAAAACCCATATTTTGATAATTTTTGTTCACCGAGTCACTAGCTTGACTCGATCCCCGAATTCATTGGTCCATGGGGAAAGTTTGGAGATCCGGGACAACCATGGATGGTATGTCCTCTCCAAAATAATGTTTCAAACGATGACCATTCACTTTGAAGTTGGGACCTTCGGGTTGAGATAACTCAACAGTCCCGTATGGATATACTTTAGCAACAGTGAATGGTCCAGTCCATCGGGTTTTTAATTTCCCCGAGAAGATCTTTAACCTTGAGTTGAAAAGAAGGACTCTGTCACCGACGTTGAAAACGCGGTTCTTAATCTTAGAGTCGTGAATCTTCTTTGTCTTTTCTTTGTAGATCAAAGAGTTCTCGTATGCTTGATCATGAAGTTCGTTTAATTCATTGAGTTGAACCTTACAGTGATCACCCGCTTTATGAAGATCATAGTTTGCATGTTTCAAGGCCTAGTAGGCTTTGTGCTCGAGCTCGATCGGTAAATGACACGGCTTCCCGTATACAAGCTTGTAGGGAGTACACCTGATGGGTGTTTTGTAAACTGTACGGAAGGCCCAGAGTGCATCATCTAGTTTATCTGTTAGGTCACCATTTTGTAAACACAAGTATGATTTAGAAAGAAATAAGATGAGAAATGAGATTGGTTGATTATAAGACAATATGAAAGGTGAAAGTGCAAGAGTTTCCTTAAGATAATCAAATAACCAACCAAATACAAATGAGGCCTAAGACTAGTATTTATAGGAAAGGAGCTAGGGCAACATCCCTACTCCATCCTTTACATGAAACGTATGGGCTTCAAGCCCATGGGTCATTTTACTTAGGCCTAGTAAACATGTAACTTAACCAATATTGTAAGTAATAAATAACTTAAGCAACCTATTATTACAAATGACCGAGACTTGACAAAATAGTAAAAAACTTTGGTTCCAACAATCTCCCCCTAAGGGTCGGTCATCATGGTTGCTTGACGTCTTCGTCTTAATCTTTGACTTTCATAGCTTTAGACGTCTTCCGAAATGATAAGAATAATGATGGATATACTTTGCTCTTTGTCTTTGTTCTTTGATGATGTTGAAGTGATTCTGTTACGAAGTAATCTGCCATTCGTCACTCCTGCGTCTGTGGTGGTTGTCCGCCATTCCAACATACTCATACATTTTGGACTTAGACTTTCACGTACAAGAAGTTCCTTTTCATTCATTGAGATCTTTGTCTTTATACTTTGTAGATTCTTCTCATTGGTGTAGAATCTTTCTTTGACCTTTGTGTTGCTAAGATCATTGGAGGAGCTTTCTTTGACTTCAAGATGTATGTATGAGCATGTTGGAATCTACCATCATGGAAGTGAGGTACCTGCGAGTAAACAGTTAGCAATAAATAACCGGTACTTACAGATAAGGAATTAGAGCTCATCAACAGCATATTGTGAAGACTCCTTCTAATCCTTATCCAGGCCGTTCCCATATCAGATACTCCCGAAGGAGCTTACGAGACCTACTAGGTAGCTCAATGACTGGGTGAGTCGCTGGGGATCACTCCATGACTGTAGATCGCTATGGAACCACCGCAAACACTAAGCGTAACCCTTGTGGGGTTACCGAAGTGACTTGCTGTCAGGGCTGTATGATGTTGACCCTGGCAGGATTTCCGTTCAATCATTGAGAAATACTTACGTAATCCTCTCATAAACGTTCTCGGCAGATTGCTAAGATCTGCGAAGGACTCGATAGTTTACAACTGATGCCCATTGATGTAGAACACCAGTTGCAGAAACACTAAGTGTTCCTAAGAGATCTTTGATGTATCTCATGGCTCTAGACTCTATAAGTGCACACCTAGGTTTCCTATGCGGAGACTGGGGAGGTGTCTCCTGCTTCAATATCAACCGTCTCTAAGAGATAGGTCGATAGGTTACGCGGGATCCCCGTGAGAATGAAACAAGCTCTTTTAAGAGAACTTGAGTGGTTAAGAAGGTTTAGTGCATTGCGTCACTGGGTCCATGACGGCTTAATCTTCAATACTGGTGTTGTCTTTTGCAACATCCAGTAGCATATGTATTGAACCCGGTGTCTGCCCTAAGGTTGAATCATAAGGAGGGCTATTTCTTTTCACCCTTTTCTTTACTTTTCTTTTTAATTCTTCAACTCCTTCTTTCCCTTTCATTCTTTTCTCCTTTTTACGTATCATACCTAAGGACTTCTAATTCTAACTATGGGAGATGTCCTTGGGTAGATCCCTCCGGCTCTGGCGGATCACAGGACGGATATACCTATCTTAATCACCTTATAACTCCGACAGTAGCCAAGAAACCTTTGATTGAAAATCTCTCAAAGTGTTTGTGATAATCAAATATTTTGGTTAACACTTTGAGAGTTTTGTGTACACTTTTGAAGGGCTCCCCCTGTACATGTGCTCATAAGTATTTAATAAATTTGCATATGCGGGAGGAGCAAGCACTTTTGAATTGATCCACTTTCCGTGAACAAGACCGATTCGAGACACGCTTACATCACTAGTTAGACTAGCTTGAAGTTATTACCCGGCCTGATCAAGTTCACAGAAAGTTTCTCGAGACGGTACATTTCTACTCAGACATATCCTTTTCGAGACACGCTTACGTGGTTAGATAAAGAGATACATTGTCAGCTTTTAGGTGACAACTAGCTCTAGTAGCTAACTTGATGTTATTACCCGTCGAGGATAAGTCTTTTCGATATTACTAACATTTATTGTCTCGTCAATTCCTGGGTTAATACTGAGTCTAGCTCGCACATGATACAACTTTTAAGCTTTGACTTCGTATATTTTAATCACTTTTACGTTTTCTCCCCCTCAAAAATAGCATATAAAATGGTGTTTTTGACAATCGTTTAGATTAAAATATGCCTTTTGAGTCTTACGAGGAGATTCACCAAGAACTTTTGATTTAGAGCAAAGTATTTTATTTTGACAAGTGCTCCCCCTCAACAAGTAATTAGGTCTTATTGAGGTGAAATACTCATCCTTTTGAGCAGAATTATGAAAAATCATAAATGTTTGATTAATTCTACTCAAAAGTAAGAAGCCTTCGCTCCTTATATTAGGATTGAGGCACTGAAGCGTACCTCAGGGTCCTTTCTTTACAAGTTCGGGTTGTACACTGTAATGCGTGCACAAGCCATTGTGAAATTCAATCAAATGAGACACTTTGAAATTGAAAAATTAACCAAATGTACCCAGTTAATCTTTGTCAGGAAGTGGAGCGTCAAAGTCAGTAAACTTGGGTTCTGGTCTTTCGAAGTTTCTGACAGGAAACGATGGTCTAGCACCGATGTAGCTTTCCAGTCGTCTGATCTGTTCCCGTCGAAATAACCTTTCCTCAATCTTTAAGACAAAGTTACGAACTTGTCTTCTTATGCTGGATTTCCATCTAGGTTGTTCCCCCTTAGCTATCTTACGTCTATCATCATTCAACCTTTTGACAAGCCCATCACGAACAAACTTGAGTGTAACATCACAGAATTTGTGTACCTCATCGAACCTCATGAAGCTTTGCAGCTTTTTGCTGTTGATGTAGGTGAAACCAAACGGTTCTTGGATGAGAGTAAACTGTGGTGTTTGATAGAGACCATCAAAGTAGAATTGTGGCTTTGTCAAATTTATCTTCTGTTGGTAACTTTCCACTCCAAGCTGAAGATCTTCCACTCTTTCTTGAACAATCAGTCGTCGGATGTAGAGAAGTAGTGATGCCATGAAGTTGTACTGTACGTCTCTATCGAATCCGCGCATTCTACTTTGAACCTTTTCAAGATACATATCTTCTATGTCATTGAGATTAAGGTTGGGAAAGTCGGCTTCGGAGAACTTGTACTTCTTTTCATCTTGTCATTTAACAACAATTTCACGCATGAAAATGTAGTAAAATCGTTTTGACTGTTGAATCTCCAAGATAGCGATGATCTTAGATTTCTGCTTCACATTTTCCAATGATGTTTCTCCTAATCTGCTTGTATAACCGAGACGACGACGATCTAGCCAATGTTGAATTCCATGTAGAGCATCTCTGTCGTAAGCTACGTTGGAGTTGCTGAAAATACGAGTGGTTTCTTCAATGGCCGGAATTTCGTATCTTGCGGCTGGTACTGAGATTGTGAGTGAGGAAGCATATTTCTTCTTGGATGTTTCCTGAGTGAGCTGGATGTTACGAAGATCTTTGTTGAAGAAGAAGCTGTAAGGTATCTTGGGTTTGTCTGGAATTCCTTTCAAAGGTAATGGTTTGGTCCAGTCAGTGAAGTAAGGTTTTGCATGATTCTTGGAACTTAGATCGATATTCACTTCTGGATTTAGCCAGTCAAAGTCAGCAGACATTGCACTAGCTATATTCTGCATATGGTACTCGTATTTGACTTTGTTTCCAGATCTTTTCTTGAGGAATTCTTGTGCATCCCTATTGATTCTTCTGAGCTCTTCCTTTGTGAGTTTGTCGATGTGAAGATCCTTCATAATGACTTGGGTAAACTGTAGAGTGTTACCAGGAAGGGGTTCTTCTTCTTCCAGAGGAGGTTGAGCTTGAACCATGTCCGTCAGCCAATCATTCTGAGGAGTGTCATCATTGTCGAGCCATGAATGACGTGTTTTCTTCTTGGATTTCTTAGACTTAGATGTAGCATCTTTGTCTTTAACTTTGGATGGTGACGATGGCCCAGCATGAGAATCAGGAATAGGTGGAGCACGGTAATCAGTGTCAGGTTGACCTTGGAAGTCATCAGTGTGATCCATGAAAATTTCTTCATCTTCAGTTTGACCTTTACCAGTAGTTGAGGGTTGTTGTTGAGTTCTAGGAGGAGTGGAGTCCTTTTGTGGTTGTAGAGAGGATGAGGGACCTGTTCCAGACTTAGGTTTCTTGCCTTTGGAGTTTGGGTCAGGATCGTCATCTTTTCTTGTTCGTTTTCGGGTTCCAGCAGCATCTTTGCATGACTCCTTTGACATGTAAGCCACCATAGCATCATACAGGGCTTTTTCTTCAGCTGTCTGTGTGGTTTTGGTAGCAAGGTTGTCGAAGAGTTTGACAAGCATGTCATTGAAGGACAATTCTTGGACGGTTGGAGCCACAGTAGAAGATTTTGCGGTGTGAAGCGTGAATGGTGTAGTAGACAACATTTTCCTCGTAACACTTCTAATTCTGTGATCCAAGTTGTCATTGATTGGTTTGAGAAGGTTTGCTACCTCAGGAGTGATCATCTCAACCAGATTTTCAGTGAGAAAACCATGTGTTGCAGTTCTGATAAATCCTTCATAATCAGATTTCAAGAACTTGTCGATCAGCTGCGTTGACTCCTGGAATTCCTCAACTTGTTTGGTAAGATTGGTAACCATGTTGGTAAGTTTGTTCACTTGCTCCTGAAGATCAACTGGTTGTTTTGGTTCATTGATTGAATGCTGTTTAGATACAGTGTCAGAAGGTGTGGGAGATGAGTGCTCTGGTGATGATTCAGACGATGACTCGTTGTGAGAGTTTGAAGAAGAAGCGGGTGGAGTCGGATCTTTTGGTGGAGAGTCTTGAGGAGGTGGAGGTTGTGCTGAGGAAGTCTGCTGAGAGGATGACTTAAGAAATATGTTGGTGTCGAACGCGTTCTTTTCTTCGTTTTCCTTTCTACGACGTTCTTCTGCTTCCTCTGCTTCTCGTGCAAGAAACTCTGGAGTAATGAGGTATTCATGTTCCTGATCCGTAGCTATGTTCTCTTGGCCGCCAACATTCTCCTCTACGTTAGCAGTCTCTGTCATATTGACATCTCCAGTGTTGTCAGTGTCTTTAACGGTGTTATCTGGCTGTGAGGCTGATTCTAACGTTGTGGACACAATGGGAGGAATCATGCTGCTTGTAGCTCCTACATGTTCAGACTGATCAATAGGTGGTGGAGTTAAAGGTTGAGACATGAGTCGGCTTTCGAGAGTTGCTTTCCTTTGTTCTTTCCTAAGCTGCTTTTCTTCAGCTCTAGTGTCGACAACTATACTCTTCAGTTTGCGTTTATCGACCAAAGGTTCAATGATTGGTTCGTCTGCATCATCATTAGGCTCATTAATAGTGATCCCTTTTCTTTTCCTTGTCTCTTCTTCATAAGTTTCAAGACTTTGTTGTACGGCAATCTCTGTTGCAGGAAATGCTTCATCAGGTGCTCGGTATCTCAGTTCATAGTCCGGTTCTTCTTCGTCAGATTCTGTATCGAACTCGGATTCGGTGTCAGACGGTGGAGGAGTAGGTTCATCCCGAATAAAGTACTCAGGAGTTGCCTTCTTCTTTGGCTTGGTAGCAGGTTTAGGTTTGGGTGTAGGTTTAGGCTTGGCAGAAGACTTGGGTATAACAGATGGTTTAGTCTTGGGTGCAGCCTTAGATCTAGTCTGATGTGAGCTTGTGGTGCTTGTAGTACTTCCAGACTTTACACCTCCTTTGCTACGAGTCTTTATTGTTGCTTCTTCTTGTACTCCTTTGTAAGCATTGTCATACAGCTTGTAGTTCAGACTCTTCTTGATTTTGTCATTCAGTAGGTATTCGGGAAGCCTCATGCCTTTGATCTTGGTTGAGGAAGTGGTCGTCTTGATAAATGAGGTGGTGAAGTCGTCCTCGAAGAGGTGCTTCGGCTCATTAGGATCAGCCATCCTCTTGATGAATTCTGGAGAGCTTTTGCAGAGATGTTCTATGAGAAGCTTGGTGAATCTTGTGAATGGTATCATAGTCTTCACACGTTCGGTCTGAATACTGTAGACGATATCATTCATGATAGGAACTGCAAAGTCAATCGGTGTCAGAGTCACCATTCCCCAGAATGTTTGCAGGTGTTCGAGCCTTGGATGTTCATGACCACTTTTTCTTCCAGATATAGATCTTACCACCAACAGACAGAATGTTCTCCAAGGCTGAGGGATTTGCTTGGCATTAAATTGGGAAAGCTTGACTAGCGGTACATCATCATCAACCTCATACCCTAATTCAATGAAGAAGTCAAGAAGATCCAGGTCAGGTAGTATAGGAGCAAATTCATTGTCAGTTTGTGGCAAGAGAAGGGCTGTTCGAAGAACGTCATGATCTACAGTGTATTCTTGGCTCTCCAGTGTAACAGTGAAAGACTCATCATCCAAGTTAGCCTGAGCAGTAAGCCAGAACTGATGAAGGTAGAACAGCGGAACTGAGGTAGAACAGGTGAGCAGAGGTTTGCAAGGATGTGCGAGTAGGATATCTTTTACAATCATGCACGATTTCTCTGTGATATTCAACTTGTTGAAATCAACACGGGGATTGTTGTTGCCAATCGTGACATCGTAGTTCTCGGGAGTGATGTCATCCAAGGTGAGTAATGGAAGAGTTTGTTCAGCGACGTTCTCATTGTGTTCAGCCATGTTAATCTGAAAAGTATCATCATAAACCAAACATCCAAATTTGTTACGTGTTAGCACAGATGTGAGTTTGGTTATAGATTACTACTAGAGACAGTTAATCACAAATGTGTCATTTTGTTATGAGTGAAGTGTCACATAATGCATATTTGAAGAATCATGAAATCAACTAAACAATGCAATGTTTCGCAAATAAGCACAATTGATAATCACAATTCACAATTACATCACATTAAACAACACTAATGAATCACAACAATGATACATAGATATAACATGACAAGGCCAAAAACAAGATATCGAAAAAATATTTCATGGACCTTTTATCGCAAACCTGAGTAAAGGAAAAGATTTCAAAAAAAGTTATAGTGAAAATTTATCGAGAAAGTGTCTTCTCGAAAAAAAATTCCTCATAATTGACTTTTATCGAGATCTTTCCTTTGCGAAAAAATTGAAGTTTTCGAGAAAAAAACATCTAAAATAACTTTTCGAGAAACTGATGATTTCGAAACAATATATTTCACAGAATGATTTCGAAAAATGATATTTTCGAAAAAATCTGAGCTTTGAACAATTTTATCGAAAACTTAAGTTTCTCGATAAGTTTGAAAAGATTGCGATAAAACTCAGGTTCTCGAAAAAATTCTTATACAAGAATTAAATCGAATTTAATTGAAGTCACACGTACATATCCTTCACAAAGAACTTTTCCAATGATATTGGCCTGTCACCAAGATAGACAAACACTACTTAGACAGAATCATGAAGATTTCGATACCTTTCAAGAACATGTTTTCGATAACTTAACAAATTTGATCCTAATGAGAATCAATGGTATTACCATATCTCAAACATATGTAGCAAGCACATTATGATAGCATTCAACACCTTTGGACTCAGTTAGATGTAGACAATCAAAGAACGAAGCCTACATGACTATCGAGAACTAAGCATCCATGGTGTATATCAACAAAACGAAATCTAATATGCATATAAGAGACCAAAGAAACATATCCCACCAATAAAAGCAAGCAAATATACACAGAATATCATAAACCCAATTCGACCCAATATTACGAATTCGAGAAACAAAGTAAGCATGATGGAATGTGTAAATAAACGATCAGTATGTGTTAGAAACAAGCTTAGTAACTAAACCCCATCAAGATTTAAACATTACAACATGTTAAGAGCAATTTTCGAAAATATGAACCCTAGTTCTCGAAATTACGAAATACGGAGATCGAGCCATTGAAAAATCAATTAACCAAGATCCTATTAGTGTAATATCCTAGTGATGACACAGGAACTTACAGATTGTTGATCAAGGTCGTGGATTACTGGATCGAATTTGAAGCGTAGGTTTGAAAAAGGGTTTTAGGGGTTTATGAGTTTGTGGGTTTTTTAGTTTGTACGGTTTGTTTGTTTTATTTCTTTTGAAAAATTTAAAGTTTAGTCACTATTAGTCCCTTATCTTTAAGATATGTCTATTAGAGTCCTAAATTAACTAGCAAACCTAAGTGATATTAAAGATATGCATCCGTTAACCTAACTTATGAAGACTTTAAACAAATGAGACAAAGTGATGTAAAAGAAATCGTCCACACACTCTGAAGAACCGTAAAATACGAGAAACGTGCAAGTATACCAATTTAAAATTGGTAAAAGATTTAAGCGTGACTCCCCCTCAACACTTGTAAAGTAAGAGCAAAGTGTTGAATTGAAGCGATATACTTGCATTTTTTTTTTAAATAAAATAAAATGTGAAAAATCTTTTTGTGTTTTGATTAATTTATATTAAAGAAAGAAAACAAAATATTATACAGAGATAGTTGTGATGTTTGACGATCAGTTGTATTTTAAAAACTTTTCCAGATCCTCTGGAGTCAAACATCTCATACCAATTTGGTGAACTAGACTAGCAAACCTTGATGGTGCCAAGGATTTGGTAAGTAAGTCCGCTAATTGGTACTCAGTTCCAACAAAATAAAGTTCAACTGTACCCTTTTCCACATGCTCTTTGATGAAATGATATCGGAGATCTATGTGTTTGGATTTGCAATGATGCACAGTGTTGCAGGAGATAGCAATTGCACTCTTTGAATCACAGTAGATAGGAATCTTGTTGAATAGGTAGCCATAATCTTTAAGTTGTGATCTCATCCAAATGACTTGAGCACAACAAGCAGACATGGCTACGTATTCAGATTCTGTAGACGACAGTGAAGTGCAGTCCTGCTTCTTAGATTGCCAAGACACGAGTTTGTCTCCGAGAAATTGTAATCCACCAGATGTACTTTTGCGTGTGTCTAAACATCCTGCATGATCAGCATCTGAAAAAGCAATTAGTTCAAAACCAGAATCCTTCGGATACCAGATTCCCAAGTTGATGGTTCCCTTAATGTATCGAAGGATTCTTTTGACCTCACTGAGGTGTTTTTCAGTTGGTTTAGACTGATAGCGAGAGCACATGTAGACAGCAAATACTATATCAGGTCTACTAGCTGTGAGATACATGAGGGACCCAATCATACTTCGGTATTTGGTAGGGTCAACGGGAGTCCCATGTAAATCAGCATCTAGTTTTGTGGTATAGCCCATTGGTGTATTATACGTATCACTAGACATCATTCCATGTTTCTTTAAAATTTCGAGAGCATATTTGGACTGATTTATAAAAATACCACGGGGTGATTGATGAACTTGTAATCCTAGAAAGAACGTAAGTTCACCCATCATGGACATTTCAAAATTATCTTTCATTAATTTTGCAAAATCATTAGAGTAACTTCGTTTTGTTGAGGCAAAAATGATGTCGTCGACATATATTTGAACAACAAGTAAGTCCTCCCCGTAGGTTTTTGTAAACAGTGTTGGATCCACCGATCCTTTAGAAAATTTATTGGCCAATAAGAAAGTGGACAGTTTGTCATACCATGCCCATGGGGCTTGCTTGAGTCCATAGAGTGCTTTTTTGAGTCGGTAAACGTGATTGGGACGCTCAGGATCAACGAAGCCTTCAGGTTGACTGACATAAACTTCTTCACGGAGTTCTCCATTAAGAAATGCTGTTTTCACATCCATTTGGTAAACCACCATATTCCTGTGTGCAGCATAGGCTAAAAAGATCCGAACAGCTTCATGTCTAGCCACTGGAGCAAAGGATTCAGCAAAATCTAGTCCTTCCAGTTGAGAGTATCCTTTCGCTACCAGGCGTGATTTGTTGCGTATGACAGTCCCTTCTGCATCAAGCTTATTCTTCCAGATCCATTTTAACCCGATGACAAAGACTCCGTCAGGTCTTTCAACTAATTCCCAGACTTCTAATCTTATGAATTGCTGAAATTCCTCTTGCATAGATTCAATCCAGTTGTCATAAGTCATTGCATCTTTAATGTTCTTAGGTTCTTCATGACAAACTGTGAGTGCATAGATGCAAGTTTCTCCATCTGTGTGAAGTCGTTGTCTTGTCATAACAGGTGCATCTGGATGGCCAATAATATGAACTAGTGGATGGTCACGAGTCCATTTATGTGTTGAAGGGTGTAGTTGATACGTATCTCGCATGTTGGCAGGATCCAAGTTGCGTGTTGACGACTCAGCTATATCAGGAACTGTAGTAGCTGGTGCAAACGGATTAAAGAACGCATCAGGATCATGCTCTGCGGATTGTGGAACTGATTGTGGTGTGGGATCTTCAGCTGGATGGCGGGAGTTAGAACCAGTTTGTTCGGCTGGAGGACCGTCTCTCTCAACACTTGTAGAAGTTTGTTGAGGTGAGTCTGGTACTGGAATGTTATCAGGTTGAGCAGCGGAATTAGGTGAGACCTCAGTAGGACGGTATTCAATTGTGTCATCAAATAGTGGAGCAAACAAGGTTTCTAATTCTTTACGGTTAAGTGGCAATGGTTCAGCTGAAGATGCCGGAGAGTTGAGACGGTTGAATTCGGGTCCTAAGCTATGTTGCTCAGAAGCCATTTGTGTGAGTTCATCAAAATTAGCGTGAATGGTTTCTTGAATTTCTCTTGTTCGACGATTCCAGATTCGAAAACCTTTAGAATTTTCACAGTATCCAACGAACACTCCTATGTCAGCCTTTGCTTTAAGTTTACCTAAATCATCACGATCATTTTTCGGATAACAAAGTGCTCCAAATACATGAAAGTAATCGATGTTCGGTTTTCTTTTGTGAACAATTTGATATGGTGTTTTGCGATGGCGTTTTGTGATCATGCAACGGTTTTGAGTATAACATGCGGTTGAAACAGCTTCTGCCCACAAGTAATCTGGTAATTGAGCATTAATCAACATAGTTCTAGCAGCTTCCACTAACGTCCTGTTGCGTCTTTCAACAACTCCATTCTGTTCTGGGCTTCTAGGAATAGATGTTTGATGTTCAACTACCACTTTCTCATAATAAGACCGAAGTGTCTGATTCTTGAATTCAGTGCCATTGTCGGTTCTGACTATTCGTACCGTATTGTGTAACTGAACTTGAATTTTAGTGAGAAAGGTGATGATCATTGAGGGAGCCTGATCTTTACTTCGTAAGAAATAAACCCAAGTCCATCTAGAGAAGTCATCTACAATTACTAGTGTGTAGCGTTTACCGTTGATACTTTGAACACGCATCGGTCCACACAAATCCATATGAAGCAGTTGTAAAACATGATTCGTACTTTGCTCAGGTTTTGAAGGAAAATGAGCTCGAGTACTTTTTCCTTATTCACAGGCTGGACATAAGTGATCTTTGGTAAAACGGAATCTTGGAAATCCATCGACAAGTTTATAACGAGCAAGGTCAGTCATAGTTCTGAAATTCAAGTGTGAAAGACGTTTGTGCCATAACCAAGATTTAGTTGATTCTGCTTTGGAGAGAAGACATATCGGAGATGTTGCAATCATATCTGACATTGATATTGTATAAAGATTGGAGCCACGTGAGCCAGACATAAGATCGTTTCCTTGTAAGTCACGAACAAAGCAAGTTTTCTCATGAAATGCAACTTCTAGATCTCCATCACAGAATTGACCAACAGAGAAAAGGTTGTGTCCAAGGCCTTCCACATAGTAAACACGGCTGATTTCGATGTTCCCGCTGATATAGTCACTATATCCCATGATTAAAGTGTAATGATCATTCCCGAATCTGACAGTACCAATGAACTTTGAGACAAAGTTGTGTAACAGTTTGAGATTGCCTGTCATATGTCGGGTACATCCGCTATCAACAATCCAGAGAACGAGCTGTACCACCTGTATCACAAGAAGAAGACACGGATGGAACAGAAGTAAGGGTGGAACCCAAAGACAATGCGGGTTCCTGTTGGTTAGTAACACATGTATTCAACAATTTAGGAATCCATTTAAAGTCTGGTTTGTATTGTAACCAACGTTGCCAGTTCCAACTAGTTTTTGCTTTCTTAATGTTAAAGGCACTAGTAGTTGGCTCATTCCTAGATTTGTTCTCGGCACCTATGGGGGTAACTGTGATATCATTAGAAATCGTAGAAGACGGCTTTCCTAAGTTAGACTTAGAGGCAGTAGTGGGCCTAAAAGGAATGCGTGTCCTACGTTTCTTATGACGATTGAGAAGAGAATTAGCTAAACATTTTGTATGATCACCAGATGATACGCTTTTACAACAAAACACACAAGATGCATTAATATTCAAAACATTCAAAGGTTCATCATTCGTTACATTTAGATTTTGATAACAATTTGCCAGATTAGAATCTAAATCTGATGCAACATGAGTTTTATTCAAATTCCTAAGTTGGTCTTCTACTTCTTGAGCTTCTAGGTGTCCTCTCTTACGTTGCAAGATCCTATTCTTCTTTTTACTTTTTCGCTTGGGTCTGCTAACGCTAGAAGTGGAGACTAGTCCTGTAGAAGTGGAGTTATCAAAATTAGTGTTTTGAACAACCTTTCCTTTATCAGTTTTGTTTAATTGATACATTCCTGGTGCTATCACCGTGGTGTCAACCATTTTTCCTTTTTGAAGTAGCTTAACTTTCTCTTTCAAATCGATGATGATGTGATTTTTGTCCTGAATTTCAGACTCAAGTAAACCATTGCAATATTTGATGTCATCACGGTTTTGTTGCCATTCGGCGTTTTCAATTTTTAAATCCGCAATTTCTTTCTCGTATCGGAGACACCGACCTTTTAAAGACTCGTTGTTTTTGCAAATTTGACAAGAGTTTGAAACATTTTGACTTTGAAACTTCAATTCCCTTTCAAGACTTTTAGCTTGACACCATTCAAGCCTTTGATTGAGTTGACAAATTTCTTTTGAAAATTGTTTTGTCACATCATCATTTTTAATTCTCAACTTATCATTTTCCTGTTTAAGTGTCTCAATTTCCTCATTCAACAAATTATTATCAACATAATGATCATGCTTAAGCATAGAACTACCAGAATTATAAAGATCATTCATGATAACAGACAAAATATCAGCATTGAGAACTTGTTCCAAGAGTCGATCAGCATCATTTTTTAAAACTCTATTTCTTTGCTTTTGAACCAAAATGCCATTTTCAGTTGCATTGAAAACGTTTATCATATTTTTGACTTCCTTTTGAAGTTCCTGATCCCAACGTGTAGCACATAGACGGAGGTGTTGAACAATTGGCTTCATTTGTTTTTGAAAAATATCTCTCTTTTCTCGCTCGTAAGTGGATTGAAAAGTTTCAATTTTAATTTCAGAATTACGTTCAATTGTTTCCTCCAAAATTTCGATGTCTTCCATAAAAGTTTTGAAATAATTTAAGACACGACACGTTTTCGGTAAAGGTGTAAGTTCACCGGATGATGGTAAAGGACCATTTATTTGTGCTACAGTTTGGACAGGGGCCTCATTGTGAGATGAAACATATGACTCTTCGATAAACCATGATTTCTCAGGTAAATCCTTTTGAGTAACAAAAGATTTAGAAAGAGGTGGAGCTTTTGAATAGTCATATGGTGTCCAGTGTTGAACATAACTCATTTTTGATCGACTCTCGTCTTCAAGTTCTTCTTCTTCCTCAGTATCAAAAATAAAAGCACGCACAATTGTATTATCAAACATGTGATCAATACTGTAAACCTTAGGATTTTCTTTGAAAGCTTTGTGAAGAAACATTGATTTAAAATCGCAAAGTGCAAATCCTTTATCGGGTCTCGGTTTTAAAGCAAACTTTTGAATTGTTGTGACAGAGTTCCCGTGTTTGTAAACAATGTGACGAAATTCTTTGAGTTGTTTTTCAAGATCAACAATATCACCAAGTAAATCATCTATATACTTCCTTTTTCGTGTTTTATGTTCACAAAACTCCTTTTTGCAATTTGACAATTCTGTTTCAGTTTTTGAAAGGTCTCTTTGAAGACGTTCAACTTGCATTTTCAATTCACACTTCTCACTTTCAAGTTTCGAAATCAACTTTCCATTTAACTCAATTAAATCTTGCATTTTACGTTGAAGATCTTGTTCTTTGTTGTAAGAATCTTGAAAAGCTTTTTCAAAACTTTTTGCATGTTTAATCTTTTCTTCCTGATTTGAAAGCTGAATTTTATAACACTCAATATCTCTTGCAAATGACGCATTTTGTTCTTTCAAAACTTTGTTTTTCTCGTTGCATTTTATTATTTGCAATTGTTGAGCATCCAGTTGTTTAGATAACAATATGAGATCAGGGTCTGTTTCAAATGATGGTTCATGTTGTTCGAAATGATCATGTTTATCATTCTCAATAGGATCATCAAATGAAACAACTGTGTCATCATCAAATATGACAACTGTGCTTATTTGTTCATCTTTTTGAGAGGATGAAGATGATTTAGATGGAACAACTTGCGCCATGTCTGATTCATAAGCAGAAGGTGAGAATATTTCATTAATAAAGCATGCATTGAGGTCATGTACCTGAGACAAGCCGTCAGTGTCATACACTGGACCTGAATCATTGAGCTTAAGTTCCTGCATGTTGGCCATAAGTATCACAGCAGCATTGGCTTCCAGATCTTCCATGTCATCATCGTTGTTCACATTTGCCATGAAGTTGTTATCCTATTCAGGGAAATGTCCATCTTTTTCATCTTGAAGAGCCATGAGTAATGCCTGCTTGTGAAACTTACTACCCCGAGTTCTCGGTTTGGGACATGCTGTAGCTATATGACCTTGTTCATTGCAATTGTAGCACCAAACTGCATTCCCTGAGTTGGAGTTCCTTGTTGCAACTGAGTCAGACCTTTGTTGAGAAGAGCCTGAGTTGTTCCTGAACCCCGTATTGTTACTAAACCTCTGACCATTCCCATAATTTCCTGAAGAGCTTCCTGAACCAGATCGACCATAGCTACGATTCTGAATTTCCACTCTTCCATCATTAACAACAGCTTGATTCCTTGTGTTATAAGATGAACGTTGACGGTTGTTTGTTTTGTTGGAGAATTTGCTGAAAGCACGAGCAATAAGAGTAAGTCCCTGATTCAACGTATGAAAGTCATCATCTTCATCATCATTAGAGTTGGAGTAGTACACAGCATCATTGTTGTTTAACGGAACAAGTTGAGTAGAATCATTCTGTAGAGATGTATCATAAGGGACCATTTGGTTCGAGGTGGAAGATTGTGGATAACTGAAGTAGTTCTGCTCTTGAACATATGCATGATTAGACATTGGTGGTGGAGCATAGGGAGATTGAGCTACGAGAGCCAAAGAATTTGGTGTTGATGTTGGTGTGTATCCTCCTCATAGTGCTCTATCTTTTTCCACTTCGGGTTCATGGTGTTTCAGAAAATCATACAACAAGCCATATGGAGCATCATGAAGATTCTTCATTTGACGAACAAATGTCACATATTTATGCCAATCAGGGCCAAGACTACCAACAAATTTGGAGTTCACAGCGATCCTTGGTACTGTGATTTTGTGACGTTCCAGATCATTGACCACATTAGTGAAACGATGATAGTAGGATTCAAGTGACTCTCCAGGTTCAATTGTGATGTCAGTGTATTCCATGTAAAGCTTGGATTCCATGTCATCTTTGTTCAATTGAGTGCCTTCCATAAGGAGATGAACGTGTTCCCACATAGCTTTGGCTGTTTTCTGAGCATCGACACTTCGATAGATCGGATTAGGTATACCTTGAAGTATATAAGCCATTGCATACTGATCAGCTTCACGATGTAGTTTCTGTTCTTCAGTGAGTGCAGTTTCTGGAAGGGGTCTATCACCAGGAGGACGTGGAGGATCAGCATTTGGATCACCAGCTTCAAATCTTGTTGGCCACTCAAATGGTCCTTCAAGTATCACTTGCTTTAAGAACTGCCCATGAGGTTTCTTTAATTCAAGAAATCTTAAGAATCGACTTGACCATTGAACATAATTCCCAGGTGTTAGCATTGGAGGTGTTTCAAGTGATCCTGCCTCATGTCGGGATTGTTGAGTTGTAATAACTTCACACATTCTGTCAAACCAGTGAGGTTGTTTGGAGGAAAACTGAGTGGTTTGTTGTAGCACTTGATTTGGTTGTTGTTGAGGAATGATCTGTTGTTGCATCATTAGGTAATGATGTAGTGGATTGTATGTTTGTTTAGGAGGTTGTTGATTCATTATATGCGGAAGGTATTGTTGTTGCTGATATTGCTGATGCTGAGGTTGCTGAGACTGCTGATGCTGAGGAATGTGAGGGAAGTAGTGATTAGGTGGTTGAGACATCTTAGAACACTTGTGTAGAAATGGATCTTGTAGAAAGTGTAGATTAAACCAAGTATCGAAGAACTTTGCACAACTTCAGATTGCGAAATATGTGATTTCGATAATAGGGTTTGCGAAACTTTGTCAGATTTTCGAGAAACAAGGTTTTCGAAAAACTTTGTAGATTTTATCGAGAAACAAGATTTCGAAACTTTGCAGGTTATCGAAAAACTAAGATTTCAAAACTTTTTCAGGTTATCAAAAAACTAAGATTTCGAGATTTTTCAGGTTTTCGAAAAACGTTTGCGATAATGGCACTAACGTTTGCGATAACGAGAAAAAAGATAATTTTCGAAATTATACAATTTCGAAAACTTTCCAAATGTCGAAGTACTTAACTTTCTTATACAAGAAAGAAAATACCGAGTCCACACTAACGAAGTCGAGGTAGTGCACTTAGAGAAGATCTCGATAACTTGTAAGTTTTTGTTTTTCAAAGAAAGCAATCCTAAAACTCGTTTTTATTTCAAGATACTTGTACTTTTATGTATAAAATGAGTAGATATTAAAGAAAGTAGAAAACTTTAAGAAAATTTTCAAACTTAATAAGATTTCGATAAAAGTACAAATAAGCAAAATCGAATAGTTTAGTAAAAAGTTTGGAACTTTTTGGTTTGTTTTGATTTTAAACACAAGTTTGTAAGCAAAGATGTGAGAAAAACCAAGAAACTATCAAAAAGTTTAAAATTTTCACAAAAAAAAATTCGATAAAAACGAATTTTTAAGAAAGAAATCAATGAAAACAATAACTACACCTTCCTCTAGCGAATGATACCACTTGTTAGGTCACCATTTTGTAAACACAAGTATGATTTAGAAAGAAATAAGATGAGAAATGAGATTGGTTGATTATAAGACAATATGAAAGGTGAAAGTGCAAGAGTTTCCTTAAGATAATCAAATAACCAACCAAATACAAATGAGGCCTAAGACTAGTATTTATAGGAAAGGAGCTAGGGCAACATCCCTACTATCCTTTACATGAAACGTGTGGGCTTCAAGCCCATGGGTCATTTTACTTAGGCCTAGTAAACATGTAACTTAACCAATATTGTAAGTAATAAATAACTTAAGCAACCTATTATTACAAATGACCGAGACTTGACAAAATAGTAAAAAACTTTGGTTCCAACATTATCCGACCAGGAAGCACGGTTTTCACCTACGGTCCTCTCAAGAATCTGCTTAATACCACGGTTTGAAACCTCCACCTGCCCACTTGTTTGTGGGTGATACGCGGTAGAAAGACGGTGAGTAACACCATACTTAAGCATGACCTTTGCGAATTGATCATTGCAAAAGTGTGTACCGCGATCACTAATGATGGCACGGGGAGTTCCAAAACGAGCAAAGAGGGATTTCAAAAATTTCACAACAACTCGGGTATCGTTGGTGGGTAAGGCCTTTGCCTCAACCCATTTTGACAAGTAGTCAACAGCCACGAGAATGTATTTGTTTCCATGGGAAGATGGGAATGGCCCCATAAAATCAATGCCCCAGACGTCAAAGATTTCACAAACTTGAATGGCGTTTTGTGGCATTTCGTTCTTTTGTGAAATATTCCCGTGACGCTAACAAGCATCACAAGCTTTGACTAACTCGTGGGCATCCTTATAGATCGTGGGCCAATAGAAACCGGAATCAAACACCTTTTTGGCGGTGTAGTTAGGACTATGGTGGCCCCCGGTGGGTCCAGCATGGCAAGCCTTGAGAATATCAGTGGCTTCCTGTCTGTATACACATCGCCTGATGACTTGATCGGCACAGATTTTGAAGAGATAGGGGTCGTCCCAGAAGTAATGTTTAACGTCTTTGAAGAATTTATTTTTCTGTTGGGACGTCATCCCCTTCATGATGAAATTACCCGCATGGTAATTTGCAAAGTCGGCAAACCATGGGGTAGTAGAGTCACCACGAAAAGCAACCGCATTGAGTGTCTCGAGAGGAAATGTTTCATTTATTTCCTGTTTCTCGGATACATCTTGGTGAGGATTTTCTAATCGTGAGAGATGATCAGCAGCAAGGTTCTCGGCTCCTTTTTTATCACGGATAATGATATCAAATTCTTGGAGGAGGAGAAACCAACGGAGTAGCCTCGGCTTTGCATCTTGCTTTGCAAATAGGTACTTCAAAGCCGAGTGATCCATATACACTACGCATTTGGTCAGTATTAAGTATGGCCGGAATTTTTCAAAGGCATACACCACAGCCAATAGTTCTTTTTCAGTGGTGGTGTAATGACTCTGAGCCTTGGTCATAGTTTTGCTTGCGTAGTGTATAGGCTGAAAGTATTTTGCTTTTCGTTGCCCCAAGACCGCACCTATGGCAAAATCACTAGCATCGCACTTAAGCTCAAAAGAGAGGTCCCAATCGGGGGCAACAAGAATCGGTGTCTCGGTAAGCTTTTTCTTTAATGTTTCAAAAGCTTCGATGCACTTAGGAGAGAAGATGAAAGGAGCATCCTTCTCGAGGAGATGGGTGATAGGCCGGGCAATCTTAGAGAAATCGTGGATAAACCTACGGTACAAGCCGGCATGACCCAAAAAGCTACTAACACCTTTAACGGTGGTGGGATGAGGTAATTTAGCGATGACATCAATTTTGGCTTTGTCAACCTCAATCCCGTTTTTTGAAATTTTATGGCCGAGGACAATGCCCTCTTTAACCATAAAATGGCTCTTCTCCCAGTTGAGACTTAAATTCATTTCTTTGCAACGTTTAAGCATTTGTTCCAAGTGGGAGAGACAAAACTGGAATGAATCCCCGATGACTGAAAAGTCATCCATAAATACCTCCATAGTTTTCCCGATCATGTCGGAAAAGATAGACATCATGCACCTTTAGAACGTGCCTGGTGCATTACATAAGCCGAAAGGCATACGTCTGTAAGCCAAAGTTCCATAGGGGCATGTGAAGGTAGTTTTCTCTTGATCCTGTGGATCAATGGGGATTTGGAAGTAACCCGAGAAACCATCGAGGAAACAGTAGTATTAGTTCCCCGCTAGTCTTTCGAGCATCTGGTCCAAAAAAGGCATAGGAAAATGGTCTTTACGGGTGGCTTCATTCAACTTACGATAGTCAATACATACTCGCCAACCCGTGACCAAACGAGTCGGAATCAACTCGTTTTCCTCATTGGTGACAACGGTTATGCCACCCTTTTTAGGAACGCAATCAATTGGGCTAACCCAAGGACTGTCAGCTATAGGATAAATCAATCCCGCATCAAGAAGTTTTAGAACTTCTTGTTTAATATCTTCGTGGATTTTGGGATTTACCCTTCTCTGTTGTTGCACTGCTGGCTTAAAGTTATCCTCCATTAAGATTTTGTGTGTACAAAAGTCCGGGCTAATGCCCTTTATGTCGGACAGTTTCCAAGCAATTGCTTGCTTGTGTGACTTAAGCACCTTTAGGAGTGTAGCCTTTTCCTTATCTTTCAAGTCTTTAGCAATAATGACGGGTAATTTATTATCACCCTCCAGAAATGCATATTCTAGATGAGGAGGCAAGTCCTTGAGCTCAACCTCAGGAAAGTCTTCAGTTATTTCAACATTTTTGACTTCCTCTTTATGAAGTATTTTTGGAGACGGAGAGGGTGAAGGATCATCATTTAACAATCTTTCAAAGAGAAGAATATCCCCCTCCGGGTCAAGATAGTTTTCATCAACCCCATGAGGGATTGAACTATCCTGAGCAACAAAAGCCTCGACCTCTTCCAGAAGGAAGTCACTTCCCTCAAACGGAGTGAGAGAAGGGGAAGAGTCGGATATGATAGGATTAGAAGAAAGAGTGGTACTGCCACTTGCTGAGAAACCGAGGACTTCTTGAGAATACTCCTCTGACGCAACATCGATGATGTCAATTCGGTTAACCGTTTCAGCGTCGTAGTTGGAGGAGTATCTTGAAGTCTGATCAAGATTGAATGTGGTGGCTTCACCACCAACACGTAGAGTGATTTCTTCTTCGAATACATCGATTAAAGCACGACCCGTTCTTAAGAATCCTCTCCCGAGAATGAGAGGAACTCTTGGGTCAGCATCGAAATCAATAATCACGAAATCTGCCAGAAAATGGAACTTTCCTACTTTCACGAAGATATCTTCGGTAATGCCGAGAGGACGGGATATAGTACGGTCTGCAAGCTCGAGAGTCATGCAGGTAGGAGTGAGAGCAGGAAGAGAGAGTCTTTTCCAGACTGTATAAGGCATCAGGTTAATGCTTGCACCAAGATCGGCCAAGGCAAAGCATTCAACCATCCCAGGGAAAATGCAAGGAATGAGAAATTTCCCGGGATCTCCAAGCTTTTCGGGAAGCTTTTTCAAGAGCACTGCTGAGCAATGCTCGTTTAGTGGAGTTTTAGCCATCTCACAAAGTTTTTCTTTGTTGCTTATCAGAGTTTTGATTGTTGAAGCAAATTTAGGCATGAGAAGAAGAGCATCCGCGAAGCTAATATCGAAGTGTAACTCTTGGAAAATTTGATAAAATTTTTCCATCTGATGATTAGCTCTTTTGCGGTTCTTTTGATCATTCATACGTGAAGGATATGGAATTGAAGGCTTAGGATCGTTCTTTGGAATATCATCAGAACTTTCAGGAGGATCAAATACAACTTTCGACTTATGAGTCGGGACAGGGACAACTTGAGGGTGGACGTTGTTGGTACTTCCGTTATTAGTAGGAAGTACCGTGTCCGTGGTAACGTCAGGTTCACGTTCTGCTACCTTAATAGGAGGAGAAGAAGAGGTAGAGGGAATCGTGGGTCCATTGTATGATACCCCGCTTCGGGTAGTGATCGCTTTGACATCACCCCTCGGGTTAGCCATCGTGTTGCTCGGTAGTGTACCCGGGCCCGAGGGTCGATCATTTAAAGACTTCTGAAGCTCAGAGATCTTGCTGATCAGTAACCGATTCGTTTCCTCTTGTGCTTTCATGAATTGTTTTAGCACTTCGTCGGAGGAAGACGAGGGTGGAACAACGTTTTGATTTTGATTAGGAAAATTTTGAACACGGTTGTTTTGAAAATTTCCTTGGTTTTGATTGTTGTTACCCTGAAAATTGTTTCTCTGATTGGAATTACCCTGATTGTAATTCCCTTGATTTTGGTTTCTTTGAAATTTCCTTGAAAACCTTGATTTTGATTGCCATTTTGAAAATTGTTTTGATTAAAATGACCTTGATTTTGGTTCGGGTTTTGGAAATTTGGGTTTTGACCTTTGTTCAAATCCCCTCGATTCTGATTCGAGTTGCGGTTTTGATTTTGGTTAAAATCGGGAGGTCCAAGAAAATTGTTGGAATTATAGCTCAAGAGATTACGGTCCCCTTGTGGTTGGTAAGAATTACCCCCATGTTGTAGGAACCTTGAGCAGCATAAACGTTCTCTTGAGGAAAACCAGCAGTAGTTGGACACTCGGAATAAAGATGTGGGCCTCCACAAGTTTCACAACTTCGGGCCACGGCTTTCACTTGTTGATTTTGAACCTGATTTTGCATAGTTTGGTTCATTCTCAACTCATCCCTCTCCGCAGAGGAATCCCAAAAGTTATGGTGGGCAGTCATGTTCTCAATCAGATCATAGCATTCTTCGGGACGCCTTTTCATAAAGGTCCCACCAGCAGCAGCATTGAGAATATCCCGGTGCCTCAATGTCAGACCATTATAGAAGGTATCTATGATGGTAACTTGTAACATATTGTGGTTAGGGCACCGATCAATAGCTAGCTTATAACGTTCCCAAGCCTCAAAAAGAGACTCATCGGGACGCTGCCGGAAGTTGCTGATATCATTTCGTAACTTGGTAACCATGGAAGGTGGAAAATATTTTGCTAAAAACTTGGTTACCATTTCATCAAAGGTACGAATAGAATTCTTTAAGAGTCGGTCAAACCATGCAGTGGCATGATGGGTGAGAGAATATGGGAAGAGATACAGCCGGAGGGCATCATCGGTGACACCATGCTGTTTCATGCTTTGGGTGACGGTAAGGTATTTATCAAGATGCTTGTTAGCATCGTCACCCGGTAATCCGTGAAATTGACACGAATTTTGGACTTGTTGGATCATGTGGTGCTTGAGGCCAAAGTCCATAACCTCAATAGTGAGTGGTGCAATAGGTCCGCCCCTCCCTTGCATGGTAGGCTGGTACAACTCCTCCATCGTTCAGAGATCGAGAGCTGGCTCATCCCTGGGAGGGTCAAGGGGTGGTGGTGGTGGCCCATCGGCCATTTCGGTTTTTGGTTCTTCAATAACAGTACGTAGCTCGGGTACGTTTTTCTGATTTTTACGCTTTGTTTGTGATCGAGTGCGCATGCACTAAAAACAATTTTTCAAAACAAGATCGAGGCAAAACCACAGTGAACTTAAATCCAATAATCATAAGTGAATGGCTTCTTTAAAAAAGGTACACCACTCACAGGGATATAAAGGCAAGTTTTAATCTTAAGTTTGGGAACTTATTATGTCTACACCCCCAGTTGGTAGGTGTTCTGCCTTAGTTTGCGGTGGTAAGATTTTATGTATTTATTAACAGAAAAATTGTTTTTGGGCTTATGGGTGTGTGTGCAGAAAACTTTGGGAAATATTTTTGGAACTGATTCGTTAATCGAAATCGTTCCTTTAAGATTACTCGCAGGCTGGGGGGAGGGAAAGAATGGATCCCTCTTCAGTTCGCAATTTAATGTCAGAACTTACCTTATACCAACTGTTTCATGTTGTAATCTTATAGAAAACGAAGTAATTTAACTTCACAGTTTGTTTTGTTGCTTTTGATTTTTTTTTGGGTGTTGTTAACACTTCCGGAAAAGTGTTAATGAACTTTTTTTGATATGATTGATGTTTTTACAAAAACTTTTTACAAATTGTGTGAAATTTGTACAGGGAGGGTTTTGAAAACCACTAAACTTAAAACGATTTTAAAAACACGCAACAACCTCCCCGGCAGCGGCGCCAAATTTTGATTGGTGAAAAAGCAGTCAGATATTATTGACCAAGGTCAACAAGTCAAATTTTGATTGGTGAAAAACACGCAACAACCTCCGTGGATAGTATAGTGTGTCCCCGGGTCGTTATGTCCCAGCGAGATTGCAATGGTGTTTTTGGAAAACGTTTATGAGAATGAGTGGCACTGAGGACAGTAGCCAAGATGATTGGGAATTGATTATGCTACTGATATTTGGTATTTGCACAATGATATAATATATAACAGATATATTCACAAATTCACAACTTGGGATTCAGACATAAAAAGTGGGATTTTAACAAATACAAACTACAGGGGGTGCAAGTGAAACTTTTTAAAACTTAAAATTAAAAGAAAATTTAAAATGAAAATGAAATTATTAAATTGATTATTTTTATATTTAAATATTACTTAATTAATTAAAACTATTTAAAATCTAATTTAAATTAAACTAAAAATGATAAAGATTACAAATTAACCTAAAAATTTTCAAAACTAATTTCTAAACTTTAAAAAGAACTTGAAGAAAGTATAAAAATTAAAAAGAAATATTTTTGTCTTTTTATGAGTTTTCTATTAATTAAAAATTAATTATATTAATTAAACTATTTTAATTTTTTCAAATTACTAATAATACTAAAATGACTTAGAAAATTATGGAAAAATTTATAAAATTAATTAACCATCACAGGAATCCTAAAAAATTATAAAAAGTTACTAAAAATTATATTTAGACTATTTTACTAATTATTTACTTATTTATTAATTTAAACCTAATATAACTAAATTAAATAAGAAAATTGGAAAATGAACAGTAGAATTTAAAAATCTATTTTCTAAAAATCTTAAGTGATTTGTAAAACCTAGAAAATTATAAAAACCTACTGTTGTTAATTAAAATTTAAGAAAACTAATTAATTACTAATATTACCTAATTAATTATTTAAAATATTTTTAATTCTAATAATTAGTAAACTGATTAAGAAAAATCTAAGAAAATTATTATAAATACTTAAAAGTGACAGAAAATTAATAAAATTATGAAAATGATAAAGTGCTTATAAATAAGCTGAAATGAAAAATGTAAAAGATATAATCTATTAAATAGAAGCTATCACTAATTTTAAGTTTGGTTTTTCTTGGTTTTTCTTTTTAACAGATAAAAATAGGATAAAAGTAAGAAACGTTTACAAAACAACTTTTGTTTTAGCTTAAAAATAAGCTGTGTGCACCCCCTTATGTCCAAACAGTAACTAAATAGCTTATTAGGACTTAAGCAATTATGAAAAAGCTATTCAAATGACAAAATAAGCATGCACAGATGATTATGAACTTGAAATAAGACAAATAGAACAAAGAAGCCCTTCTGGAAAAGCTAAAATCACAAATAAGCACTTATGTGGCTATTCAGACAAAATAGGCCTGAAATGGGTGGTTTTGGACCTCTATGGGGTCCACAGAAGAGATCAGGGGTCCAAAATGAAACTTGTAATCGAAAGAGGGACTGGTAGGCTACACAATAAGCCAATAAGCAGGGCTTATTGCTTATTAATGAACTTTTGGCAAACCTATGAAAGTTGATGCCAATACTGAGTACTCAGTGTACTCAGTATGGTGTGGGTGACTTATGGGGACAAGCAGGCTAGGGGCAAGGCCTTTTAGGGTCCAAAATAATACCTAGAATGGTAAGATGGGTTGACAAGCTTCCTAAAATGCTAGGGTTTTAATGCTAAAGCTTACTGAGAAGCTCTTGGTGAGCTTATGAAATCAGGGCACACTGAGTTATCAATGTAAGGTTCTGAGTGCAAGTCACAAGGGAGGTCAAACAAGCTATCCTATAATAAGCTAAACCCCAAACTAATCCTAGGTCTGAAAGGGTGGACTACAAGCTTCACAATAAGCTAAAGTGCAGGGTGTGGGGTCCACAGGTGTAATCACAAAAGCACTTGGAAAACTTGCCAAAATCTGTGCACAGGGCATGTACTTGCCCTGCAACCTAGATTAAGCTAATGCACAGGCTTAAAGAAAAATCACAAAATTAAGCTAATAGTGGGATTTTGTAGTTTAGGTGATAGAAAACAACTTGTGAAAAGCTTAGGGTCTCAAGTCTAACACACAATTCACAATAAATCTCCCAAATTTGGGTTTTCTGAAACAAAACTACTTTTGACTTTTTGAAAGTATGAACTCAGTTTGACTTTTGTGAGATTTAATCCTTCTTAACTGATTGATTGAAGTTACTTAAGCTATATGAAGACCAAATTAAGCTAGGACTAACACTTCTGAGCTAAAATTAGGCTTATGCTACTTAAATTCCAACACAGGCATATTTTAGGCCAAAAATTTGGTGATTTTGACTTTCAAGCTTTCAACAACCTAAAAACTTATTTGTTTCTGACTTCTTGGGTGTTAAGAAAGTGGTATGAACAGACCTTAGTCACTGAATTCAACTAGAACTCACTACACAGACTTATCCAAACACTACTTTAATGAAGACTGTTTTGCAATTTTCAAAGCAACACAATGATTTAGAACTAGAAACAGATTAATACTATGCTAATAACATCTAAATCACATGAACAAACATAAATAACAACAGATACTACTAGGTAAGGTTCATACAGAGGAAAAATAGAAATTGTGCTTACTTCATGCCATCCAAGCAATACTCTACATGAACCAAGGACCTCAAATCATTCCTAATGGCTTTCCACAAAGCCTCTAACCCAGGGCCATCCAAGACTTACCCTGCTCCAGCTTTCTTCATCACAAACCTGCAACTTTTTATTTTTTCTTTATTTTTCTGATTTTTTTTTTATTTTTCTTGTTTTATGATTCTAATTCGTTTTAATAGTTTCTACAAGCTTCACTGAGCTTATGGGAGCTTAAGTGATCCTAAAAGTCCATTAACACAACTACAAACAACTTTAAACAGATTTGAGATTTTTGAATCTTTGAAAATGCATAAACTAAATTAAACAAGATAGGACTGAAATTGATTATCATAAAAGGTTTCAAATACACTGAGAACACTAGAATTACAATTGGAAAGCTTGAAATTACACTAGAATTTAAGAAAATTACAAGTCGACACTAATTTAGCTAAATTACACTAGTTATCCTTCTCTTCTTCATCTCCTTCTTTATATAGGGATCATCTAGGGTTTTTCTGAGCTTCTGAGCAAATCCTGAGCCATTGGATGAGAGAGGGATGATCTTAGCCTTCCACGTGTTTTTTGGCGCCAAAATTGGTTTGATACCAATTTGGCATTTTTATGCAACAGGGGGGGGGGGGTGGCATTAATTGTGGACGGGATATTAGGTGCGTGGTGGGTTGGGCGGTGGAGTATGATGGTGGGTTGAGGTGATGGCTTTGCAGGGCAAGTGGAGAGGTGGGGGAGGGAAAGAGAGGAAGGGGGTGATGGTTGTTTGACTGTTTTGACCACAGGGTCAAACCTTTGACCCTGGTATTATATCAAAGGGTGTTGGACTTGTGTGGATTTTGGGCCAAAGATAAAAAGGGTGGGCTTTGGTGAGTTTATGGATTGGACTTGGTTTGGTTTTGAGATGTAATAAAGGGTCCGGTTTGGTTTATATATCACAATGACCATTTATGTAATTTGCCGAAAGTTGGGGGTTGGTTTTGTAATTTTCCCTAAGTGTTCACAAGGTCCATTCTTGCCATGATTGAATATTTCAAGGATCAAAATTGATTTTTCCAGTTTTGAATTTCCCAGGGACGAAATCTGCCAAACTTTCAAACTCCAGGGACCAAATGTGTAATTTCACCAAACTTGCCAATCAAGGACCAATCCTGCCATATATGAGAAGTACAAGGACAAAATTTGTTTTTCTCAAAGTTTTAATATCCCAGGGACCATTTTTGTCAATTTACCAAACTTCAGGGACTAAACTTGACATTTTGTGAAACTTTGCACCAAAGGACTAATTATGTAACTTTTTGATTTAAAAGGACCTTTGGTGACTTTTTCAAGTTTTTAGAACAACCAGGGACTAGATTTGACAACTTTTGAAAGATGAGGGACTGAAACTGCCAATTACGCAAACTTTGATCATTTTTCATCTGTTTTTGATTATTTTGCATCTGAAACATATAAAACACATTCCTGGGATATTTTCACTATTTTGATGCAATATTGAGTGTTTTTAGATGTTTTGGCAGCTCAGAAAAGGTAAAAATGATGAGTATTTACACACTCATCACTCTTTCTTCACACCTTCACAACTTCTTTAAGATAGATTCAGACCTTTTCTTCTTGTCTACTTCACACCTTCTTCTATGCGCAACTAAATCACAACAACTACACTACTTTACAACACACCTAGTATCTAGAATCAACAAATTCACACAACACTTTACAAGTATCTAGCACTACTACAAGATGAAACTAGCTAATCACAACACTACTACAATTTAATGGATGTAGAGGAGTGTTCTTCTTTTTGCAGTTGAGTGGATGAAGCTTTAGATCACTTAAAAACAAAGACTTATGAATTATATGATCAAAGGATTTTTGAGATAGAAATGGAGATTAGATCAGAAGGTTTTGAGTACAAAAAGGTGAGAAAAATATGTGGAATGATCCAGTATTTAAAGGGCCAGAAAACACTGTTCTGGAGCGTGCCGGTCCCCTTAATAATTAAGGGGGCTGCCTTATGAATTAAGGGGGCCGCCCCTTCAGAACGTTGGATTTTCTTGTCCATTTGTGGGGAAGGTTTTTCTGGATAAAACTTACCCTTTTTGGTTGGAATTTTGAAATCATATCTTTGTAGTTTAATAAAACAATACCAAAAATGATTTATTAATATATATAAAATGTTAATGTCATTTTATAAAATGTTATGTGTTAAGAAAAGGCTTCGTTTGATCATGCAATGTATAAGATGCTAAGTTTATGCATACCTTAAGTGATATTAGTTGTAGAAGTAAATATTTGTTACTAAATACTTGTTTACGTCATTGATACGTGGGAATCGCACCAGGCTTTACCTCTCAAGGGATCTTGAGAAGCTTACAACCCCCACCAGGCAGTGTACCTGATCGTTGTAGTATAGTATAGTGACAAGTACCGGGGGATTGATCGTTCAGCTAGGAATAGTGTCGCTAGGATTAGAAAACCTAATTACTAGTTCTAAAGATGAAAGATGATTATTTTTGTATTTTTATATTTTTTAGAAAGCAAATTAAAATCTCGAGTTTGAAGGATTTGGGCGGAATTAGTTGCTAGTCAACTAACCCAATACTAAAGATGCAATCAAAATAAAATACTAGAAATGAAAATAAAACTAAATTATACTAAGGTTGTGAGCAATAAGTGGAGAAAATGTGTTTACTTAGATTTCACTACTCCCTAGACATCTTTTACACGTTAATTACTTGTTATAGTTGCGTGGATGACGGATTGTATTCCTTAATACTATTCATGGGGTGGCGCACTTACTTCCCCAATCCTATGAGTGCCTACTTCACTCCTATGTCGAGCCATTAAAAACTCCTAACATGGGATCATTAGAAATTAGTCATGCAGTAAATACAACCAATAAAACCTAGTGCACATCGGTTCATGTTTCTTAAGACGTTCAAGCATGTTACCAAGTAGAGGTCTGCTAGTTTTCTTAAGCCTAACATCGAAATCATTCATCCAATACAACCATAAACAAGTAATCAACACATAATTAACATCTAGGTTTCATTAGATCTAAACAAACAAAAGATAGATCTAACCTAGCATGATGGAATTAAGACAAGAACAAGATATAGACAACCAACACAAAAGGAACGATTTAGGGCAATATTTGATCAAATAAATTCAATTCCGGGTTTAAATAACCCCGTAAAAGTGGTACATTTTTCGCCTCATCATATACCCTTACACTTGAGATTTGCTTGTCCTCAAGCAAATGCGATTTTATTCTAGTCAAAATACAAGTTAGGGGTCATTTAACACTAATATAAAAGTAATTGCAACAAATAATCATTCCACTAAAGACCAATAGACAAGCACGGAGGTCATACACAAGCACCTCACAAATAGTGTTTAGATACTCACATCTCTCGGGTGTAATAAAGTGTAAATTACAATATGGAAACGGAAGATATCTCTCACTACCTGTCATAGCAAAATAGATTACCATAGGCTTGGGAAAGGATCAAACCTCCACCACATGGCGTAAGCACCTAGGATAAACTATCAAAGAGGTCTTTTAAAGGGTTGTAACGTTAGGTGTAGGGAGATGAAATACACGGTTTTGTTGGATAAAGGCAGTCTTTACTGGTGGCAAGTTAACAATCTTAGTTAATTACATGTACAACATGGCGTTGCTAAGCCAAGACTAGACTCGACTTAAGCTAATAAATGAAAAATAACAAAAACATAATAATGAACATAGAATAAAAAGGGATGGTAGTCCGTATGTTTTTTCTCTTTTTTTTATTTTTTTTTTTTATTTTTTATTTTTTTTTGCATACATTCTTACCCTACCATCCAAAATAATACATCATAGGGGATGAGAATTTCCCTTACACTTGAATCTTTACATACTTTACATTAAACTAATCTAATGACTCGAATTAAGATAATCAAAACATTTGGAGCACTTTTAAGATTAACGTACGTATGGGGGTAATAAATGATGTTCTTCCCCATTACTCCATAAAATAATTACTTACCCATGAGTCCCAATCGTCCCAAAACAATATGTACAAGGATATGACTCGACTTAGCAACCATGTAATCAATTAGAAAGTTAACTTAGGGTTTAACAAATAACAATAATGCACTAAAATGAGCGCATACACGGAAGGCTAAGGCGATTTGGGTGTACATATAAGTGGGGTGTAAAAAATTCTTCCTTTAAGTAAAATGCTTAAAGTTAGAAACGAAAAGATAGGCATGGAGGGGTGTACTAGGGGTTTCGTGTACTAAAAATGAGTACAACGCTAAGGGTGTGGGAAAAATTAGTTAACTTAAGTAGTCAAGCAATATGACTTAAGTGGTCAAGAAATTATAATACGGGTTTAACACAAAGGTGATCCTAATGCCTCTTATCATGTAGTAAATCCTACCACACGAATGTAGTCTCACTAGCGGTCTTGGGATGCATCACTAACGCAAGTTCTAGAATCTAAATGCTACCGGTACACTCATAAGCACTAATAGTAAATGCTTTTCCTATCAAATCTAAAGGCGAACCTCACATATTTGGGTGGAAAATTTTTCTGAATATACGGTTATGTGCTAGTCATACAATCTCCTATCCATGAGACGCTTGCTATGGCTAAAGATTCACTCCTAAATGTTGTAAAAAATTTTAAATTTGCTGCTAAAATTGCACTAACAAGTATTTCTCATAGTTTTATTACACATCTACTATTAAACAAAACAAACTCAAGCGAAAGTGCATATGTAAGGTATCATCATTTTACCCTCCCCTTACACTTAAGATGAACATTGTCCCCAATGTTCAAGTAAAGAATGTAAAAGTGAAAAAGTAAAAAGAATGAAATCAAATACTCCCCTGATTCGCTTGGTATGGATAATTAGGTGGCCAGGTTAGATCTTCCTCCAAGGAAATGAACAATCAAAGCTTCCCTTCCAGAATATAAATCATCTTCTTGTCATACATAACCTGTAAATCCTGAGAAAACAGACAAAAACCCAAAGCATCAACCCGAACAAAGATAACTCATATCTAGATGTAATTCCAGACTTAGGAATAAAAACAAAACAATTAAAGATATAATGCTTGTGGAATGAATGTTTGCAGATTTCCTAGAGTTTATAAAACCAAAGAATCAAAAAAAAAATTTTAAGAGTCCGGTATAAACAAAACTAGCAAAATTTCCAGAATTTTACACGTGACGCCGTCAAGAGTAAACTCGTGACGCCGTCAGAAGTGACCTGCAGAAATTCTTATGTTAAGTTTCTGGAAAATTTCTGGAAAAACTTCGTCATACTTCCTGGAAAATCCTGTCAAACATCATTATGACTCGATACAAGCATTTGACTCTAACAAATACGAATACACATGTTCATTTAATATTGTGGAGAATCATGATCGAGTTGTTTCTTAAAAACATATTTGGGGTTTCCCCTTACACTTATCTTTTGCAAAAATACTTTTAGGTGGAGTTAAGACTAGGCCAAAACAACAAGGTAAAGTATTTCCACTATTTAATTGAGAAACATGATCTACCAACAATAAAAATAAAGCATGCATACGGAAGCAAATATCAAATCAAACAAAAAAATAAAATGAAAATCACACAAACCATGGGTTGCCTCCCAAGAAGCGCTTTTCTTTATTTACGAGTCTTGTAGCTAGACTCAAGGTCATGGGTTACTACTTGACTTCATCATCAAACGTTACATCCTCCTCACCAATCATTTCATTATTATTTTCTTGATAATGTTTTACACGTTGAATGTTAACAGTAAATTCCCTACCTTCATCGTCTAATAACACAACGGCCCTAGTTTTAGAGGAGCTTCTCACCGTAAATGGTCCGTACCATCTAGACTTCAGTTTTCCCGGAAATAACCTTAACCGAGAGTTGTATAGCAGGACTTTGTCTCCTTCTGAGAATTCTTTGGGGTTCTTAATTCTCTGGTCATGCCATCTTTTTGCTCTCTCTTTATATGTAATGGAGGACTCATAGGCTTCTAACCTAAGCTCATCAAGCTCGTTTAATTGTAAGAATCTATTAGTTCCGGCAATTGTATAGTCTAAGTTACATGCCTTAAGTGCCCAATAAGCCTTATGTTCTAATTCTACTGGCTAGTGACACGCCTTTCCATACACCATGCGAAACGGAGTCGTTCCAATGGGTGTTTTGTAGGCGGTTCGGAATGCCCACAAGGCTTCGTCGAGTTTAAATGACCAGGCCATTGGTTTGTGGATGATAGGCTGTGGAGAACCGATGGGATACTCCATACCTCTTCATGACCTTCTCCATTTGTGCATTGCAGAAGTGGGTCCCCCTATCACTGATGAGAGCTTTAGGAATCCCGAATCTAGCGAAAAGCTTCTTCAGGAAATGAATAACTACTCTGGCATCATTGGTTCTAAGGGCTTGTGCCTCAACCCACTTTGAAACATAATCTATGGCAACTAGAATGTATTCGTTCCCCCCTGAAGATGGAAAGGGCCCCATGAAGTCAATTCCCCAAACATCAAAGACCTCACCTACTTGTATAAAATTCTGAGGTGCTTCATCCCTATGTGATATGTTTCCGGCCCGTTGACATGCATCGCATGCTTGCACCATCTCTTTGACATCATGGAAAATTGTGGGCCAATAGAATCCCGCATCAAAAATCTTTCGGGCAGTGGTGTTTATCCCATGATGCCCGCCAGAGGGACCAGAGTGACATTCCCTCATAATCTTTATTGCCTCACTCTCCGAAACACAACGTCTTATAATCTGGTCAGGACACCTTCGGAATAAAAATGGTTCATCCCAAAAGTAGTATTTTAACTGAGAAAAGAACCTTTTTTCTTTCGTATCTAGTCAGGTGTTCAGGAACGATTCTGCTCGCGAGATAATTAGCAAAATCAGCGTACCAAGGCTCCGAATCAATCATTAACATGAGTTGTTAGTCAGGAAATGAATCCTTAATCTCACTCCTATCGTGCTCACCTAAGGGGTTCTCAAGACGAGATAAATGATCTGCGGCCAGGTTTTTTGCCCCCCTCTTATCACGAATCTCAACATCGAATTCTTGTAACAACAAGATCCACCGAATTAGTCGCGGCTTAGCATCCTGCTTAGCGAAAAGATATCTAAGAGCTGAGTGATCAGTAAAAACTACTGTCTTTGAAAGGACAAGATATTGCCAGAATTTATCGAATGCGAACACCACGGCCAACAATTCCTTTTCGGTGGTGGAGTAATTCTCTTGAGCGGGATTCATGGTTTTGCTAGCGTAGTAAATGGGTTGGAATTGCTTGTCACGCCGTTGGCCCAGTACTGCCCCAACAGCGTAATCGCTAGCGTCACACATGATTTCAAACGGTAGCTCCCAATTGGGTGTAATCATGATTGGAGCTTGTGTGAGCTCCTTTTTCAAGAGATCGAATGCATCCTTGCACTCTTGGGAGAAATCGAATGGAGCGTCCTTTACGAGCAGTTGAGTCATTGACCGAGCTATTTTGGAGAAGTCTTTGATGAATCTCCGATAAAACCCGGCGTGCCCCAAGAATCTGCGTATTGCTTTAACAGCCGTGGGGTATGGTAACTTAGATATAGCTTCAACTTTAGCTTGGTCCACCTCTATCCCATTCCCTGAGATCTTATGCCCTAACACAATCCCTTCTTTCACCATGAAATGACATTTTTCCCAGTTTAGCACCAAGTTGGTTTCCTCACAGCGTTTAAGCATCTTTTCTAGATTGGTAAGACAGCGGTCGAAGGAGTCCCCGAAGACTGAAAAGTCATCCATGAACACTTCCATGCTGTCTTCCATAAGTTCGTGAAAGATTGCGGTCATGCATCGTTGGAAAGTGGGGGGGGGGGGCATTACATAGCCCAAAAGGCATTCTTTTGTAAGTGAACGTTCCATAAGGGCAAGTAAAAGTGGTCTTTTCTTGGTCCTCAGGTGCTATGGGAATTTGAAAATACCCTGAGAATCCACCTAAGAAACAATAGTATTCGTGCCCAGACAATCTCTCTAACATTTGGTCAATGAATGGTAAGGGGAAGTGATCTTTCCTTGTGGCATCATTGAGCTTTCGATAATCAATGCATACCCGCCATCCAGTAACCGTTCTCTGGGGCACCATTTCACCCTTGTCATTCTTAACTACCGTCATTCCTCCCTTTTTTGGTACAACCTGTACAGGACTGACCCATGGGCTATCCGAGATGGGGTAAATCAATCCTGCATCCAGAAGTTTGATGACTTCTTTCTTCACCACTTCCTTAATATTGGGGTTCACCCGCCTTTGGGGTTGCACGGAAGGTTTATAATCTTCTTCCATGAGAATCTTATGTGTGCAAAAACTGGAGTCAATCCCCTTAATGTCAGCTACACTCCATGCAAGCACTCCCTTGTACTTTTTTAGGACCTCTAAGAGTTTACCTTTTTGTTCATGTTTGAGGGAAGAGTTTATGATTACCGGCAGTTGGTCCTCTCCCTGAAGGAAGGCATACTCCAAATGGTTAGGAAGTTCCTTAAGTTCTAGCTCAGGAGGTTCGATAATAGAAGGTTTAAGCTTGTTTTCGGGTTTTCGGAGTTCGAGATGCTCCATGGCCTCTTGTCTAGGGTAGAAGGATACTGCACCAACATCCTCCGTCTTTTCCACCTCTCGCAAAGGTAGAAAACTCTCATCTCGTAACCAGCCTTCCTCGATTTGTTCATCAACACAGCTATCGATGACATCCATGAGTTCATCAACCTCTCCAATGAAATAGAGCCGGTTAGCTGCTTCGAGAGAGAGATCCATGGAGTCCTTAATGTCGAAGGTCGTGCTATCGGTTCCCACTTGCAGGGTTAACTTGCCATCATAAACATCAATGACAGCACGAGCGGTAGCAAGAAATGGTCTCCCTAAGATGATGAGTACCAAGTCATCCTCCTCCATATCTAGGATTACAAAGTCGACCGGGAATTTAAATTTCCCAACTTTAACTAGCACATTCTCGCATATCCCTACGGGGTACTTGACTGATCTATCGGCTAGTTGGATGTTCATACGGGTAGGCTTTAATCCAGAGTATCCTAGTTTAAGGAACATAGAGTGAGGCATGAGGTTGATACTCGCCCCTAAATCGGCAAGAGCATTCTTTATTGATAGAGATCCTATGGAGCAAGGCAAGGTGAAGCTGCCTGGATCATCTACCTGCTTTGGTAGCCCTCGATGGGTTACCACCGAACATTCTTCCCCCAAGGTCACAAGACCCTTGAGTTTCTTACGGTTAGCGAGTAATTTTTTAAAGTACGCGCTATACTTCGGCATGTGATAGCAAGCATCAAGGAGGGGTATGGTGACTACTGAGTATTTTAGGTATGACAAGAATCTTTTATTATCATTCTCAGTTTTCTGGTTCTTTAATCGGGATGGGAACGGAACTCTCACATGTTGGTTAGGTGGGATTGATGGGGAAGGGGTTGTTAAGGAAGGTTGGTTAGGAATTTCGCTGCCTACATCCTCCTCCTCACGAGGCTTGTTTGGATCGGGAGGGATGGGGGACGAGCTTGGGTAAGGGGGGGTCCTTGGTTGTTGTTCCAGCTCGAGTGGTTATCACGAGCATGGGGTCTTTTTTGCTTACAGATGGCTTTTCAAGGTTATCGAGGGCTGAGTTAAGCTTCTTGAAAAACTCTCCAATGTCATTCTGCTGCTCGTCAACAAGTTCATTGAGACCGTTTAATTGTAGGCCCTTTTCTTGAGTGAAGTGACCAAGGACATCTTCAAAAGTGCTCCTGATTTTGAATTCAGGACCTTCCTCTCCTTCTCCTCTTTTCACCAGATTTCCCCAGAGGGTGTAGTCATCGTTTTGGTAAAAAGGCAAAAGGGAGGGATCAGCATAGATGTCACCTCCTGACAAACATGCATGTTCAGTAGTGGCTTCTCCTCCGCATTCCTCTATCTCATGCGGGCCCCCACAGTAGTCGCAGATCAAGTAGGGATTTGAAAGTTGCTTAGGTGACTGTGTCCCAGCTATGTAATCCACTCTTTTGTGAATTTTTCCTAACCGATCTGAATTAGTTTCAGAAATGCTGACAGTCGACTCAGGTTCATCCCAAGTGTCATCCTGGTCTTGAGCATATTCTTCAATTCTGTCCCATCCTTCTTCGGCACTAAGATTGGCTAGCCTACCTTTTCTAGAGTTGTTGATTCCATTCCGATCATGTAAGGAGGTGTTTTCGTAGAAGATTTGGACCAAAAGCCAAAGCTCGATGCCATGATGGGGAACTTGTCTTATTAAATCCTTGAATCTAATCCACGATTTATGGAAGGGTTCATCCCTCCCTTTTCGGAAACGGATGATCCTATCTCTAAGCACTGAGGTTTTTCCGGGTGGAAAGAACTTTTCATAGAACTTGGATATGAGTTGCTCCCAGGTGAAAATAGATTCAGAAGGAAGTTTATCATACCATTCTTGAGCTTTTTCATAAAGGGTGAAAGGGAAGAATCGCAATCGGGACGTGTCTCTAGTAGCCCCATCCGTATGGAGGGTGTCTACTATTTTCAAGATGACTTTAATGTGTTGAATTGGATTTTCCTCATCTAATCCACGAAACTTACACACACTCTTGACAAGCCAAACATCGGGTGCATGCAGGACCTCACTGGTGTGTTCGTTTGGGTAGACAATGGCATTTGAAAAGCCATGAGGGGTTGGGGAAGAGTAGTCCTTGAGGCGCTTAGGAAGAGGGGTTATGGGGGTACTCATCTCGTTGTTGGGGTGGGAACTAGGGGTTGTGATGTGATTTTCTGTATTTTCCTCAGAAAGAGGTGCATCAAAGTCAATAGCAATGCTAGATGGTTCAGGAGTTGAGTGAGTTCGTCTTAACCTACACATTTCTCTTTCGGGTTCTGCATAAGGCAAGACAAGGTCTCTAGTGGTACTACGACTCCTAGTGATCCTAAGGTTGGAGAATTCGTTGGTTGCCATGATGGCGGACGGTGAAGAGTTACGAACAAAGACACAAAGAATTAAGATAGACTAAAGAAACCTAAAAATAAAAATAAAATCTTACTAGAAAGGAATCTAGCAAGTAGACCTAATAAAAAGAAATCCTAACCTAGACAATAACTATTCCCTGGCAACAGCGCCAAAAACTTGATACGTGGGAATCGCACCAGGCTTTACCTCTCAAGGGATCTTGAGAATCTTACAACCCCCAAGAGGCAGTGTACCTGATCGTTGTAGTATAGTATAGTGACAAGTGCCGGGGGATTGATCGTTCAGCTAGGAATAGTGTCGCTAGGATTAGAAAACCTAATTACAAGTTCTAAAGATGAAAGATGATTATTTTTGTATTTTTATATTTTTTAGAAAGCAAATTAAAATCTCGGGTTTGAAGGATTTGGGCGGAATTAGTTGCTAGTCAACTAACCCAATACTAAAGATGCAATCAAAATAAAATACTAGAAATGAAAATAAAACTAAATTATACTAAAGTTGTGAGCAATAAGTGGAGAAAATGTGTTTACTTAGATTTCACTACTCCCTAGACCTCTTTTACATGTTAATTACTTGTTATAGTTGCGTGGATGACGGATTGTATTCCTTAATACCATTCATGGGGTGGCGCACTTACTTCCCCAATCCTTTGAGTGCCTACTTCACTCCTATGTCGAGCCGTTAAAAACGTCTAACATGGGATCATTAGAAATTACTCATGCAGTAAATACAACCAATAAAACCTAGTGCACATCGGTTCATGTTTCTTAAGACGTTCAAGCATGTTACCAATTGGAGGTCTGCTAGTTTTCTTAAGCCTAACATCGAAATCATTCATCCAATACAACCATAAACAAGTAATCAACACATAATTAACATCTAGGTTTCATTAGATCTAAACAAACACAAGATAGATCTAACCTAGCATGATGGAATTAAGACAAGAACAAGATATAGACAACCAACACATAGACATATTGATTGAATTAGAAGAATACTTATCTCAATTACACATGAAAGGGATCAAGGGCAAAGAACCCTTGAAAAACCTGTAAAATTCGTACCAAAGTCGGACCTAGGGTTTCTCCAAAACTCCTCTCTTTTAATGTGAAAATTAGAAAACTATATATAGGAAATAAGGGCTGACGGCGTCAATACAAAACTTGTGACGCCGTCATCTCGCCGCCAAAATACTTCTCGGACTGCCTTGATCTACTTCTGACGCCGTCATGTATTAGCATTTTCCAGGCCGTCATGCATTTTACTCTTGACGCCCTACTTCTGACGCCGTCACATATATACTGGGTCGTCATGGAAAGTCATGGAATTACTCTTGACGCCGTCAGGAATTTCTTCTTGACGCCGTCACCTACTGTTCCCAGCTTGGAAAATTGAGACTTTGCCGTTTTCTTCACTTTTATGCTCCAAAAACGTCCAAAATGGCTTCTTTTCCAGATTTCACTCCCAAAGTACCTAAAATCACAAAAGGAACGATTTAGGGCAATATTTGATCAAATAAATTCAATTCCGGGCTTAAATGACCCCCTAAAAGTGGTACATTTTTTGCCTCATCAGTCATAATCTTGACTTAATTTAGTTTACATTTTGTGATTATCAAAACATAGAGTTATTGTGAAATATTAATAACGTTTTTAAACATTATTTATATCAACACCCCCTGAAGATGGAAAGGGTCCCATGAAGTCAATTCCCCAAACATCAAAAACTTCACAGACTTGTACATAATTCTGGGGTGCTTCATCTCTTCTGGAGATATTTCCAGCTCTTTGACAAGCGTCACATGCCTGGATCATTGCCTTCACATCACGAAACACTGTAGGCCAATAGAATCCGGCGTCAAAGATTTTTTGTGCGGTGGTATTCATGCCATGATGTCCTCTGGATGGACCTGCATGACATTCTTTCATGATCCTGATTGCCTCCTTCTCGGAAATACATCGCCTGATGACCTGATCAGGTGATGAGGCGAAAAATGAACCGTTTTTAGGGGGTCATTTAAGCCTGAATTCGAATTTATTTGATCAAATATTGCCCTAAAGCGTTCCTTTTGACATTTTAGGTACTTTTGGAGTGAATTCTGGAAAAGGAAGCATTTTGGACGTTTTTGGAGCATAAAAGTGAAGAAAACGACAAAGTCTTAATTTTCCTTGATGGGAATAGTACCTGACGGCGTCAAGAGTTCTCAAGTAACGGCGTCAAGAGTAATACAAGAGGTGGAAGTGCATAGAGTCCGTGACGATCCAGAAGAGTTTTGCACTATGGACATGACGGCATCACCATAGGCCGTCATGGTCCAAATAAGAGTGACGGCCCAGAGTAGAATTGCACATGACGGCGTCAAAAGTGGATCTAGGCTATCCGATTTCATTATGGGCGGCGAGTTCACGGCGTCAGAATTTCCTTCTTGACGCCGTCACCCTGTAAAATCTATATATAGTTTTGCAATTTCTATTCATTAGAGAGGGAACAAATAAGGGTGTAACTTTGAAGAGAAACCCTAGTCCGAATATTGCAGCTTTTTCAAGGGTTTTTACACTTTGAAACCTTTCATGTTCAACTGAGATAAGTACTCTTTCAATTCATTCAATATGTCTATGTGTTGTTTGAATATATCTTACGCTTGTCTTGAACTTAACATGCTTGGCTAGATCTCTTGTGTGTTTGCTTAAATGTAGTGAAACCTAGATGTTAATTATGGGTTAATTGTTTGTTTATAGTTGTTACGAATGATTGTATTCGATGTTAGGCTTAAGAAAACTGGCAGACTTCCATTGGTGACATGCTTGAACGTCTTAAGAAACATGATCAGAGGTGTACTATGACTTTTTGTTGTATTTAATGCGTAGGAGAATTCTAATGATCCCATGTTAGGAGCTTCTAACGGCTTGACATAGGAGTGAAGTAGGATCCTATAGAGTTAGGGAATAATGTACACGGCCCTACGACTAGTATTAAGGAATACGACCCGTCATCCATGCAATTGTAACAAACTATCAACCTATAAAAGATATCTAGGGAGTAATGAAACCTAAGTAAACACAACTCTCCCTATTATTGTTCACACCACTGGTTTAATTAGATTTCATTTAATTTTTGTTATTTTATTTTGATTGCATCTTAGTTATTGGGTGTTAGGAATAAAAATATTCCTATAAAAGTCTCGGTCACCTAATGATTGTAATAGCATTAAGTTAGCTCGTAGTTAGTTTATTTATTAGTTAATTAGTATTAGTTTAAGTAACACCGTGGAAGAAGGACGGGTCTTCACCCACTGTATGCCTGATCCACAGCCCGGGTGTGGGCGTTTAAGTTGTAAGTATAAATACCCCTCTCCACATGTGGAGAGGGTTGGACCTTCACTTAATCTCAATCTAATATTTCTTTTTCTCTCAAGGTTCCTCTCTCCTTCTCCTCCTTATTTCATCAACGCCACACAAATCACAAGACAAATCATGTTTCCAACATAGTTAGTATTCTACAATTGGTATCAAGAGCCAAGGTTTCATCTTAGGGCCTTGTAGAATCAAATTTGATGGTGTTTTGTGTGGTTTTGTGAGTTTGGTGTAACTTTCTTGTAAAAACTCTTTGTTTGATCTTTCTAGTGTTGTTAAACATGTTAGTGATGTACTTTTATATTCATTGGTGTGTGTAGAACATTGTGGTTTAGTTAGTGTTACCATATCCTTAATCTATTTGAAGTTTGGAGTTGATTTTGGGCGGATTTCTTTGTTGCAGTTAAGTCCACTGTTCCATTGCTTTGTTGCGTTTAGTTTCTGATATCTGTGGTTAGTTTGACTGCGATTACTATTTTGGGAATACAAACAAAACACAAGGAAAGTGACAGTTTTGGACCTTTGTCGTTTCTATTTTGTGATGTCGACATCTTCTGATGACATTCAAGTTGCTGGGTCCGACACCCGACCTCCGATGTTGGACAGAACTGACTATGACTCATGGGCACAAAGGATTCGTCTTTATTGTCTGGGTAAGGAAAATGGGGTCAACATCTTGAAATCCATCGATGAGGGACCCTTTCAAATGGGTACTACTAGATACACGGTCGCAGCAACTGATCAACAACTGGTTGTAATTGGTCCTGATAGACCTCACACTTACAATGAGCTGTCTGATGAAGAAAAGAAACGCTATGATGCCGACATCAGAGCATCGAATATCATCATTCAAGGGCTTCCCAAAGATGTCTACAAACTTATCAACTACAACACTAAAGCCAAGGCGGTCTGGGATAATGTGAAAATGCTTCTTGCAGGGTCTGAGTTAACTAAAGAAGATCGAGCGTCTCAGCTATACGATGAATTTGAGCATTTCAAAATGAACCCAGGTGAAATCATCACTGACTACTACGTCAGATTTCACAAGTTAGTCAATGATATGAGAGCCATCAAGATGACAATGCCCAATATACAGCTTAATTCCAAATTCGTGAATAACATGGCACTAGAATGGGATAGGTTTGTCACAGCTGTTAAGCTCAACAAAGGTCTCAGGCATACCAATCATGAACAACTCTATGAATATCTCCAACAACAGGAGAAACATGCTGCTTATGATCGGCTAATGCGAGAAAAGCTCAATCCGTCAATAACAAATGAATCTCTTGCCTTTGTCTCTAATGTTCAACAACTTAACCAAACTTCAAATGATCAATCTCAACCATCACAACCATCCTCCAGGTCTCCCCCAACCAATACTCAATCATCAACTCCCTTACCATCTGCTTTGAATACACAACTTGATTCTGGGTATTCTCACACTGACATGATGATTGATAATCTCTCCAACCTAATTTCTCTACTGGTCCAACAGTTCAGGGCTGCACTTCCATCTACTAACAACCAACTTAGGATCTCGTCTAATCCACGTAATCAGGCAGTCATTGAGGATGGAAGAGTGGTGGTGCAGAATGTGCAGGGAAGACAGAATTTCAATCAAAGAAATGCTGGTAGAGATAATGGGCAGTACAGAGTGGGGAATGCTCTTCAAGCACAAGCTAAGCAGCCTAAATACTATAACTGCGGAGGGTTGGGCCATATAGCTAGGAATTGCACTCTCACAAAACGTCCTCAAAACTCGGAATACTTCAAGGACAAGATGTTGCTGATGCAGGCGCAAGAGAATGGGACGGTGTTGGATGAAGAAGCTCTGCTCTTTCTGGCTGGTAATGAGGTGAATACCTTTGATGCTGATGTGGATGATCAGCCTGTTCAGGATATGGCTCTTAATGACCCGAATATCTTTCAAGTTGAAGAGTCTGATGCATTTGACTCAGATGTCGATGACGAACCTACTGCTCAAACCATTTTCATGGCTAATCTGTCTGCAGTTGCATCCTCTTCACAGCATCCTGATTCATCAATCACATCTACTATCTCTGAGGTACCAACATCTCTTAATCGTGATCTGAATAATTCTACTACTTCACAGGGGGCGTGTGACTCGGTACATCTCAAGAATATTGCCAACACAAACGTCACTGATATGGGAAATACTGTAACACCCCCAAAATATCGTAGTGGAAGACTGTGTCATAGGGGTGCTACTTCATAATACAAAGTACAAGGTATAGAAAATGAACTCTAAATGAGACGTTTTGAAAAGTGACCATTCGATTAATAAATTCCGAGTTACAAACTTGAGTTCCATAATACAATACATAAGAGTTTTAAGACATATCGAATGGTAAAAATAAAAGCATAAGTCTTTAAAACATGCCAAGCGACTCTATGCTCCATGCAACAGCTATCACCTTATAGACCTGAGACAAACAAGCTAAAGTGTCAACACAATGGTTGGTGAGTTCATAGAGTTTGTCTTAAAACAGTTGAAAAGTCTTTAAAGAATATTCGCACAGCAAAGGCATCGTGAATCCACTCAGTTGCAATTCCCACCATAAGAGACTTGCAACCTGTGTGTTCACAACCCACTGCTAACATATATAGTATGAATAAGACATGTATAAGTTCATCAAGACAATTTAAGCAATTAGAAGTGAGTCTACACTTCATCTCCGAAGACCTCACTTTGGGAGCCAATTCCCAAAGACAACTGGGAGTCAATTCCCAAAGACAACTGGGAGCCACTTCCCAAAGATAACTACTAGTCAATAAATAGAATAACGCAATTAAGTATAACGCAGTCATGTATGTAAGCAATCAAGTATAACACAGTCAAGTATAAACGTTTTGAGTATTTGTACAAGTAAACAAGTAGTTGAGCATGTGTCTCCCCCAAAGAGTTAAGACAAGTATGAAAAGAGTAGGGGCTATGACTCACCTTAAGCTTAAGTGATGTGAAATCAAAGTGGTAGTCGAATCGTGAAAGTCTCTAAGAGCAGCCTATAATAGAACGTTGCGACTTAGGTTTGGAGTAACGTCTAAGAATACGAAGAATTGCCTATATATGTCTTACATAATGTTCATGATGTAGTACTTAGTATATAGCGTAAGTCTTTGAATATAAATGGTTTATGAAACATGTATAAGTTGTATATCTCTTACTACCGTTCGGGCCGACATAATTCAGAAGTCATGGAGTAAACGTTCGAGGAGCCATGACACTTTAATTCGTAAATCCACAACTCATTTCGACGGCTTACTTAATGAACTCCTCACATGAGGCTCCCTACTATTGTAGTGTTTGATAACAAATGTATAAGTTTTAATCCGAAAAGTTACATGTCCAATATTTGAATAAACTTAGGAAAGTCTATTTTTACATGAAGATTGTTATTAGGGTAAATTTATTATAACTTGTATCTCATGGTTCTTTAGGTGGAGTAGATCCAAATTGTTTGTTCAAGTTATCGTCAACTCCTTGTTTCATGTTTTCGCCTAAGTAAGTTTATATGGTCTTTGGTCATAGCTTCGCCGTGACCTTGGTCATTTTTCCATGGTCTTGAGACTCAACCTTGGCTTTAGCCATGGTTGTGGTCTTGGCTTTAGGTCATACTCTTGGTCTTAGTAAATCATAACTATAATATAGTGACTTTGGTCTACAATGGGCTGTTACGATTTTGAAGAAAATTATCACTCGGAAAGCGTTTTCAGGGCTCGAGCTTCTTTGTTCTTGAACGAAAACGTCGTTCCGGACAACTTTCGTGTTTTAACTTTTTGATGATTCGGAGCAGAAGAGGGACTTTCAAAATGGCAGAATGCAAAAACAGTAGGTATGTGCAGTTTTGCCGTTTTGGTTTCGCTAACTTCTTATGGCCATAACTTTTGACTCGGGTACTCGTTTTGGGTGATTCAAATTGCTATGTTTTCCTTGTTAAGTCCTATTTAACAGTAAGTAAGTGTCAAATATCAAAGTTATACTATTTTGGTCGTGGTTCTCCATAAAAATCACTAGTTTGCTTGTTTACTTGTCATAAGTTAACATATGTATATCAATACTTGTTTTATCCATTTTTAAACATCATGAACACAATAACAAGAACATATATAGCATGAAAGGAACACAAAGAGCATGAAAATGATAATTAAGCAAGAAAGTATGTTAGGGTTTGCTTACAACTTTTGGCCTTAATGAAAAAGGGAAACTAGGACAAGAACTAGGACTTTGATTGAATAAGCTTCACCCTTTGCAATCTATGATAAACCGAGGTTATTTGAAGATTATAACGACGCCTTCTTGAAGTCCAAAGCTATTTGAAGATTATAACGACGTCTTTTTGGAGACTTTAAAGTTATAACAACTTTTCTTAGAAAATCTCCAAGATTGAAGATCAAACACTAGTTTTCTTTCAAAAACTAGTTAACTTTCTTACAAAATATAAGAAAAGTGTCTTAGGTTTTAGGACTTGAAGGTTATAAGAAGGTGTGGTGCAAGTTTTCTATGTGTTTTTAGCTTGGTATTTATAGGGTAGGAAAAATAGTTAACCATATATTGGGTTAGAATTTAACCATGGTTAGTTTAGACACTTGTAAACATCCTAGAGATCAATGGTCAAGATTTAACCACACATGGTGACTCCCCCCCCCCCATATTGGCGGTTCATGAACTTGGAGAACAAGGTGTGGACTTTTGATGATATTATCCTACTTATGTGACTAGTTTTGACCCCGTAAATTGCTAACCGTAAATGATTAAGCCTCAAAACGTAAAACCGGGTATCGTAAAAATATGAAACTTGAAAGTATTGTTAAACATGTCAATATAGTCCATAATAAAATATAAAATGAGTGGTAGGTTTTATCGGGTGCTAAAACCCTGCTAAAAACTGGAAACACGGGTCTAAAACGCGTAATTCGCGTAAAACGCTGAACTGGAAAACGTAAAATTCCAAAACTTTTGGAATTGTCATAAAATGAAAGAAAATCATATTTCTATTGTTTATAATGTTTTATGGATATATCGGGATGCTGGAAGGACGTTTAAACCTAAAAGTAAATCTCGGACACGGCTTTGTGATTTTTGCAGAAATGATCCGACGAGCGTCAAACTCTCGGATTATCGTTAAAACAGTTTAACTTACGAGAATATGAAATAAAAATTTCTGAGATGAATAGTGAAAGTGAATAGTAAAAAGTGAATAGTGAAATTTTCGGAAATAAAAGTTAACCTGAAATTGCGAATTGTTACAAATACCAATAATATCCCATATGAAATGTATGTGAATGACAATGGACCGCCTGATGTACCAAATGACATGCCATCTATTGACTCTAGTGAAAAAGAGGTACATGAGCACACAATATACAACCCTGATGATTCCTTGATTACTAGAATTAACCACCTTAAGAATCAAGTGAATATTTATGAGCAGCGTGCAAAATTTGAGCTGAATGAACGTGAGCAGAAAATGGAATGGCAAATGCGTACTTACATATCTGAAAACAATTCCAAACAAGAAACATTGAAAAGGGAATTAATTTCTTTAAAAACCTAATTGGATCAAACCGTCAAACAAAAACAAGAGCTTCAAAAAGGTTTGACTTCAATCAAACTCGAATACAAAGATAAAGAAACTGAACTTCTAAATGATTTCTCAAAACTCAAAATGTTGAAAAATAAATTGGAAGATAAGTTGTACACACAGGGCCAAACCATTCAATCTGCTCAAATGATGCAAAACCATAGGAAACTAAGTGATGAATTTAGTGAACAGGATACCTCCAAGCCCAAAGCAAGATGCCTTAGAATTGGTTTAGGTGCACAACCTGCATTATATGATGCAAACACTATGCTTGAACCTAACCATGCCCCTCCTGATACGCGATCCTATGACTACATTAATGAGGCGGAGGATAGAACTAGGGTAAAACTTGCTGAACGATTAAAGGATCCTAAATGCATTGCTAAGAATATTGTGTTTCACTATGACTATGCGAATGACAATCACTCTGCCATTTTTGTTCCTCAAAAGAGAATTCTTCCTGACAAAGTGTTTTGGAATATAGACATTGAGAAAATGCAAGCTGAAAGAGTTGTAGGTAACACACGCACTATCTTTAGAATTGCTGACCCAACCATTTACCCCCTGAACACACCCAGGCACCTCGTACCATTTACTCTTCCCACACAGTGTAACACTCTAATTGGGTTATATGTTCTAGGTCAATTGTTTAACGACTTTGAGAAAACCTGTAAAATAAGAATTACACCTATAGGGATTACAGAAAGGGAAAGGGGTTTTGAGCAAACAAAATTGTGTTACCTAACTGAAGTTATGCCATTTTTTAAACTTCTCAAAGAACATTTTGAGGGCCTTAAAAACACCATTAATGATGATGTGACTCAAATGAAAAAGGTTTTTGATGAAGTGGAAAGTGAGGGTAACCAATTAGCTATTGATCTCAAATACAGTGAAATTGACAGGAAAAACATACTCATTATGAATGAAAATTTGATTGCAAATTGCATTGCAAAAGATGTGTTTTATACTGTTACCGACTCAGCATTATCTGCTCGAGAATTTCATGAAATGTCGGTTACTTTGAATGTCTTCCAGAATCGTGTAATTGAGCTTGAGGGGGAGAATTACAAACTTACTGAAAACATTCAAAACGACGACCATGATAACATGGTCAGGAATTTCTCAAAACTAGAAGTTGATAATCTGAACCTACAATTAAAATATCAACATCTAGAAGAAAGCATTAAAATATCAAATGCCAAGACATCTTCGGATGCTCCTGAGTTTGACACATGTTTTGAATTAGCTAAAAAGGATGAAGTAATTCAAGCTCACTCAAACACGATTCGGAAATTGAAGGTCCAAATTGCACAATTAAAATCGAACAAAAGCGATGTGACCAATACCAATTTCCAGAAGTCGATAGATTCTCAAAACTTTCAGAAACAGGGCATTATCAATGAATTACAACATGAAAATGAGTGGCTTCATGCTGAAATGTCAAACGCTAAACAACGTTACAAAGAATTGTTTGAGTCTATTAAAATAACACGTGACCAAAACAATGAAAGAGTCACTTCTTTGTTAAATGAAATTGAGAATCTAAAGACTATGGTGAAGGGTAAAATGCCCGTCGTTTCATGTGATCATGCAATTTCCAATGTACATGCTTGTAAGAAATATGCGTGCGATACTGTGAATGTCTCTCTTCCCCTTAGGAACAATAAGTTAGTTCATAACAACTATCTTAGAAATCATAAGGATTGTCTGGCCCTACTTAGAGAAACCTTTGAAGATGAGAGGATGCCTAAACCACATGATGATGTTATTATTGGTGCTTGCTTCCTCACTAATAGAGCCCAGGAATTATTAGAATATGCTATAGGATCATGCCCCAAGAATGATAACAAGTCGGATAGGTCATTTGCATCGCACCCTAACAGTGGCAACAAACATGTTACATTTGATTCTCCCCAAACCATGTCACAATCCACCATCATGATCACCGGTAAACAAGTAGCAACTAATTAGACTAATGTTCCTGTCATTGCTTCTACAGGAGTAAAAGGTGTATCTAATGCTAGCAAGTCACAGCCTAAGTGCAATACAAAGAATGATAGGACTTTGCCGGCTAAGAGTACACTTATGAAGAAAGTAGAAGAATCATCTAGGAACAATAAAGTTATGCTTAATGAAAGGAATCGAGTTGATTCAAACATTTGTGTTAACAATGATGTAATTAATTTGAATTCTGGTGCTATGTGTAAGACTTGTAAAAAATGCTTATTTTATGGTAATCATGATGCTTGTGTTGTGTCCTTTCTTAAATCCACTATGAAATCTCCAGTTATGAATGTCTCGAGTGTTAAACGGGTAAAACATCTATGGAAGAAAACAGGAAAAGTGTTCACTAATGTTGGTTATCAATGGAAACCTACTGGAAGGAAATTCACTCTAAGGGAAAAGTGCCCAATGACTAGGATCACTAACTCCAAAGTTGTGCCTATTAGGAAATGGAGACCTACTGGTAGACTGTTCCCAATAGAAGCACTTAGTACCACTCCTAGTTCTAGTGCATCAAAATGTGAACATTCCAGTGAGATATCTGTAACATATGATAATCCAATATTTGTGTGTGCTAACCAAACGGACCCCAACTGTTTGTGGGGCTCCAACTTTTTTAGTTATCCACGATTGTCTAGTTTCAAATGCAGGTCGTACAAATTGTCCTTTGGTATTTTGACTCAGGCTGCTCAAAACATATGACTGGAGATCGCTCGTGGCTCAAGAATTTTGTGGAAAAGTTTATTGGTAAGGTTAGATTTGGGAATGACCATTTTGGATCTATAATGGGTTATGGTGATTACGTCTTTGGAGACAGTGTGATATCCAGAGTTTACTACGTGGAAGGACTTGGGCACAATCTATTTTCTGTGGGTCAATTCTGTGATTCAGATCTTGAAGTTGCCTTCAGAAAGCACACCTGTTTCGTTAGAGATTAGATGGTGTTGATCTTCTCAAGGGGAGTAGGGGCACTAATCTTTATACCATCTCTATCGAAGACATGCTACGGTCCTCTCCAATTTGCTTGCTCTCTAAAGCCTCCAAGAACAAATCATGGTTGTGGCATCGTCGCTTAAACCATTTGAACTTCAGTACCATCAATGAACTTACACGTAATGATCTTGTTCGAGGTTTGCCCAGACTTAAGTATGAAAAAGACCATTTGTGTTCCGCATGTCAAATGGGCAAGAGCAAAAAGCACACCCATAAACCCAAGACTGTCAATTCAATCATGGAAGTTCTTCATACTCTTCACATGGATCTCTGTGGACCAATGAGGATTCAAAGTATCAATGGAAAGAAATATGTGCTTGTTATTGTTGATGATTACTCTCAATTCACGTGGGTAAAGTTTCTGCGATCTAAAGACGAAACTCCGGAAACCATCATCAAACTCATCAAGATGTTACAAGTTCGTCTCAACAAAACAGTTAGATTCATTCGTACTGATAATGGAACGGAGTTTGTGAACAAACAACTTACTCAGTTTTATGAAGGTGTCGGAATTAGTCATCAAAAGAGTATTCCCCGTACTCCTCAACAAAATGGAGTCGTTGAAAGACGGAATCACACTTTAGTTGAAGCTGCGAGGACCATGCTCATCTTCTTCAAAGCTCCTTTGTTTCTTTGGGCTGAGGCAATCGCAACTGCATGCTACACACAGAACCGATCCTTGATACATCCTCTCCACTGCAAGACTCCATATGAACTGGTTCATGGCAGAAAACCAGATCTTTCATTTCTCCGAGTATTTGGTGCACTGTGCTATCCAACTAATGACAATGAAGACCTTGGGAAGCTCAAGGCTAAGGCCGACATTGGTTTCTTCGTTGGCTATGCTCCAGAGTGAAAGGGGTACCGAATCTACAATAAACGTACCAGAGACATAATGGAAACAATCCACGTTACTTTCGATGAGCTGACCGAGCAACCGGTTCCTGGACAGTCAAGTTCTGGACCCGTACCTAACCTTTTGTCTCCTGGACCAATAAGTTCCAGGCTTGTACAGAATCCCACTCCTGCTGCTCCTTTTGTACCTCCTACAAGTGAAGATTGGAAGAAACTGTTTGACCCAATGTTTGATGAATACTTTGAACCACAACAGATGAATGCTCCTGAAGCTACAGCGGTTCAACCACTAGCTGGGGTAGTGAATGTCCAAGTTGATAATGACGGTCCATTAACTTCGTTGTCATGGGATGCTGAAGCCCCCACCATCAGTCAATCGGTTACCACCTCTAATGTCCAACCTTCACTTGTACAGTGAGCGGCAACTGTAGATAATTCATCAGAAGTAAATCCTTTTGCTCCACCTATTAATGAGCCATTTGTTAACATCTTTGCCCCTGAATCATCAAATGATGCCACATCCTCCGACGAATATAACATGGCTACCTCAGTTCCCTATCCTCAACCCCATGAATACCTTAGAAAATGGACTAATGATCATCCTATTGACAACATTATTGGAAACCCTTCGCGTCCAGTATCTACCCGCAAGCAACTTGCAACTAATGCATTGTGGTGTTTCTTCAATTCTGTCCTCTCTAAAGTTGAACCAAAAACCGTCAAGGATGCAATGTCTAAACACTCATGGTTCACTGCCATGGTGGACGAGATTCATGAGTTTGACCGACTGGATGTGTGGGAATTAGTACCACCTCCCGATTGTGCTATGATCATTTCTCTCAAATGGATATTTAAGGTTAAACTTGATGAGCATGGAGATGTATTGAAAAACAAAGCTAGGCTTGTGGCAAAAGGATATCGACAAGAAGAAGGTATTGACTTTGAAGAATCCTTCGCACCTGTTGCTAGAATTGAAGCCATAAGAATATTTCTCGCAAATGCTGCAAGTCAAAACATGGTGGTTTATCAAATGGATGTCAAGACTGCATTCTTAAATGGCGATCTAAAAGAGGTAGTGTATGTATCTCAACCCGAAGGTTTTGTGGATCCGGAACGCCCTAATCATGTGTATCGGTTAAAGAAGGCTCTCAATGGGCTTAAGCAAGCACCTAGGGCGTGGTACGACACCTTGTCTAAATTTCTTCTGGCTAACAAATTCTCCAAAGGCGTTGTTGATCCTATACTCTTTACCAGAAAAACAGGCAAAAACCTTCTTCATGTACAAATCTATGTTGATGACATCATCTTTGCCTCCTCTGATCCTAAAGAATGTGATCGTTTCTCCCAAGAGATGAGTTCTGAATTCCAGATGTCTATGATGGGTCAAATGTCTTTCTTTCTAGGATTGCAAATTTCTCAAAATCCCAATGGCATCTTCATCAATCAATCCAAATACGCCAATGAAATTTTGAAGAAATTTGGATTCGACTCCTGTGATTCAGTTGATGCTCCTATGATTGAAAGATCAAAACTAGATGAAGAGGATGTGGGAATTCTGGTTGAACAAACCATGTATCGAAGCATAATTGGCTCCTTAATGTATCTTACCGCTAGCAGACCAGACCTTCTATTTGCAGTTTGCATGTGTGCTCGGTATCAATCCAAACCCACCAAGAATACATTACCATGTCATCGTGCTGTGCTCAGATCTTATGGATGCGATCTCAACTTTCAGACTATGGCTTCATTTGCAACAAGATTCCCATGTACTGTGACAACAAAAGTGCAATTGCACTCTGCTGCAACAATGTCCAGCATTCAAGGACTAAGCACATTTACATTCGACATCACTTCATCAGGGAGCAAGTTGAGAAAGGAATTGTGGAACTTTACTTCGTGAGGACTGAGTTCCAGCTAGCTGATATCTTCACCAAAACACTTTCTAGGGACCGATTTCACTTCATTCTCCCACGCCTTGGTATGAAGAGTCTCACGCCTGAGGATCTCATTAGTCTTCAGGAAGATCAGGAGGAGTAAAGGGGTTGCTTCACATATCCTTTGTACATAATATTAACTCAAAAAGAAAATAGAAAAATATAAAATTACAAAAACCTATAAAAATCTGAAAAACTACAAAAATACAAAAATACTCTTCTCACGACATGTCTCTTGTGTAATCAATATTATGTACGTTTCTAGAAATGTCATTTAATAATGACACGAAATCATACATATGCTTGAGCAAGAGTTTTTCAGTTTCAAATAAAGTTCTTTTAAAAAACATGTCGTCTCTCAAAACATTCTTCAAAAATATGGCTTGTAGTCATTTCAGGCTATAACCTGCACTTCAAAAATTATGGTTTGCTATTACTTCAGATAGCAACCCGCTTTTCAAAATGGGGAAAACACGTCGCCAAAAAGACGGTTGTTCCTTTTACCGGGTGAAGTTCACCTGGGCATGGATTACTTTATATCCATGTTTCCTCGATCTAATGTACGTTTCAGTGCATTATTTCTTGATAAATAAGAGAAGTCTTCTTTTTATCGCCAAATACTTTCTCTTTTATGATTTTTCCGGAAAGTATTTGTGCAAAACTTGGTGGTACCATGAAATTTTGAATGAAAATCAAATTGAACTCAAAAGTTTGATAAAAAAAATTTCACTCAATCAATGACGTCAATAGTTTATGAAAATATTTCTGTTTTCACATCCGTCATTGATTGAAGGGGAGAGTGATTTCTCAAAATTTTATGTATCATCAAAATTCCCCACACTTTGTACAAAACAAAAGCAAGATTTGTATTGGTTATGTGTCAGAATGAGTAAATTTTGAGTTTTAGTTAAAACTTCGAATCTTTTGCAAACTCTTCAAAATCTGACACATAACAACCTCCCTCACTGTTTGAGGGCGAGCTAGAAAAAGTTCTTTCATCAGAAAATATTAAAATTGAACGCATTCTCTCCCAAAAACGTTTTCCCAATTATTTAAATCAATTGAGATAAAAAATCTCGAAAGATTTGAAATTTTTGATCGGGGGAGAGAATGTGATTTAAATATGAAATCTGATTATCAAAAGTGATCTTTTGTACTCAATAATAGGCTCCCGCATATGTGCTAAACACTTTCAAATATCGATGCACATATTGAGGGGGAGCAAAAGGCGTTTGTGGAAGTAATACCTAAGACCGACCATTTATCTTTATGCATGGAGTTATAAGGACGGTTAAGGTTAGGTATAAGTTCCCATGATCCACCAGAACCGGAAGGATCTTCCCAGGGACAATCCATAGATAGATTAGAAGTCCTTAGGAATGATTGAATAAAAGGAGAAAAGTGAGAAAGGGAAGAGTGCAGACTGAGATAGAGCTAGGACTGGAACAAACCAAACAAGGTTCTAGTGGTGAAGTCTCGGTAAGCACTGAAGGGGTTGAAGAATTAAAAAGAAGTGAAATGAGAAAGGGTGAAAAGAAATAGCCCTCCAAATATTCAACCTTAGGGCAGAAACCGGGTTCAATTCATAATCTACTAGCGGTTACTAAGGTAACACCAGTATTGAAGACAAGACGTCATGGACCCAGTGACGCACTGCACCAAACTTCCCAACCACTCAAGTTCTCTTGAAAGAGCTTGTTTCATTCTCACGGGGAACCCTGTGCAATGTATCGATCGCTCATTGCGAGCTATATTGATACCTAAAACAGGAGACACCTCCCCAGTCTCCAGAAGTGGATCAAAACGCACTATTGAGGCTAGAGCCATGAGATCATCCATAAATCTCGTTAGGACACACTTCCAATATGCTTATTGTTTCACACAATGTGGAAAGTAAGATAAAATATTTAGAGTCCTACACATTATCCTTGAGGTATTGCCAGAACATCCGAGTGATATGAAAATATTCACAATGAAGATGGAAATCCTTCTAGAGCGAACATCACTCAAGCTCTTGGTAGGTGACATGTGAGATCCATCTTGGATCAATGATCAAGTGACAACTGGAAAGCAACGATGGTGCGATTCAACATTGAATCAAACTTGTTCCAGAATATTGATTGACGGATACTTTTGCTAAAACCTTTCAATGTGCTCACAAACTAATTTTTTGAGCATATTGATTGTGTACAATATCTTCCAAACAAAAGTATTTTTGATGGAAATGAGATTCAAAGTATAAAACTCTCGTCGTGTCTAAAAAAATGTTTATCATAGGACACGCGAGTGATTTCTATAAATCTATTTCTCATCAATCCGTGAATATCTATTCACCGATTCACTCTATCGTGCTGTCTGCTTTGAGACGTTCCGGTATGAGAACATGCTAAGTATGAAGATTCCAAAGTGGATTCTTTGTAAATTTCATTACTACAAGCTGGAAATTCCTGCCAAGGAGAGTCTTCTTTAAAAGAGACTCTACCTGATCACAGGTCGGTTTTCACAAAACCGGAGGGTAGTCTGTCCTCGCAGAACGAATGACAAAGCCATGTTCGTTCTCTATCTTTATTGCTAACTATTTTATTTCAGGGACACATATAAAGATGGCGTTGACGGCTCCAGTTTCCAGCTGAATCGGGTCAATCCATACCTCATGCTCACACATCCTCCACACTATCAATGAAGATGAGAGACTTGCTACAACAAATGTCGAGAGACTACTAACAACGTTTCCGCAACTCCGATGATAAAGTCTCCTGATCCACAAACTCCAATGCAACGTCTCCAGATACAGAAGGGTGTGAGCATGATGGTTCTTAAGTCACTACATCACATGAAGGCAATACGACTATGGATGAGCTTGGAGATTTACTATGGCTGATGATCTCAAAGAAGCTCAAAGATCACTTAACTCAAAGGAACTCAAATCACAAGTTCGCTTGCTAGAAGTACAAAGTGTGTAGAAAAGTGAAGAATCAGATCCTACGAGCTACAAAGACTAAAGAATGCTGAAAATACCAAAGATCTTAATTTCAAAGGTGACCTCACTTAGGGGGAGATTGTTAGGAATACAAATATTCCTATAAAAGTCTCAGTCACCTAATGATTGTAATAGCATTAAGTTAGCTCGTAGTTAGTTTATTTATTAGTTAATTAGTATTAGTTTAAGTAACACCGTGGAAGAAGGACGGGTCTTCACCCACTGTATGCCTGATCCACAGCCCGGGTGTGGGCGTTTAAGTTGTAAGTATAAATACCCCTCTCCGCATGTGGAGAGGGTTGGACCTTCACTTAATCTCAATCTAATATTTCTTTTTCTCTCAAGGTTCCTCTCTCCCTCTCCTACATATTTCATCAATGCTACACAAATCACAAGACAAATCATGTTTCCAACATAGTTAGTATTCTACATTGGGTTAGTTGATTAGCAACTAATTCCGCCCACTCTTCCAAAAACCAAGATTTTTACTTGCTTTATAAAATATAAAAAAATACAAAAAGAATCATCCCTCACCTCTAGACCTAGTTTTTAGGCTTTCTAATCCTAGCGACACTATTCCTAAGTTGAACGATCAATCCCCCGGTTCTTGTCACTATACTATACTACAACGATCAGGTACACTGCCTGGTGGGGGTTGTAAGCTTCTCGAGATCCCTCGAGAGGTAAAGCCTGGTGTGATTCCCACTCATCAAGTTTTTGGCGCCGCAGCCAGGGGAATAGTTATTGTCTAGGTTAGGATTTCTTTTTATTAGGTCTACTTGCTAGATTCCTTTCTAGTAAGATTTTATTTTTATTTTTAAGTTTTCTTTAGTCTATCTCATTTCTCCGTGTCTTTGTTCGTAACTTTTACCATCCGACATCATGGAATGTGGTAACATCTTTGAACCCATCAACCCACTACAACAAAACCACCCAGAAAACCCACCACTAGCAAACCAACCGCTTAGGCCCCGAACCCTAGGAGAGTATTCCCGTCCTAGCCACCAAGGCTATCGAAACACTATTGTGCTCACTCAAGGAGCCGATGTGTCCCCCTTGCGATCCGACACCATCCGGTTGGTGCAAAGTGGATGTGCATTCCATGGAATTCGTTCCGAAGATCCTAACCAACATCTCAAGGATTTCCTTAAAATCGTAGATTCTATAGACCTTGATGTTACAACTAGAGAGTCGACCCGATTACGCCTATTCCAATTCTCTCTACGTGATCAAGCTAGTTAATGGCTTGAACGTTTACCCGCGGGATCCATCACCTCATGGGATGATCTCACCACTCGTTTCCTTGCTCAATTTTTCCCACAGGGGAGAACTACCAAGCTTAGAAATGATATCTTGATGTTCCAACAACGTCAAGGTAAAACTCTATATGAAGCATGGACTCGTTTCAAGGACTTACTCCAAAAAGTCCCTCATCATGGCATAGATCTTTGGCTCCAAGTCCAAATCTTCTATGACCATATCGATCTCTCCACAAGGCGAACCATTGACCAATCGGCCGGTGGCAAGCTACATGATCTAAGTGCGGAAGAATCATGGGAACTCATAGAAGATCTTGCTCTCTATGACAACAAAATTTGGAATGATCCCCGTGATTTGAACAAAACGGTCAAGGCAATCTCTTTGCCTTCGAACAATTCTAGCACTCCCGACCGTAGGATCATGGAACTTGATGACCAAGTCAAGTTTCTCATGAAATCTTACGAAGCTCCTAAGCCTTCAAGCCAAGTGAACAAAATCACTTCTTCATGCGAATTATGTAGTGGTCCCCATGACACTCGTGATTGCGTGGAACTCCCCGGAACAGCTTTTGCGGACTACGCATCCTCGCGTACCGACTAAGCGGGAGACAAGTGGTACACTTTCAAACCCGAACGAAACCCTTACGGTGATTCCTACAACCCTTCTTGGAAAAATCACCCGAACCTTAGGTGGAAACAAAACCAAAACAATTCTTCCAATCCGCCTAACCGTTACCAACCAAACGGTCCACCCTCTAACCGTACTTTCAACAACAATCCTTCCAACAACTATGGTAGTACCAATAATCTTGAAGGATTGATGTCCAAGTTTATGGCATCTCAAGAAGCTCGCATAGCTAAGTTTGAAACCGAATTCAATCAGCAACAAACGGAGATGACCAATAAGATTGACAACTTGTTGAAAGCCCTCAACAACCAAGTGCTAGCTACACCTAGGAAGGATACTAGGGACGCCAATAGCGGAATCCAAATTAAGGACCCCTCGTCATCCAAACACGTCCACTTTGTCAATGTTGTCACTATTAAGCCAAAAGATAAGGACATAGAAGAGAGTGACAAGGATGAAGTTGGAATAGAAACCGAGATTAGGGATGAGATTAAGGAGGTTGAGAAGGGAGAAAAGTTAGATGAAGTAGAAAATGTAGAAGAATACTTTACTAAGTTGCCCACCAAGGAAGAACGGGAATATCACAAAGATTTATTCGATGATCCCGAGACACCATATATCCTTGGTTCACCCCTTATTAAAGTAGGTGATCCCTCTAACATCAACATACCATGCAACATTGGGCATATGCATGTATGGAAAGCTTATATCGATCCTAGGTCCCCTATAAATATCATGACTAGGACTTATTATAATTGGGTAATGAAGAAGCAACTAGGTTATAGGATGATGCCCAACAAGAATTTGATAAGTAATTTTGTTGGAAGAGTGAAAGGATTGCATGTATTTGTAGGAAACTTCACTTACGTTACCAACTTTGTGATAGTGGAGGATACTCGTCCGGTAATAGATTCTTACCTTAGTCAAGTAGTGTTCGGAAAACCATTTGTTGATGCCTCTAAGATGAGTTATGATCTGACCCTAGGGATAGTTAGATTCAAGGAAGAGAATGATGAGATTGCTTACCAAATGCCCTATAAGATTCAACAATACCGCCTCCTATCAAACCTAGAAAAGGAACACAAGCAAGCAGTTTACTATAGGAATGATAAGGATAGACGTAGAGGAGTAGAATATGTTATGAATAGAATACTTGGTTTTTACAAAGAATGCTTGCAACTAGGTTCGGAATACAAAACTAATATTGGAGATGACCTAGAGAATGAGACCAACGATGAGGTCACGTAATTGCCCATGACCTTGAATCTAGCTACAAGACTCGTAAATAAAGAAAAGCGCTTCTTGGGAGGCAACCCATGTTTAGTGTGATTTTTATTTGTTTGATTGTTATTTGCTTCTGTATGCATGCTTTATTTTATTGTTGGTAGATCATGTTTCAAAACTAAAATTGTGAAAATGCTTTATTTTGTCGTTTGACTTCGTCTTAACTTCATACAAAGGTATTTCGCAAAAGATAAGTGTAAGGGGAAACCTCAAATATGTTTTTAAGAAACGAAATTGATCATGATTCTCCACAATATTAAATGGACATGTGTATTAGTATTTGTTAGAGTCAAATGCTTGTATCGAGTCATAATGATGTTTTGAAGGATTTTTTAGGAAGTAGGACATAAGTTTTTGCAGAAATTTTCCGGAAACTTAACGTAAAGATTTCTGCAGGTCACTTCTGACGGCGTCAGGAATTAACTCCTGACGGCATCATGTGTAAAATTCTGGAAATTTTGCTAGTTTTGTTTTTCTAACGGAGTCTTGAAGTTTTTGTTAATTCTTTAGTTTTATAAACTCCAGGAAATCTGCAAACATTCATTCCACAAGCATTATATCTTACATTGTTTTCTAGGATTTGTTAGTGTATATAGATTGCCGCCGATTTTACGCGAGGTTGTTTATTTTCTCAGGTTTAATAGGTTATGTATGTCAAGAAGATGATTTATTTTTCTGGAAGGGAAGCTTTGATTGTTTATTTTCTTGGAGGAAGATCTAACCTTGTTACCACACTATCCACACCGAACGAATCAGGGGAGTATTTGATTTCATTATTTTACCTATTTCACTTTTACATTCTTTAATTGAACATTGGGGACAATGTTCATCCTAAGTGTAAGGGGAGGGTAAATGATGATACCTTATAGGATACACTTGCACTTGAGTTTGTTTGTTTGATGGTAGGTGTGTAATAAAACTAAGAGAAATACTTGTGAGTGTAATTTTAGCGCCAAATTTAAAAATTTTTACAACATTTAGGAGTGAAACTTTAGCCTTAGCAAGCGTCTCATGGATAGGAGTCGTATGACTAGCACAAAACCGTACTATTCAGAAAAATTTTCCACCCAAATATGTGAGGTTCGCCTTTAGATTTGATAGGAAAAGCATTTACTATTAGTGATTATGAGTGTACCGGTAGCATTTAGATTCTAGAACTTGCGATAGTGATGCATCCTGAGACCGCTAGTGAGACTTCATTCGTGTAGTAGGATTTACTACATGATAAGAGGCATTCGGATCACCCTTGTGTTAAACCCGTATCATAATTCCTTGACCATTTAATTCATATTACTTGGCTAGTAAAGTCAATTAATTTTCCCACACCTTAGCGTTGTACTCATTTTTAGTACACGAAACCCCTAGTACACCCCTCCGAGCCTATCTTTTCGCTTCTAACTTTAAGCATCTTACTTAAAGGAAGAATTTGTTACAACCCACTTAAATGTACAACCAAATCGCCTTAGCCTTCCGTGTATGCACTCATCTTTAGTGCATTATTATTATTTGTTTAAACCCTTAGTTAATTATCTAATTGATTACATGGTTGCTAAGTCGAATCATATCCTTGTACATATTGTTTTGGGACGATTGGGACTCATGGGTAAAGTACTTGTGTTATGGAGTAATGGGGAAGAATATCATTTATTACCCCCATATGTGCATTAATCTTAAAAGTACTCCATGTGTTTTGATTATCTTAATTCGAGTGATTAGATTAGTTTATTGTAAAGTATGTAAAAATTCAAGTGTAAGGGGAATGTACATTCCCTATGATGTATTATTTTGGATGGTAGGGTAAGAGTGTATGCAAAAAAAAAGAAAAAAAAAAGAAAAAACAAATCGAAAAATTAAGAATAAGAAAAAAAATAGAAAAAGAAAAGAGAAAAAAACATACGGACTACCATCCCGTTTCATTCTATGTTTATTTGATGTTTTTGTTATTTTTGATTTATTAGTTTAAGTCGAGTCTAGTCTTGGCTTAGCAACGCCATATTGTACATGTAATTAACCAAGATGATTAACTCGCCACCAGTAAAGATTGCCTTTAACCAACAAAACCGTGTATTCCATATCCCTACAACTAACGTTATAACCGTTTGAAAGACCTCTTTAATAGTTCATCCTAGGTGCTTACGCCAAGTGGTGGAGGTTTGATCCTTTCCCAAGCCTATGGTAATCTATTTTGCTATGACAGGTAGTGAGAGATCTTTTCCATTTCCATATTGTGATATATACTTTATTACACCCGAGAGATGTGAGTATCTAAACACTATTTGTGAGGTGCTAGTGTATGACCTCCGTGCTTGTCTTTGGTATTTAGTGGAATGATTATTTGTTGTAATTACTTTTATATTACTGTTAAATGACCCCTAACTTGTATTTTGATTAGAATAAAAGCACATTTGCTTGAGGACAAGCAAATCTCAAGTGTAAGGGTATTTGATGAGGCGAAAAATGAACCGTTTTTAGGGGGTCATTTAAGCCCGAATTCGAATTTATTTGATCAAATATTGCCCTAAATCATTACTTTTGTCATTTTAGGTACTTTTGGAGTGAATTCTGGAAAAGGAAGCATTTTGGACTTTTTTGGAGCATAAAAGTGAAGAAAATGGCAAAGTCTTAATTTTCCTTGCTGGGAATAGTACCTGACGGCGTCAAGAGTTCTTAAGTGACGGCGTCAAGATTAATACAAGAGGTGGCAGTGGATAGAGTCTGTGACGATCCAGAAGAGTTTTGCACTATGGACATGACGGCGTCACCATAGGCCATCATGGTCCAAATAAGAGTGACGGCCCAGAGTAGAATTACACATGATGACGTCAAAAGTGGATCTAGGCAATCCGATTTCATTATGGGCGGCGAGTTGACGGCATCAGAATTTCCTACTTGACGCCGTCACCCTGTAAAATCTATATATAGTTTTGCAATTTTCATTCATTAGAGAGGGAACAAATAAGGGTGTAACTTTAAAGAGAAACCCTAGTCCGAATATTACAGCTTTTTCAAGGGTTTTTACCCTTTGAAACCTTTCATGTTCAATTGAGATAAGTACTCTTTCAATTCATTCAATATGTCTATGAATTTAACATGCTTGGCTAGATCTCTTGTGTGTTTGCTTAGATGTAGTGAAACCTAGATGTTAATTATGGGTTGATTGTTTGTTTATAGTTGTTACGGATGATTGTATTCGATGTTAGGCTTAAGAAAACTGGCAGACTTCCATTGGTGACATGCTTGAACGTCTTAAGAAACATGATCAGAGGTGTACTATGATTTTTGGTTGTATTTAATGCGTAGGAGAATTCTAATGATCCCATGTTAGGAGCTTCTAACGGCTCGACATAAGAGTGAAGTAGGATCCTATAGAGTTAGGGAATATTGTACACGGCCCTACGACTAGTATTAAGGAATACGACCCGTCATCCATGCAATTGTAACAAATTATCAACCTATAAAAGATATCTAGGGAGTAATGAAACCTAAGTAAACACAACTCTCCCTATTATTGTTCACACCACTAGTTTAATTAGATTTCGTTTCATTTTTGTTATTTTATTTTGATTGCATCTTAGTTATTGGGTTAATTGATTAGCAACTAATTTCGCCCACTCTTCCAAAAACCGAGATTTTTACTTGCTTTATAAAATATAAAAAAATGCAAAAAGAATCATCCCTCACCTCTAGACCTAGTTTTTAGGCTTTCTAATCCTAGCGACACTATTCCTGAGTTGAACGATCAATCCCCCGGTACTTGTCACTATACTATACTACAACGATCAAGTACACTGCCTGGTGGGGGTTGTAAGCTTCTCGAGATCCCTCGAGTCGTAAAGCCTGGTGCGATTCCCACGTATCATCAGGGCATCTACAGAACAAGAAAGGTTCGTCCCAAAAGTAGTATTTTAATTAAGCGAAGAACCTCTTCCTTTCATGTCGGCTCATTTGTTTGGGAACAACTCTGCTTGCTAGGTAGTTAGCATAATCTGTGTACCATGGTTCAGAATCATTTATTAATATGAGTTGTTCATCGGAAACGAGTCTTGAATCTCACTCTTATCAGACTCGCTTAGGCTGGGGTTTTCTAGTCGAGAGAGATGACCAGCCGCTAGATTTTCTGCTCCCCTCTTATCATGAATTTCTACGTCAAATTCTTGCAGTAATAAGATCCAATGGATTAACCGCGGTTTAGCGTCTTGCTTAGTGAAAAGATATCGTAGGGCTGAATGTTTAGTAAAGACAACGGTTTTTAAGAGGACTAGATACTGGCGAAACTTATCAAAAGGGAATACTACGGCTAGTAATTCTTTCTCTGTAGTGGTGTAGTTCTCCTGAGCAGGATTCATGGTTTTTCTAGCATAATATATTGGCTGGAAATGTTTGTTAAGCCTCTGGCCTAGTACTGCCCCAACATCGTAATCACTAGCATCACACATGATCTCAAAAGCTAGCTCCCAATTGGGGGTAACCATAATTGGAGCTTGAGTAAGTTCTCTCTTCAATAGGTCGAAGGCATCCTTACACACTTGAGAGAAGTTGAATGGAGCATCCTTAACAAGAAGCTGAGTCATTGGCCGAGCTATTTTTGAGAAATCCTTAATGAATCTCCTATAAAAGCCAGCATGACCCAAGAAGCTCCGTATTGCTTTGACCGTGGTGGGGTAAGGTAGCTTGGATATAGCTTCGATTTTCGCTCGGTCTACCTTAATCCCGTTCCCGAAAATTTTGTGTCCAAGCATGATACCTTCTTTCACCATGAAATGGCACTTTTCCCAGTTTAAAACCAGGTTAGTTTCCTCGCAACGTTTGAGCATTTTCTCGAGGTTAGCAAGACAACGGTCGAAAGAGTTTCCAAAGACAGAAAAATCGTCCATGAAGACTTCCATTTTTCTTCCATTTCGAGAAAGATTGCAGTCATGCATCGTTGGAAAGTGGCGGGAGCATTACATAGTCCAAAAGGCATCCGCTTGTAGGCGAATGTACCATAAAGACATGTGAACGTGGTCATTTCTTGGTCCTCAGGGGTGATAGGGATTTGGAAATACCCTAAGAATTTGTCTAAAACGCAATAGTATTCGTGTCCTGCTAGCCTCTCCAACATTTGATCGATGAAAGGAAGAGGGAAGTGATCCTTTTGGGTTGCATCATTTAGTTTCCTATAGTCGATGCATACACGCCAACCAGTGACTATTCTCTGGGGTACCAACTCATTTTTATCATTTTTTACCACTGTCATCCCTCCTTTCTTAGGTACAACCTGTACGGGACTGACCCATGGACTATCTGATATTGGGTAAATTAGTCCCGCATCTAGGAGTTTAATGACTTCTTTCTTTACGACCTCTTTTATGTTGGGATTCACTCACCTTTGAGGTTGTACGGTCGGTTTATAATCCTCCTCCATGAGGATCTTGTGTGTGCAAAAAGTCAAATCAATCCCTTTGATGTCTGCAACACTCCAGGCAATAACTCCCTTGTATTTCTTTAAAACACCTAGGAGTTTATCCTTCTGTTCTATTTTGAAAGAGGAGCTAATGATTACCAGAAGTTGATCTTCTCCTTGGAGGAAAGCATACTCCAAGTGGGTTGGGAGCTCCTTAAGTTCTAACGTGGGTGGCTCGATGATGGAAGGTTTAAGCTTGTTTTCGGGTTTACGAAGTTCGAATGGTTTGGAGTTTTCCCGTCTAGGGTAGAAGGAGACTGCGTTGATTTCCTCAGCCTTTCCTTCTTCAAAGAAGGAAGGAAAAGCTTCATCACACAACCACCCTGCCTCAACTTGTTCATCTACACAATCGTCAATGACATCGAATAGCTCATCGACTTCTCTGATAAAATACAGCAGGTTGGTTGCCTCGGGAGAAAGATTCATGGTGTCTTTTATGTCAAAGGTTAAGATGGTGGTACCTACTTGCAAGGTCATCTTGCCATCATGAACATCAATGACGGCCCGAGCAGTTGCAAGGAATGGTCTCCCTAGGATGATGGGCACGAGATCGTCTTCCTCTATTTCCAAGATGACAAATTCAACTGGAAATTTGAACTTCCCCACTTTGACCAGCACATTCTCATATATTCCCATGGGATATTTGACCGATCTATCAGCGAGTTGGATGTTCATTCGGGTTTGTTTCAATTCTGAATATCCTAGTTTGAGGAACATGGAATATGGCATGAGATTGATGCTCGCCCATAAGTCAGCCAGAGCATTCTTTACTGATAGAGAACCTATAGAACAAGGCAAGGTAAAGCTACCGGGGTCATCTACTTTCTTTGGTAATCCTCGCTGGGTTACCATTGAGCATTCTTCTCCTAAGGTCACAAGACCCTCGAGCTTTTTTCTGTTGGCGAGTAGCTTCTTGAAGTATGTACTATATTTGGGCATATGGTAACATGCATCAAGGAGGGGTATAGTGACGACCAAATCCTTCAAATATGACAAGAACCTTTTATTGTCATTCTCAACCTTTTGATTTTTTAGGCGGGACGGATAGGGGACCTTCGCGGATTGTTTGGGTAGAGAGGAGGTTACCTGAGGAGGCGGCTCAGGAATCTCGTTGCGCACGTCGCCTTTTTCCTCGCAAGAGGCGTCGGGTTCCTTGACGTTAGGCTGTTGGACTGGGTATGGAGGGTCCTTAGTTGTTGTTCCTGCTCTAGTAGTGATGGCTAGCAAAGGGTCATTTTGGTTCATTTGGGGTTTGGTGTAGCCATCAAGTGAGATAATGTGCTCAACGTATTTGGCTTTTAAGTCATTTTGTTGATTGGTTATGAGGTCGTCGAGGCTTTTCAACATAAGATCTTTTTCATGCGTGAAATGCCCTAGGTCATTCTCGAAAGTGCTTCGAACCTTGAAGTTAGGACCTTCTTCTCCTTCCCTATTTCTCACGAGATCCCCCCAAGGGGTGAAATCGTTGTTTTGATAGAATACCAAAAGGGAGGGGTCATCAAAGATGTCATGGCTTGACAGACATGCTTGTTCGGTGGTGGAATGTTCCCCACATTCCTCCACTTCATGCGGGCCACCACATTGGTCGCAAATTAGATACGAATTTAACAATCGCTTAGCGGTTCGTGACCCGTTAAGATAGGACACTTTTTCGTGCAGTTTCCTTCGCCTACTGTCGAGAGGTGGTTTTTGTGCGACCTCAGACATGCTCATGATCGAATCGGGTTCATCCCATGTATCATCTTGATCTTGAGCATATTCCTCTATCCTATTCCACCCCTCCTCAGCACTTAGCTTGGATATCCTTCCTTTTACTAAGTTATTCACTCCCCTCTGGTCATCTTGAGAGATACTATCGTAGAATATTTGGACCAGAAGCCAGAGTTCAATACCGTGATGGGGGACTTATCTTATTAGATCTTTGAATCTATTCCATGATTTATGAATGGGTTCTACTTGCATGACGCGGAATCGGAGGAGTTTATCCCTGAGTGCCGAGGTTCTTCGTATGGGAAAGAATTTTTCATAAAATTTCGAGATGACCTTTTCCCATGTGAAGATGGACTCAGAAGGAAGATTGTTATACCATTCCTTGGCTTTATCTTGAAGGGTAAAGGGAAAGAATCGAAGTCGGGAGGTATCCCTAGTGGCTCCGTCCGTATGGATGGTGTCCACTATTTTCAGGAAATCTTTGATGTGTTGGATTGGTTCTTCCGATTTTAGCCCATGGAACTTGCATACACTTTGGACAAGCCAAACGTCAGTTGCATGCAAGACCCCTTCTGTGCGCTTGTGTGGAAACATAATCGCATTAGAGAAGCCATGAGGAGTGGGGGAACAATAATCTTTGAGGTGCTTAGGGGTAGGAACCCCAAGAATTTCCGCATCGTGATTTGATCAGGGGCTAGGTGGTGTGTCGTGATGATCAGAATCTTCTTCAGAAAGGGCTTCATCGAAGTTGATGGCTATACCAATTGGTTCAGACATTGAAGGGCGTTGTCTTAACCTATGCATTTCCCTCTCAGGTTCTTCGTAAGGTTGAATAAGGTTTCTTAAGGAACTACGACTTCTAGTGACTCTATGGTTGGAGAGATCTTCATTTACCATGTTGGCCAAGGAAGATTTAAGCAAAAGGTTAGGAGGAAAAAGATAGACTAAAGAAAACCTAGAAAAATAAAAATAAAAATCTCACTAGAAAGAATTCTAAAGAGTAGACCTAAGTAAAAATAAAATTTTCAACCTAAACAATAACTATTCCTCGGCAACGGCGCCAAAAATTTGATGCGTGGGTTTTTCAACCTTTGCACTTAGGTTTTACCTCTCAAGGGATCTCAAGAGGCTTACAACCCCCACTAGGCAGTGTACCTGACTGATGTAGTATAGTGTAGTGGCAAGTACCGGGGGATTGATCGTTCTCTCGGGGAATAGTGTTGTTAGGCTTGAAAAGCTACTCTAATTAGGTCTAAGGGTTGAGGGATGATTCTTTTGTATTTTTATGTTTTATGAAAGCAAGTAAAAATCTTAGGTTATAGAGGAGTGGGAGGAATTAGTTGCTAGTCAACTAACCCAAATAACTACTTTTGTTAGGAATACAAATATTCCTATAAAAGACTCGGTCACCTAAATGTTGTAATAGCATTATGTTAGCTCGTAGTTAGTATATTATTTAGTTAGAATTAGTTTAAGTAACATCGTGGAGGAAGGATGGGTCTTTGCCCACTGTATGCCTGATCCACAGCCCGGGTATGGGCATTTTATTTCTTTGTATAAATACCCCTCTCCCACCAAGGGAGAGGGTTGGTGCTTTCATTTCCTTTAATCTAATATTCCAACTTTTCTCTCATCTCATTCTCTCTCTAGAAAACACCTAACTCACTTTCTATCTCTAAACTTTCTTCCATACTTTGAATCCATCTAATCACAAAACCAACCATGTTATGAATTAATATATACTACAATTGGTATCAAGAGTCATGGTTTCATCTTAGGACTTGGTTATTCTCGGATTTGTACTTGGTTTTGTGGTTTTTATTTTGGTTCGACTTAGTTTTCAAAAGATTACACTCCTGCGTTTCTTATTTCGTAAATTTGGTTTAAACTGGTTCAAAGTTAAATTTTGTCAAAAACAACCCTATTGATACAAAAGTTGGGCGTTCCTAGTTTGGGCTCTTGCTCTCGTACCAATTCGCTCTTAATGCTTGAAACCTGCGCACTAAGAAAATAAACAAACACCGTTAGGCTTATCGTAGGATTGTCTCCCACGATTATCCTCCGGCGTGAGAGTAAGTAATCGGTTTTAGGGTTCTCGTAAAGAGTTTAGGGTTTGTGAATTGTACCTTTAATGAGAATTATGTCATTCCTTTTATAGGTGCAGAATCCTTGTAGGTTTCGTGCTCCTTACGTTTCGCACACATGGTGCTTATCCGGTCCAATGATCTTTATCCATAGATAGAAGATCCTTATCTAGACCATAAATAGTTTGGTTGGGCTTTGGTCTTCGTGAGCCCAATCCTGTTAACAATGCGGCCCAAGTTATAATAGCCCGCTCATGGTGGGTTTGGGCCCTAGTGATGTTTATCATTTGGGCTCGTGGCCCAAAATAGACTATACGTCATCATGTCCCCCCAGTCTAGTGTCCGCGGCTTCCTAGCCGCGGATACTAGACTTCTTGAGTCAACGGTAAGTGTGGCGGGAAAAATTACCGCCCAATATGGTAAACAATGTATCTAGTCACCAAAAATACCTAGGGAAATGGGGAGAGTGTCCACGTGCTTATCGGGAAATGGGAAAAAATGCATGTACCTGATCGTCTTCTAGCCACACGATTAGGATAGTGGGTTCCACGTGGCCAACATGCTAGGGTTTTGGTAACCCTATATATACATCGCCTCCCATTTACTGAAAAACACACAGTAAAAAACATAGTTCCGCCATTTTACATTTCTTCAAAGTGTTTTCAAAGAAAGCAACTGTTTTATTAGGTAATCCGCGAAAGCGTGCTCTAGTATTAGTTTCTTTAAAATGGTTCGCCAATTACACGAGTTTCCTTCTGAAATGGACGAGGATGAACTGCGTCAGTTCTCCTCGGATTAGTTTATTCCTCTTGACGTGCATCCGGTTGTACCAGAGGCTGACGCGTGCATCGCGGATTTCCCTGAGGGAAAAATAGGGTTATATACGCGCTTCTTCGAGTATGCGAACCAGCGTGTACCCATATCCGTATTTTTGAGCAATGTGCTCAACCATTACCACCTTCACATTTCCCAGCTGCACTGTATAGGTGCGGCAAAAGTATCCAATTTTGAAATAAATTGTCGGTTGCTTGCTATCAACCCGACTGTTGACCTATTCCCTGCGTTTTACCACACAACGTGGTCGCATGGATGGGTATCTTTCGCGAAGCGTGGTGGACGCCTTCAATGTTATACGGAGAAGGTGGATTCTCTTAGGGATTCGAGGGAAAAGTTTTTCTGGGTAGATGATAGGGTATTTCCTTCGCCTTTTGAGTTGTATACTCAAGAGACGTTGCCAAGGGATGGGCGCCCCGCACCCGGTTCACATAGCGTAGCGGATACGGTTACGATTGATGCCAACCGCATCCCCATTAACCCTTACCCTGAGGAGTTTTTGGTTCACATGGGGCTAAGTTGCAACTATTTCCATGGTTCTAACGAGGTGCCAACCTTCATTGATGAGAGCGGCCGGGGTGGGTGTTCGTCCCTTTTATTTGTTCGCTTCAAATAATGTAAGTGTTCCTGTATGTGCACTTTCCATAACTAATCTGTGTTTTGTTATTTGCTCATGTGTTGCGCAGAGATTGATTTGTTCGCTGTAGTGAAGCTTGAGAAGCCGAAGCAAGTGACGGTTGGTGTGCGTCCTCTGAGGGAAAACGAACAGCCACTTCTGGATGCGATTGCTGGGCATCTAACTGTGTTGGGGCACGCTGGGCCTGAAGATTCACCTCCTCTGCTCGTGACGCCTATGCAGAGCATGCCTCCTACTGGGGAGCCTGCTAATGTGGAGAAGTTGCAGGCTGAGTCTTCGGACATAGTGGAGGTGCTGGAGCCTGAGATTGTAGCGCAGAATCTAAAGCGCAAAGGAGAGGCTGATGGCACTGGCACTTCCAAGAGGAGGCGCCATCTGATCGTGGATGAAGAGTCATCCGCAAAGGATGACACATCCGCCACTGGCGCGGATAAGGGGATGACAAAGGCTTCGCCCCTTCTGTAAGTGATGTTCATGTCATTTCTGTCTTTTTCTGACTCTTTTTTTTTTCTAACCTTCTACTTATGCTTTGTAGTGACCATGCTGCGAAGGATGATGCGGCCTTTGTGGAAGGCGTGATCCCTCCTCAGAATGCAAACATGGAGGAGGGAGTGAAGGTAGTTGAGGAGGTATCTGCGCAGCAGCTGTTGGTGGAGTTGGCTGCTGCTGCCGAACGTCAGACTGAGCTGGTTGCTCATTTGAAGACGCGGTATGTTGGGGAGAGCAACACTCTCACTCAGAAAGACGAGGAGATTGCCCTTCTCCGTGCGCAGCTACCTGAAGCGCAAGCGGAGGTAGGGTCCGTCAAAGCGCATGCGGACAAGGTCACTGATGAAAAGTTGACCATGATGGCTGAGCTGCAACATGCGCGGGGGGAATTGCATCAGTTCAGGGCGAACCTTACCTGGGGGGTAAGGTATCTTGAGGAGAAAAAGGCTGAGCACTTTGGCCATATTGATGAGTTTCGCCGGCGCATGGAGAAGATGCTGAAGGAGCAGGAGGAGAAGCTGCGCGGCCTTAGTATAGACTATGATGAGGAATTATATCCTCATCTTATGTCTACAATAACTGAGCGCAGGTACGTTTTTGTATATTCTGCAATGTTGCTCCACTATATGTATTAATTTGTCTCTTTGCTTCTAATGCATCCTTTTTCTGCGTGTGTAGGTGGTTGATCAGTCATGGCTTGCGCCTGGCTGCGATGGGTACCTTAGAGTCCCCAGAGGTATTGGAGACCTTTGGAAAGGTGGTGCAGTGCACCGTGGAGCGTGGTAGGGCTCAAGCTATGGAGGAGCTTCATGAGGCGAAGTTGCTGAACGTGGCACTTGCTGAGGTGCCCGGTTATAATGCCAATGCCTATGACGAGCTGATGAAGGCTATGGAGGGTATGAAGCTGCTTGAGCTTCCCCATATTGCGCGGCTGGAGGGCGACCAGGATTACCCCATAAAGGTAATTATGGAGGGGTTAACCCTGGGGCGACACATCTTAGAGGATGCAGAGGCGCATCCAGACTTTTTTCTAAAGCCTGACGAGTCACAGCTGCAGGTTCCTGTTTTTACGCAGCCGCGTCATATGCTGAACCCTTTTGTTCTTGAAAAGGAGATTCCTCTTAAGGAGGTCTTGGAACTGCACGCGGAGAGAGCAGCCAAGAAAAAGGGTGTTAAAGGTAAGGCCATCCTATGCGGTGTGGGCACTGCGCATATTCTCATATCAGATGGAGTTGCCGTTAGCGTAGCGACCGTATCGCCTAAGGATGCGCTACTTTTGAGAAAGCTCCAAGAGGCAGGAAGCTCCGCTGCTCTAGAAGATAGTCCTGAGCACCGTCATAGTGTGTAGATATAGGCTTTTGTAACTTGTATATTATTGTATAAATAACAAATTATATCTTTTGCGTGTTATGGTATCCATTCATAAATTGTTATCCTTTATGTAAAAAGATCAATTAAGATACTCTTTTTGGAACCTATGTTTAAATTAAGTGCGTGACTTAAAATAAATCATAAGTATGAAAGTAAACTTGCATTATTTTTGCAGAGTCTTATTAAATGACCAAGAGTCTTGGCTTATAATTTGCTAAGCTTGTACAGTGTACGTGATATTGCGCATCCTTCGTGGGGTGCGCAAGGAAAACTTACTTCAACGTCTTGAAGGTAAGGCGCTTAGCAAGGATGCTTGATCCAATGTTGATGGGTTTGCAACCCTCTTACTCAACGAGTTAGTTAGTAGGTTTACTCATCCTTTCTGCCATCGTGGGTCTTAATTAGTGCATGCACGCCATGTAGGCAAAAATATAAAATAACAATATTGACACATATAAGAATGTACGCAATAAAGTGAAAATGTGTTATGGAGTTAGCTAGATACCACAACGTTTTATTGATACTTGCAAGTTTTTGAAAAGTAAAAAACAATTCCTAATAAAGAAAAGAAATTCAAATGACAAACAATTACTGGGCACATACTACAGTGCAAAGTTATCTGTATGTGGGCCGTAGCCTTTCCTAAAGATAACATCTTTTGAGATTTCAGATATTCCAAGTGCGCGCCAGATCGTGACCTTCCATATCGCGCAACCTGTATGCACCATTACCTAGCGCATCGGTGACCTCATAGGTTCCTTCCCATTTGGGTCCAAGCTTGCCTATGTCTTCTGCGTGGCTCGAGTCGTTAGCGCGGTATACAAAGTCTCCTGGCCTAAAGGAAGTATATTTGACTTTTGCATCATAATACTTCTTCATTTTTGCTTTAGCCTTTGCTTCGCGTAAAGCTGTGCATTCACGCCTTTCTTCTAGCTAGTCCAAGTCTATGCGCCGTTCCTCGTCATTTGTTGTGACGTTAACCTCTGCTGCTCGTATAGTTGGCATTCCTATTTCGGCTGGTATGACGGCTTCTGTTCCATAGACAAGGGGGAATGGTGTATCTCCGGTACTGGTTTTGATTGTGGTGCGATGCGCCCATAAAACATGTGATAGCTCGTCCACCCATTTTCCTTTGTGTCTGTCAAGGCGCGCTTTTATCCCTTCACCTAAACTGCGATTTGCGCGTTCAACCAAGCCGTTGGTTTGTGGGTGTTTCACTGAAGCAAAGTGTTGTGTGATGTTTAATTGCGCGCACCAATCTTTAAATGGGTTGTCGCAGAATTGTTTTTCATTGTCTGATATGATTTCTACAGGTAGCCCGAAGCGACATACAATATTATCCCATACGAAGCATTTTACCTGGTTGCCAGTGATGCTTACCACTGCTTTTGCCTCAATCCACTTTGTAAAGTAGTCTATGGCTACGATGAGGAATTTTAGCCCTCCCGCTGCAACTGGGAAAGGGCCTGCGATGTCAATGCCCCATTTATAGAATGGCCATGGTGAAGTGATGGGGGTTAACTCTTTTTGTGGTTGGCGCGGAATTGGCCTATGTACTTGGCAATTGCTGCATTTTTTTATCATATCTCGCACGTCGTGGTGCATAGTAGGCCAATAATATCCTGATCGCAGAGCGCGCGCCACAACGGATCGTGGTCCTGAGTGCATGCTACATGAACCAGCGTGAATTTCTCGGAGTACATAATCTCCTTGAAGAGGTCCAACACATCGGAGCCAAGGTTGCAAGAAAGAACGCCGATATAGGATGTTATCTCGTAGTTCAAATCGCTGCGCTGTGCGCCGCACTCTTCGAGCGTCCTTGTGATCTTTTGGTAAGATTCCTTTGCTAATGAATTCAATGATAGGTGACATCCACGTGGGATCCTGTTCTTCTATCACCGTGGATACTTCCATCTCCAAGATTGATTTGTTTTTTAGAGTTTCTACCAATACCTGTTTTGATAAGTGCGCAAAGCTTGTAGATGCGATCTTGCTAAGCGCGTCAGCTTTCCTGTTGTCCCCTCTAGGTACGTGTTTGATTGTGAACCTATCAAAGTTCTGAATTAAGGACTTGGCTTTTTCCAAGTATTGGATCATGTGTTCATCCTTGGCTTCATACTCACCTAACACATGGTTAGCTACTAGCCTGGAATCCACGTTTGCCTCTAGGTTGCGTACACCCATTTGAATTGCAATACGCAGTCCAACGAGTAGGGCTTTGTATTCTGCCTCATTATTTGTGGCTGTGAATTCGAAACGCAGCGCGTTGGTGAACTCCATTCCTTCTGGATTAGTAAGGATAAGGCCTGCGCCTGATCCATCCACGCATGAGGATCCATTTGTGAAAAGAATCCAAGGTTCATGTAGGTCTGTTTTGCTTGTTGAAGTTGGACTATCAGTATCTGGCTTATCAACAATAAAGTCGGCTAATATCAGCCCCTTGATTGCAGTGCGTGGTCTATACGAGATGTTATACTCACTCAACAACACACTCCACTTTTGTAGCCGTCCTGATGCGTCAGGTTTAGAGATAACTTGTTTGATTGGCTGGTCCGTGATCACAGCTATTGGGTGCGCTTGAAAGTATCTGCGCAGTCTTTTAGCTGCAAATACTAGAGCTAAGACCAGCTTTTCCATGGTGTTGTAGTTATTCTCTGTCTTCTTCAATGCTTTGCTTACAAAGTGTATGGGTGTCTGGACGGAGTTCCTATCTATCAATAGTACTGCGCTAACTGCTCTGTGGGTTGCAGATAAGTACATGATTAACTCTTCCCCTGGTCGTGGTGGGACAAGTTTAGGGAGTGATGCCAGATGCTGTTTTAGCTGTTGGAGAGCTTCTTCTGCTTCCTCAGTCCAACGAAAGTCTCCCTTTTTGGTGCACTTCATGAGTGATTTGTCTGCTGACTTAGATAAGAAACGGTTTAGCCCAGCTAGCTTTCCGTTTAATGACTGGACTTCTTTTAGTGTGCGCGGTGAGGGGAGATTGATAACAGCTTTTGTTTCTTCTGGGCAAGGCTTGATTCCATTAGGTTCTATTAAGTATCCAAGGAACATGCCTTCTGTCGCGCCAAATGTGCACTTCTTGGGATTTAACTTCATGTTTATTTTTCCCAATGTTTTGAATGTCCTCAATGTCGCGCACCAATTCTTCCTCTGTGTGGCTCTTGATGACAAGGTCGTCAACATAGACTTCCAAATTTCGTCCTACTTGTTTTTCAAAAGCCATGTCCACCAATCGCTGGTATGTCGCACCTGCGTTTTTTAGGCTAAAAGGCATTTTTGTGTAGCAATAGACCCCTTGACTGGTGTGGAAAGCTGTTTTTTCTTCATCTTCCACTGCCATCTGGATTTGATGGTACCTTTTGTATGCGTCTAGGAAGCACTTAAAAGGATATCCGCACAGGGATTCTACTTTCCAGTCTATGTCTGGCAGTGGATAGCAGTCCTGTGGGCATGCTTTTTTGAGGTCTGTGAAGTCCACGCACATCCTCCAACTGCCATCACTCTTCTTTACCATTACTAGGTTAGAGAGCCAGTCGTGATAGTATACTTCGCGCATAATACCTGCGTCTACAAGTTTATGTACTTTTTCTAGAATAGCTCTTGCGCGATCTGGGGCCTGGCCACGCTTCTTCTGTCGTATTGGGGGATATCCTTATCGGATTTGTAGCTTGTGCTCTGTAATGGAGCGTGGCACTCCGGTCATGTGCTTTGGTTCCCACGCAAAGATACTCAGGTTCTTTTGCAAGAGTGCGCAAACAGCTGCTTTACCTTTGTCAGATAAAGATCCTCCAATCGATATATGTTGATCTGGGTAATCAGGATGAATAGCGACCTTTAAGTTTGGTATTTTGTCTACGCGCTATTTTGGAATATTCTCCACCTCACTGGTTACTACGTTCCATTCTTTAGGTGGTATTGTGGTGTTGTAGAGGGTGACAATCCCTCCTTCTACTGGAAATTTGAGCATCCCATGTGCTGTGGATGGTACAGCGCGCATGGATGATATTCCAGGTCTCCCAATGATGCCGTTTTACGGTGAAGGAGACTTGATTATCATGAAATTTATCCACATTTCTGTAGAGTGTTGCTCATCGCCCACAACTACAAGTAAGCGTAATTGCCCCATAGGCCAGATCTTTTCTCCTATGAACCCAGTCAGCGACGTCGTGGCTGGTATCAACTGATTTTGTATTTCAGGTCGTAGCCTATTAAAGCAATGTTCATACAGAATATCCGCGGATGCTCCTCCATCGATATACATGCGGCGGATGTCATGTCCCCCAGTATGTATCTCAATGGTCAGTGGCTCTATTACTGCGTTGTCCGCAGCTAGAGTGGGGAAGGATATCCCCTTTTCTGGAGAGAACTTTTGACTGACTTTTTGCTTTGTCTTGCGTTGCCATGACTGTATCATGTAGATGATGTCCGCTTTGTCTTTGGGTGGTTCTTTCTTGCCTCCATTCCTTTGTTTGTCCTTCCCTTCTTTAATGTTTTTTACGAGGTTATCCATTCTACCCTCCCTTACTAATTTTTCAATTAGTTGTCGTAGCTGGACACACTCGTTGGTTGTATGGCCCTTTTGGCCATGATATTCGCAGTATCCATTCCCTATGCGCTTGTCCTCTGCGGTATGCATTGGTGGAGGTTTTGGGAAGTTTGCACCTTCCGTTACAAATATTTCCCTCGGAGTTTTTGTGAGAGGGGTATACTTGTCATTATCTCGTCCACTGCGATAATTCTTGCTGCGGTTGCTGCTCTGATCATTGGATTGTCTCCTAGGCTGTTCTTGTTGCCTATAATTTGAGTAGCCTTTTTTACTATCCGCAGCGGCTGCTTCTCCTTGTATGAAGGATCTTGTGCGCTTCATTAGCTCATCGAAGGTTTGGGGAACCTTGTCATTTAGCTTCCGAATGAGTTCTAGGTTATTAATCCCATTCATGAACCCTGAAATTTTTAGGACTTCGGGACACGCTTTGACATGTATACACTCATCTTTAAAGCGTTCCATATAAGCACTGGTTGATTCCCCTTGGCGCTGTTTTACTCTGGCTAGTTCAACAGGGTTTTTAGCACTTCTTTCTTTGGGTGAAGTTTAAACGGAATGCTTTTCGCAATTATTCAAACCCGCTAATGCTCCTTTGTGGAAGCTTGCTAAACCATGTGCGCGCATTCCCTACTAAGGTGGAGTTAAATATATGGCACCACACAGGTTGTGGCCAATTTTCGATAGTAGCAGCCGATTCGAAAATATTTAGGTGGTCATCCGGATCACCTGTTCCATCATATGTTTTGACATTAGTGGGCATGCGCCTTCTCTTATGATCGGAGTAATCGCTAATGCGTCGTGTAAATGCGTCAACTTTCTGGCGACGCCACGGAAGAGACATGTCTTCGTCTTCTTCTTCGCGACGTCTTCCTCTAGACTTCCAGTGTCCTGTTTCCTTATCCTCATTGTCCGAGGAGTCGTTGGAGGAAGAGTAATCTCTTTAGCGGCGCTTGCGCCGGCTTCCTTCAGAGGAAGAGCTTGAGGGGCTTTCACTTGGGGATATTCTCCTCCCTAATTTATCGTGAATTCTTTTGCTCCCAGACCTGGAGGAACCTTCGCTTGGTGAATGTTGAGGTCCTAATCTGTCTTGTATCCCTCGACTACCAAGTTTGGAATGAACATTGGTGCGCCTCTCGCCGTCTTCATATTCCTCTGAATATTGTGAGTCTGATGTCGTACCCAGTCTATCATGGATAGTGGTAGGTCTTTCATTATTTTCGCGTCTTCCACGTAGGTGGCGCGGTGGTGATACTTCGCGTTCAGGACCAAAGTTGAGCCGGGCTTGCAGGCTCGTACTTGACCTTCTCCTCGCTTCTTCTTGCATGAGGGCGGTTAGAGTTTCGTAATTTTGGGATACAAAATTACTCAACATTAGGTCAGGTGCGTCCTCATTCGCTACAAGAATATCTGCCTCAGTATTGGGCACCCTATCTCGGTTAGGTGCGCCAGGCGGCACAGTGTTGTCCACTATTGGTGCCGTTTGGTGGGGAGTATTGAAGAGGGTGCGCTGGAGTTCTTCAACGCTTGGGACTAATGTGGTGGCTTGAGTAATCCTTATAGGCAATTCTATCGCGGGGAGAGGTAGGGTTGGACCCGTTTCTTGGTGACCAGGCGCACTGGTTGTCCTAGAAGCCTGTCTAGAGGTCGGATCTTATTGATTCTTCCTCTGGGGGTCACGTGTTTTCTCCAACTGCGGAGTCCGCTGGCTTGAGTTTTTGTTCTTCGTCATTCTAGTTCTTTAGTTCTTAGTGATGGTCCCCCGGTTGGCGCCACTTGTTGATACAAAAGTTGGGCGTTCCTAGTTTGGGCTCTTGCTCTCGTACCAATTCGCTCTTATTGCTTGAAACCTGCGCACTAAGAAAATAAACAAACACTGTTAAGCTTATCGTGGGATTGTCTCCCACGATTATCCTCCGGCGTGAGAGTAAGTAATCGGTTTTAGGGTTCTCGTAAAGAGTTTAGGGTTTGTGAATTGTACCTTTAATGAGAATTATGTCATTCCTTTCATAGGCGCAGAATCCTTGTAGGTTTCGTGCTCCTTACGTTTCGCACACATGGTGCTTATCCGGTCCAATGATCTTTATCCATAGATAGAAGATCCTTATCTAGACCATAAATAGTTTGGTTGGGCTTGGGCCTTCGTGAGCCCAATCTTGTTAACAATGCGACCCAAGTTATAATAGCCCATTCATGTTGGGTTTGGGCCCTAGTGATGTTTATCATTTGGGCTCGTGGCCCAAATATAGACTATACGTCATCAACTCCGGTATTCATTATTCTTCTTTTTAGCAATGAGATATTGTTGGCTGAGTTCTGGTGATTTTAAAAGATAGAAACGTGAAAGTGACAGATGTGTCCGTTTCTTGGCAGCAATTAACTTTGGTTTTCATAGTAGCGATTGGTTTTGTATTCAATGGTAGCGTTTATCTCCTGTTTCACTGTTTTTAGCGTTTACCTTTTTAGGTAGCGTTTAACTACGGTAGCGATTAACTCTGTCAGGTCTCAGCGGTTACCAAACCAGCGTTTAATTTTTTTTTTTGTCTGGCAATTGGTTAAAGCGTTTAACCTTTTTAAGGTTAGCCTCTACCAAACTTTTGCGATTAACACAAGCAGTAACTGGTCTATTACATCATCTCGTTTGGTGCAAAGACTCTTTGAAATACAAAACAACAAAAATACAAATAAGAAAATAAGTAACCAAAGATCTCAGTTGACTCTTTGCATTTCATGATTCGTTCTCAATCGAAACCAAGGAGACTTGACCATCATCGATCCCTATCGAAGCTTTACTTCATTTTTATATCCGAATATCATTAAAGGAAAGACAAAACTATAACAGTTTCATCCTTATCTTTTATTTCGGTTAAACAAACAATCAACAACAAAAAAGTACTACAAGCTTAACGATCTCATATTAGGGTTTGGTTTTGTAACACAAAATCGTTGTAAGATTCACAAGTTCCTAATCATCATAAATCTTTAGAAGCATCAATTTTCCAAAACTTGTCTTAAAAGACTTAACTGAAACAACTCGTGTTTTGTCAATCCTTCTTTCGGCCTGATCAAAAGGATAAACAAATACTAAAACAAGATCTAAGTTTGTGTATTACGGTTTATACAATCTCTAATATCATTTCGACACAACTCATCATATATCGATTTAAGAAGATTGACTTCTTTTGATGTACGAATCATAAAAGAAAGGACCAAAACAAATCGTGTTTCATCCTCTCTTCTTGTTCGGTTCAAAGAAATAAAAACAACAAGAAATTAATCTCAACCCCTACCTGAGTTCGTTATCAAGATCTTTAAGACGAGACTCTTGTTGTGGTATCCACGAGGGAATAACCAGAAACCATTGTCATTCGTGGGTTAAGGTGAACAAGTAGGGTGTCTGTGATTTGGTTTGTAACTGAATCAAGTGAGAGGCATCATATTTTATGTTTGGGTTGAGAGAAATGTTCAGTGGTGGCTGCGTATGATTAACAAAGATTAAGTTTAAGAGGATTGCTAAAGATTAGGGTTTGTGGGTTAATGAGTGTTTTAGACACGGATTATTAGGGTTGATAGGCTTTGGACTGGGCTTGAACCAGATTTGTCTTTGGGCCATGTATTGAGATCGTGTGTATTGGGCTGCCGCTGGTTGTTTCACGCTTGAACTAATATTTCTACAAGGGACGATTTTTTATTTGGGCGAACTATAGCATTTAAACTTGTGTTGGTCCGAAACTTTGTAGTAGTATATCATATTCGTTGGACTAAATATTTGGCGACAGTTTATTGGTATAAGTTTGGTGCTAAATCGTTAAGATAACTTTTCGTCCATGGTTTTACTTGAGCTTTAAAAACCGAGATTGAGATTTATGTTGGATTGAGTTATTTTCGGGCTTATTGGATATCTACGGGGTTTGTTCGGATTTCAATCTTACAACCATCACGTTCATCAAAAAATCATCTAATCATTTACCGATCCCCCAGTTTCTCATTGTTTCACGGTTTTGTCTTGATTTTGTAAAAACCCGCGAAAGATTCTATTTTTCAGTTTAAATCATAGACTTGTAAAATCCCGTGCGTGCTCATATCATGTCAAATTCTTCGAATTCAGTCATATCTGAAATACTTAAATTGTACGACATAATCGATGATCATAAGATTTCCAACCCTGTACAACAAGTAAACGTGTTTGAGTCTGTTAACTCTGAAATGGAATCATCGTGCTTGAGATTTCATGAGAAAGACTTTCTTCAGCCACTTAAATTGCTCAATAATGCAAAGGATTGCTGCATAGAATGTTTTTGACAACTTCATTCACACCTCTCGGTACTTTTAAAGGGAACTGGATTCAAGATGGGATTCGAACGTGCATTTGCAACACTCTTTGGTAAAGATGTTCAGACTTTCACAAACACAATGATTCTTAACTTAGATCAATTACAACAACAACTTGACTAAGGAGAATCTTCCAAAATTGGATCCATAACTACCCTTTGTGTACTCAACAAGCAACTCCATGTGTTCATCGATTCAAAATTCACTATGGATTATGACTATGATAGTCAGATTACGATAAAGTGCTTTGTTGATAACACTGGAATCAAGGTTGACACGTTCAGAGATACACTCCTCTAACTCATGGGTAATGTCAAGGAGTTTATTGAGGAAAGAGCACATCACAAACTTATGTATGTTGACAAGGTGAAGGCATCTCGGGTGCAATCATGTGAGGGTATTGTTGATTCGGGTAAAGCATCGGATGTTGGGTCAGCTGTCACTGAATGCAAAGGATCAAAGACTGATAAGCTTGACACTACCAACAGTTCTGAGACTCTTGTTACACATGATATGGATGCTGATTTCAGACCCGTAAAAGAACAGGTGTCAAGTGCTGAGGTACCCCTCACTGATCAACATAATCAACATAATGTGCTTTCTTATGAACGGCAGCATACTGATCAAATTAAGCCTACTTATGACACAAATTTGTTAGAAAAGAGTGATAGCAATACCATTTCTCATCCAAAAAATATGAGTCATAAGGGGGGAGAAAGTGATCAGGATGCTGAATGTGATGATGAGTCAAGTTCTTTGTTTACGGCTGAGTCTTTTAAATCAAATGATATGGTTGATAAAGAAGTTTTTAATGAACTTTCAAACAAATTTGCACAACTTGAAAAACATTGTATTTCACTTGAAATCGCAATGCAACAAAAGGAAGAAAGTTTTCTAACTAACCAACCATGTAAAAATCAGGAACTTCCTGATTTCCATGATTTCTTTATGATAAATGATTTGAAAGCTCAGCTAGAAACCAAAAACTTGACAATCAACAACCTGAAAAAACGTATTTCTGAGATGTGTGATGTGTGTAATGAAGTTGAGGATAATCATGTCAGTAAGACTTTTGCAACAAGAAATTTTGAATTGGAACAAAATGTGGATGAGTTACTTAAGGAAAATGAGACTTTGAAAATTCATTGTAAAGATTTGTGTGATTCAATCAAAGAAACAAAAACTAAGACTATAGAACAGATAACCTCTTTGATTGCCAAAAATGATGAATTCAAAGCTCAAATTCTGGAAAAGGGGTTCACAATTACAGCATTAAAGAACGAGCTAAGAAAAGCAACAGGGAATAGTGTGAACACTAAGTTTGCAAAACAATCAATCTTGGGGAAACCAGTTTTACAATCCAATAGAAACCAATCAGTTGTTAGACAACCAATTGCTTTTAGATCTGAACGACCAAAATTTTCAAAAACTCGGTTTGCCTCCCAAGTTGATGCAGAACAAGTTTTGACAAAACCAGTCACTCTACATTATTTGCCCAAGATAACTTCTTCTAGTTCTGTTAAACCTCAACAAGTTGCTACTCCTGCTCCCAGCTCTACTAGGATTAGTTCGAAAACAGTGTTGAAACCGAGCATTAAGATTCAAAACCCTTATGATATTAATGACTTGTACAAGAACTATGATCTAGAAAAGGCTAGGAAAAGGGCTTTACTTCATAAGGATGGAATCTTAGGTTCACAACCTTGTATGATCCCTTCTAGGTTATTGAGGAAAAATGCTAAGGTTCAACCTGCTAAGTCTAGGTTTATGGTAAGTCATCTACAATGTATAAGAAGCAAAACAATCCTAAAACTTCTCCTAGGTGGATACATACTGCTAAATCTTTTGAGACTAGGAATAACGATAAGCCTTCCACTATGCATAAGAAGCTTAACAATCCTAGACCTTGCCATAAGTCGATTCCAACTGGTAGAACTTTTAAGTACGTTGGACTTTAGTGGATACCTACGGGAAAGGTGCATACTGATGGCAATGCCTTGGTTAACCATGAAACCCCCAAGGGTTTGGATACGTATGTCACTAACCCATATATATGCAATCAAGTGTGTAATGTTAGTGAAGGTAGTCCTTACTAAGTTGCAGATACATCAATCATTCACAACATGAGAAGACTCAAAGTCTGGAGGAGAAGAGTTTAAGATTGAGAAGAATGAGAAACAATCTCGATCGTTCATCTCACTAAATTAATGTAATGGTAGAATAGGTATGTAGAATTCTATATTTCCTTTTTATTAAACTACTTTAATGCATTCATTAATTCAACTTCTCCATAAATATAAATATTTTAAGAAAAAAAATAACGAACGGGTTCATTTTTGTATTTGATCGGCACTTTTCATTCGACATTCATCACTTTCAGATGCATCACATGCAATATTCAACTTTTTATTATTTATTAATATGATGATTTTTATAATAAATAATATTTTTATATTATTATAGATATAGTTTTTTTATTGATTCACTGTTATATCATTTAGTACTGATTAAAAAAAATTTTGAATCATTGTTTTCTTTTCGGTAAGTACTGATTAAAAAAAATAAAATAAAATAATAACTTTCTTTTGATTCACAAATCCTATTATTCAAGCTTTATTAATTCACTAATTTGATTATTATTCGTAACCCGAATAAGCATGATTCACCGATTTGACAAATGATGCAAAATGATATTACTATTTTTTCAAAAGCTTCAATTTATATTAGTACTATTTTTTCTTGTTTCCTGTTGTCATTTTGGATCCATGGTTTGATGGTCATATGAATCATTATAATTTAATTAAACAACAATTATAACATATGATTCATTAAATAGTACGTAGTTATATGGAAAAAATGAAGCAAAGAGAAAAAAATGGTCGTATGCAATTTTTATCATAATAGTTATTAATTGCTTATGATTCATTAAATTGTAGTCAAATCTGAAGGTTAAAAAATTTATCGTGGGCACTTATAGTCATTAAGTGCGTTTCATTGAATCAAATACTACTACACCCCTTTATCAAAATAAATAATTTTTATAATTAATTAAGGTCAAAAGAATCAAATGGGTGTAATCACTTCTCAACCTTCTCAATCTAAAAACCTTCTCAATAGAACTAAATCCTATATATATATATATATATATATATATATATATATATATATATATATATATATATATATATATATATATATATATATATATATATATATATATATATATAGTAAAGATAAGATAATATTTGATATATACAAAGGCATTACATTTTACAAGCCGCAATTTTCACATTAGCTTTGTGGTACATGTTATATTATTTTGTTAATTGGCACATTTTTGTGGGCCGAAAAAGAAGAGACCTTCTGTGAGAAAGACTGAGTTTGAATCAAATATCTCTTTGATCTTCAAAAATACAAATAAGCATTATTTGTGAATTGATATTCGGTTTATGAAAGAAATACTTAATCCAAACTATTTGTATTTATGAGAGAAATGTGAACGAGAAGAAATATGTTTGAGATCTTGCTTTGCATCAAAATTTCTTATAAATCGTTCTTTTTTGGACGAATGTTGACTTAAAAAATCTGTAATCGCCTTCGGCATTGGATCATCTTTCATTACACTTCTCCAATATTCTTCGGGTCCGAGTCTGGCATCATTGAGGCTTCCTACCTAATTAACAAAAGAAAAAAACAATCTCAAAAGATAAGATTAATTCAAGAAATTTGAATACAGACATATTAATAGGTACGTGAACAAGATTGAAGATGAATACGAACCAGAAGTATGCAAAATAGAATCAAGAAAACTGAAACAGATCTCATGGTTTTATGTTGTTCAAGGTTTTGATTGGATGAATACACAATTGATTTATCGGGTATTTATAGACAGGAGGGAGTTGTATATAAAATAAATTGATGTGTACATTACGTAATATTATAGTAATATGTTATTTTTCAAAAACTTATTATAGTAATATGTTACAATATTTTTTAGTTGAATTATAATAGGAATTAATTAATACACCAATCATAATATATAATCTTTGAGGATTATTATAGATACAAATCATAAAATGAGCTAGGTCTATCAACTAATAACAAAGCTCACAGGCTTATACAAAATAATATTCGATTAACACTCCTTTGCAGTTTGAGGGAGAGGACCAAACACTCAAAGTGGTACGAAATTCCTCAAATCGCACAGACGACAAGCCCTTAGTGAATATATTAGTATATTGGTAATGCGATGACACATGAAGAACAAGAACCTAACCTCGAGCAACCGTACTATGAACAAAGTATATATCGATCTCAATGTGTTTGGTCCGTTGATGTTGAACACGATTAGCGGTCAATTAAATAGAAATACATTGTCACAATAGACAAGGGTGACAACAAAAGTGATGTATAAAGATCACAAAGCAAATTACGAAGCCAGATAGTTTCAGCAACCGTGTTAGCAACACCCCTGTACTCAGCCTCAAAACTCTATCTAAAGAGAGTATGTTGTCATTTGGATGACCAGGACAAGATTATCCACTAAGAAAACACAATAACAAGATGTAGAAATCCTGGTAGGAGAGCATCTAGCCTAGTCCACATCAGAATAAGCCACAAGAGAACCAATAAAAGAAGCATAAAGTTGGAGCCCAAAGTCTAATGTACCACAAACATAACAAAGAACTTGCTTGAGAGTTGCATAGTAAGGATCTTGAGGATCACCCATATGAAGACACACCTGTTGCACTGCATAAGAAATATATGGACGTGTAAATGTTAGATACTGCAAACCACCGATGAGACTATGATATAGAGTAGGATCAATAACAGGACCCGTCATAAGCATTCTGAATCAACCCGATTCTGAGGGAGTTCGAGTGGGATTACATGTAGCCATGGGTGCCCCATCCAAAAGTTTAAAAGCATATTTATTCTGAGAAAGGAACATGCCAGTTGAGTCATGTGTCATAGAAGTCCAAAAAAAAGTTAAAAGTCCCTAAATCAGCCATATCAAACTCCTTACAAATTGAGGAAATAATATGCTCAAGTAAATCTGTAGATGAAGTAGTCAGTATTATATCAATAATGTAGATCAATAAATAAGCAACCTCATCACCATGCCGATATATGAACAAGGACAAGTCACATTGACTCGATGAGAAACACTCAGAGAATAACTTGAAACACTGAAACCAGGCACAAGGATTTTGTTTCAATCTACATAAAGACCTTTGTAACCGACAAACATGATGTTGAAACCTAGCATCCACAAAACCCGCTCGCTAATACATATAACCAATCTCGGATAGATTTGCAATGATGGGCATGGAAGAGCTATATCACGATTTATGGTCACGAATAAATTTGCAATGATCCTCGAAACAACATGTACCTCTCGGGAAGTGATTTCAAAATTGGGTTGACATTTTTTCATTCGCCCCTTTATTAGTGGATGATATGTTAAAGTTATGTGTACGGTTCCCACTATTATTAATAATAGATGCCAAAAGAAGTGTAAAGGATGAGGTAGACGACTCAACTAGTGTTTTGACCATAGAGGAATCGTCATTTAATTCACCCTCTTTTAATAGTAGCATATTTTTAGTGGTGGCAAATATTAGAAAAGGGCTTGTATGTCTAATAATTGTACCGGTTTTTAAAGTGAGAGTTTAAGCCATTTAAAGCATAAATCAAAAAGTTTTACCTAAACCATCCCACCAAAATTTTTAACCAGTTCGCCATATTTTGGATTTGAGAAAATAAGCATTAATTAAAATATTACCTATTTTAATATAATGGAGTGGGTTATCAAGGATGATGGCCCAAGCCTCTTCATTGGATGAAACAACTCCTTAAGATGGTCCCATATATCCTTAGAATTACTCGGAGTAGTCATAACTTGATCTTGTATGTATTTTGAGCACGTACCCAAAATTCATACTTTGACAAGGTCATCAAGACGACTCCATTCTGTTAAAGACATTGTATTTTTCACTTGTGCATACTTCATCTATTTGTAATAAAAATTGGATACAAGTGTAAACATAATAACATTTGTGATAAAGCGCGCTAAATATCATATAACTTGAGTAAGATAATTGGTAAATTTTGAAATTGCATAAATCTCTTAACAAAGTGTTGTTGTTTCTATGCATATTTATGTAATATTTTTGAAAGATACAAGTGTAATTACAAAACACATATGCACAAATGAAAAATACAGTTGTCATAATGTAGTTAATTTTCTGTTTTACAAAACACATGTGCACATAATGTTATTTTAAACATCTATAAAAAAAATAATAAAAAAATAAAAAATTCTATAATTTAGGAAGTAAAAAAAATGTTTTTTTGTAATATAAAATGTCAAAATTAAAATAAAAAAGTATTTTTACCATTATACATTTTGAATTAAACAATAAAATTAAATATGCAAAAAAATCTGATTGGTTGATGCTGGTTGTCGCAATTCTCCCAATTTATTTAGTTCTGTAAGCAATATTTTTAATTTATTTTACTTGCATTTTTTTAATTAATTTCGAAATGTTTGTATTAGGTGGCATTACTTTTGATGGATTAAAATTCAGATAAATAAATGTGAAAAGGATGTTGCCAAGATTCGAACTTGGGATGGTCATAACAAATAAACAAACACCTCAAGTCCTCAACCGTTGGAGTATTACAATGGTTGTGATAAAATTTGCAAGTCATAATTGATATTGCATGAAATTACGTAACTATTAGAATCTCAACAACTTAAAACCCTAATCTCACGTGAAAATAATATCAGTTCATTCATAATATATTTTTTTCTCCAAACCCTAATTTCATCTTTTCCTCCCATTTCCTCTAATAACGGTCGAAACTTTATTAGACATTCTTATTGAGGTAAATAGGTTGAAACTATACATTTGTATTTGATGAAGTTCTTGAATCTGCATTTACAGGTTTACAATACTTCTCGATGTGTCAACTAAGAAAAGATGTTTTCTATATATAGGTCTTATTTGTAATCACAATTCATCATGTGAGATAAAAAAAACCACTATCGTATAGAATACTGATAATATTAAGCACCTGATGTGTTTGTTTGCAGCCCCAGAGAATAGGCAACATGTCCCATCCGCGTACGTATAAAACTGACCCTTATATCAATTTACAAAAAACAATAGTCATCTTCTAGGCTTGATCTTTAACACTATCGTATATAATACTGATAATATTAAGCACCTTATGTGTTTGTTTGCAGCCCCAGATAAGAGGCAACATGCCCCATCCACATAGATATATAACTGTCATGATTCTTAAGCACAGTTAATGATTCCATTTTATTATGGATGTGACGTACTCATACTTGGTTATCATTCTCGTGTCCAGTATCCTACCACAATGTGCTCGTCGCTCCAAGCTTCGAAACGGCTGGTCATGGGCCTGAAACGGAGCCCCATAGCCCAACTTATGCCCATTTAAGTGAGGCCCCTTTTGTCACGCGATATTGGGCCTCTAGAAACATAATGTCCCATTCCTCAACACTTGGGCCTGCATCAAGCAGTTAGATAGGATATCCCAAATTTCTGAGATTATAAACCTACATGCACCACGTGAGCCTCCGGTCGCGTCACTTATAGTTTGAATTTTAGTATTTTAACTACTAATGTCTTAATGTATTTTATCTCGGTGTGTCTTATAGTTTGATCACATAGAGGATCCTCGGGATTACTCAGTATTTAGACATGTTTATTACTTTTTAGACATGTTATATAATTTTTATGGAAAAACTTCTTTACAGTTACCCGCCATCATTCCCTATAGTAAATTATGCCAACGATATTTATAAGTCATGCCCGCCCATCGGGCGGGCTTTGAAGTCTAATATGTATATATATATATATATATATATATATATATATATATATATATATATATATATATATATATATATATATATATATATATATATATGTATATATATATATATATATATATATATATATATATATATATATATATATATATATATATATATATATATATATATATATAGTCCGGATCGTTCATCTCACTAAATTAATGCAATGGTAGGATAGGTATTTAGAATTCTATATTTTCTTTTTATTAAAACTACTTTAATGCATTTATTAATGCAATGGTAGGATAGGTATTTAGAATTCTATATTTCCTTTTTATTAAAACTACTAGTTCATTTTTGTATTTGATCAGCACTTTTCATTCAACATTCGTCACTTTCAGATGCCTCACATGCAATATTCAACTTTTTATTATTTATTAATATGATGATTTTTATAATAAATAATCTTTTTATATTATTATAGATATAGTTTTTTATTGATTCACTGTTATATCATTTAGTAATAATTCAAAAAAGTTAAAAGGAACAAAATTTTGAATCATTGTTTTCTTTTTTGTAAATACTGATTCAAAAAAACAAAAAAAATAACTTACTTTTGATTCAAAAATCCTATTATTCAAGCTTTATTGATTCACTACTTTGATTATTATTCATAACCTGAATAAGCATGATTCACCGATTTGACAAATGATGCAAAATGATATTACTATTTTTTCTAAAGCTTCAATTTATATTAGTACTCTTTTTTCTTGTTTTCCGTTGTCATTTTGGATCCATGGTTTGATGGTCATATGCATCATTATAATTTAATTAAACAACAATTATAACATATGATTCATTAAATAGTACGTAGTTATATGGAAAAAATGAAGCAAAGGGAAAAAAACGATCGTATGCAATTTTTATCATAATATTCATTAATTGCTTATGATTCGTTAAATTGTAATCAAATCCGAAGGTTAAAAAATTTATGGTAGGCACTTATAGTCATTATCTGCTTTTCATTGAATCAAATACTACTATACCCCTTTATCAAAATAAATAATTTTTATAATTAATTATGGTCAAAAGAAACAAATGGGTGTAATCACTTCTCAACGTTCTCATTCTAAAAACCTTCTTAATGGAATTAAATCCTATATACATATATATATATATATATATATATATATATATATATATATATATATATATATATATATATATATATATATATAAATATAAATATATATATAGTAAAGATAAGATAATATTTGATATATACAAAGGCATTACATTTTACAAGCCGCAATTTTCACATTAGCTTTGTGGTACATGTTATATTATTTTATTAATGGACACATTTTTGTGGGCCGAAAAAGAAGAGACCTTCTGTGAGAAAGACTGAGTTTGAATTAAATATCTCTTTGATCTTCAAAAATACAAATAAGCATTATTTGTGAATTGATATTCAGTTTATGAAAGAAATACTTAATCCAAACTATTTGTATTTATGAGAGAAATGTGAACGAGAAGAAATATGTTTGAGATCTTGCTTTGCATCAAAATTTCTTATAAATCCTTCTTTTTTGGACGAATGTTGACTTAAAAAATCTGTAATCGCCTTCGGCATTGGATCATCTTTCATTACACTTCTCCAATATTCTTCGGGTCCGAGTCTGGCTTCATTGAGGCTTCCTACCTAATTAACAAAAGAAAAAAACATTCTCAAAAGATAAGATTAATTCAAGAAATTTGAATACAGACATGTTAATATGTACGTGAACATGATTGAAGATGAATACGAACCAGGAGTATGCAAAATAGAATCAAGAAAACTGAAACAGATTTCATGGTTTTATGTTGTTCAAGGTTTTGATTGGATGAATACACAATTGATTTATCGGGTATTTATAGACAAGAGGGACTTGTATATAAAATAAATTAATGTGTAAATTACGTAATATTATAGTAATATGTTATTTTTCAAAAATTTATTATAGTAATATGTTACAATATTTTTTAGTTGAATTATAATAGGAATTAATTAATACACCAATCGTAATATATAATCTTTGAGGATTATTATAGATACTAATCATAAAATGAGCTAGGTCTATTAACTAATAACAAAGCTCACAGGCTTATATTGGTAATGCGATGACACATGAAGTAGGCGAACCTAACCTCGAGCAACCGTACTATGAACAAAGTATATATCGATCTTAATGTGTTTGGTCCGTTGATGTTGAACACGATTAACGGTCAATTAAATAGCACTGCATTGTCACAATAGACAAGGGTGACAACAAAAGTGGTGTATAAAGATCACAAAGCAAATTACGAAGCCAGATAGTTTCAGCAACCGTTTTAGCAACACCTCTGTACTCGGCCTTGATACACGGGATTGCGCCCTCGCAACAGGTTTTACCTCTCAAGGGATCTTGAGAAGCTTGCAATCCCCGCCAGGCAGTGTACCTGATCGTTGTAGTATAGTATAGTGACAAATACCGGGGGATTGATCGTTCAACTCAGGAATAGTGTCGCTAGGATTAAAAAGCCTACTAAACTAGGTCTAGAGGTGAGGGATGATTCTTTTTGTATTTTTTATATTTTATGAAAGCAAGTAAAATCTCAGGTTTTGAAGGAGTGGGCGGAATTAGTTGCTAGCCAACTAACCCATTAACTACAGATGCAATAAAAATAAACGAAATTAAACTAATGTGGTGGAAACAATACTGAGAAAAGATGTGTTTACTTAGATTTCATTACTCCCTAGAAATCTTTTACTGGTTGATTAGCTTGTTACAATTGCATGGATGACGGGTTATATTCTTTAATACTAGTCGTAGGGCCGTGTAAAATATTCCCTAACTCTATAAGCTCCTATTTCACTCCTATGTCGAGCCGACTAAAAGCTCCTAACATGGGATCATTGGAATTCACTTATGCATTAAATACAACCAAAAATCGTAGTACACCTCCGATCATGTTTTTTAAAACGTTCAAGCAAGCTACCAATGGAAGTCTGCCAGTTTTCTTAAGCCTAACATCGAATACAATCATCCACAACAATTATAAACAAACCATCAACCAATAATTTACATCTAGGTTTCACTACATCTAAGCAAACACAATAAAAACCTAGCCTAGCATGTTAAAAGAAAGACAAGCATAAGATAGAATAAAACAACACATAGACATATTAAATGATTATTGGAAGACTTATCTTTGTTCAAACATGGATGAAAGAAGGGTTTGAAACCCTACAATATGATGAAAATTCGACCTAGGGTTTGTGGTAAAGTTCCTCCTAATGTTCCACTCTTTTACAATGAAAAATTGGAAAAATATATATATACAGAATACATCCTGACGGCGTCACGTTGTAGGGTCTGATGCCGTCAAATCACCACCAATATAAAATTTATATTGCCTAGATCCAGTCTTGACGCCTTCATGTGTAAATATACTCTGGACTGTCACTTGTGTTTTGACCCTGACGGCCTTGGTGACGCCGTCAGGCCAAATAGCCTTGAAGATGCTCTGGGCCGTCACGTGTATTTTTCACATCCACCTCTTTTGCCAAGCTTGACGCCGTCATGTGTGAAGCCTTGACGTCGTCAGGTACTGTTCCCAGCAAGGATTTTGAGACTTTGCCATTTTCTTCACTTTTATGCTCAAAAAACGTCCAAAATGCTTCCATTTCAAGATTTCTCATCAAAAGTACCTAAAATGACAAAAGGAACGATTTAAGGCAGTAATTGATCAAATAATCACGAATTCGGGCTTAAATGACCCCTTAAAAGCGGTACACTTTTCGCCTTATTAAATACCCTTACACTTGAGATTTGCTTGTCCTCAAGCAAATGCGCTTTTATTCTAATCAAAATACAAGTTAGGGGTCATTAACACTAATATAAAAGTAATTACAACAAATAATCGTTCCACTAAAAACCAAAAACAAGCACGGAGGTCATACACTAGCACCTCACAATAGTGTTTAGATACTCACATCTCTCGGGCGTAATAAAATATATATCACAATATGGAAATGGAAAACATCTCTCACTACCTGTCATAGCGAATAAATTACCATAGGCTTGGGAAAGGATCAAACCTCCACCACTTGGCGTAAGCACCTAGGATAAACTATCAAAGAGGTCTTTTAAAGGGTTATAATGTTAGGTTTAGGGATATGGAAAACACGGTTTTGTTGGATAAAGGCAATATTTACTGGTGGCGAGTTAATCATCTTGGTTAATTACATGTACAATATGGCGTTGCTAAGCCAAGACTCGACTAGACTTAAGCTATTCAAAAACTAATAAAAACATAAAATAAACATAGAATGAAACGGGATGGTAGTCCGTATGTTTTTCCCTTTTTCTATTTTTTTTTCTTTTTCTTGATTTTTAGATTTATTTATTTTTTATTTTTTTTTTGCATACACTCTTACCCTACCATCCAAAATAATACATCATAGGGAATTTGCATTCCCCTTACACTTGAATTTTTACATACTTTACAATAAACTACTCTCATGACTCGAATCAGGATAATCAAAACGCTTGGAGTACTTTTAAAATTAACGCTCATATGGGGGTAATACATGATGTTCTTCCCCATTACTGCATAACACTAGTACTTTACCCATGAGTTCCAATCGTCCCAAAACAATATGTACAAGATATGACTCGACTTAGCAACTATGTAATCAATTAAACAATTAACTAAGGGTTTAAACAAATAACAATAATGCACTAAAGATGAGTACATACACGGAAGGCTAAGGCGATTTGGTTGCACATTTGGGTGGATTGTAAAAAAATTCTTCCTTTAAGTAAGATGCTTAAAGTTAGAAACGAAAAGATAGGCTTGGAGGGGTGTACTAGGGGTATCGTGTACTAAAAATGAGTACAACGCTAAGGTGTGGGAAAATTAATTGACTTCGCTAGTTAAGTAATATGACTTAAATGGTCAAGTAATTATGATACGGGTTTAAACACAAGGGTGATCCTAATGCCTCTTATCATGTAGTAAATCCTACTACACGAATGTAGTCTCACTAGCGGTCTCGGGATGCATCACTAACGCAAGTTCTAGAATCTAAATACTACCGGTACACTCATAAGCACTAATAATGAATGCTTTTCCTATCAAATCTAAAGGTGAACCTTACATATTTGGGTGGAAAATGTAACACCCCCAAAATACCGCAGCGGAAGACTGTGTCATAGGGGTGCTACTTCATAATACAAAGTACAAGGTATAGAAAACGAACTCTAAATGAGACGTTTTGAAAAGTTACCATTCGATTAATGAATTCAAAGTTACAAACATGAGATTCCAAAGTATGATACATAAATGTATACAAAGTTTTGAATGGTAAATGATAAAAGCGTAAGTCTTCAGAATATGCAGCTTGACTCTAAGTTCCACGCACTAGCTATCGCCTTACTAACCTGAGATAAACATGCTAAAGTGTCAACACAATGGTTGGTGAGTTCATAGAGTTTGTCTTAAAACAGTTGAAAAGCCTTAAAAGAATGTTCACACAGCAAAGGCATTGAGAATCCACTCAGTTGCAAGTCCCGCCATAAGAGACTTGTAACCTGTGTGTCCACAATCCACTGCTAAAAGATAGTTTATACAATGCACCGGATTATATTCACCCATGGTTAAGAATAGACACAAGGGCGGGGGCCTCTCCCCAAATAGTACTACGACATCCAAGGTCAAGTATAGACACAAGGGTAGGGGGCATCTTCCCATGAGTACTACCAATACCTCTCCGACAGAATAGAGTATTATGTATGCACGTAAATACGAATCTTGTATTTAAATTAAGCAAGTATAGTGTAACAAGTATGTATAACGCAATCAAGTATAATGCCAATCAAGTATAACACAATCATATATAAATGTTTAAGAGTATTTGTACAAGTAAGCAAGTAGTTGAGCATGTATCCCCCCAAAGAGTTAAAACAAGTATAAAAAGAGTAGGGGCTATGACTCACCTTAAGTCTATGTAATGAGAAATGAAAGTGGTAGTCGAATCGCGAAAGTCTCTAAGAGCAGCCTATAATAGAACGTTGCGACTTAGGTTTGGAGTAACGTCTAAGAATATGAAGAATTGCCTATATATGTCTTGCATATAGTTCATGATGTAGTACTTTAGTATATAGTGTAAGTCGTTGACTATAAGTGGTCTATGAAACATGTATAGGTTGTATATCTCTTACTACCGTTCGGGCTGACATAATTCAGAAGTCATTGAGTAAACGTTCGAGGAGCCAGGACACTTTAACTCGTAAATCCACAACTCGTCTCGACGGCTTACTTAATGAACTCCTCACATGAGGCTCCTTACTATTGTAGTATTTGATAACATATATATATATATATATATATAAGTTTTGATCTTTAAAAGTTATATGGACTTTAGCCGTGGCTTTGCCGTGACCTTGGTCATTGTTACCATGGTCTTGAGACTCAACCTTGGCTTTAGCCATGGTTGTGGTCTTGGCTTTAGGTCATTAGACCTCTTGGTCTTAGTAAAACATAACTATTATATAGTGACTTTGGTCTAAAAATGGGCTGTTAAGAATTTGAAGAAAATTATCACTCATAATGCGTTTTCAGGGCTCGAGCTTCTTTGTTCCTGAACGAAAACGTCGTTCCTGACAACTTTCGTGTTTTAACTTTTTGATGAATCGGACCAGAAGTGGGACTTTCAAAATCAAAATTTGATCAGAATGCTATTTAGGCAGTTTTGCCGTTTTGGTTTCGCTAACTTCAAATGGTCATAACTTTTGACTCGTGTACTCGTTTTGGGTGATTCAAATTGCTATGTTTTCCTTGTTAAGTCCTCTTTAACAGTAAGTAAGTGTCAAGTATCATAGTTATACTATTTTGGTCGTGGTTCTCCATAAAAATCACTAGTTTGCTTGTTTACTTGTCATAAGTTAACATATGTATACCAATACTTGTTTTATCCATTTTTAAACATCATGAACACAATACAAAGACCATATATAGCATGAAAGAAACATAAAGAGCATGAAAATGATAATGAGCAAGAAAGTGTAATAGGGTTTGCTTACAACTTTTGGCTTTCTAAAGAAAGGAAGTCAAGTATAGAACTAGGACACTAAACCTAAGCTTGTAAACCCTTCACCATAACTCTTGTAACCATTGATAGACTTGATATAAACCTTGTGAAAACCATTTAACTTCAGCCCCTAATCACCTTGTGTAGCTCCTAATTCAACCATGGAATCACCAAACAAACTTAAGAACTAGGTAGAGAATACTAAGACCTTGAACTTTGTAGTGTAACTTGTAGTTTGAAGATCAAAGGATCATGGAGTTAGGGATTGTGTTGTGGCGTTTTTGTGATGAAGAAAGGAAGACATGAGCATGCTATTTATACTATGAATGAGGAGGTTAGGAAGGTTACTAGGAAAGTGCTAAAACTTGGAGACAAAGTTGTAAATAAATATGATCTAATGGCTAAAGTCATGAGATGATGCCACAAGTGTGAATGCCCCCCCCCCTAGTGGCGGTTCATGAACTTGGAGAACAAGGTGTGGACTTTTGATGGTATTATCCTAAGTATGTAGCTAGTTTTGACTCCGTAAATCGCTAACCGTAAATGACTAAGCCTCAAAACGTAAAACCGGGTATCGTAAAAATATGAAATTTGAAAGTATTGTTAAACATGTCAATATAGTCCATAATAAAATATAAAATGAGTGGTAGGTTCTATCGGGTGCTAAAACCCTGCTAAAAACTGGAAACACGGGTCTAAAACGCGTAATTCGCGTAAAACGCTGAACTGGAAAACGTAAAATTCCGAAACTTTTGTAATGGTCCTAAAATGAGAGAAAATCATATTTCTATTGTTTATAATGTTTTATGGATATATCGGGATGCTGGAAGGACGTTTAAACCTAAAAGTAAATCTCGGACACGGCTTTGTGATTTTTGCAGAAATGATCCGACGAGCGTCAAACTCTCGGATTATCGTTAAAATAGTTTAACTTACGAGAATATGAAATAAAAATTTCTGAGATGAATAGTGAAATGAATAGTAAAAGTGAATAGTAAAATTTTCGGGAATAAAAGTTAAGCTGAAATTGCGAATTGTTACAGTCTCTACCCCTTAAGGAGAACTTCGTCCCGAAGTTTAGTGTGTCTAGGAGAATTTGGAATCTCTAATATAGTGGTGTTCACTCTGATTCGTCTAAGGTTGTGATTAAGGAGTTGTATCGGCTACAATTAAGCCCACTTATTTATAACACATTACTTACATAAAGAAGCGTCCAAATTTATGTAAGTAAGGTCTCATAAACTTATGGTTCGGTGATTTACAATTTCTTTATTTAAATGAAGAGGCGTCCCAATCCATTTAAATAAGGAGATTCTAAAACATCCTACTTAAGAATTTCCGACACAAAATCCGCCTTCTGAGGCCGATAGTAAGATAATCAAGCCATCAAATCCCTAAAGCTAAGCAATAATATTATTTAACTCAAATCTTGTGTCTCATCAAACAAGAACTGTCACAAGATCAAGTTAACTAATTAGTTATTACTGAGCTCCATGTTTTTAATGACTCGGCTAATCTCTGGGGTTCCTTATAATACTAAAGTCACATCATCTAACAGCGTGGAACTAAGCAAACATCTAACCAAAAAGCATATGTGTATGTATTGTGTGTAAGGCAAATAAAGAGGAAGGTCCCAACGTATATAGCAGTTATAGTCTAGGCACTAAATGCAACCTAGTTCTCTATAACCAAGGCTCTGATACCAATCTGTAACACCCCCAAAATACCGCAGTGGAAGACTGTGTCATAGGGGTGCTACTTCATAATACAAAGTACAAGGTATAGAAAACGAACTCTAAATGAGACGTTTTGAAAAGTTACCATTCGATTAATGAATTCAAAGTTACAAACATGAGATTCCAAAGTATGATACATAAATGTATACAAAGTTTTGAATGGTAAATGATAAAAGCGTAAGTCTTCAGAATATGCAGCTTGACTCTAAGTTCCACGCACTAGCTATCGCCTTACTAACCTGAGATAAACATGCTAAAGTGTCAACACAATGGTTGGTGAGTTCATAGAGTTTGTCTTAAAACAGTTGAAAAGCCTTAAAAGAATGTTCACACAGCAAAGGCATTGAGAATCCACTCAGTTGCAAGTCCCGCCATAAGAGACTTGTAACCTGTGTGTCCACAACCCACTGCTAAAAGATAGTTTATACAATGCACCGGATTATATTCACCCAAGGTCAAGAATAGACACAAGGGCGGGGGCCTCTCCCCAAATAGTACTACGACATCCAAGGTCAAGTATAGACACAAGGGTAGGGGGCATCTTCCCATGAGTACTACCAATACCTCTCCGACAGAATAGAGTATTATGTATGCACGTAAATACGAATCTTGTATTTAAATTAAGCAAGTATAGTGTAACAAGTATGTATAACGCAATCAAGTATAATGCCAATCAAGTATAACACAATCATATATAAATGTTTAAGAGTATTTGTACAAGTAAGCAAGTAGTTGAGCATGTATCCCCCCAAAGAGTTAAAACAAGTATAAAAAGAGTAGGGGCTATGACTCACCTTAAGTCTATGTAATGAGAAATGAAAGTGGTAGTCGAATCGCGAAAGTCTCTAAGAGCAGCCTATAATAGAACGTTGCGACTTAGGTTTGGAGTAACGTCTAAGAATATGAAGAATTGCCTATATATGTCTTGCATATAGTTCATGATGTAGTACTTTAGTATATAGTGTAAGTCGTTGACTATAAGTGGTCTATGAAACATGTATAGGTTGTATATCTCTTACTACCGTTCGGGCCGACATAATTCAGAAGTCATTGAGTAAACGTTCGAGGAGCCAGGACACTTTAACTCGTAAATCCACAACTCGTCTCGATGGCTTACTTAATGAACTCCTCACATGAGGCTCCTTACTATTGTAGTATTTGATAACATATATATATATATATATATATATATATATATATATATATATATATATATATATATATATATATATATATATATATATATATAAGTTTTGATCTTTAAAAGTTATATGGTCTTTAGCCGTGGCTTTGCCGTGACCTTGGTCATTGTTACCATGGTCTTGAGACTCAACCTTGGCTTTAGCCATGGTTGTGGTCTTGGCTTTAGGTCATTAGACCTCTTGGTCTTAGTAAAACATAACTATTATATAGTGACTTTGGTCTAAAAATGGGCTGTTAAGAATTTGAAGAAAATTATCACTCAGAAAGCGTTTTCAGGGCTCGAGCTTCTTTGTTCCTGAACGAAAACGTCGTTCCGGACAACTTTCGTGTTTTAACTTTTTGATGAATTGGACCAGAAGTGGGACTTTCAAAATCAAAATTTGATCAGAATGCTATTTAGGCAGTTTTGCCGTTTTGGTTTCGCTAACTTCAAATGGTCATAACTTTTGACTCGTGTACTCGTTTTGGGTGATTCAAATTGCTATGTTTTCCTTGTTAAGTCCTCTTTAACAGTAAGTAAGTGTCAAGTATCATAGTTATACTATTTTGGTCGTGGTTCTCCATAAAAATCACTAGTTTGCTTGTTTACTTGTCATAAGTTAACATATGTATACCAATACTTGTTTTATCCATTTTTAAACATCATGAACACAATACAAAGACCATATATAGCATGAAAGAAACATAAAGAGCATGAAAATGATAATGAGCAAGAAAGTGTAATAGGGTTTGCTTACAACTTTTGGCTTTCTAAAGAAAGGAAGTCAAGTATAGAACTAGGACACTAAACCTAAGCTTGTAAACCCTTCACCATAACTCTTGTAACCATTGATAGACTTGATATAAACCTTGTGAAAACCATTTAACTTCAGCCCCTAATCACCTTGTGTAGCTCCTAATTCAACCATGGAATCACCAAACAAACTTAAGAACTAGGTAGAGAATACTAAGACCTTGAACTTTGTAGTGTAACTTGTAGTTTGAAGATCAAAGGATCATGGAGTTAGGGATTGTGTTGTGGCGTTTTTGTGATGAAGAAAGGAAGACATGAGCATGCTATTTATACTATGAATGAGGAGGTTAGGAAGGTTACTAGGAAAGTGCTAAAACTTGGAGACAAAGTTGTAAATAAATATGATCTAATGGCTAAAGTCATGAGATGATGCCACAAGTGTGAATGCCCCCCCCCCTAGTGGCGGTTCATGAACTTGGAGAACAAGGTGTGGACTTTTGATGGTATTATCCTAAGTATGTAGCTAGTTTTGACTCCGTAAATCGCTAACCGTAAATGGCTAAGCCTCAAAACGTAAATCCGGGTATCGTAAAAATATGAAATTTGAAAGTATTGTTAAACATGTCAATATAGTCCATAATAAAATATAAAATGAGTGGTAGGTTCTATCGGGTGCTAAAACCCTGCTAAAAACTGGAAACACGGGTCTAAAATGCGTAATTCGCGTAAAACGCTGAACTGGAAAACGTAAAATTCCGAAACTTTTGGAATTGTCCTAAAATGAGAGAAAATCATATTTCTATTGTTTATAATGTTTTATGGATATATCGGGATGCTGGAAGGACGTTTAAACCTAAAAGTAAATCTCGGACACGGCTTTGTGATTTTTGCAGAAATGATCCGACGAGCGTCAAACTCTCGGATTATCGTTAAAATAGTTTAACTTACGAGAATATGAAATAAAAATTTCTGAGATGAATAGTGAAAATGAATAGTAAAAGTGAATAGTAAAATTTTCGGGAATAAAAGTTAAGCTGAAATTGCGAATTGTTACAGTCTCTACCCCTTAAGGAGAACTTCGTCCCGAAGTTTAGTGTGTCTAGGAGAATTTGGAATCTCTAATATAGTGGTGTTCACTCTGATTCGTCTAAGGTTGTGATTAAGGAGTTGTATCGGCTACAATTAAGCCCACTTATTTATAACACATTACTTACATAAAGAAGCGTCCAAATTTATGTAAGTAAGGTCTCATAAACTTATGGTTCGGTGATTTACAATTTCTTTATTTAAATGAAGAGGCGTCCCAATCCATTTAAATAAGGAGATTCTAAAACATCCTACTTAAGAATTTCCGACACAAAATCCGCCTTCTGAGGCCGATAGTAAGATAATCAAGCCATCAAATCCCTAAAGCTAAGCAATAATATTATTTAACTCAAATCTTGTGTCTCATCAAACAAGAACTGTCACAAGATCAAGTTAACTAATTAGTTATTACTGAGCTCCATGTTTTTAATGACTCGGCTAATCTCTGGGGTTCCTTATAATACTAAAGTCACATCATCTAACAGCGTGGAACTAAGCAAACATCTAACCAAAAAGCATATGTGTATGTATTGTGTGTAAGGCAAATAAAGAGGAAGGTCCCAACGTATATAGCAGTTATAGTCTAGGCACTAAATGCAACCTAGTTCTCTATAACCAAGGCTCTGATACCAATCTGTAACACCCCCAAAATACCGCAGTGGAAGACTGTGTCATAGGGGTGCTACTTCATAATACAAAGTACAAGGTATAGAAAACGAACTCTAAATGAGACGTTTTGAAAAGTTACCATTCGATTAATGAATTCAAAGTTACAAACATGAGATTCCAAAGTATGATACATAAATGTATACAAAGTTTTGAATGGTAAATGATAAAAGCGTAAGTCTTCAGAATATGCAGCTTGACTCTAAGTTCCACGCACTAGCTATCGCCTTACTAACCTGAGATAAACATGCTAAAGTGTCAACACAATGGTTGGTGAGTTCATAGAGTTTGTCTTAAAACAGTTGAAAAGCCTTAAAAGAATGTTCACACAGCAAAGGCATTGAGAATCCACTCAGTTGCAAGTCCCGCCATAAGAGACTTGTAACCTGTGTGTCCACAACCCACTGCTAAAAGATAGTTTATACAATGCACCGGATTATATTCACCCAAGGTCAAGAATAGACACAAGGGCGGGGGCCTCTCCCCAAATAGTACTACGACATCCAAGGTCAAGTATAGACACAAGGGTAGGGGGCATCTTCCCATGAGTACTACCAATACCTCTCCGACAGAATAGAGTATTATGTATGCACGTAAATACGAATCTTGTATTTAAATTAAGCAAGTATAGTGTAACAAGTATGTATAACGCAATCAAGTATAATGCCAATCAAGTATAACACAATCATATATAAATGTTTAAGAGTATTTGTACAAGTAAGCAAGTAGTTGAGCATGTATCCCCCCAAAGAGTTAAAACAAGTATAAAAAGAGTAGGGGCTATGACTCACCTTAAGTCTATGTAATGAGAAATGAAAGTGGTAGTCGAATCGCGAAAGTCTCTAAGAGCAGCCTATAATAGAACGTTGCGACTTAGGTTTGGAGTAACGTCTAAGAATATGAAGAATTGCCTATATATGTCTTGCATATAGTTCATGATGTAGTACTTTAGTATATAGTGTAAGTCGTTGACTATAAGTGGTCTATGAAACATGTATAGGTTGTATATCTCTTACTACCGTTCGGGCCGACATAATTCAGAAGTCATTGAGTAAACGTTCGAGGAGCCAGGACACTTTAACTCGTAAATCCACAACTCGTCTCGACGGCTTACTTAATGAACTCCTCACATGAGGCTCCTTACTATTGTAGTATTTGATAACATATATATATATATATATATATATATATATATATATATATATATATATATATATATATATATATATATATATATATATATATATATATATATAAGTTTTGATCTTTAAAAGTTATATGGTCTTTAGCCGTGGCTTTGCCGTGACCTTGGTCATTGTTACCATGGTCTTGAGACTCAACCTTGGCTTTAGCCATGGTTGTGGTCTTGGCTTTAGGTCATTAGACCTCTTGGTCTTAGTAAAACATAACTATTATATAGTGACTTTGGTCTAAAAATGGGCTGTTAAGAATTTGAAGAAAATTATCACTCAGAAAGCGTTTTCAGGGCTCGAGCTTCTTTATTCCTGAACGAAAACGTCGTTCCGGACAACTTTCGTGTTTTAACTTTTTGATGAATTGGACCAGAAGTGGGACTTTCAAAATCAAAATTTGATCAGAATGCTATTTAGGCAGTTTTGCCGTTTTGGTTTCGCTAACTTCAAATGGTCATAACTTTTGACTCGTGTACTCGTTTTGGGTGATTCAAATTGCTATGTTTTCCTTGTTAAGTCCTCTTTAACAGTAAGTAAGTGTCAAGTATCATAGTTATACTATTTTGGTCGTGGTTCTCCATAAAAATCACTAGTTTGCTTGTTTACTTGTCATAAGTTAACATATGTATACCAATACTTGTTTTATCCATTTTTAAACATCATGAACACAATACAAAGACCATATATAGCATGAAAGAAACATAAAGAGCATGAAAATGATAATGAGCAAGAAAGTGTAATAGGGTTTGCTTACAACTTTTGGCTTTCTAAAGAAAGGAAGTCAAGTATAGAACTAGGACACTAAACCTAAGCTTGTAAACCCTTCACCATAACTCTTGTAACCATTGATAGACTTGATATAAACCTTGTGAAAACCATTTAACTTCAGCCCCTAATCACCTTGTGTAGCTCCTAATTCAACCATGGAATCACCAAACAAACTTAAGAACTAGGTAGAGAATACTAAGACCTTGAACTTTGTAGTGTAACTTGTAGTTTGAAGATCAAAGGATCATGGAGTTAGGGATTGTGTTGTGGCGTTTTTGTGATGAAGAAAGGAAGACATGAGCATGCTATTTATACTATGAATGAGGAGGTTAGGAAGGTTACTAGGAAAGTGCTAAAACTTGGAGACAAAGTTGTAAATAAATATGATCTAATGGCTAAAGTCATGAGATGATGCCACAAGTGTGAATGCCCCCCCCCCCCTAGTGGCGGTTCATGAACTTGGAGAACAAGGTGTGGACTTTTGATGGTATTATCCTAAGTATGTAGCTAGTTTTGACTCCGTAAATCGCTAACCGTAAATGGCTAAGCCTCAAAACGTAAATCCGGGTATCGTAAAAATATGAAATTTGAAAGTATTGTTAAACATGTCAATATAGTCCATAATAAAATATAAAATGAGTGGTAGGTTCTATCGGGTGCTAAAACCCTGCTAAAAACTGGAAACACGGGTCTAAAATGCGTAATTCGCGTAAAACGCTGAACTGGAAAACGTAAAATTCTGAAACTTTTGGAATTGTCCTAAAATGAGAGAAAATCATATTTCTATTGTTTATAATGTTTTATGGATATATCGGGATGCTGGAAGGACGTTTAAACCTAAAAGTAAATCTCGGACACGGCTTTGTGATTTTTGCAGAAATGATCCGACGAGCGTCAAACTCTCGGATTATCGTTAAAATAGTTTAACTTACGAGAATATGAAATAAAAATTTCTGAGATGAATAGTGAAAATGAATAGTAAAAAGTGAATAGTGAAAAGTGAATAGTAAAATTTTCGGGAATAAAAGTTAACCTGAAATTGCGAATTGTTACAGAAAATTTTTCTGAGTGGTATGGTTTTTGTGCTAGTTATACAACTCCTATCCATGAGACGCTCATTAAGGCCAAAGCTTCACTCCTAAATGTTGTAAAAAATTTTAAATTTGGCGCTAAAATTGCCCTAACAAGTATTTCTCTTTGTTATATTACACACCTACTATCAAACAAACAAACTCAAATGCAATTTTATCCTATAAGGTATCATCATTTACCCTCCCCTTACACTTAGGATGAACATTGTCCCCAATGTTCAATTAAAGGATGTAAAAGTAAAACAGGTAAAAGAATGAAAACAAATACTCCCCTGATTCGTTCGGTGTGGATAGTGTGTCAACAAGGTTAGATCTTCCTCGAAGAAAATGAACGTTGAAAGCTTCCCTCCAGAAATATAAATCATCTTCTTGTCATATATAACCTGTTAAACCTAAGAAAACAATCAAGGAAAGCCTCGCGTAAAATCGGCGGCAATCTATATATACTAAAAAAATCCTAGAAAGCAAATTAAGATATAATGCTTCTGGAATGAATGTTTGCAGATTTCCTGGAGTTTATAAATCTAAAGAATCAACAAAAACTTTAAGACTCCGGTTTAAACAAAACTCGCAAAAATTTTCAGAATTTTAGTACCTGACGCCGTCAGGTTGTAACTCCTGACGCCATCAGAATGTTCCTGGAAAAATCTTATGTTAAGTTTCCGGAAAATTTCTGGAAAAACTTATGCCTTACTTCCTGGAAAATCCTGCAAAACATCATTATGACTCGATACAAGAATTTGACTCTAACAAATACTAATATACATACTCATTTAATATTGTAGTGAATCATGCTCATTTTCATTCTTATAAACAAATTTTGATTTCCCTTACACTTAGCTTTTGCAAAATACCTATATATGTAATTAATACGAAGTTAAAAACAAAATAAAGCATTTTTACAATTTAGTTTGAAACATGATTTACCAACAATAAAAATAAAACATGCATACGGAAACAAATGGAGGGCTATTTCTTTTAAGAGAACTTGAGTGGTTAAGAAGGTTTAGTGCATTGCGTCACTAGGTCCATGACGACTTTATCTTCAATACCGTTGTTGTCTCTTGCAACAACCAGTAGCATACGTATTGAACCCGGTGTCTGCCCTAAGGTTGAATCATATGGAGGGCTATTTCTTTTCACCCTTTACTTTACTTTTCTTTTTAATTCTTCAACTCCTTCTTTCCCTTTCATTCTTTTCTCCTTTTTTTCATATCATACCTAAAGACTTCTAATTCTAACTATGGGAGATGTCCTTGGGTAGATCCCTCCAGCTCTGGCGGATCATAGGATGGATATTCCTATCTTAATCACCTTATAACTCCGACAGTAGCCAAGAAACCTTTGATTGAAAAATCTCTCAAAGTGTTTGTTATAATCAAATATTTTGTTTAACACTTTGAGAGTTTTGTGTACACTTTTAGAAGGGCTCCCCCTTCACATGTGCTCATAAGTATTTAATAAATTTGCACATGCGGGAGGAGCAAGCATTTTGAATTGATCCACTTTCAGTGAACAAGACCGATTCGAGACACGCTTACATCACTAGTTAAACTAGCTTGAAGTTATTACCCGGCCTGGTCAAGTCCACAGAAAGTTTCTCGAGATGGTACATTTCTACTAAGACAAATCCTTTTCGAGACACGCTTACGTGGTTAGTTAAAGAGTTCCATTGTCAGCTTTTAGGTGACAACTAGCTCTAGTAACTAACTTGATGTTATTACCCGTCGAGGATAAGTCTTTTCGATATTACTAACTTTTATTGTCTCGTCAATTCCTGGGTCAATTCTGAGTCTAGCTCACACATGATACAACTTTTAGCTTTGACTACTTATATTTTAATCACCTTTTCATTTTCTCCCCCTCAAAAATAGCATATCAGATGATGTTTTTGACAAACCTTTTGTATTAAAATATGCCTTTTTGAGTCTTATAGGGAGATTCACCAAGAACCTTTTGATTTTGAACAAAGTATTTTTGTTTTGACGAGTTCTCCCCCTCAACAATTGATTAGGTCTTATTGAGGTGAAATACTTGTCCTTTTGAGCAGAATTATGAAAAATCATAAACATTTGATTAATTCTACTCAAAAGTAAGAAGCCTTCGCTCCTTATATTAGGATTGAGGCACTGATGCGTACCTCAGGGTCCTTTCTTTACAAGTTCGGGTTGTGTACTGTAATGCGTGCACAAGCCATTATGAAGTATAATATTGACAAATCAAATCAAATTCTTACAACTTTCTACCATTCAGGTCTCTGAAATGTCAACACCGGAAATCCAGGTCTGCCTCCAACATAGCTTTCCAATCTCCGAAACTGATCCCTGCGCTTCAACCGGTTCTCAATCCTTAAAATGAATCTGCGAGCGTCCCTGGCCTCATTGGTATTCCACCTTTTGGATTTACCCAGTGCGATGTCATCTAATCTACTTTTGATTCCATCTCTGACGAACTTCAAGGTTTCATCATAGAACTTATGTATTTCTCCATAGCCCATGAAGCAGTTACGACCGTTGACACTGCGGTATGTGAACCCAAATGCCGGATGTCTGATCAAGGAATATTGAGATAGATGTTGAAGGTTGGGGATGTCGAACAGGTTTGGTTTGGTGAGATTCAGCTTCTTCTAATAACTTTCCACTCCCAGTTGAAGATCTTCTACTCTTTCTCTGATGACTATCTGCCTAATGAAGATTAGGCGAGCTGTGATAAAGGCAAGCTGCATATCTTTGGGCAAGTTGCAAAGCTTTCCTTGAACTTTGAGCAGGTACATATCTTCTATGTCGTTGAGGAGTAGTCGTGGAAAGTCTGACTCAGAAATATCGTACTCTTTTTCATCAAGTCTTTTGAGTGTGATTTTGCTGAGGAAGGGGTACCCAAAGTGAGTGACAGCCGAAATGAACTGAATCGAGACTATCTTCAAATCACTTGTCACATCAGCCATCGTCTGATTAAGTCTGCTGCTTCGATAATATTGTGCCCGGTTATCTGGCCAATGATGTATACCATAGAGTGCATTCCGGTCATAGTCAACAACTTTGTCGATGAATAAGGCAGAGGCTTCTTCTTCGATGGCATTATTGAGATATCTAGCTGCAGGGTGAAAGGCAAGTGATGTGACGTACTTCTTCTCAGTCTTGCTGCCGAGTTGCAGAAATTCCAAGTCATTGTTGAAGAAGAACTTGTAAGGGATCTTTGGTTCCTTAGGCTTCCCAATCATCGGTAGTGGTTTGGACCAGTCAGTTATGTATGGTGCGGTTTTCCTTGTGACCGGATCGACGTAAGATTCAGGATTGATCCAGTCAATATTGCTTGACATAGCTCGAGCAATATTTTCAAGATGGTACTCAAGTTCGATGGAGTTAGCAGACCGATCTTTCAGAAGATTGAACGCATCATTCTTGATTCTTCGTAGCTCTTTCTTGTTCATCTTTTTCATCTGAAACTTATGCTGAATCAACTGAGCGTATTTCACTGTTCGACCATCTTGAGGTTCTTGATTATCTGCAAGTGGCGGTTGCGAATTAATCATGTTTTCAAACCAGGAGTAATCGGCAGTTTAGTCTTGGTCTAGCCATTTGAGGACGGTTTTCGGTTTCTTGGGTTCTGTGCTTTTTGATGAGGTATCCGGTTTGTGCTGATGATGCATTCGTTTCCTTTCTTTCTTCTTCTTAGATGACGGTTCTGGTACTTCATCGGGCTGAGGAATCTCGTCACCACCTGTGTATTCGAAGTGGTCATGTGCTTTGGGAGTGGAATCAGATGCCTTAGGTTGTTGTGAAGATGTTGTTGTAGTTGGAGGGATGATCGGTGCTTTTGGTTGAGATGAGGGTCCTTCGGCTTGCTTTTGTTTCTTTGCCTGAGAGTTAGGATCCTGATCTTCATCATCTCTTGGATGTTTCAGTTTGTCGGCCTCAGTGCTGCAGGTTTCTTTAGTCATCTTGGCTTTCAAAGCTTCCAGGACTTTTGCTTCTTCAGGTGATAATGTGAACTTGCTAGCCAATTTTTCTAATAGCTGGGTTTCTAATTCGTCCATAGATAACCCTGGTTGTGGTAAAGTTGATTTGTTAGCTCGAAGAGTAAACGTGGTAGATCGGATCACTTTCTTGACTGCTTGTTCTGCAAACTTGGTGAGTTCATCTCTCATAGGTGCCAGCAGCTCTTTCAACTCAGCGACTAAGTGTTGTTCCATGTACTGGTGTGCTTGAGCAGCTAATGTGGCTTCCAAGTTCTCTTGGACATCCTTAGCTAGGAAGGTGTCAACTTTTTCTTGCAGCTCCTGTACATTAGTGTTAAGCTTCGTCAGTTCAGCAACTTGGCTTGCTAGTGATGCAACCTAATCTTCCAGTTTGTTTTTCTTCTTATCATGAGCTTTTCTAAATGCTTTCTTTATCAACTTGGATGCAGCAGAGGCTTTGGTACTAGCGGGTTTCTTGATTGATTTGTCATGAGTAGATTCGGATGCTGGAGGTGATGATTGTGAAGATTCAATATTGGTGGTTACTTCCTTGTCATCTCCTTTTTGTGGTTCGGGTTGATCAACATTCATAACTTTGGCTGCTTCCTCTTTCAATCTTTGTTCTTCAGCCAGTCTGTCAGCCTCGGCCTTAAGCTTTTGATCTTCGGCTAATTTGGCTGCTTCTGCCTTAAGCCTCAGATCTTCAGCAAGCTTGGCTTCTTCCTCTTTTCGTAACTTTTCTTCTGCCAGCTTGGCTGCCTCTTCAGCCTTCTTGCTTTCCTCCATGCGAATTGTTTCTTCCAATTTGGCTTGTGCTAGCTCCTCAAGCCTAGCCTCTTCAGCTTCTTGCTTTTTCCATAATTCTTCTTCTTGAGCCCTTTCTCTGAGCTCCATTTCTTCCATAGTCAATAGATGTGGTGCCTCAGTATCCATGTGATCCTCCTCTTCCTCCTCTTCTGCTGCTGAAGCATTGAGCATTTCTATTTCTGTGGGTGATACTGTGGGGGTGTTGTAGACGACCAAATCAGCATTTGTTCCTGTAGTAGGTTCAGGAATACTGCTAGATCCGCCAGCTTCATCAGTTTGAGAGAACAAAGGAGGTGGAGGTTGATCAGCTTGGAATGCATCTATCTTGCTGTGGAGAATGCCCAAATTGAGAGCTCTTTCATTTTCTTCTTCAACTGAAAGGCCTATGTTTGAGTGAGCAGATTCTTGTTCAGCCATCATTGGTTCCTTCATCTTCTCTTTCCTGATCCTTTCTTCTTCCAATTTTGTCTCTACTTCAGTGAACGGTCTTTGATTGAGATATGCTGGGTATTCAGCATTATCAGCAAATTCATCAATGTCTTTATCCCAATCTTCGAAAGTCAAGTCTTTATCATCAATATCTTCAAGATTAACATTCTCGTTGATATTGGCATAGGCTTCCCTGTAAACTGGACCTTCGTCGGATTCGGTTTCAGAGTTAGACGGTTTTGGAGAAGATGGTGGTGTGGGGAACCACCCTGGTTCAGGGATGGATGCAGGTTGCTTGACAGGAGTTCTTCGCTTGAGTGTACCCTTCTTCTTTTGTTTAGACTTGGTAGAGCTGCCGGAACTCTCAGACTTGCTACCTTTCTTTCCCTTCTTCAGCATGAACGATGGTAGAACAACTTCGTCCAAGAAACCAACTTTGTCTTCATCGAGAGCTTGAAGGTAGTACTTGTAGTTCTTGCAAAGCTTCACTTTGGTATTCAAGAGACAATCGGGAAATTTCTTTCCTTGTTTACGAGTGCTGGTGTCAAGTCTCTTGATAATTCTGAGAGTTTCCTCATTTCTAAAAGTGTGCTTGGCTTCATCATCAAGTCTTTGTGGAATATCGTCATACTCACGAAGGAAGCTTTCGATGAGTAATTTAGTGAAATGAACAAACGGAATGTTGTTGGTCTTGTGTTGAATGTGCCACACAAGGTCTTCCCAGATAATGCTGGCATAATCTACTTTCTTGACGTTTTCCACGGCCCAGAAGAGTTTGAGGTGTTGGAGCTTGGGGTGTTCATGGCCAGTGTCTCTGTCAGATAAGGACTTGGCAATCAGAATGTACAAGGTTCTCCATGGTTGTGGAAGAAATCTGATGTTGACCCTAGAGTGTCTTGTCACTACCTCTTCTGATTCATCGTAGCCAATATCTCGTAACCACTCTATCAGCTCTTCCTCGGTAGGTACTTGATCATATTCTTCATCTGGGCCAAGTTCGGGTAACCCAAGAACATTCCTTAGTGTATCTATGTCCACAGTAACCTGTCTGTTATGAAGCATGCAAGTGAAGGATGCTTCCCCAAGGTCTAGCTGAAGTATATGCCAAAATTGGTGTATGTAGAAGCAGGCCACTGATGCTGACTTAGTGAACAGGAGCTTGTTGGGGTGATATAGGAGAGCATCCACTGCAACAATGCATGAGGATTCGTTGCATGTGATTTTGTTGAAGTTGATTCGTAAGTTGTTCTTTCCTATCTTCCTGGTGTAATCTTTGGGAAAGGTTTCTTCCCATGAGAGTTTTGGTTCAGGTTCTGGTCCATATGGAATTTCATTGTGTTCTGCCATCTGAATTGATCATAAACAAACACAAACATAGCAATGATTTACTTTGTTAGCTCAGACATTCAATTACATCATTGTGCATATTTTGAATTGATCAGTGGGTGTTTGTGTGTGAAAAACGTTTGTTATATGACAAACTTGTGTTTTTAGAAGTTAACACATGGTAGAAACTTATAACAATTTAGTTACACCATGAGTTTATCATTACAAGAGATTACACATTGGAAATATTACAACACTTAGAAAATTTCATGACTTTGACAATGTTACGCGTAAGTAGGAAAACCTACGCATAATATGACTTATGCGTAAGAAATGAATTTAGGCGTAAGAGCAAAAAAAGCTACGCATAACCTTATATGTTACGCGTAAGGTAAATCTTATGCGTAGGCTCAATCTTACGCGTAGGATAAAATCTTAGACGTAAGATATGAGCTTATGCAAAGGATTAACCTTATGCGTAACATATAATTTATGCGTAGGTTTCGACTTATGCGTAAGTTCAAGACTTATGCGTAAGATCAAGACTTATGCGTAAGATCAAGACTTACGCTTAAGATTATCTTTTATGCGTAAACATTGTCTTATCCAAGACAATGTTTTTCAACGTGTCGAATCTTACGCGTAAGATTTCATCTTACGCGTAGGATGATAAGCTTATGCGTAGAATCGTCCATTTTTGAGAAAATCATCTTTGAAATTAAGTCATTGATTCCTGAAAGTTTAAAAAACACAACCACTGATCAATATTAAGTACAATCACATCCCTAACACACTTAAACCCACAATCTTTATGCGTAAATGAGTCAAAAATTTGAGTTACGCGTAGAAACGCATGAACACATAATCACAAACAGGTTCAATCATGTTTCTGGGTTGTAATTAACTTAGGGCAAGTGTTTCTTACATCCTAAGGAACATGTGGTTCAAATTATAACAACTTTTATCCACAAAATCAAAAGATTAAAACTGCTAGTACAACGAGCCCTAAATCTTAGATTCATGATCAATTAGTTATTATTGAAGCAATTAACCCTCATAATCAAGATCCTAGGCATATATACACACAATCCCCATCAACAATTTCAAACATAACTCTCAAAATCAAGAACCCCTAAAATTACGTATGAACCCTAATTACCAAATCAATCAATTAGAGATTCTGGGTGAGATTGGAGTATACAAGCATGTTTATAATCATCCTAAGAACGTTTCCCATCAACCAATTTAGCCCTAAACACAATAATTATCTGGGTTCAATCTTTACGCAAAACCCACGATCAATTTAATCGATTGAGACAAATTAAGCCGTTGGATTAAGTTAAAATTTAAAACCCTTGTAAAGAATCATGATCAAAACATGTTATAACTTACAGATTTGAAGATAGATGATCGGATTAATAGATTGATTATGGATCGTTGATGATGGTAGGTGTGAGAAGTAAATGAGTTTTGCAGTGCAGTAAATGCATCGGTCAATGTTGTTTTGACTAAGGTTAAACTAGTTTCACATATTGACAATATAGGCCCTTTAACCTTATGTAACATTTACTCTTAATGCCCAAGTTAACTCTCATTTTAACTTATGTTAACTACACCATGTCTATAACAAGAACAACTTGTGGAATTTTACTCCCCCTCGACCTTAGACCGTAGCCTTAAAAAAATCTTAAAAAATTTATTATAATGGTCAAGGTGAGTATCCCGAAACACTTTTGAAGCATCACTTTTAAAAAAAACGTAATATTTTTGGTAAAATGCAAGTATAAAAATAAATATTTTGAGAAAAAATTTAAAAATTACTTTCCTCCCCCTCAACACTTGTTTTTAATAATTAAAGACATTTTACAAAAATTAGTGTTGAAAAGAGTGGAATATACTTGCAATTTTTTTTTTAATTGCAAGAAAAGACCAAAAATCTTTTTGTGTTTTGTTTGGTTTCTTTTTTTTTTTTTTTTTTTTTTTTTTTTTTTTTTTTTTTGATTTTGAAAAGATATATACAAAGATAGTTTTGATGTTTGACGATCAATTGTGTTTTAAAAACTTTTCCAGATCATCTGGAGTCAAACATCGCATACCAATTTGGTGAACTAGACTAGCAAACCTTGATGGTGCTAAGGATTTGGTAAGTAAATCCGCCAATTGGTACTCAGTCCCAAGAAAATACAGTTCAACAGTACCCTTTTCAACATGCTCTTTGATGAAGTGATATCGGAGATCGATGTGTTTAGATTTGCAGTGATGAACTGTGTTGCAGGAGATAGCAATGGCACTTTTGGAATCACAGTAGATTGGAATTTTGTTGAATAAGTAGCCATAATCCTTAAGTTGTCATCTCATCCAGATGACTTGAGCACAACATGCAGACATAGCTACATATTCAGATTCTGTTGACGACAGTGATGTGTAGTCCTGCTTCTTTGATTGCCATGACACAAGTTTATCTCCGAGAAACTGTAATCCACCAGATGTACTTTTGCGTGTGTCTAAACATCCTGCATGGTCAGCATCTGAAAAAGCAATTAGTTCAAAACCAGAATTGTTCGGATACCAGATTCCCAAGTTAATGGTTCCCTTTATGTACCAAAGGATTCTTTTGACCTCACTGAGGTGTTTTTCAGTTGGTTTAGACTGATAGCGAGAGCACATGTAGACAGCAACTACTATATCGTGTCTACTAGCTGTGAGATACATGAGTGACCCAATCATACTGCGGTATTTGGTAGGGTCAACAGGAGTCCCATGTAAGTCAGCATCTAGTTTTGTGGTATAGCCCATTGGTGTATTATAAGTATCACAAGTCATCATTCCATGTTTCTTTAAAATTTCAAGAGCATATTTGGACTGATTTATAAAAATTCCACGGGTGATTGATGAACTTGTAGTCCTAGAAAGAACGAAAGTTCACCCATCATGGACATTTCAAAATTATCTTTCATTAATTTTGCAAAATCATTAGAGTAACTTCTTTTTGTTGAGGCAAAAATAATGTCATCGACATATATTTGAACAACAAGTAAGTCCTCCCCGTAGGTTTTTGTAAATAGTGTTGGATCCACCGAACCTTTAGAAAATTTATTGGCCAGCAAGAAAGTGGACAGTTTGTCATACCACGCCCGTGGGGCTTGCTTAAGTCCGTAGAGAGCCTTTTTGAGTCGGTAAACGTGATTAGGACACTCAGGATCAACGAAGCTGTCTGGTTGGCTTACATAAACTTCTTCACGGAGTTCTCCATTAAGAAATGTTGTTTTCACATCCATTTGGTAAACAACCATGTTCCTGTGTGCAGCATAGGCCAAAAAGATCCGAACAGCTTCATGTCTAGCCACTGGAGCAAAGGATTCAGCAAAATCAAGTCCTTCTAGTTGGGAGTATCCTTTCGTTACCAAGCGTGATTTATTTCATATGACAGTTCCTTCAGCATCTAGCTTATTCTTCCAGATCCATTTTAACCCGATGACAAAGACTCCATCAGGTCTTTCAACTAATTCCTAGACTTCTAATCTTATGAATTGCTGAAATTCCTCTTGCATAGATTCAATCCAGTTGTCATAAGTCATTGCTTCTTTAATGTTCTTAGGTTCTTCGTGACAAACTGTGAGTGCATAGATACAAGTTTCTCCATCAGTGTGAAGTCGTTGTCTTTTCATTACAGGTGCATCTGGATGGCCAATAATATGAACTAGTGGATGATCTCGGGTCCATTTGTGTGTTGAAGGGTGTAGTTGATAAGTATCTCGCATGTTAGCAGGATCCAAATTGTGTGTAGACGACTCAGCTATATCAGGAAAGGTAGGAGCTGGTGCAAACGGATTAAAGAATGCATCAGGATCATGCTCTGCGGGTTGTGGAACTGATTGTGGTGTAGGATCTTCAGCTGATTGTCGGGAGTTAGAAACAGTTTGTTCTGCTATAAGTGGTGATGCAATTGGAGGACCGTCTTTCTCAACAGTTGTCGTTGTTTGTTGAGGTGAGTCAGGTATTGGAATATTATCAGGTTGAGCAGCGGAATTAGGTGAGACCTCAGTAGGACGGTATTCAATTGTATCATCAAACAGTGGAGCAAACAAGGTTTCCAATTCTTTGTGGTTGAGTGGCAATGGTTCAGCCGAAGAGTTCGGAGAGTTAAGACGGTTGAATTTGGGTCCTAAGCTGTGTTGCTCAGAAGCCATTTGTGTGAGTTCATCAAAATTGGCGTGAATGGTTTCTTGAATTTCTCTTGTTCGACGATTCCATATCCGAAAACCTTTAGAATTTTCACAGTATCCAACGAACACTCCGATGTCAGCCTTTGCTTTAAGTTTACCTAAATCATCGCGATCATTTTTCGGATAACAAAGTGCTCCAAATACATGAAAGTAATCGATGTTCGGTTTTCTTTTGTGAACAATTTGATAAGGTGTTTTGCGATGGCGTTTTGTGATCATGCAACGGTTTTGGGTATAACATGCGGTTGAAATAGCTTCCGCCCATAAGTAATCTGGTAATTGAGCATTAATCAACATAGTTCTAGCAGCTTCCACTAACGTCCTGTTGCGTCTTTCAACAACTCCATTCTGTTCTGGGCTTCTAGGAATAGATGTTTGATGTTCAATATCCACTTTCTCGAAATATGACCGAAGTGTCTGATTCTTAAATTCAGTTCCATTGTAAGTTCTGACTATTCGTACCGTATTGCGTAGCTGAACTTGAATTTTAGTGAGAAAGGTGATGATCATTGAAGGAGCCTGATCTTTACTTCGTAAGAAATAAACCCAAGTCCATCTGCAGTAGTCATCCACAATTACCATTATGTAGCGTTTACCATTGATACTTTGAACACGCATCGGTCCACACAAATCCATATGAAGCAATTGTAAAACATGATTCGTACTTTGCTCAGGTTTTGAAGGAAAATGAGCCCGAGTACTCTTTCCTTGTTCACAGGGTGAACATAAGTGATCTTTGGTAAAACGGAATCTTGGAAATCCATCAACAAGTTTGTGACGAACAAGGTCAGTCATAGTTTTGAAATTCAAGTGCGAAAGACGTTTGTGCCATAACCAAGATTTAGTCGATTCCGCTTTGGAGAGAAGACATATCGGAGATGTAGCAATCATATCTGACATTGATATTGTATAAAGATTAGAACCACGTGAGCCAGACATTAGATCGTTTCCTTGTAAGTCACGAACGAAACAAGTTTTCTCACGAAATGCAACTTCTAGATCCCCATCACAAAATTGACCAACAGAGAAAAGGTTGTGTCCAAGGCCTTCCACATAGTATACACGACTAATTTCAATGTTCCCACTGACATAGTCACCATATCCCATGATTAAAGCGTAATGATCATTCCCGAATCTGACAGTACCAATGAACTTTTAGACAAAGTTATGTAACAGTTTGAGATTGCCTGTCATATGTCGGGTGCATCCGCTATCAACAATCCAGAGAACAATCTGTACCACCTGCATCACAAGAAGAAGACACGGATGGAACAGAAGTAAGGGTGGAACCCAAAGAAAGTGCGGGTTCCTGTTGGTTAGAAGCACATGTATTCAACAATTTAGGAATCCATTTAAAGTCTAGTTTATATTGTAACCAACGTTGCCAATTCCAACTAGTTCTTGCTTTTTTAATGGTGAATTCACTAGTAGTTGGCTTATTCCTAGATTTGTTCTCGGCACTTATGGGGGTAACTTCAACTTCATTAGAAACCGCATAAGACGGCTTTCCTAAGATAGACTTAGAGACAGTAGTGGGCCTAGAAGGAATGCGTGTGATGAGGCGAAAAATGATCCGTTTTTAGGGGGTCATTTAAGCCCGAATTCGAATTTATTTGATCAAATATTGCCCTAAATCGTTCCTTTTGTGATTTTAGGTACTTTGGGTGAGAAATCTGGAAAAGGGAGCAATTCGGACGTTTTTGGAGCATAAAAGTGAAGAAAACGCCAAAGTCTTAATTTTCTTTGCTGGGAACAGTAGGTGACGGCGTCAAGAGTAATTCTCTGACGGCGTCAAGAGCAGAAGTCCATGACGACCCAGTACAGATTTGACGGCGTCACGAAGGTAGGGCGTCAAGAGTAAAAAGTCATGACGGCCTGGAAATGATTAAGTCTTGACGGCGTCAAATGTAGATCAAGGCAGTCCGAGAATAGTTTTGGCGGTGAGGTGACGGCGTCACAAGGTTGGTCTTGACGCCGTCAGACCCATTTTTCTATATATAGTTTTCTAATTTTCACATTAAAAGAAGAGAAGTTTTGGAGAAACCCTAAGTACGATTTTGGTGCAACTTTTACAGGTTTTTCAAGGGTTCCAAACCCTTGATACCTTTCATGGTAATTAAGATAAGTGTTCTTTTAATTCAATCAATATGTCTATGTGTTGGTTGTCTATATCTTGTTCTTATCTTAATTCCATCATGCTAGGCTAGATCTATCTTGTGTTTGCTTAGATCTAATGAAACCTAGATGTTAATTATGTGTTGATTACTTGTTTATTCTTGTCTTAGATGAATGATTTATATGTTAGGCTTAAGAAAACTGGCAGATCTCCAATTGGTAACATGCTTGAACATCTTAAGAAACATGAACCGACGCACACTAGGTCTTTATTGGTTGTATTTAATGCATGAGCCACTGTTTACAATCCCTATAGTTGTGCTGGGCATGGTGTAGGAGGAGATAAGAGCTCATAGAATTGGGGAGTTATGTGTGCCACCCCATGAATGGTATTAAGGAATACGATCCGTCATCCATGCAATTATAACAAGTAATTAACGTGTAAAAGATGTCTAGGGAATAGTGAAATCTAAGTAAACACATTTTCTCCACTTATTGCTCACAACTTTAGTATAATTTAGTTTATTTTTATTTTATTTTGATTGCATCTTAGTATTGGGTTAGTTGATTAGCAACTAATTCCTCCCAAATCCTTCAAACCCGAGATATTTACTTGCTTTCTAAAAAATATAAAAATACAAAAATAATCATCCCTCACCTTTAGAACTAGTATTTAGGCTTTCTAATCCTAGTTGAACGATCAATCCCCAGGTACACTTCCTGGTGGGGGTTGTAAGCTTCTCGAGATCTCTCGAGAGGTATAGCCTGGTGCAATTCCCACGCATCAAGTTTTTGGTGCCGCAGCCCGGGGAATAGTTATTGTCTAGGTTAGAATTTCTTTTTATTAGGTCTACTTGCTAGATTCCTTTCTAGTAAGATTTTATTTTTATTTTTAGGTTCTCTTTAGTCTATCTTATTTCTTTGTGCCTTTGTTCGTAACCACCCGACATCATGGACAACGGGAACATCTTTGAACCCGTCATCCCACCGCAACAAAACCCACCATTAGAACCCCTTAGGCCCCGAACCTTAGGAGAGTATTCCCAACCTAGCCACCAAGGCTACCGAAACACCATTGAGCTCACCGGAGCCAATGTGACCCCCTTGCGATCCGACACCATCCGGTTGGTGCAAAACGGATGTGCATTCCATGGACTTCGTTCCGAAGATCTAAACCAACATCTTAAGGACTTCCTCAAAATCGTAGATTCCATAGACCTAGATGTTGCAGCTAGAGAGACAACCCAATTACGCCTATTCCAATTCTCTCTACGGGATCAAGCTAGTCAATGGCTTGAGCATTTACCCGCGGGATCCATCACCACATGGGATAATCTCGCCAATCGCTTCCTTACCCAATTCTTCCCACCGAAAAAGACTGCAATGCTTAGAAGGGACATTTTGATGTTTAAACAATAGCAGGGTGATACTTTCTACGAGGCTTGGGCCCGTTTTAAGGATCTCCTCCACAAGGTCCCTCATCATGGTATAAACCTTTGGTTATTAGTCCAGATCTTCTACGACCATGTTGACTATCACACTAAGCGCACAATCGACAGGGCCGCGGGAGGTAAATTGCGTGATAAGAACGCCGAGGAGTCTTGGGCAATTATCGAAGAGCTCGCTGTTGATAATCATGAGATGTGGGAATTTAATCATACGATAAAAGCGGCCATCAATGCAGTCTCGACATCTGGAGGGACCACTGAAATCCCCGATGAACTCCTATGCAAACTCGAGGCAAAAGTTGACTATTTTGAGGAAAGGCAAAGGAGACCTTTAAGTCCTAGACGGGCTACTGTCAATTCTGTCTCAAAACCAACTTCGGCACCATTATCTGAGTCACCCTCTAGAGAAAATGTCGAGACTTTTCAGAACTATGCCCCACCTTGTCCCCCTCCCAAGGAGCTTAGCTCGGAGTTTGAAGCTAGGATGAGAGAATATATGGCAACTCACTCAGATCGGCTTGCTAGATTCGAGGAAGCAGTTTATAAGCAAAAAGAGGAGATGCAGGAGAAAATGAATGAGATGATGAGTTTATTAGAGGAGTATGCCAACCAGAGAACCCCTGAAAGAATACTATTAAGGAAAGAAAGCACCACTCCCACCACCCAATTTGTTAACTCCATCACAATTGTCCAAAAGGATAATGAGAAGGTAGAAACCCCTGCTAAACAGACCTTCGAAAAACCACCAGAATCCCAACCTTTAAGCTACTACCTGAAACATGATATAAACGAAAACACCATAACAAATTGGATTAAGGGTGATGGGCGTAACTAATCTTCCAAACAGGGTTCTGAGAAAGAGGAAGAAGTGAAAGATGAGTATGATACGCTACCTGGAGGATCAGTATTCGAGAGGCTATTGGTACAAAAAGTGGCTACTAAGCAAATAGCATGTGGGAACTTTGAGATACCAACGAGCATCGGGGACTTGAAACATCTTAGTGCTTTTGCCGACCAAGGATCGGAAGTAAATCTTATGCCCCTAACTATTTACATCCAACTAACGTCAAAAATGCCATCCCCTACTCGTGTTAGGTTATCTCTCGTTGGACACTCGTACGTATACCCCCTAGGAATCGCAGAAGATGTATTAGTTAATGTCGCAGGATTCATGTACCCCGTTGATTTTATGATCATCGATGATAAAGGGGATGGATGCATGCCAATAATCCTTGGGTCACCATTCCTCACCACCGCTAGGGATGTCATTAACTATGAAGGTAGGAAGATTGAGCTTAAATCTGGAAAAAGAAAGATTAGCTTCCCCATGACCCCGCGAAGTGGGCATGAGAATTTGAGTTGGAGAAAGATCAAAAACAACATTGACACGACACCCATTCGTGTTTAGAATAAAATTCTTGCATGGGAGGCAAGAATCAAAAGCTATAAGGAAGCCAAAAATGAAAGAAGCAAAAACAATAAGGTTCAGGTCGAATTCGAACATACTCAACCCATAGAAAATCATGTACCATTTGAGGAAGGGAACTTGGTACTCTTGAGACACTTGGAAACAACAATACCACTCGATAAACCAAGTCCTTGGTGGTATGGGCCATTCACAATCGAAGGTGTAAGCCAAGATGGGGTAGCTAACTTGAGAAGTAAAGTAGGTGGAATGGTAATTGCGAGTATCGACAGATTGAGGCACTACCACCATAACTGTAATGTCGCAACTACATGGGGTATATCATTTCAAGGGATGAGATCACGTAGTAACCCATGACCTTGAGTCTAGCTACAAGACTCGTAAATAAAGAAAAGCGCTTCTTGGGAGGCAACCCATGTTTTGTGTGATTTTATTTGTTTGTTTGTTATTTGCTTCCGTATGCATGCTTAATTTTTATTGTTGGTTGATCATGTTTCTAAACTAAATACTGGAAATACTTTACTTTGTTGTTTTGGCCTAGTTTTAACTCCAACTAAAGGTATTTTTGCAAAAGATAAGTGTAAGGGGAAACCCCAAATGTGTTTTTAAGAAACAAATCGATCATGATTCTCCACAATATTAAATGAACATGTGTATTCGTATTTGTTAGAGTCAAATGCTTGTATTGAGTCATAATGAAGTTTTGCAGGATTTTCCAGGAAGTAGGACCAAGTTTTTCCAGAAATTTTCCGGAAACTTAACATAAGAATTTCTGCAGGTCAATCCTGACGGCGTCATGAGTTTACTCTTAACGGCGTCAAGTGTAAAAATCTGGAAATTTTACCGGTTTTGTTTTTCTAACGGAGTCATATGGTTTTTGTGAATTAAGAGTTTTATAATCTCCAGGAGATCAGCAAACTCCATTCCACAAGCATTATATCTTATCTAGTTTTCTAGGATTTAGTAACTTATATAGGATGCCGCCGATTTTACGCGAGGTTGTCTTGTCTATTTTATCAGGTTTTACAGGTTATGTATGACAAGAAGATGATTTATATTCTGGAAGGGAAGCTTTGATTGTTCATTTTCTTGGAGGAAGATTTAACTTGGCCACCCTATTATCCATACCGAGCGAATCAGGGGAGTATTTGATTTCATTCTCTTTACTTTTTCACTTTTACATTCTTTACTTGAACATTGGGGACAATGTTCATCTTAAGTGTAAGGGGAGGGTAAAAAGATGATACCTTACATATGCACTTTCGCTTGAGTTTGTTTTGTTTAATGGTAGATGTGTAATAAAACTGTGAGAAATACTTGTTAGTGCAATTTTAGCGCCAAATTTAAAATTTTTTACAACATTTAGGAGTGAAACTTTAGCCATAGCAAGCGTCTCATGGATAGGAGATTGTATGACTAGCACATGACCGTATATTCAGAAAAATTTTCCACCCAAATATGTGAGGTTCGCCTTTAGATTTGATAGGAAAAGCATTTACTATTAGTGCTTATGAGTGTACCGGTAGCATTTAGATTCTAGAACTTGCGTTAGTGATGCATCCCGAGACCGCTAGTGAGACTACATTCGTGTAGTAGGATTTACTACATGATAAGAGGCATTAGGATCACCCTTGTGTTAAACCCGTATCATAATTACTTGACCATTTATGTCATATTACTTGGCTAGTTAAGTCAACTAATTTTTCCCACACCCTTAGCGTTGTACTCATTTTTAGTACACGAAACCCCTAGTACACCCCTCCGAGCCTATCTTTTCGTTTCTAACTTTAAGCATCTTACTTAAAGGAAGAATCTGTTACACCCCACTTAAATGTACAACCAAATCGCCTTAGTCTTCCGTGTATGCGCTCATTTTTAGTGCATTATTGTTATTTGTTAAACCCTAAGTTAACTTTCTAATTGATTACATGGTTGCTAAGTCGAGTCATATCCTTGTACATATTGTTTTGGGATGATTGGGACTCATGAGTAAGTACTTATTTTATGGAGTAATGGGGAAGAACATCATTTACTACCCCCATATGTACGTTAATCTTAAAAGTGCTTCAAGTGTTTTGATTTTCTTAATTCGAGTCATTAGATTAGTTTAATGTAAAGTATGTAAAGATTCAAGTGTAAGGGGAATATTCATTCCCTATGATGTATTATTTTGGAGGGTAGGGTAAGAGTGTATGCAAAAAAAATAAATAAAAAATAAATAAATAAATAAATAAATAAAAATCAAAAAAAAAAAAAAAGAGAAAAAGAAAAAAGAGAAAAAACATACGGACTACCATCCCTTTTTATTCTATGTTCATTTTATATTTTTGTTATTTTTCATTTATTAGCTTAAGTCGAGTCTAGTCTTGGCTTAGCAACGCCATCTTGTACATGTAATTAACCAAGATTGTTAACTCGCCACCAGTAAAACTTCCTTTATCCAACAAAAACCGTGTATTTCATATCCCTACACCTAACGTTACAACCCTTTAAAAGACCTCTTTGATAGTTTATCCTAGGTACTTACGCCATGTGGTGGAGGTTTGATCCTTTCCCAAGCCTATGGTAATCTATTTTGCTATGACAGGTAGTGAGAGATATCTTCCGTTTCCATATTGTAATTTACACTTTATTACACCCGAGAGATGTGAGTATCTAAACACTATTTGTGAGGTGCTAGTATATGACCTCCGTGCTTGTCTATTGGTCTTTAGTGGAACGATTATTTGTTGTAATTACTTTTATATTAGTGTTAAATGACCCCTAACTTGTCTTTTGACTAGAATAAAAGCGCATTTGCTTGAGGACAAGCAAATCTCAAGTGTAAGGGTATATGATGAGGCGAAAAATGATCCGTTTTTAGGGGGTCATTTAAGCCCGAATTCGAATTTATTTGATCAAATATTGCCCTAAATCGTTCCTTTTGTGATTTTAGGTACTTTGGGTGAGAAATCTGGAAAAGGGAGCAATTCGGACGTTTTTGGAGCATAAAAGTGAAGAAAACGCCAAAGTCTTAATTTTCCTTGCTGGGAACAGTAGGTGACGGCGTCAAGAGTAATTCTCTGACGGCGTCAAGAGCAGAAGTCCATGACGACCCAGTACAGATTTGACGGCGTCACGAAGGTAGGGCGTCAAGAGTAAAAAGTCATGACGGCCTGGAAATGATTAAGTCTTGACGGCGTCAAATGTAGATCAAGGCAGTCCGAGAATAGTTTTGGCGGTGAGGTGACGGCGTCACAAGGTTGGTCTTGACGCCGTCAGACCCATTTTTCTATATATAGTTTTCTAATTTTCACATTAAAAGAAGAGAAGTTTTGGAGAAACCCTAAGTACGATTTTGGTGCAACTTTTACAGGTTTTTCAAGGGTTCCAAACCCTTGATACCTTTCATGGTAATTAAGATAAGTGTTCTTTTAATTCAATCAATATGTCTATGTGTTGGTTGTCTATATCTTGTTCTTATCTTAATTCCATCATGCTAGGCTAGATCTATCTTGTGTTTGCTTAGATCTAATGAAACCTAGATGTTAATTATGTGTTGATTACTTGTTTATTCTTGTCTTGGATGAATGATTTATATGTTAGGCTTAAGAAAACTGGCAGATCTCCAATTGGTAACATGCTTGAACGTCTTAAGAAACATGAACCGACGCACACTAGGCCTTTATTGGTTGTATTTAATGCATGAGCCACTGTTTACAATCCCTATAGTTGTGCTGGGCATGGTGTAGGAGGAGATAAGAGCTCATAGAATTGGGGAGTTATGTGTGCCACCCCATGAATGGTATTAAGGAATTCGATCCGTCATCCATGCAATTATAACAAGTAATTAACGTGTAAAAGATGTCTAGGGAGTAGTGAAATCTAAGTAAACACATTTTCTCCACTTATTGCTCACAACTTTAGTATAATTTAGTTTATTTTTATTTTATTTTGATTGCATCTTAGTATTGGGTTAGTTGATTAGCAACTAATTCCGCCCAAATCCTTCAAACCCGAGATATTTACTTGCTTTCTAAAAAATATAAAAATACAAAAATAATCATCCCTCACCTTTAGAACTAGTATTTAGGCTTTCTAATCCTAGCGACACTATTCCTAGCTGAACGATCAATCCCCCGGTACTTGTCACTATACTATACTACAACGATCAGGTACACTGCCTGGTGGGGGTTGTAAGCTTCTCGAGATCTCTCGAGAGGTAAAGCCTGGTGCAATTCCCACGCATCAGCGTGTCCTACGTTTCTTATGACGATTGAGAAGAGAATTAGCTATACATTTTGTATGATCACCAGATGATACGCTTTTACGACAAAACACACAAGATGCATTAATATTCAAAACATTCAAAGGTTCATCATTCGTTACATTTAGATTTTGATTACAATTTGCCAGATTAGAATCTAAATCTGATGCGACATGAGTTTTATTCAAATTCCTAAGTTGATCTTCTACTTCTTGAACTTCCAGTTGTCCTCTTTTACATTGCAAGATCCTATTCTTCTTTTTACTTTTTCGCTTGGGTCTGCTAACGCTATTAGTGGAGACTAGTCCTGTGGAAGTGGAGTTATCAACGTTAGTGTTTTGAACAAAATTTTCTTTAGCAGTTTTGTCTAATTGATACACTCCTGGTGCTATCACCGTGGTGTCAACAAACTTTCCTTTTTGAAGAAGCTTAATTTTCACTTTCAAGTCGATGATGATGTGATTTTTATCCTGAATTTCAGACTCAAGTTTCCCATTGCAGTAACTGAGGTCATTGTGGTTTTCTTGCCAGTCGGCGTTTATAATTTTTAAATCCGTAATTTCTTTCTCGTATTTGAGACACCGACTTTTTAAAGACTAATTGTTTTTGCAAAGCTAACAAGAGTTTGAAATATTTTGACTTTGAAGTTTCAATTCCATTTCAATACTTTGAGCTTGACACCATTCAAGCCTTTATTTGAGTTGATAAATTTCTTTTGAAAATTGTTTTGTCACATCATCATTCTTAGTTCTCAGCTTGTCGTTATCATGTTTAAGTGTCTCGATTTCCACATTCAACAAGTTATTATCAACACAAAGATCATCCATAAGCATAGAAGTACCATATTTATAGAGATCATTCATGATAACAGACAAAATATCAGCATTGAGAACTTGTTCCAAGAGTCGATCAGCATCATTCTTTAAAATTCTATTTCTTTGCTTTTGAACCAAAATCTCATTTTCAGTAGAGTTGAAAACGTTTATCATATTTTTGACCTCGTTTTGAAGTTCCTGATCCCAACGTGTAGCACAGAGACGGAGGTGTTTGACAATTGGCAACATTTGTTTTTGAAAAATATCTCTCTTTTCTGGCTCATAAGCAGATTGAAAAGTTTCAATTTTTATTTCAGAATTACGTTCAATTGTTTCCTCCAAAATTTCGATGTCTTCCATAAAAGTTTTGAAATAATTTAAGACACGACATTTTTTCGGTAAAGGTGTAAGTTCACCGGATGATGGTAAAGGACCATTTATTTGTGCTATAGGTTGGACAGGGGCCGCATTAGAGGATGAAACATATGACTCAGTGACATACCATGATTTCTCAGGTAATTCCTTTTTAGGAATAAAAGATTTAGAAATGTGTGGAGCTTTTGAATAATCATATGGTGTCCAATTTTGAACATAACTCATTTTTGATCGACTCTCGTCTTCAAGTTCTTCTTCTTCCTCAGTATAAAAAACAACAGCACGCACAATCGTATTATCAAGCAAATGGTCCATACTGTAAATTTTAGGAATTTCTTTGAATGCCGTGTGAAGAAACATTGATTTGAAATCGCCAAGTGCAAATCCTTTATCGGGTCTCGGTTTTAAAGTAAATTTCTGAATAGTTGTGACAGAGTTCCCGTGTTTGTAAACAATATTACGAAATTCTTTGAGTTGTTTTTCAAGATCAACAATCTCACCGAGTAAATCATCTATATACTTCCTTTTTCGTATTTTATGTTCACAAAAATCCTTTTTACAACTTGACAATTTTGTTTCTGTTTTTGAAAGCACTGTTTGAAGACGTTCAACTTGCATTTTCAGTTCACACTTTGCACTTTCAAGTTTAGAAATTAACTTTCCATTTGACTCAATTAAATCTTGCATTTTGTGCTGAAGATCTTGCTCTTTGTTGTAAGATTCTTGAAAAGCTTTATCAAAACTTTTTGCATGTTTAATCTTGTCTTCCTGATTTGAAAGTTGAATTTTATAACACTCAATATCTCTTGCAAGTGACGCATTTGTTTCTTTTAAAACTTTGTTTTTCTCGTTACATTTTGTGATTAGCAATTGTTGAGCATTCAGTTGTTTAGATAACAATATGAGGTCAGGGTCTGGATCAAATAATGGTTCATGTTGTTCTAAATGATCATTTTTATCATTCTCAATAGGATCATCAAATGAAACAACTGTGTCATCATCAAATATGACAACTGTGCTTATTTGTTCATCTATTTGAGAAGATGAAGATGATTTAGATGGAACAACTTGCGCCATATCTGATTCAGAAGCAGAAGGTAAGGCTATTTCATGTATTAGGCATGCTTTTTGGTCATGTACCTGAGACAAGCCGTCAGTGTCATACACTGGACCTAAATCATTAAACTGAAGTTCCTGCATGTTGGCCATAAGCATCACAGCTGCATTGGCTTCCAGATCTTCCATGTCATCATCATTGTGCACATTTTCCATGAAGTTGTTATCCTGTTCAGGGAAATGTCCATCTTTTTCATCTTGAAGAGCCATGAGTAATGCCTGCTTTTGAAATTTACTACCCCGAGTTCTCGGTTTGGGACATGCTGTCGCTATATGACCTTGTTCATTACAATTATAGCACCACACTGCATTCCCTGAGTTGGAGTTCCTAGTTGCAACTGGTTCAGACCTTTGCTGAGAAGATCCTGAGTTATTCCTGAACCCTCCATTGTTATTAAACCTCTGACCATTCCCAAAATTTCCTGAAGAACTTCCTAAACCAGATCGACCATAGTTACGATTCTGAATTTCCACTCTTCCATCATTGACAACCGCTTGATTCCTTGTGTTAGAAGATGAACGTTGACGGTTGTTTGTTTTGTTGGAGAATTTGCTGAAAGCACGAGCAATAAGTGCAAGTCCCTGATTCAATGTATTAAAGTCATCATCATCATCTTCATTGGAATTGGAGTAATATACTGCATCATTGTTGTTTAATGGAACAAGTTGAGTAGACGTATTATGTGGAGATGAATCATAAGGGACCATTTGGTTCGAGGTAGAAGATTGTGGATAACTGAAGTAGTTTTGCTCTTGAACATATGCATGATTAGACATAGGTGGTGGAGCGTAGGGAGATTGAGCTACGAGTGCCAAATAATTTGGTGTTGGTGATGGTGAGTATCCTCCTCGAAGAGCTCTATCTTTTTCCACTTCAGGTTCATGGTGTTTCAGAAAATCATACAACAAACCATATGGAGCATCATGAAGATTTTTGGTTTGACGAACAAATGTCACATATTTATGCCAATCCGGGCCAAGACTACCAACGAATTTGGAATTTACTGCGATCCTTGGTACTGTGATTTTGTAACGTTCCAGATCATTGACCACATTTGTGAAACGATGATAGTAGGATTCAAGTGACTCTCCTGGTTCAATTGTGATGTCAGTGTATTCCATGTAGAGTTTGGATTCCATATCATCTTTGTTCAATTGAGTGCCTTCCATAAGGAGATGAACATGTTCCCACATAGCTTTGGCTGTTTTCTGAGCATCGACACTTCGATAAATTGGATTGGGTATACCTTGAAGTATATAAGCCATTGCATACTCATCAGCTTCACGATGTAATTTCTGTTCTTCTGTGAGTTGAGATTCTGGAAGAGGTCTATCACCAGGAGGACGTAGAGGATCAGCAGTTGGATCACCAATTTCAAATCATGTTGGCCACTCAAATGGTCCTTCAAGTATCACTTGTTTCAAGAATTTCCCATGAGGTTTCTTTAGTTCAAGAAATCGTAAGAATCGACTTGACCATTGAACATAGTTCCCCGGTGTTAGCATTGGAGGTGTTTCAAGTGATCCTGCCTCATGTCTGGATTGTTGAGTTGTAATAACTTCACACATTCTATCAAACCAGTGAGGTTGTTTGGAGGAATACTGATTGTTTTGTTGTGACATTTGATATGGTTGTTGTTGAGGAATGATTTGATGTTGTTGCATCATGAGATATTGTGGTTGTGGATTAAACGGTTGTTGTTGAAAGTGTGATTGTGAAGGTTGTTGATATGATTGTTGCTGATGGTATTGTTGTTGCTGATACTGCTGATGTTGTTGCTGAGGATTAGAGAAGTAGTAATGTGGTGGTTGAGACATCTTTGAACACTTGTGTAGTAATGGATCTTTGTAGAAGATTGAAATGCACGTTCCTTTGGTTAAGTTCAAAATCCCTGGGGTAAGTTGAATTATTACGCTTAACAATAATCTTACGCGTAAACTTTAGGTTATGCGTAAAGAGTTGTTTATGCGTAAACAATGAGTTTATGCGTAAGTTTCCTCTTTACGCGTAAGCTTTGGCTTATGCGTAAGTTTAGACTTATGCGTAAGGTTAAACAACCAAACAAATCTTCCAAACTTATCCAAGCTTGAAAGATATCCGAAGTCGAAGTATTCCAGTAACTTATCCAAGCTAGGGAAGTACTGAGTCACCGTAACACAAGGAGAAGACCTTTGATGAAACTTAAGCGTAGATTCTGGCAATTTACGCGTAAGATTCACTCTTATGCGTAGGATTGATCTTTTGCGTAGAAAAGGCAAGTTCTGCATAGGACTTAGGCGTAGGAAATAGACTTATGCGTAGGATATAGGCGTAGACTTCCAAGTTAAGCGTAGAAACAGGGTTTTGACTCTAGTTACGCGTAGGAAAAGGGTTTTGACCAAATCTTATGCGTAGAAGGGACAAAAAGTACTGTAGACAGCTTTTTAATCGTACTGTTCACGTAACTTACGCGTAAGGAGGTCAAAAACTTGAAAAATCTCAAATTTTTGAAGAAAAATGCTTATAAATAAGGTACTTTTGATCAAATAACTTCACCAATACTTAGAAAACACTAACTATTGAAGAATTTGAGTAGAAAGAACCTTAAAAATCAAAAACTTTATGCAAAATCTAAGCTTCTAAACACTATATTAACCTTAAAACTTATCCAAGCTTCAAGATTTGAGTGTAAGAAACAAAGAAAGAAGCAAAAAAGAAGCAAACCAACACCTTAACCCCACGTTAAATCCAAGAAACACACTTCAATCTCTATTAGGCGAATGATACCACTTGTTAGGTCACCATTTTGTAAACACAAGTATGAGAAATAAGATGAGAATGAGAGATGGTTGATTATAAGATTATGAAGATTGTAAGAACAAGAGTTTCACTAAGATATTCAAATAACCAACAAATAAAATGTTTACATAAGCTTGGTATTTATAAGGGGAGGAGTAGGGCAACACTCCCTTCCTCCCACCTTCCTTTTGGACGTGGGCTTTCAAGCCCATTGGACTTACATACTTAAGCCTTGTAACATAAACATAGTAAAATTAATAACTAAGCAACCGATTACAAAAGGTAATGACCGAGACTTGACTAAAATACAAAAGTATGATCCCAACAAGGTTGCCTATCAAATGCCCTACAAAATTGAGCAATACCGCCTCCTCTCTAATATAGAAAAAGAACACAAGCAAGCGGCTTATTATAGGAATGAGGAGGATAGACGTATAGGAGTTGAGTATGTGAAGAGTAGGATGCTTGGTTTCTACAAAGAATGCTTACAACTAGGTCCGGAATACAAAACTGGTTTAGAAGACGACCTAGAGAGTGAAACCAACGATGAGGTCACGTAGTAATCCATGACCTTGAGTCTAGCTACAAGACTCGTAAATAAAGAAAAGCGCTTCTTGGGAGGCAACCCATGTTTTGTGTGATTTTATTTTTGTTTGTTTGTTATTTGCTTCCGTATGCATGCTTTATTTTTATTGTTGGTAAATCATGTTTCTCAATTAAATAGTGGAAATACTTTACTTTGTTGTTTTGGCCTAGTCTTAACTCCACCTAAAAGTACTTTTGCAAAAGATAAGTGTAAGGGGAAACCCCAAATATGTTTTTAAGAAACAAGTCGATCATGATTCTTTGCAATATTAAGTGAACATGTATATTCGTATTTGTTAGAGTCAAATGCTTGTATTGAGTCATAATGAAGTTTTGCAGGATTTTACAGGAAGTAGGACCAAGTTTTTCCAGAAATTTTCTGGAAACTTAACATAAGAATTTCTGCAGATCACTTCTGACGGCATCACGAGTTAACTCTTGACGGCGTCACGTGTAAAAATCTGGAAATTTTACTGGTTTTGTTTTTCTAACGGAGTCTTATGGTTTTTGTGAATTATTAAGTTTATAATCTCCAGGAAATCTGCAAACTTCATTCCACAAGCATTATATCTTACTTTGTTTTCTAGGATTTAGTAACTTATATAGGATGCCGCCGATTTTATGCGAGGTTGTCTTGTCTATTTTCTCAGGATTTACAGGTTATGTATGACAAGAAGATGATTTATATTCTGGAAGGGAAGCTTTGATTGTTCATTTTCTTGGAGGAAGATTTAACCTGGCCACCTTATTATCCATACCGAGCGAATCAGGGGAGTATTTGATTTCATTCTTTTTACTTTTTCACTTTTACATTCTTTACTTGAACATTGGGGACAATGTTCATCTTAGGTGTAAGGGGAGGGTAAAATGATGATACCTTACATATGCACTTTCGCTTGAGTTTGTTTTATTTAATGGTAGATGTGTAATAAAACTATGAGAAATACTTGTTAGTGCAATTTTAGCGCCAAATTTAAAATTTTTTACAACATTTAGGAGTGAAACTTTAGCCATAGCAAGCGTCTCATGGATAGGATATTGTATGACTAGCACAAAACCGTATCATTCAGAAAAATTTTCCACCCAAATATGTGAGGTTCGCCTTTAGATTTGATAGGAAAAGCATTTACTATTAGTGCTTGTGTTAGTGATGCATCTCGAGACCGCTAGTGAGACTACATTCGTGTAGTAGGATTTACTACATGATAAGAGGCATTAGGATCACCCTTGTGTTAAACCCGTATCATGATTACTTGACCATTTAAGTCATATTACTTGGCTAGTTAAGTCAACTAATTTTTCCCACACCCTTAGCGTTGTACTCATTTTTAGTACACGAAACCCCTAGTACACCCCTCCGAGCTTATCTTTTCGTTTCTAACTTTAAGCATTTTACTTAAAGGAAGAATTTGTTACACCCCACTTAAATGTACAACCAAATCGCCTTAGCCTTCCGTGTATGCGCTCATTTTTAGTGCATTATTGTTATTTGTTAAACCCTAAGTTAACTATCTAATTGATTACATGGTTGCTAAGTCGAGTCATATCCTTGTACATATTGTTTTGGGACGATTGGGACTCATGGGTAAAGTACTTATTTTTTGGAGTAATAGGGAAGAACATCATTTATTACCCCCATATGTGCGTTAATCTTAAAAGTGCTCCAAGTGTTTTGATTTTCTTAATTCGAGTCATTAGATTAGTTTATTGTAAAGTATGTAAAAATTCAAGTGTAAGGGGAATGTTTATCCCCTATGATGTATTATTTTGGATGGTAGGGTAAGAGTGTATGCAAAAAAAAAAATAATAAAAAAATAATAAAAAAGAAAAAAGAAAAAGAGAAAAAACATACGGACAACCATCCCTTTTTATTCTATGTTCATTTTATGTTTTTGTTATTTTTTATTTATTAGCTTAAGTCGAGTCTAGTCTTGGCTTAGCAACGCCATATTGTACATGTAATTAACCAAGATTGTTAACTCGCCACCAGTAAAAACTTCTTTTATCCAACAAAACCGTGTATTTCATATCCCTACACCTAACGTTACAACCCTCTAAAAGACCTCTTTGATAGTTTATCCTAGGTGCTTACGCCATGTGGTGGAGGTTTGATCCTTTCCCAAGCCTATGGTAATCTATTTTGCTATGACAGGTAGTGAGAGATATCTTCCGTTTCCATATTGTAATTTATACTTTATTACACCCGAGAGATGTGAGTATCTAAACACTATTTGTGAGGTGCTAGTGTATGACCTTCGTGCTTGTCTTTGGTCTTTAGTGGAACGATTATTTGTTGTAATTACTTTTATATTAGTGTTAAATGACCCTAACTTGTATTTTGACTAGAATAAAAGCGCATTTGCTTGAGGACAAGCAAATCTCAAGTGTAAGGGTATATGATGAGGCGAAAAATGAACCACTTTTAGGGGGTCATTTAAGCCCGGAATTGAATTTATTTGATCAAATATTGCCCTAAATCGTTCCTTTTGTGATTTTAGGTACTTTGGGAGAGAAATCTGGAAAAGGAAGCAATTCGAACGTTTTTAGAGCATAAAAGTGAAGAAAACGCCAAAGTCTTAATTTTCCTTGCTGGGAACAGTAGGTGACGACGTCAAGAAGGAATTTCTGACGGCGTCAAGAGTAATTTCCATGATGACCCTGTACAGAATTGACCGCGTCACGAGATAGGGCGTCAAGAGTAAAATGCATGACGGCCTGGAAACACGTAACACATGACGGCGTCAAAAGTAGATCAAGGCAGTCTGAGAAGTATTTTGGCGGCGAGATGACGGCGTCACAAATTTGTTCTTGACGCCGTCAGACCCTATTTCCTATATATTGTTTTCTAGTTTTCACATTAAAAAGGAGAGAATTTTTGGAGAAACCCTAAGTACGAACTTGGTATGAATTTTACAAGTTTTTCAAGGGTTCTTAGCCCTTGATCCCTTTCATGTGTAATTGAGATAAGTATTCTCTTAATTCAATCAATATGTCTATGTGTTGGTTGTCTATATCTTGTTCTTGTCTTAATTCTACCATGCTAGGCTAGATCTATCTTGTGTTTGCTTGGATCTAATGAAACCTAGATGTTAATTATGTGTTGATTACTTGTTTATGGTTGTATTGGATGAATGAATTCGATGTTAGGCTTAAGAAAACTGGCAGATCTCCAAATGGTAACATGCTTGAACGTCTTAGGAAACATGAACTGACGTGCACTAGGTTTTATTGGTTGTATTTAATGCATGAGTAAATTCTAATGATCCCATGTTAGGAGCTTCTTAGCCGGCTCGACATAGGAGTGAAGTAGGCACTCATAGGATTGGGGAATTAAGTGCGCCACCCCATGATTGGTATTAAGGAATACAATCCGTCATCCACGCAACTATAACAAGTAATTAACGTGTAAAAGATATCTAGGGAGTAGTGAAATCTAAGTAAAAACATTTTCTCCACTTATTGCTCACAACCTTAGTATAATTTAGTTTATTTTCATTTTTAGTATTTTATTTTGATTGCATCTTTAGTATTGGGTTAGTTGACTAGCAACTAATTCCGCCCAAATCTTTCAAACCCGAGATTTTTACTTGCTTTCTAAAAAATATAAAAATACAAAAATAATCATCTCTCATCTTTAGAACTAGTATTTAGGTTTTCTAATCCTAGTGACACTATTCCTAGCTGAACGATCAATCCCCCGGTACTTGTCACTATACTATACTACAACGATCAGGTACACTGCCTGGTGGGGGTTGTAAGCTTCTCAAGGTCCCTTGAGAGGTAAAGCCTGGTGCGATTCCCACGTATCAAAGATTTGGACTTGGAGCCAAAGATCTATGCCATGATGAGGGAATTTTTGGAGTAAGTCCTTGAAACGAGTCCATGCTTCATAGAGAGTTTCACCTTAACGTTGTTGGAACATCAAGATGTCATTTCTAAGCTTAGTAGTTCTCCCTGGTGGGAAAAATTGAGCAAGGAAACGAGAAGTGAAATCATTCCAAGAGGTGATGGATCCCGCGGGTAAACATTCAAGCCATTGACTAGCTTGGTCACGTAGAGAGAATTGGAATAGACGTAATCGGTTCGTCTCTCTAGTTGCAACATCAAGGTCTATGGAATCTATGATTTTTACGAAATCCTTGAGATGTTGATTAGGATCTTCGGAACGAAGTCCATGGAATGCACATCCGCTTTGCACCAACCGGATGGTGTCGGATCGCAAGGGAGACACATTGGCTCCTTGAGTGAGCTCAATGGTGTTTCGATAGCCTTGGTGGCTAGGACGGGAATACTCTCCTAAAGTTCGGGGTCTAGGAGGTTGGTTTGGTTGTGGTGGGTTTTGTGGGTGGTTTTGTTCTGGTGGGTTGATGGGTTCAAGGATATTACCACCTTCCATGATGTCGGATGGTAATGGTTATGAACAAAGGAACAAAGAAATGAGATAGACTAAAGAAAACCTAAAAATAAAAATAAAAATCTTACTAGAAAGGAATCTAGCAAGTAGACCTAATAAAAAGAAATTCTAACCTAGACAATAACTATTCCCGGGCTGCGGCGCCAAAAACTTGATACGCGGGATTGCGTCCTCGCAACAGGTTTTACCTCTCAAGGGATCTTGAGATGCTTGCAATCCCCGCCAGGCAGTGTACCTGATCGTTGTAGTATAGTATAGTGACAAGTGCCGGGGGATTGATTGTTCAACTCAGGAATAGTGTCGCTAGGATTAGAAAGCCTAGTAAACTAGGTCTAGAGGTGAGGGATGATTCTTTTTGTGTTTTTTATATTTTATGAAAGCAAGTAATATCTCGGGTTTTGAAGGAGTGGGCAGAATTAGTTGCTAGCCAACTAACCCAATTAACTACAGATGCAATCAAAATAAAATAAAAATAAATGAAATTAAACTAATGTGGTGGAAACAATAATGAGAAAAGATGTGTTTACTTAGATTTCATTACTCTCTAGATATCTTTTACCGGTTGATTAGCTTATTACAATTGCATGGATGACGGGTTATATTCCTTAATACTAGTCGTAGGGCCGTGTACAATATTCCCTAACTCTATAAGCTCCTACTTCAATCCTATGTCGAGCCGACTAAAAGCTCCTAACATGGGATCATTAGAATTCGCTTATGCATTAAATATAACCAAAAATCGTAGTACACCTCCGATCATGTTTCTTAAGACGTTCAAGCAAGTTACCAATGGAAGTCTTTCAGTTTTCTTAAGCCTAACATCGAATGCAATCATCCACAACAATTATAAACGAACCATCAACCAATAATTAACATCTAGGTTTTACTACATCTAAGCAAACACAATAAAGACCTAGCCTAGCATGTTAAAAGAAAGACAAGCATAAGATAGAATCAAACAACACATAGACATATTGAATGATTATTGGAAGACTTATCTTTATTCAAACATGGATGAAAGAAGAGTTTGAAACCCCTACAATATGATGAAAATTTGACCTAGGGTTTGTGGTAAAGTTCCTCCTAATGTTCCACTCTTTTACAATGAAAAATTCAAAAAATATATATAGAGAATACATCATGACGGCATCACGTTGTAGGGTCTGACGCCCTCAACTCGCCGCCAATATAGAATTCGTATTGCCTAGATCCAGTCTTGATGCCTTCATGGGTAAATATACTCTGGGCCGTCACTTGTGTTTTGACCATGACGACCTTGGTGACGCCGTCAGGTCAAATAGTCTTGAAGATGCTCTGGGCCGTCACGTGTATTTTTCACATCCACCTCTTTTGCCAAGCTTGACGTCGTCATGTGTGAAGCCTTGACGTCGTCAAGTACTGTCCCCAGCAAGGATTTTGAGACTTTGCTATTTTCTTCACTTTTATGCTCCAAAAACGTCCAAAATGCTTCCTTTTCCAGATTTCTCCTCAAAAGTACCTAAAATGACAAAAGGAATGATTTAGCGTAGTAATTGATCAAATAATCATGAATTCGGGCTTAAATGACCCATTAAAAGTAGTACACTTTTCGCGTTATCAGGCCTCAAAACTCTATCTAAAGAGAGTATGTTGTCATTTGGATGACCAGGAGAAGATTATCCACTAAGAAAACACAATAACCAGATGTAGAAATCCTGATAGGAGGGCATCCAGCCTAGTCCACATCAGAATAAGGCACAAGAGAACCAATAAAAGAAGCATAAAGTTGGAGCCCAAAGTCTAATGTACCACAAACGTAACAAAGAACTTGCTTGAGAGTTGCATAGTAAGGATCTTGAGGATCACCCATATGAAGACACACCTGCTACACTGCATAAGAGATATATGGACGAATAAATGTTAGATACTGCAAACGACCGACGAGACTATGATATAGAGTAGGATCAAAAACAGGACCCCGTCATAAGCATTTTGAATCAACACGATTCTGAGGGAGTCCGTGTGGGATTACATGTAGCCATGGGTGCCCCATTGAAAATTTAATATACTTATAATCTTATCTTGTATGGTTTTTGTATTTATGATTGAATTAAATGGAGGAAAACTAGAGAGAGATAGAGAAGTTGGGAGGATTTCCTAGAGAGAGAAAGTGAAGAAAAAAATGAGAAATTAGATTAAGTGAAAGGATTGCATAAGACAGTTAGCTATAATACGTCCGGTACTTACAGGTTCGGACTTAGAGATTGTTAACAGCATAGTGTGAAAAACTTTCTCTAAACCTTACCAAGGCCGTTCCTAAATCGGATACCCTCAAAAGGGCATACGAGACCTACCGAAGTAGATCAACGATTAGGTGAGTTGCTCGAGATCACTCCACGACTGTAGACCATTTTGAAACCGCCGCGATCACTAAGCGTAACCCACAAGGGATTACCGAAGTGACCTGCTTTCCGGGCTGTTTGATGTTGACCCTGGAAGGAATTTCCATTCAATCACTGGGAGTCACATTAGTAACTTCCCTCATAAATGTTCTTGGCAGATTGCTAAGATCTGCGTAGGACTCATAAAATTACCACTGGTGTCCTTAATGTTGACCAACCAGGGTAGAATTAGCACGTGTTCCTATGAGATCTTATAATGCGTCTCGTGGCTCTAGACTCAATAAGTGCATTATTTGGTCGTCAGAGACTGGAGCGGTGTCTCCTGTTTCAATATCAACATAGCTCGTAATGAGCGGTCGATAGATTATGCAGGATTCCCCGTGAGAATGAAACAAGCTCTTTTGAGAGAACTTGAGTGGTTAGAAGGTTTAGTGAAGTGCGTCACTGGGTCCATGACGTCTTGTCTTTAATACCGATGTTACCTTAGTAACAATCAGTCGCATATGAATTGAACCCGGTTTCTGCCCTAAGGTTGAATAATGGGAGGGCTATTTCTTTTCCTCCTTTCTCATTTCATTTCTTTTTAATTCTTCAACCCCTTCTTTCTCCTTTCTCATTTATCTCCTTTTTTTCATAGTTATACCTAAGGACTTTCTAATACTATCTATTCGATATTGTCCTTGGGTAGATGCCTCCGGCTCTGGCGGATCATAGGACGGTTTTCCTAACCTTAGCCACCTTATAACTTCATGACTATCCTATGTTGCCGTCAACCCAATCTTTGAAAATTCTCTCAAAGTGTTTATGATTAAGAAACACATTTTTGCTAACACTTTGACGGTTTTATGATTTTCAAATGATCCCCCTTAACATGTGCTCATAGGTTTTTGATAGAAATTTGCACGTGTCGGGGTGACTTGCACTTTTTGAATTGATCCACTCTTAATAGACATATACCTGAGGGACACGTTTATGTTGCTTAGTTAAAGAGATCCATTATAGATCCATTATCAACTTTTAGGTGATAACTAGCTCTAATAACAAACTTGAAGTTGTTAACATTCCTTAATAAGGAAGTTAAACCCGTCAAAGTACACATCTAAGAAGAGTTTTGTTGATATAAATAATTAACTAAAAACATTATTCATATCTTTCGATATCTCTATGTTTTGATAATCACAAAACCTAAACTCATCAAACCAAATATTATGACGTAAACAAGTATTTAGCGGTAAATAATCACTTTCACCAACTAATCACTTAAGGTATGAATAAACAAAGCGTTTAGTGCAATTTATGATCAAAGGGGTATTTAATTAACTAATACAAAGTTTATTTAATTATATAAACATATTATATATTTTTGAAAAACACTTTTGGTAATAAAGAAAAATGTTTTATTCATACTAAATATATGAATTCAAATTTTTAACCAAAATCAGTTAGTTTTTCACCAAATAAACTTTCCCCACTAAAAGACAAAGAATCTGGCCGTTTCAGCTGGGCGGCCCCCTTAATTATAAAGGGCGGTCCCCTTAATTTTAAGGGGGGCGGCCATGATTTAAGGGGACCGGCCACGCTCCTCTGTCAGATTCTGTTGCCTATAAATACCACCTTAAACCTGGATTTTTTCCTCACCTTTTTGCAAATAAACTTTCTGATTCAAATCTCCATTTCAATCCTAAAAATCCTTTGATCATATAATTCATAAGCCTTTGTTTTCAAGTGATCCAAAGCCTCATTCTTTCAAGTGCAAAGAGAAGAATACTCCTACTCATCAAGATTAGGAGTATTACAACTTAGTATCATCTTGCTATCTAAGTTGTTTATTTAGTTCATCTTGGATATCAATTTCTTTCTTGTAAACATTGTGTAAACATTGGTTAGATAGATTTAGATATAGGATCTAGATCTATTGAAGGTGTGAAGTTGTACTAGTAGTGAAGAGGTAGAAGTGGATAGGATTAGTGATAGAAGAAATAAGGTGTGGTAGTTCATTGAAGTGGAGATAGTTGTGAAGATAAAGTAGTTGATGCTTTGAAGTTGAAAAGACCTTGAAGCCTAGTAGTTGTGAAGTAGTGTACATCTTGGAGTGGTGCATAGGATTTAGTAGTGAAGGTGTGAAGAAACAAGTGGCGTGAAGAAAAAGGGTTAGGAAGCATTAAGTTGTGAAGAAGCTAGGAGCAAAGTAGGTTAGTTGTGAAGATAGGTGTGAAATAGAAGATTGGTGTGTAGAAGATAGTTGTGAAGAAGATTGGTGTGTAGTATATTGGTGTGAAGAAGGTGTGTAGAAGTTGTGATCAAGTTGTGAAGTTGTGTGGTGTGCTAATTGGTGTGTAAGGTTTTCTCCGCCATAAAGGAGGTTTTTGATCTAGTGAAGAAAACTCTCGAGTAGGTGACTCGGAGAGTGGAGTAGGGCAAGGAAGGTGTCCTTGTAACCGAACCACTATAAATCCTTTGTCTCTTGGTTTGATCTTTCCATCTCTTACTCTTTGTTTAATTACTTACTTGCATATCATTCATAGTTACAATTGCTTGTGTTGCACACATATTGATTTCACATAAAGATCAAACTAGGTTCCATTCAAAACATAAATTATACATTTGCAAATTAAAGTATATACAATCATTAAAACACATATACACATATAAATACAAACTTATATTTAAGTGAGATATATGAAATTATAATTTCTATTCAACACTTTAAATAAGAAGTATTTATGTGACATATGTGAATTAATTTGCTTCTATACTTTAGCTTCAAAGGTTTTTACAAACTACCATTTATTATTTGAAAGTAAACTTTTATTAAAACGAAAAAGACGTAAAATTATTCAACCCCCCCTTCTAGTTTTCCACAATTGGTATCAGAGCCACGTCTAGCAAGATTTTTAAAATATATTGTATTTTAAAACTTGTAACGATCTATGGAATTTGAAAAATATCTAGAAGAGGAATTTACGCAAAAATCAACATTATTTGAAAATGATCATTTTCTTGAATGGAAAAACAAATTTGAAAACTATGTGAAATCAATAGATCTTGATCTTTGGCATATCATTTCAATTGGTGATCTTAAACCAACCAAAATAGAATTTGAAAATCAATATAATAATCCTCAAACTAATATTGATAAAAACACTAAAGCCAAATTACTTATTTTCAAAACTCTACGAAAAGTTAAATATGAAAGATTATTTCGTTGTAAAACGGCAAATGATATTTGGAAATGTCTTTTAAAGATTCACCAAGAGAAATGTAAAACCAAAGATAATAAACTTGATATTGCACAAGAAATAGTAAATCTAGAAAATTTAGTAAATAAATATTTAGTTGATGTAAATACATGTACTACAAGTTCAAATGTGATCATTGAAGGTATATACAACGAAGAATACATGAGTCAAATCCAAAGAAAGAGCATGAATAAATCATGGTGCAACAAGTGCAAAGAAGACGATGATAATACGGCTCATGAGAATATTCAAACAAATGAGAACACAAGTATTGACGGCAAGAACTACATGTTTCTAGATTCAAGTGGAACCACAAACAAAACATGGAGCGACATGGAATATGGAATTGATCACCGTATAGCATGTCAAGAATGTACAACTACAAAGAAGGTACAAGCCAAAACTAAACATTTTTTCTATGATCAATTTATATTAGAATTTTTAAAATTGGAAAACAACTTAAAACATTTTTGCAACATTGATTCAAAAATTATTTTTAAGAACGAATTTTCAACATCCGCTGAAAACAACTTTGAAAAAGAAACCATTTTAGAAGATAAAATGTCTAGACTTGAAAGTAATATTGAAATCGATCTTGAATGTAAAAAATGTCGAGACTACAAACATGAAATTAAAATGGAAAAGGAAAAAGCAAAAACATTGGCAAAATTCGAAAATAGTTCTAAATCTTTAAAATATCTTCTCGACATTCAAAAGCCATTTTATGATAAAACCGGGTTAGGATTTATCGTAAATGATCCTTCAACAAATGTATCAAAACAAATAAAATTTGTTAAAACTAGTGAGTAAATTTAGGACTAATACTATTAATATTCATTACTTTTTATTCTAGTCAAGAAAGTCATTGTTTGTTAATTAAAACAAACTATTGATGAATTCTTGTACTTATCGACGACATCCACATCATGTGCATTCAAATGCAATGGATGTTGTCATCTAACCAACTAGGACCCATGAGAGTCTGGGTACCAAGCTATTTATCTTGTTTAGGTAATTTATGAATGAAGAGCCTATTACGTGTTGATCTACTCATCTCGCTCTATTACCTTTGACGGTTATTGGTCTCTATCATATTGTTTCACTTTCTACAAATGTTTTGCCTATGACGTTGTTGCGGATTTATTCATGTATCGGCATTTTGTTCTTCACTCTCGGAGTATTGGTATCATGGTGTATCGGGTACTATTTCATGATGAAGCCTCCTAAATTTCTTCTTTCACCATCATGCCCATCCTTTTTGAAAAGCTGGACCTGAGATAAGTTTTTCTTTTCTAAAACTTGTCAATGTTATATTATACTTTAGAATGTTTTAATTAGTGTGTGAATAAAACTTAACTGATATGTTGCCATGCTTTTAGATTATTAACACTAATATATGCATACATGATATTAGCATTATTAATCTTCTTGTTGTTTAGTCTAGTATCACTTTTATTAAATCTTCCATGATCTATAGTAGAACCCTTCCACTTAAGCTATATGATCTTACTAGTTGCTTCAATAGATGCATTATAATTGATATTTGTTTGCTACTTGATATTATGATGTTCTTTGTATACACATATACATATGTTTATCTTGTATCCATGAACTATTTACCTTGCTACTTCCTATCCCATTGCATTTAGATCATAAGTATCTATCATTTCACTTTAATATCTTTAGGTGTCATTAAGGATGATTATGTGTGACAATGGGCTTAAGTGATTCTCTTGAAGCATGACAAGCTTCCATTTCAAATCCTTCACTTGCAACTTCTTGATTATCATGATCAAAACATCATGTTTAAAACTTCTCTCTTTCTGAATGAAATATTTTTCTTAACTAAAACCTCTTTCATAACCATTACTTTAATCAAAAACGAGATTGAAATTTTCTTTTTATCTTGTTTTTCTTCACATTATGAAACAAAATTCAATCTACGTTATTGTAATGCACACTTGAATTTACTTCAAAACATTGTTGAATAAAACTAAAAACGTTTTGCTTAAAACACATTTAACTCTCTCACATGTGTCATACACCTCTATTGGAAATGACATTCACAATTTAATCAAATTATTTCATGAGAATCATGACTTGCCCATATGGATCTTGTTTGTAACAAGTCTTGAAGTCCATATAATTATATCCACCCATTTGTTACTTGTAAACAACCATCAATATGTTTGCTCTAGACTAAATGTTATTATTTTCATATAGTTGCACATTTAGCTTATTTGCCTTATTGCCTTCTTAATTGCATATCTTAATTGATAGCATGATTATTAGAAATTTCTTGCTTATTTCAATTATTTCTATATCACTCTCTACATTCATGAATAGTATGTCCTATATTGCCTCAAAGAGTTGAACTTACTTGAATCCAAATCCAAAAACACAACCTTTTTGAAGATTTTCTGCCAAAAACCCATTTCTGGCATTCTGGGAATCACCAGATGGGCGGCCCCCTTAATTATATAAGGCGGCCCCCTTAAAATTAAGGGGACAGGCCCCTAATTAAGGGGACCGGCCATCTGATGGTCGGGGATACTGTTTTCTTTATCACTTTTTGACCCACTTCAGCCTATACTTCCCAAAATTCACAAACACATTTTGTCCCATGCTATCCCTCAAAATTTACCTTCCTAAACTACATTTCTCATACACTATAAATACCCTCTTCCCATCATTAATGCCATCACACCCAAACATGTCATCTCCCAACAACCAAAAACCTAAGATTTAAGAACCGCAAGGATCTCCGTCAAACCCGTTTGGAGGAGGAAACTTTATTCTTGTCATAACTCAAGTGATGTTGTTCCAAGTCAACCAACTACTAAACCTCAAACCCACAACATTGATTCATCTCACAACCTATCATCCTCTCATTCCCTCATTCATGCTTCTTCTTATGATGAGCATGCTCAATCCCAACCTCTCAATCAACACCTCACATGTTGCTCATTCAACAAAAACATCATCATCTCATGAAGAACCTCTTCCACCCATATCATGCTTTCATGATTACCCAAGCTCAATCATGTCTCCACCACCAAGAGTACCACCACCACATCCTACAACCTCACATGCCACTCCCATGTTGCTTGTGCAAACTTTCACACAAGACAACTATCAAACTCCACCACCGTCACCTTCCTCCAAACACTTGAAGTTCGTCGAGGAGCTAAAAGAGGCACATGAGCTTAGTGCTCTTTTAGCATTACATCTTGCTCAACGCAATTTGGATCCACCACAATCAAGCTCACCATCATCACCACATAACAAAAACCAAATTGAGAAGCATGTCAACAATTGCCCTTGTTGCATCTTCCTTCAACAACAAACCATTGCATTGAATGAGCACTTTACTTGGATTGAGTATCTTCTTACTAGATCTCAACAAACACCATCACTTGAACAACATCAAAACCCTCAATCAACAAACCCATCCTCAAGTTCACCACCTACAAGCTCCACATCTCCAAACCCAACAACATCCATGCAACCAAATGTTTACCTCCACTAAACCACCAAGCATTTTACATGCTTATGTTTCTCATTTTCAAATAAAACTCCTCAACCATTTTGGGATTCAAGAAAGTTTGGTGACACTCCTTGTTGGCACATTAGGATATTCTACGTTGTCTGTAATTCTATTTTTATGGCTTTGTAACAATGATTATGGGTTGACATAATCATTTTCTATTATTGAATGATTTGATATATGTTTCGAATTATCCTTGCCATGCATACTAGTTGTTGATGTTACGATATATGTGTTTGCTTGTGCCATGCTTGTGCTTCTAATATTTTTCTTGCAAGAATCCTATTTGTCGAACCCTTGGTGCCCTCAAACGAGGGGGAGCTTACATCAAGGGGGAGTTTTCTACCTATTGGCTTAAACCTTTTTGATTCTACAAAAAGGGGGAGAAGTGAATGTAAACTTACTAAATACTTGTCTAAAAATTAACTTTTAGATTTAATAAGTTTAGGTTTTGTAATCATCAAAAAGGGGGAGATTGTTGATATAAATAATTAACTAAAAACATTATTCATATCTTTCGATATCTCTATGTTTTGATAATCACAAAACCTAAACTCATCAAACCAAATATTATGACGTAAACAAGTATTTAGCGGTAAATAATCACTTTCACCAACTAATCACTTAAGGTATGAATAAACAAAGCGTTTAGTGCAATTTATGATCAAAGGGGTATTTAATTAACTAATACAAAGTTTATTTAATTATATAAACATATTATATATTTTTGAAAAACACTTTTGGTAATAAAGAAAAATGTTTTATTCATACTAAATATATGAATTCAAATTTTTAACCAAAATCAGTTAGTTTTTCACCAAATAAACTTTCCTCACTAAAAGACAAAGAATCTGGCTGTTTCAGCTGGGCGGCCCCCTTAATTATAAAGGGCGGTCCCCTTAATTTTAAGGGGGCCGGCCATGATTTAAGGGGACTGACCACGCTCCTCTGTCAGATTCTGTTGCCTATAAATACCACCTTAAGCCTGGATTTTTTCCTCACCTTTTTGCACATAAACTTTCTGATTCAAATCTCCATTTCAATCCTAAAAATCCTTTGATCATATAATTCATAAGCCTTTGTTTCCAAGTGATCCAAAGCCTCATTCTTTCAAGTGCAAAGAGAAGAATACTCCTACTCATCAAGATTAGGAGTATTACAACTTAGTATCATCTTGCTATCTAAGTTGTTTATTTAGTTCATCTTGGATATCAATTTCTTTCTTGTAAACATTGTGTAAACATTGGTTAGATAGATTTAGATATAGGATCTAGATCTATTGAAGGTGTGAAGTTGTACTAGTAGTGAAGAGGTAGAAGTGGATAGGATTAGTGATAGAAGAAATAAGGTGTGGTAGTTCATTGAAGTGGAGATAGTTGTGAAGACAAAGTAGTTGAAGCTTTGAAGTTGAAAAGACCTTGAAGCCTAGTAGTTGTGAAGTAGTGTACATCTTGGAGTGGTGCATAGGATTTAGTAGTGAAGGTGTGAAGAAACAAGTGGCGTGAAGAAAATGGGTTAGGAAGCATTAAGTTGTGAAGAAGCTAGGAGCAAAGTAGGTTAGTTGTGAAGATAGGTGTGAAGTAGAAGATTGGTGTGTAGAAGATAGTTGTGAAGAAGATTGGTGTGTAGTATATTGGTGTGAAGAATGTGTGTAGAAGTTGTGAAGTTGTGTGGTGTGCTAATTGGTGTGTAAGGTTTTCTCCGCCATAAAGGAGGTTTTTGATCTAGTGAAGAAAACTCTCGAGTAGGTGACTCGGGGAGTGGAGTAGGGCAAGGAAGGTGTCCTTGTAGCCGAACCACTATAAATCCTTTGTCTCTTGGTTTGATCTTTCCATCTCTTACTCTTTGTTTAATTACTTACTTGCATATCATTCATAGTTACAATTGCTTGTGTTGCACACATATTGATTTCACATAAAGATCAAACTAGGTTCCATTCAAAACATAAATTATACATTTGCAAATTAAAGTATATACAATCATTAAAACACATATACACATATAAATACAAACTTATATTTAAGTGAGATATATGAAATTATAATTTCTATTCAACACTTTAAATAAGAAGTATTTATGTGACATATGTGAATTAATTTGCTTCTATACTTTAGCTTCAAAGGTTTTTACAAACTACCATTTATTATTTGAAAGTAAACTTTTATTAAAACGAAAAAGACGTAAAACTATTCAACCCCCCCCCCCCCCCTTCTAGTTTTCCACAAGTTTCTCGAAACGGTACATTCTACTTGGATAAATCCTTTCGAATACTGACATTTGTGTTTCGTCATTTCGATTGTTAAGTCTGAGTCACGCTCACAAGAGATGCCAAATCCATTTGTCACCGAAAGCTATTTTGCTCCCCCTCAACATGTGCATTCATTTATAAAAGAGTTTGGCACATATGGGAGAGAATACATTTTATTCCAAAACATCACATTTTTATCAGATTTCTTACATGAATCACATTCTCTCCCCCGATCACAAATTTCAAGTCAATTGAGATTTTGTGATCCCAATTGATTTAAATAAGTTAAAAACAAGTTTGGGAGAAAAATGTGGACTGCTTATAGCATATACTGAAAATGAGACAAAAACTTTTACTCCCCCTTAATCATGGAGGGAGTTTGTTATGTGTCAAAAATGATGAGTTTTGAAATGATTTAGAGAATAATGAGAAACTCATGAAAAATTCATATGTTGACACATAACATGAAAATCACATTTTATTTACTACTGATTTGGTACACAAAGGCTTGATATGGTGATATTTTTAATATTTTGAAATCACTCTCCCCCTCAATCAATGAACCATTTATAATTTTTGAAAATTCGTTGTCATTGATTGAGTGATTTTAAGAAACGAGTAAGTTCTGATTGATTTACAAAAACTGATGGTACCACCAAGTTTTTCACAAATATTTTCCTGAAAAATCATAAAAGGGAAAATATTTGCGATGGAAAGAAGACTTCTCTTCTTTATCAAGAAATAATGCACTGAAGCGTACATTAGATCGATAGTGCACGGATGTAAAGTACTCCATGCCCGGATGAACTTCATCCATTGTTAGCAACAACCATCTTTTTGGCGACGTGTTTTCCACATTTTGAAAATCGGGTTGCTATCTGAAGTAATAGCATACCATAATTTTACAAACGGGTAACAATCTGAAATAACTGCAAGCCATTTAGGCATGTTTTGAAAACATTTTGAACTTCTGTTCGAACTTTATTAAAAGATCCGTGCCATTATTGAATGACATTTCTAGGTCCGTAAATGTTATTGATGCCAGAAGACATGCCTTGAAAAACTATTTTTGATATTTTCTATTTTTTGATTTTTTTTTTGGTTTTTGTGGGTTTTATATTTTTTTTATTTTCTTATTGGTTTTAAACTATATACAAAGTTTATTATTCAATTTAAGAAGATGTTGACCTGAATACCAAAAGGATATCGTTCTTCACGTTGTAGAAGTTAGTAGTCAACATTTCTTAAATTTTCACCACAAAAGCTTTTGAGGCTCCTGAATAATCGTCTGAATCTGAAACTTCTCGAAGTGATGCTTTGGTAGCTTCCCCCCAAACCGACAATCATCATCATGAGACCACTTCCCCCAGATACTTGAGTGATGCAAAAAGTCTCATTGTGTGAAGCTTGAAAACCCGACAAAAAATGATAACACCGAAGTAACAAGATACAACACAAATCATCTCTGCGGTTATCAATCCCGGAATAAATGATTAAGCCTGATCACATGATTCTGTTGTGCGTCCCCGATGTATTCATTATTCTGCGGTTTTGAACAATCGTCTATTCAGGGGAACAAGATATCAACATCTTCATTTCACCAAACGCTTTCCACTTAACTTACACATAACAACTCAATCCATATTGTACACATGTACCCAACACAAGAAGAAGCGATGACACCAAAGTAACAGGTTGAAGCACTGATCATCTCTGCGGATATCAACTCTGGAATAAGTGTTTAAGACCGATCACGTGAACATGTTGTGCGTCCCTGATGTACACATATCTCTCCCATGATGGTTGCGATCTCATCAGAATCAACATAACAATGTGTACATGAAGCATTAACCGGAAGCACTTTAACATAAATCATATCGGCTCGTATGAAGATGTCAATAAGCAATATCATCTCACGCTCCCAATATTCTTCTCACATTTCTTCCCACTGAAAGCCGAAGTAACACATACCACAAGTGGCAAGATACCACTTCCCCCAAGTAGTAGGAATAATACACCAAAAGAACGAGTTAAAACACTGATCTTCTCTGCGGTTATGACATTTGTCTTCCCGAAATAACTTCAATTAGGAAGAAGTATAAAGCTCATCACGTGTACTCGTTGTGCATTCCGATGTATGTTTCCTTCCCCCTTGCTGGTTTTGATACCTCAGAATCAGCAACACGTTTTGCGCACACATACTTAAAATCTTGTGAGAAGAACTAAATTGGCTTAAATGTATCTGGTGAGAATAACTGCTACAGAACAACTCTCTGTGACTATCATTACCAACCCTTATGTAGGTGTGACATTTCATAAAATTTCATGTCATTTATTTTAATAGTTATTATTCAACTATTATTTTTTTTATAATTAACTTCGTCGGGAGTTATCCGTGAAAGTTCAATTCATTCAACCGCGACTAGACTATGTTCAGTCTACACTTCTTATCCATTTTTATTTCTTTACAATCCTATTTTAAAAGTCACTTTTAAATTTTTCCATTTTTACGTAAACCTTGCACCTTTTACGTTTTACACGATTTAAATTTATGTTTTAAGGTTTTAACAAAGTGAACCAACCCTAGACTATGATAATTTACATATTTTATGAATTTTTATACCATTTCATGCTTACAAATGAGTTTTATACTCGTCGTGTCATTTTTATAGCTTATGTCGCTTTATCAAGAACCAGTGTCACCAAACGTGTTTTCGACTCACGGTTAAAGTTTTAACAACATTTAAACCCTCCGTCAACCTCAACACCTCTAAAATACTCTAATATGATATGATAACAAGTTTTATCATTTTTATAAGTTTCACATTTTATTACTTACCGTTTTTACGTTTCGCGTCTTAAAAACTACACGTTTTCAATTACCGGGATCAAACTACACTTCGTAGCTCAAGTTTTTATACAAAATAAACCCACTCAATCCCCCCACCCACCAAAACCACGAAATAAAATAGCCAATACATGTGTATTTGTGGGGTGTCTTACCTTGACACTTGGTTAGACCCTTTTTGCATGCACACATACTATATAATACACACAAATCCTCACTTTTCTTGTTTATATCGCCATCACTACTAACTTATCTCTCCTTCTCTTGACACCAACGACCCAAAACAGTAAAAATAAAGATATTTCATCAATCATTTTACTAATATATTGATCTTGGATTAAAGATATTGAAGGCCTAGTCTTGTTCTTGGTTTATTACACTCAAAACATCATCAAATCTCATCATTTCTTGATTTCTTTGGGAAGTTGTTCCAAGTTTTGATCAAGATGGTTTAGGGACTGTAATTTTAAGATATTTTCATGGGTAAATCAAGGGTATAAGTTGGGTAAAAGATTTGAAAGAAAGGGTGCAAGGGTTATTGGTAAAATCATAGGTTTTGTGGTCCATTGTTCTTTATTTTCTTGTTCTTCAAATATTGTAAGGAAACCAATCACTCCCTTTTCATTTCATTTTCATTTTCATTTTTGTAACTTTATTATATCTTGATGTATTTGAATATTATATAAGTTATTATGCTTGGTTAGGCTTGGTACATAGGTTAGATCACTATAAAATCACTAAGGGACTAGACATGCAACAGTTGTTTCTGATCAAGGGTAAAAACGTAATAAACTGATTTTATCAGTGAACATTAGGCATAAACTAAAAATATGGGGTTGTAGGCCTATGTCTTGTGGTCATTTTGACGAGTATTTCATCGAATAACTCATTACAATGATTAAACTGGAAATATTTTCGTGAAACATGTCATAATCTGAGTACCAGATTTATAACCTGTGAAACTTGTTTTTCTAGACATAACCAATAGTTTCTCAAAACATAAAAGTTTTACATAACATCTCAAATTTAACGTGGCCGCAAACGGGGAATTAATTGGACTTGTAGAACCTTAGATATCGCAACTTTAGTGGGACTATTGTGATGTTAATTAAAATCAGAACTGGATAGTAAGGGTAAATGGGTAATTTTACTACTGTTAAGTAATTTTTGACTTAGTGGAGCTCGCAAAACATGTTAGTATAGATGAATACCTTTCCGGGGATATAAAGAACTTAATTTTTGACTTACGGTTTACAAGTAACGGATTTTCTAAGTTGCGCAAGTTTTAAAAATGTTAACAGCTTTGACTCTTAAAGTATAAAGGATTCAAAAACTCATATGCCTATATCTCTAAAACTTAATTTTGAACACTTGATATATTTAGAAATTATGTACCAAGCGTAGGTAAGATAATAACGTATATATAGCTTAGTTACATCTATGTTTATTTTCTAAAACCTAAGACAAGCGTATATCTATTTAGGTTCATCGTAGAGCTTCGCGGCTAATTTTCATCCCTTGCTTGTTTCATATCACTTCCTTTGTTCATGATGAGTTTATAGCCTCGCCTTTACTTACTTAAATGTTTTATAAACCTCGCGAGAGGGATACATGCTGCTTTTTATAAACTGAATACAAGTAGTTTTTGGTATGCTGGACCCGATTATATGATTATCGATATTGAATGCTTCTTGCCAATTAAGTCCCCACCATGAACCGTTAATTCCATAGGGAAACGCTAGTATTATGAATATGCATATTAGGCTTGGCGGGCTTGACTGGGTGAGTAGCGTCTCACACATAACGGTCACATAATATTGAGAGTATGGTGTAAATGGCAATTTTTACCTTCTCGAGGCACAAAAACTATGTCAAGGTTCGATTTCATAAACTCATTACTATAATCTGATAACCTAACAAGTAATGATCATGCTTATCACCCGATGAATAATACTTGTATTCAACTTATTACTTATTAAACTCTATGAATTCACACAACATTATTGTTGACTTTTAGCATGTTTATCTCAGGTCCGTAAGTGACTTCAGCTTGGATGGGAGGCGCAAGAAATGAATATCATCAAGATGACTCATGTTTAAATAAAAATTCTCATTCGATAATGTTTCAAACTTTTAAACTTATGTAACTTCGGATTGTGTTTAAAAACTTTTGGGACCTTTGTTAACTCTAGTAATTTATCAAATGTGAAAGTTTAAAAACGACTTTGTTTTGATGTTGTTTACTATATTTGTACAATCTGACTAATGTATAGCACCCCATGTCCCTTTCCGCTGCGATCCTAAAATGGGGGTGTTATAGATTGGTACCAGAGCACAAATTATAGTGAACTAGATCTTTTTCCTTTTAAAAACCTAGACTATTGTCATTTGTTTTTCAAAATCATGAGCTTCCATCAACTTGTCCGATATCCATGCGCGCCTACTCCTGAATTTCCTATTACTCCCTCGAGTATATCTTAATTATATTAAGGATAATTATAGGAGCACTATAATTGTTTCTTAACTCGTCCGATAATCCGCGAAAGTATCACTCTTATATATATAACCTTTTGTGCACTAAACTTCCTTGTTGTATTTTAGCTATTCATGTGCATTGTGAATTTCCATCCGGAAATTTATACACATCTTCGAGTGCACCGTTACTATACGTATACATATAGTGAATATTACTATATGTACTTAAGATAATTTTTTTTTCTTTTTTTTTCCCCGACTATCCTGCTTTTTCCTAAAGCATCGCTATTTTTCTTATTGAAGTTCTCCAAGTGAATACTAAAATCTTCTAGACATTGTATGAGATTATAATGGTCTTTCTTATTTATCTGACATTGTATGCGATTACAATGGTCTCTCTTATTCATCCGACATTGTATGCGATTATAATGGTCTTTCTTATTTATCTGACATTGTATGCGATTACAATGGTCTCTCTTATTTATCCGACGTTGTATGCGATTACAATGGTCTCTCTTATTTATCTGACATTGTATGCGATTACAATAGTCCCTTTTATTTATCCGACATTGTATGTGATTACAATGGTCTCTAAACTCTTTCATCACCATATGTTATATATTTTCATATAACATCGAAACCTGTTACAATTTATCAATTTCTATTGGTTGTCTTACTCCCCATGAACTCATGTTTTCTGAGCATTTCTTGCTTATTTTCTTAAGCACCACTATTAATACTATTTAAGAACTATTTATATACACTTGATTTTTCTCTCGACTATTTATGCCTAATTAATAGAGCGTTACTTCTTATTTGTATAAAGGTATTTATTATAAACGTTTTATCTGATTCTTTACACTCAGCCTCCAAAGCATCATGTCAAACCCTACCTCTCCTAATTATATATGTTTCACCAGATTACTAAACAATTAAATACATATTTATTTATTTTGATGATCCTCTAAAACTTTCTTATACATTGTGGGTGACATAGTGGTCTCTTTATTTTCACAAAAATAGTGAGTAATGCTATGATCTTTAAAAATATATTCATGGCCTTACACAAAGCTGTTTTATATGAAACCGTCACATTTTATTTATTTACCTTGGAAATTCACTACTATTTTATAAACAACTCCTTTATTGACATATAAACTATCTTTCATTATATTACAAATGGATTTACTATTCCCCAAATAATTACCCAATTACTACCTTATAAACTAATAACCTTATTCAATACTATTTTATAAACTGCTTTAACTAGTTCAGAATTAACTTTTTGTCACCCCTTTACAAATCATTTGGTCAATTACCATGTAAAACTAGTTTACTACTATCTTCTAAACCATGTTGTTGCTTCTTAAAAATTACTCTTCCCCTCTCTTATTAACTTAAAACATTGATTTATTATTACCTCATTAAATATTTTGTTATTGTTTTATTGTCCGTCATTTTCCTATAATTCTTATGAAATAATTCATCATCTACAAAAGCAGAATTTCAGTAACTGTCTCTACATTCCCGAGTTCTCTTTCGAATCCTTCATTGTTAAAGGTCTGTGCTTCAGGCCCGGTGTGAACTGTTTTAGAACCACTCAAAAACTTCCTTTCTGTGCGTATTTTCCTTATTCGCTTGTGTTACACACTCATACTACTTACTTATGATTAATTCATACGTATGTACAAACTTATATCACTCTTTATATATAAGATACTTATGAAAACTCCATACTTGTCCAACAATGGACATATCGCGAGTATAACTATGTTAAGTATTTGAAAATTTTATCGAACATCGGTTAAATATAGTCTAGTCACCTATATTTAACCTAGGGATAGTGGAACATAGTCTGACTACCTATGTTCGACTTAGATTTTTCAAATACTGGGAATAGTTACATATGGGTTATGTCTAATTGATTTTCTACATGATTTTCGAGAATCACAAAATTCTTATGTAAGCATAAAAATTCAGCGATATTCAATCAATCGAGCATAACAACTAAACAAATCCTCACTCTATCTTTATCGCGTATAGCCAACCTTACTCTGCACCGTATTTCTAGATGACAAGAATCAACCCGCGTCATTAGTTATTCTAGACTTCATTCCTTATGAGTATCCTTATCTTTTCGCAAGTGAACCGTCAGGAGATAAAGCGAGTTAAGCTCCGGGACAGAGCTCTCTTAAGGGGTACGTGCTGTGACATTTCGTAAAATTTCATGTCATTTATTTTAATAGTTACTATTCAACTATTTTTTTTTATATAATTAACTTCGTCGGGAGTTATCCGTGTAAGTTCAATTCATTCAACTGCGACTAGACTATGTTCAGTCTACACTTCTTATGCATTTTTATTTCCTTACAATCCTATTTTAAAAGTCACTTTTCACTTTTTCCATTTTTACGTAAACCTTGCACCTTTTACGTTTTACGCGATTTAAATTTATGTTTTAAGGTTTTAACAAAGTGAACCAACCCTAGACTATGATAATTTACATATTTTATGAATTTTTATACTGTTTCATGCTTACAAATGAGTTTTATACTTGTCGTGTCATTTTTATAGCTTACGTCGCTTTTATCAAGAACCGGTGTCACCAAACGTGTTTTCGACTCACGGTTAAAGTTTTAACAAAATTTAAACCCTCCGTCAACCTCAACACCTCTAAAATAGTCTAATATGATATGATAACAAGTTTTATCATTTTTATATGTTTCACATTTTATTACTTACCGTTTTTACGTTTCGCGTCTTAAAAACTACACGTTTTCAATTACCGGGATCAAACTACACTTCGTAGCTCAAGTTTTTATACAAAACTAGCTGGGTACCCGCGCCTAGTGGCAGCGGTATCTAGTTTGGACCAAATTTCGACGGCGAATTATTTTTTCAACCGACTGTTTATGTAGCGTAAGGGAATATTTTTTCGGCGGTGTAAATTTTTTGAAGAGTTCCGGTTAAATCGATGTTCTAGTTTGATTTTCCGACATTTTAGAGGTGATTGTCCAAGTTATTTTTATCGCCCCTGTCACCTTTTTCAAATGTGCGCCGAGTTCACATGTTGTTCCTAAAGGTGGTAGCGAGAATTTAAACACGAAACATATTTTATGTCAAGGTCGCTAAAATGAATCTCATAACAATCATTCAATTTTTCAAAGCGAGAAACAAAAATATTTTTTTTAATCAGATTTTGGTCACTACAAATAGGTATGAAACTTGATTTATAATTTGGTTGCTACAAATAAGTTGTCCATTTTACTTTCTCCGTTTTTTTGGAGTTCTTTGATTCTAGGAACGTTTTACTTTCTTGGTATAACTACTTTTACTTTGTTATTCTCACTCGCAATTTTTAAATTTTGAATTCACTTCACTTACTCATTTAATCGAAATATTCTTTGGTTTGGCTACTAATTGTCTCGAGCCCAACATCTTTTAAATAAAAGTAATAAACAATCAATATTTTGTGTGCTTCTTTTGTTCATCCATGTATATAATTGAGGTTACATTGTTTAGCGATGATAGTAGTTTTATACCGTGGTTTGAGAAAAACTATTTATTATACATATAGCTAAACAAAATATGAATGCTTATGGATTGATTATATTTAATAGTCATAGTTGTCGATCAAGTATATATATAGGTTTATGCTTTAGTTTCTTGTATATCTTGTCATTATATACTTTTACTTTTGTTGTAGGTAGGCTGGTACAATAAAAAAGAAACTATTACATCATGTCAAGTGTATTCAGTACAAGTCACATGTAGTCCAAGAAAAAAAGATTCGATATTGTGTTGGATACAACAAAAGCAAACATTGCTTAAAAAAATATGCATTTAGTATCTCAAGATTGTACTACCGATCCTACTATTCTCAATTTATAATTCAATAGAAACAAATTATACCAAGTATTCGAATAGCAAAAAAATTGTCTTAAAAAATGTAAATAAATAAAAAATTGCGAAAAATTATATGCACAGATCTAACTTTTTAAAATGAATAAATCACTATCGAAATTTTTAATTTCTAATTTTTAAAAATTTGGTTTAGATGTCTTTATAGCTGCGCACAATCATAGCCTAAGTGACAATAAAAGGCACCCATAAAATATGTTTCATTCAAAACAATCTTAAATGAAATGTCTCATACAAACTTATCAAGCCTCACAGATATTTATAAATGTTCATTGGTTTTCTAGAAAAATATACCGTTTTTTTTTTAATCCGTATGAATATACCAAACATGTCCCACTACCAATTATCCATATGTTACTGAAACTATTACTAACGTCAATGATAGATCTAGCAGGAGGATTTTAAATCCACCGTTAATTAGAAAAAATAAACTATGTATTTAGAATAAAACCTTTAGATACAAAAAAAAAAAAAAAAGGATCTAGCACAAAACAACGAACATCCCACCATAAATATTTCGAGCCACCAAACAACCTGTAATGAACTCTTGCACCCACTTCATTCATAAAAAGACCTCAAAGAAACATCAGTGGTTACCAAAACATTGATAACAAATAAAAGTGGCCTCAAATTATCATCCACCTTTTTTTCTTATTTACAAGAAACACCTTCAAATTTCAAATCTATGAAACATGCACAATACCAAAATATATTCCAATCACCAAAAAAATATATACACTACTGAAACCAACCTTAAAATCTCCACCAAAATGATAGATTAGAACAAAACCACTGAGCGGACCACCAAAATGGTCGTGTTGGACAGCCAAAACAACCAACGAAACCACTGAAACCACCACCATTTCTTTCTAAACCCAACCAAAACCACCAACCTGGACTACCTAGCCAACTGAAACAACCAAAACCACCTAGAGGAGGTGGCTATTTTGGAATATGGCGGCAGAGAAAGTGGCGGCTGTAGGTGTTAGGTTAAGAAAGAAAAGGGTTTTGTTTAAAGAGAGAAAAGTAGGTTGTGTTTTATTTGGTGTGTGTTTAGGTGGGGAGGGTGGCTTTATATCCTTTAGGTTCATGGTTGCATTCTTTGGCTCGAGTTGTTTGAATCTTAAAAACTCTAGGCTTGAAGATAGGCTGGGGGATATCTCTCTTTTATAAAGTGTGTAAATTTAGGTTCGGGATATGGCTTGGTTGTCTGAATCTTAAAGTTATAGGTTTGGATATTGGTTGGGGATAGGGATAATGATTTCTAAATGTATCCAACTTGCCACGTTTTACTATATAGTGTATGGAACTTTTAATTTTGCTATATTAGGGTCTAAAGTGCCTAATCTTTGCTAACTTATGTACTAACGGGGTGATTAAGGGATTTGTCGTTGTTTCTTGCCATGTTGGCATCCACGTCTGCTTCCAGCTTGGCAAATCGTTTTGTCCTTTTCCCTAACGTTATTATTTCCCCCCAATTTAACCCCAAACCCTAATGATTAAATCAAACACAAATCACGAACACAAAACACAAACAAAAATCAGAAACACGCACACAAATCACATACACAAACACAAATCACAAACATTGATCACTGCATAACGATTAAATCAAATCAGAGACACAAACACAAATCCAATATGGCTGATTATGCTCCAGGAACCAAAAGAGTGACACATAGATACGTTACAACTCATTGTGGATGTGGACTTGCTATGACTGTCAAAACGGCATGGACAAAGGAGAATCCTGGGAAATGATTTATTTCTTGTCCTAAATTTGTAAGTCCCGATTTAATTTGTTAAGCCAATCATGTATTTTTGTTTGTAATTTGTTAAGCCAATCCTGGACAAAGTTTTGTTTTGGTAATAAATGTTGATGAATATTTTTTGTTGTAATTTCAGGACAAGACTAAAAAGTGTGGGTTCTATGAATTTTTTGATGATGATCTACCTAGTGACTATTATAGGGAGTTGTTGTATGAAGAGCATCAAAAGGTCAAAAGAGGGCTGCAAAGGAATGAAATGCAAGAGGACATTGATGTTCTAACAATGGAGAAGAATCAGTTGGTTCATGAGTTGACCTGCACAAAGTCAAAATTGCAATTCTATGATAGGTTGTTTCTCATCTTGATTGGGATTATAATAATTTTCTGTCTTGTATTTGGAATGAAATTGGGAAGCTGATTTAGGTTCTTTAACACTTGCAAGTTTAGGTTATAATTGTTGTAATGTATCCATTAGGATTATCTTGTACTTTGACTTTACAAAGTCAAAATTTTCTAATGCAATGAAAAATTTGCAATTTTGCATGGTATATACTTTTGCAATTGTGTTTCTCATGCTTAACATGTAATGGTAATGAATGGTAATTGCAATGCATCATATTATAACATTGACTTTAGAAAGTCAGTTTTATTCCAACTTACCATGTGACACATAGGGCCAACATTCAACTAAGCCATAGGTTTTTTCCCCTTCCCCTTTGAACATGCTTTGGGGATTTTGGGAGACCATGTTTTGATACCATGATCCTTACAGAATGTAGCACTTGGAAGGCCTAAAACTTTAGCCCTAGCAGCAAATGCATCTTTTGCAGATGGTTCATTGGAAGATGGTTCTGTGACAGATGGTTCCTTGGCATGAAATGGAGCTTTTTTCTTCCTAGCATCCTCCTTAGTTAAGCCTGAGCTTACCCTGTTGATCCCAGTTGAGCAAACGATCTTATATAGAAGTTGACTTGAATTAAATACTTAAGCTAGAATGCGGAATATAAAAGCTTAACTTAAGAAGAACAATTTAACTATCAACACTTCAATATTATTAATACGAGCACTCGACAATGCTAGGGTTTTACAACCTTGAAGTGTAAATGAAAACTAAACAATACGTACTCAATCTAACCCTAGGATTCTCCTTTTATAGGCCAAGGAGTCCTACTAGGTTTACAATAACTTTCTATGCAAGATAAGAATATTCTAGACGTATATTATATACACACAATCTATTCTATAATTATCTACTTCGTATACATACTTATCACATTAGCAGTATATTCCTTTAGCAGCATTTTTCTCATAGCAGCACTTTGACATCAGCAGCATAATCATTTACATTAGCAGCATTCTCATCACAGCAGCAGTTTCACTTAGCAGCAGAATCCAAAACCCAACAATCCTCCCCTAAACTTAATATTTATTTCTAAATCATTAAGTTTCTTTAAAGCTCAATTAAACACCAGGAGGATGCTTCCAAACACTCAAATCTTGAGATGTCTATTGACCAAGTATCTTCTTATACTTTGACAGCAAATTAAATGCTTGATCATTAGTATCATAATCTTTCTGCAAGTTGAGTAATCCAGCACCATTAACCATCTGATTAACAGTATTCCAATATCTTACCACTAGGTAATCCTTTTCAGCCAGCATATACAAAGTAATTGGTCCAATTTCCAAGACATGAATTCCAGAATCTTGAAAAAGTATCCATTTTCTTACTTTATATCCTACTATCTCTGTCCATTCAGAATCATCCATTGAAGGTTCATACATAAGTTTCAGAGCTCTCCAGAGAACATTATCAGCCATAGTCTTAATGTTATCAATTTTCTCTATTTCATACTTTTTACCATCAAACTTCTTAGCTCCAAACTTTTCCTTGTATAGCTTCCACAAATCATCAACATCCTCTCTATCAAAGTAATATAGCATCTGTTGAAATCTAAGAAACCTGTGAGTCTTTCCATCAGATCTCTCAACATCATGAAATGCTCCAATCTTAGTATCATATCCTGTAGTTACTTTAATGATAGGATATTTGATTCCTATTGGTGTGGCATCAACTACTTCAGGTTCTTCCATCTTACCAACCATAGTGAGAACCTTCAATTGTTCCTTTAAATGCTCAGAAGGAATATGATCATAATCATTCTTGAACTCATCTCCTTCAGGCTTAGAGCTGCTTTCTTCTCCTATTTTTCTCTTCTTCTTTGCAAAGGATTTATGAACAACACCTTTCCTTTTACCACTTTGAATAGAAGAAGTTGTCTTATCTGCAATATCATCAAGCTGCTTAACAACATCTGCCTCTTTTACATGCTCTACTTCAACAGCTTTATCAGGTACCAACTTTTTATTCATCTGAGCAATATGTTCCAAGTCTTCAGCACAACCCATAGGATAGAAGGTATCTATTTGTTTCTTAGCTTGTTGATACAAGTCAAAAACCTCTTGATCAGACTTAGGTTTTAACTGCACCAATTTCCATCCCTTCATATTCTTCAGGTATCTTTCTTGCTCTCTTTTTTGTTGCAATTTTGTTGGACCCCTAAGAATCTTTTTCTTTTTTCTAGTAGCAGCATCTTCTTTCTTTTTCTTTGCTGTGAACTCTCTTATCCAAGATTGAACATCAAAAGTTGGAATTTCTTGTTCTTCAATCTTAATCAGCTTAGAGAGTTCTATGTCAGCATCTATTCTTATCTTTTCATCAACCCATTCCTCATACCTCTTCAAATCCTCAGTTTCTTTTTCAACCTTTTCCTTTTCTTCTTGAATCAACTGTTGCTCTTCCATATCAATCAACTCTTGTTCTTTAAGTGCAACAGCTGCATCATGTTCAACTTGTAATTCCTTAGGCCACCAATGAAAAGGTATCTCTGAGTAATCAATCCCCTTATACATCCACTTAGGATCTTCAACTTGCTTGCCCTTCCCTTTATCAGTAGAAGATGATGAAACAATCTTCTTTTGTTGAGCAGCAGGTTCTCTGATTACAACTCCTTTTTGAGGTATTCTTGGTGTAGATGATGTGATTGTGGTTGTTGGTTGTTGTGGTAGTGATGGAGTTGGTAGTGGTGTATGTTTTGAAGATGATTCAGATGGAACCTCTGTAGTCTTCTTACTTAACAAAACCATAGCCTCAGCAGCAGCATTGTCACTAGACCCAGCAGCAGAGTCTTGTGCATCAGCAGAATTTACCTTTCCACTAGCAGCAGAATCAGCAAAATCCTTAGCAGTAGAATCATGAGCAGCAGCAGAGGAATCAATCTTGTTAGTAATAGCAGCATTATCAAGTTCTTTTTCCACAGAATCATTCAAAGTCATTAAAGCTTCACCCATCAACTCTGTTGCCATCACTAGTTGCTCAGGCTCTAAAGTCTTAAGTTTTTCCACCACATTTTCTTGAGTAGCAATCACGTTCTCCATTACAACCTCATTCCCTGATTTTTCAGTAATCACAAAATTATCCACATCCTAAGGAATTTCCACTTCCATGTCCCCAATATCTGGAACCTCCCCTGAAACCATTCCAGCATCCATATCCTGAGCACTATCAACTTTCTTCAAATTAGCCTCCCCTGAACCCATTTCTTCATTCCTCCCCTGTTTGGAAGCATCCTCTTCCAAATGAGCAGAGTGTTCAGATGAGCTTATAACTTGAGTAGTGCCCACTTTCTTAAGTCTTTTTAAGGAGGTTGAAGATCTTGATTTCCTTAAGTTCTTAATCTGTTTTTGCAATTTGGTAATGAGCTTGGCTTGAACATCAACAACAGTAGAGAGACTAAGTACTTTATCTTCCAATGAAGTACACTTCACCTCTAAATTGGTACAAGTAACCGTCAATTCCTGAATTAGTTTCATAGTAGTCTCATCACTTCGACCTGTGTAACCTGGTCCGAGAGGTGAATCATGGACATTGTCATCATGTACAAGATTTTTCGTTAATTAATTTGTCACTATCCTGTCCTCATCACTTCAACAAGTGTGACCAGGTCCGAGAGGTGAATCTTGGGACATAAACTCAGTATCAAACCTAGTTTGATCATCTGAGCCCCCTATATTTTCCATTTTCCTAGGGTTACCATCTTGAGAATTAGATTCAGCACAATCCTTTTCTCTAGATGTTGCCTTGGTTTGGGTCTTAATGATGTTATCATTTTCCTGCTCTGCTGCTAAGCTAGAAGTAGTAATGACAGCCCTTACCAACATGTCCCCTCCATCACCTAGGACAGCCTCATCTGGTACAGCCATACTAACACTATCCTGAGGTAGATCAGTGTTCTTTTTGGTTTTCCTACGGGTATAGTGTATTTTGGGTTGTGTAGCAGATGCAGTAAAATTGGGTGTGTGATGGGACTCAGTGGGATTTACTGATCCATCACCCTGAATATTTTGCACAAGTTGCACCATAGAAGGTGTAAGATTTGTATGTGTGCCTGAAAAACCTTTTCCATGCTTAATCAAGAAAGTAAAAGTTTTGGAAACCAATTTGGGAGCATCATAAGTAGCAGTATGTGATCTGAAATTGGTAAGTTGGTTTTCAATAAAGAGCTGGATAAACCAAATAAGAACCAGACTCTTTAACACTTTTAACAATCCCCTCCAAAATCATATTTGAAAAATTAAAAGGATGGCCTTTGCTGAGGCATACCATAGCAGAAGCAATAGTAGCACTAAACTCATTCCACCCAGAAGTTTTAGGACTCAAACAATGAAGGAGAATGTGTACCAAAAATTTGTATTGAGGACAGAGGAGAGCTTTTTGAAATTTTAAATTTGTATGCTTTCCCTCATATCCCAAATCTTTTAGACCCTGAAAAATAGCAGAATTGTCAAGACACGTGGTCTCTGTTTCATCATCTAAGAGAAGAGTTTCCCTTATAGAAGATTCAGTTACATGAACCTTTTGACCATCTACTATAGCACTCACATATTTTTCCTCAATCCTAGTTTTGACTTTAACAGTAAGCCAAAACTGTTTGATATAGGAAACAAATATTGTAGGATTCACAGTTAATGCATACCTAAGAGAAGTAGCATTCAAGAATTTTACCATGTCTGTGAAACCTTCAGGAACCAACTCTTCATCCAAAATAGCAACATTATTGTGCTGCTCTACCCAGGTACGTGTACAATCCATGAAATAAGGTTTTGAGAAATTTGGGGATAATTGACTTTGAGAGTAATGGAGTGTTAGGGTTTGTGAGAACTTCAATTTGGAGCGTGTAAAAACCAATTGTGAAGATTAATTAGGTTTTAAACTGATTAGAAGAAGTTACACATTCCACCCCCACACTTACAACCGTAGCAGCATAACCATATTTTCCACAACTAGCAGCAGAATGATCGTAGCCAGCAGCAGAGTTGACTATTCAAACTTGGTCAAAAAGTCAAGGACCCTCAACAATAAATGCGCTTGATACTCCGTAATCCCTATAAAAACGGACGAAATCTTTCCCTAATTCAACACAATCAAACCCTAATTACAATCAATAATGCCAATCAACCAAATCAAATCTTCAGAAACATGAAATCTTCTCCCGAAATAATTAACATATCATCTGATTCATCTTCTGAGGATGAAGCACCCTTGGAAACCTCTGTGCCTCCATTCCGTCCTCCCCATAACGGATGTAGGACTAAGGAACAAGCCCGCAAGAGAAAACACGATCTCTCTGTGTTCAAAGATCTGTTGAACTTGAATCAAACCCCAAGCACTTCCAGGGGTAAAGAGGTGATGTCCCCTAAATCGCCATCGTCTTCAGAATCATCAGAAGACCCTGCTTGGATCCCAATAAGACCTCCATCTCCAATGGAACTTGTTTCCCCCTTCCTTTGTACTTCATCTGATGAGGATGAGCCACAAAACAATCCACCGTCCACTCCTGAGAGACCACAATCTTCAAGGCCAAGACCCAAGACATCAGCCAAGACAAGAAAGACAAACCCTCCTCTTCCTAAGGAAAGAAAGACTGTACTTGGGCTTCCATGCCCTAGAGAGTGATGTTTGTAGTCTTTTAATTTCATCTTGTTATGTAGCAGTCTTTTGTGGTGTTTTGAATTGATGTGGATGTACCCTGTTTGGATGTAATCTTTTGATGATTAATGATAATTGCTCATTTTCTGTTTATTAACTTGCAAATCATCAATTTTAGCTTTTCCTGCAAAATGTTAGTCCAAACACCACAAAGCATACAAACATATATTCTAGCAGTAGAGTGAAAAAGCAGCAGAGTACATTCCAACATAATCATATGCTTCTTAAGAAGCAGCAGAAACAGAGTAACAAACAACACAGTACCTTTACACACTTTACAAAAACAAAAAAAGATAAGATTTTCAAAGATTTATCATACCAATATTTGCAATTAAAAATTGAAACCTCCCCACATCAAAGTGTTTAGTGAGAAGATCGGCAACATTATTATCAGTATGAATTTTGAAAATTTGAATTAACTTCTTTTCATAGCAATCCCTTATGAAATGATGTCTTATCTCAATATGTTTTGTTTTAGAATGAAAAACAGCATTTTTAATTATGCAAAGTGTGCTGTTGTTATCAATATGAATTTTGGTGTTCATGAAATTGTACCCATAATCCAGTAGTTGATTTTGCATCCAAAGAACTTGTCCACAGCAACTTGAAGCAGCCACATACTCAGCTTCAGTTGTAGAATTTGCAACCACTGTCTGTTTCTTGCATTGCCATGATACCAATCTGTTTCCTAGAAATTGACAACCCCCAGTTGTAGACTTTCTATCCAAGCAAGCACCAGCATAGTCACTGTCTGAATATGCCACCAAATCAAAAGGTGAATCCTTAGGATACCATAGGCCCAATTTAGGTTGATGCCTTAGATACCTAAAAATCCTCTTCACTGCATTGAGATGTGATTCTTTGGGACATACTTGGAATCTTGCACAGGCACATACAACAAACATAATATCAGGCCTTGATGCTGTAAGATACATCAATGAGCCAATCATGGATCTGTACAAGTGAACATCTACTTCTTTTCCATTTTCATCCTTCAATAAAGGTTTATTGGTATCCATGGTTGTCTTAGCAGGCTTAGCATCCTCAAATCCAAACTTCTTCAAAATGTCATTGACATATTTATCCTGACTAATAAATATGCCATCTTTCTTTTGTACCACTTGTAGTCCCAAGAAGAAGTTGAGTTCTCCCATTGAACTCATAGCAAACTGATCCTTCATAAGCTTCTCAAAATCAACACACATAGCCCTGTTTGTAGAACCAAAGATGATGTCATCTACATATATTTGAACCAACAAAATATCATCTTTTTGTCTTTTGAGAAACAAAGTCTTGTCAATCTTTCCTCTACTGAACCCAGAGTCTAACAAATATGTTGACAAGGTATCATACCAAGCTCAAGGGGCTTGATGTAAACCATACATTGCTCTATTCACCTTGTAAACTTTGTCAGGATAATCAGGGTCTTCAAAACCAGGTGGTTGAGACACATAAACTTCTTCTGTAATGGTCCCATAAAGGAAAGCACTCTTTACATCCATCTGATACACCACAAAATCTTTGAATGAAGCATAAGCCAAGAATAGTCTAATGGCTTCTATTCTTGCCACTGGTGCAAATACCTCATCATAGTCAAGTCCCTCTTGTTGTGTGTATCTGATTCACAGTTTTCTAGCTATATATTCTAGAGTCAACCACTGGTGAATGGCTGACAATAAAAGTCAAACTAGAAAGAGGCAAATGCAAGAATCCAAGGTAGTACAGTTATATCCCCGGGTCGTTAATTCCCCAACGAGGTGTGATATCCTGTGATTGAACGAATGTGTGATACAGTTTGGATGATAAGGAATAGGGTATTGAATGATTTGTCACAATACTAAAAGTATAACTAACTCAAATGAGTTATATCAACTAATAAGTACGATCAAAAACCCTAGAAACCTAAAACGTATTAAAAACGTACGTTTAAATTAAATTAAACGTAAACGTACAAAAATAAAAGTGAAAAGTGATCAATATAAACTCCACAAATGTGAAATTTATATTTTTGAGATCCTAAGAATAAAAGAAAATTATTAGAAAAAGAAAATTATTTTTTTAACTTTTTTATTATTTATTATTAATTAATTACTATTAAAACTAATTTAAATTATAATAAATACTATATGAACAGTGAAAATTATGAAATTATTTTTACAAATACTTGATACTATAAGGAAGCTGGGAAAAATATAAAAAAGGTGGTGAGCTTATTTAATAAGCAGAAAATAAGCTGATAAGCTTGTGAAAGCTTATCAGGACCTATTCTACTATAAATAAAACCCAGGAAAACCTAAACACTAATAACAACCTAGCCCAGATGGTGCACGGGTTTGGTTTGAGTCTTGACTAGGTCAACCCTAGAGGTCCAGGGTTCGAATCTAGCAAGTGCCCGTTTTCCTTTTTATTTTTCTTTTTGATTTTTACTTTACAAACTTGTTTACACAATAAATTTACACAACTTTTGAAAAGGCAACTTTTCTAAATCACAAGAATAAGCTCAGTTGAGCTTATTTTAACCTAAACACTAATAACAACCTAGCCCAGATGGTGCACGGGTTTGGTTTGAGTCTTGACTAGGTCAACCCTAGAGGTCCAGGGTTCGAATCTAGCAAGTGCCCGTTTTCCTTTTTATTTTTCTTTTTGATTTTTACTTTACAAACTTGTTTACACAATAAATTTACACAACTTTTGAAAAGACAACTTTTCTAAATCACAAGAATAAGCTCAGTTGAGCTTATTTTACCCAACAGTTAAGCTTGTAAAAGCTTAACTTGGTTTTTCAAATGGAAAAGCTTGTCAAAAGATTGTAGACTGAAACAAAAGCAAAAGAAATATAAAAATAAGTTAAACAAATGTAAAAGAAGCCAAAGAAAAGAGAAAAGAAAAGAAAATAAGCTAATAAGCTATAATAAGCAATCCAAACCAAACTGCAAACAAAACAGTCCACTTAGGCACTTTGCAGCCCTCTGTGGGGTCCACAAGAGGGTTCAAGAGTCTAAATAAGGAGTGCAAGCTAACAGCTGACCTAGGTGGCTTCTAAATAAGCCAATAAGCAAACCCTGGGACCCACAAATAAGCCAAGGAAAGGCTTGTGAAGTTGGGTGGATCACTGAGTAACCAGTGTATGCTGGTTGAGTGGGACAAGCTTCAAGCTGTGAGCAGGCTTATCAAATAAGCAATAAAATAGCAAATAAGCAGTGGAACCTTGGATTGGATTGTTCAGCTTTCCAAAAAGCTAAATAATACCAAGTGGGACCCACTAGTGAGCTCAGAAAGAGCTTGTGAAGTGTGGTGGGTTGACTGGTTCACTCAGTTAACTGAGTGAATAAAACAAGCTTCAAGCTTGATGCCGCCCTAGTAAAAGGGCTTGTGAGTGAAAGTTTAAGCTTGAAATGTGAAGATGGGCTAGTGAGGATTCCAAAATGTCAAAGCTTGATCAGTGGGGACCACTGATTAGCTTTTGAAAAGCTTATGAAGATTGGGTTGAATGAACTGACAAGTCAGTACACTCAGTGTATGGGACAAAGTTTAAGCTTGATGCAGCCCTATTAAAAGGCTTTGAAAATGAGATATAAGCTTTGAACTTTGAAGAATGGTTGCTTAGCTTCTTAAAGAGCCAAAATTCACAAGCCAAAGCTCAGTGATGAGCTTGTGAAGTTGCTTGACTTCACTGGGTGACCAGTGAATGATTTGTTTTTGATGCACAAGATAAGCAAGATAAGCAGTTTAGATAAGCAGTAACAGGCAAATAAGCAATTAATTCAAGCAACTAGCCACAAGGGCATCACAAAGATCCAAAATACACAGAGTCTCAAGCACTAATGAAGCTTGTGAAAGCTTCCAAAGTTAGCTTATGAATCTGTGTACAGGGGAGGTTTGTGAAGAACCACTTAAAATTAAGCACTAGTTAAGCAGTTAAACTAGCTAGATAAAAATTATAAAAAATAGTAACAAGGAGATCAGCAACAAGACTCTATATTCCTACAAGCTCATGACCTATTATCAATTAACAAGTTCACAATGAAATTCAAAGGTTAATTCAAAAAAACATGTAAGCTGCAAATTTGACTTTTTAAATTAACAACCTAGGTTGACTAATATGAGCTTGATCCTAGATTTACTGATTAATTATGTTAAGTTAAGCTATAATGTGATGAAAATAAGCTAGGTTACAAAGTTCTAAGCTAATATGTAGAATATGAGACTGATTTCACTAACAGTTAAACAGATAGATTAGATTAAGACTAATTTTGACTTTCTTACTAACAAGACCTAATTATGATGACTTAACTGGACTATATTGATCTAAATAAACATGCAGCAACTAGAACTTCAGGCAATAACATGCAAGAAATCAGATAGGCAGCTTGATCCAAACACCCTATAGCAAGGCTGTTTATATGATTAGTGTTACACAATCACAATTTAGAACATGAGACTGAATTTAATCACTTGATTATGATGATATAGGATCAGATAAACACAATTACACAGCAATTAACAACTTTTACCTAGGTAACACAACTAAGCTATTTTGACAGAAAATATGAAATAACTAGCAACTATGCACACCAACTAATAAGCTATCAATCTTACACTAGATTATCACTATCTAACACCAACTAAGCATAAAACACTAAAGATTACAGTGAAATAAGAACAAGAACAGATAATGGCAAAAATCAAGAGAATAGCTTACAACTTGAATCAGGGCCAAAATCTGAGAACCAAGAACATAGAACCAATCCTATATGCTTACCACTAAGCTCTAATACCAAAGCAATCCAGAATAGCTTTGCTCCAAGCTTCTTCACAGATTTCTTTCTAGTTTATCTTCTAAATTACTTGTTTCTTTTTTATTTTTCCTTTTTTATTGATAATTACTGATTAGAATGATCTAAAAGCTTGCTATGGCTTACTGAGAGCCAAGTAGTGTGATTAGAGTCCTCTAATTAACAATTGATCAACATAAATTAAAAGACTTGAAATGTAAATGGGACAAAGTAAAATTACTTTGAAACTGAAAGATAAATTGAAATTGAAAACACAAAGCTGTTGATTACACTTTAGCAAAGTTAAACAACACTTTAGAAACAGAAATTGAGAGTTACACTAATGGTGACAACTATTTTACTTATGCTATGTGATCATAAACTAGATTACAAATTATGATATATCTCTTCTTCTTCATTCCTCTGTATTTATCACCAATTCTCTTCCCACTAGCATCCAGATACTTTCCCACTTCAAATCATAGCCATTGATTGAGTCAAACTCATCCCAACCATTTAAATCATTTTTGGCGCCAAATCTCTCCACGTAGATAGAAGCAGTTCTGTTTCAATTAAAGCTTCTTGGGAGTATGTAGAAGTGTAAGGGACACGTTTGGTGAAGTTTAGACCAAGTTGGGGTGGTTTTGGTTCAATACCGTGGGTAAGGGTGGTTTTGGGGTGAAAATGGGGTGAGAATGCATTTATTGTGGCGTGTTTCTGTGGAAAGAGGTGGTGGAGAGTGGGTAGGAAGATAGGGGTGAGCTGGAAGGGGTAAGGTGGAGGTGCAAGTGGTGGTGTTACAGGTGGGGGTGTGAGGTGGAAGAAGAAGAGAGAAAACGGGGTACGTTTGGTTTGTCTGTTTTATTTATAAACAAAGGGAGGGAGTGGGCTGGTATATTTTTGGGCCCAAGGTTTTGTAACTGGGTTGGACTTGGATTTGTATGGATTTGGTTTATTAATAATACAAAGGGCCCGTTTGGTTTATTATAAGCATAAGGACCAATATTGTAAATTCTGAAAGTTGAGGGGTCTAAGCTGCAAACTTTTCAAACTTCATCCAAGGGCCAAACCTGTAATATTAGATAATACAAGGACTATTTTTGCACATTTTTCCATTTTTACAAAACCGAGGACCATTTATGTCATTTTCTAATTCTTGAAGGGTTAAACTTGTAATTTTCCAAAAGTTTATCATAAGGACCAATATTGTCAAACATGAATAGTACAAGGTTTATTTTGATCAATTTTCCATTTTAAATAACCCAGGGACTAAATTTGACACTTTTCAAAGTTAAGGGACCAAAGTTGTAATTTTATGATTTTTAACTTCAAAGGATTATTTTGAACAACTTGTGAATCCCAAGGACCTAAAATGATATTTGTACAAGTTTTGATTGACCAGGGACTAGCTTTGCCAATTTATCAAAGTTCAGGGACTGAAACTGTAAATTATTAATATTTTGTATGTTTTTCATCAGTTTTCATCCCTTTTGCACTTTAACACCTAAAAACACATTTTGATGATATTTCCTGTATTATGAGGCAAATCTGTATGTTTTCAAATGTTTCAGTAGTCTAAATGGGAACAAAATGATGAGTATTTAGACACGCATCAGTATCCTTGAGCTACTAACCTAGCTTTATTTCTGATGACTATTCCCCTTTCATCTCTTTTACAACTGAAAACCCATTTAGTGCCAATCACTCTTTTTCCATTTGGAAAATCAACCAAAGTCCATACCTCTTGTAGTTTGAATTGCAGAAGCTCATCTTGCATTGCTTCTAGCCAACTTGCTTCTTGTTAGGCTGATGCAGAGATCTTGCAAAGAAACTTTGATGTTGAAGATCTTTGAGCTCTTTAGTCATTTTTCTTATTTGTACAGTTGATTGAGGATCATTGAGAATTTGTTCTTTTGGATGATCCTTGTGAACTCTTGTAGTAGTAGTGGGACTAACAGGAATGTTGAGCTCCAAATTAGTATAATCTACTTCAGCTCCAAATAGTTTACCATCAAGAGCTTCATCATCTGTGTCATCATAGATATTCTCTAAAGGAGGCATATTTGGATCATCAAGATAGTGTGAATCATCAAAAGATCTATCCTGATTGTCCAACGAAGGAAACTGTGATGTAGAAGCAGAGTTAATTGGTTTGGCAGCAGAATTGAGTGAAGCAGTAGTTGCTTGTTTTGGTCTAGCAGTAGAGTCTTCTGAGTCAGCAGTAGAGTCTTTTGGCCTTGTAGGAGAGTCATTATACCTTTTCACATGTTCTGTCAATTCCTTAAGTGAAAGCCTAGCAATATACGCGTGCAAAATAACTCCAATCTCATACCTTAAAGGGTCTTCCTTGAAAATGCCATCATTCCATACATCTAACTCAATACCATTGGGTCCAGGTATCATTCTGTCAAAGCCACAAAATCAAATTAGGGTTCGTAAAACAATTCATCCTCACAGTATCTAGGGTTTATTGAAATGGGTAAATCAATCAAAAACAATTGTTGATTATAGCATTAATCGTTGGTTAGGATTTTGTGGATTTGGTAAAGTATGTGTGTGAGCGTGTCTGAATTGGTAAAGTGGTTTGGTAGATTTGTGATGGGATAAAAGGTTTTTGTTATAAAAAATTGGGGTATAACGGAAAACGGGTCAACATAACGGTATTATTATTGAAAAAAAAAGGAGTCAACAAGGTCCAACTTACCAACTCAGCTAATCTCTTTGCCATGTAGGATGAGTACATAAGTTAGCAAAGATTAGGCACTTTGGACCCCAAGATAGCAAAATTAAAAGTTCCATACACTATATAGTAAAACGTGGCAAGTTGGATACATTTAGAAATCATTATCCCTTGGGGATATTGGTGTTTTATAAGGGAGTATAGATAAACCCACTCAACCTCCCACCCACCAAAACCACAAAATAAAATAGCCAATACATGTGTATTTGTGGGGTGTCTTACCTTGACACTTGGTTAGATCCTTTTTGCATGCACACATACTATATAATACACACAAATCCTCACTTTTCTTGTTTATATCACCATCACCACTAACTTATCTCTCCTTCTCTTGACACCAACGACCCAAAACAGTAAAAATAAAGATATTTCATCAATCATTTTACTAATATATTGATCTTGGATTAAAGATATTGAAGGCCTAGTCTTGTTCTTGGTTTATTACACTCAAAACATCATCAAATCTCATCATTTCTTGATTTCTTTGGGAAGTTGTTCCAAGTTTTGATCAAGATGGTTTAGGGAATGTAATTTTAAGATATTTTCATGGGTAAATCAAGGGTATAAGTTGGGTAAAATATTTGAAAGAAAGGGTGCAAGGGTTAATGGTAAAATCATAGGTTTTGTGGTCCATTGTTCTTGATTTTCTTGTTCTTCAAATATTGTAAGGAAACCAATCACTCCCTTTTCATTTCATTTTCATTTTCATTTTCATTTTTGTAACTTTATTATATCTTGATGTATTTGAATATTATATAAGTTATTATGCTTGGTTAGGCTTGGTACATAGGTTAGATCACTATAAAATCACTAAAGGACTAGACATGCAACAGTTGTTTCTGATTAGGGGTAAAAACGTAATAAACTGATTTTATCAGTGAACATTAGGCATAAACTAAAAATATGGGGTTGTAGGCCTATGTCTTGCGGTCATTTTGACGAGTATTTCATCGAATAACTCATTACGATGATTAAACTGGAAATATTTTCGTGAAACATGTCATAATCTGAGTACCAGATTTATAACCTATGAAACTTATTTTTTTGGAGATAACCAATGGTTTCTCAAAACATAAAAGTTTTATATAGCATCTCAACTTAAACGTGGCTGCAAACGGTGAATTAATTGGACTTGTGGAATTCTAGATATCGCAACTTTAGTGGGACCGTTATGATGTTAATAAAAATCAGAACTGGATAGTAAGGGTAAATGGGTAATATTACTACTGTTTAGTAATTTTTGATTTAGTGGGGCCCACAAAACTTGTAAGTACAGATGAATACCTTTCCGGAGATATAAAGAACCTAAATTTTTTACTTACGGTTTACATGTAACGGATTTTCTAAGTTGCGTAAATTATAAAAATGTTAACAGCTTTGACTTTTAAAGTATAAAGGATTCAAAAACTCATATTACTATATCTCTAAAACTTAATTTTGAACACTTGATATATTTAGGAATTATGTACCAAGCGTAGGTAAGATAATAACTTGTATATAGCTGAGCTACATCAATGTTTATTTTCTAAAACCTAAGACAATCGTATATCTATTTAGGTTCATCGTAGAGCTTCACGGCTAATTTTCATCCCTTTCTTGTTTCATATCACTTCCTTTGTTCATGGTGAGTTTATAGCCTCGCCTTTACTTACTTAAATGTTTTATAAACCTCGCGAGGGGGATACATGCTACTTTTTACAAACTGAATACAAGTAGTTTTTGGTATGCTGGACCCGATTATATGATTATAGATATTGAATGCTTCTTGCCAATTAAGTCCCCACCATGAACCGTTAATTCCGTAGGGAAACGCTAGTATTATGAATATGCATATTAGGCTTGACGGGCTTGACCGGGTGAGTAGCGCCTCACACATAACGGTCACATAATATTGAGAGTATGGTTTAAGGAATTATTGAAGTCAGAATTAATACTGCTGACGAATACTGCTGACAGGTTCCTGCGGAAACTTATAGTTGTTTCTGCTGATGACTGGTTCCTGCTGACGCATAGTAATACTGCGGATGTAGTTAATCCGTGGATAAACATTAGTTATTTATAGATAAGATCTTTAGTATATCTTCTAGACTTTTATGAATATACGTTTCTTGTAGAAGAGATTAGGGTTTCCACTAGTATATAAGGAACCCTAGGTCATTGTATTATATACGAGTTTCAATAACGCTTTTAGTAAAGAATATCGATCCATATAGGATCAAAGTTTAGTATACAGTTTGTTTTTATATTCCGCAATAACTACAAGCTCACAGAGATTATCTATTTAGTCTTACTGGTGATTACATTAGTAGGCTAACGATCTATTGGCTCGAGATCTATCAAGGTTTAGATCCTACAAGTGATATCAGAGCCACGAGATACTCTCTGTAACCTAAACACAATCAAATAACTTTTCACCAATGGGAGACAAACCATCCAATGATGTCACTCTCACAGAAACCAGCTCTCTCACTCAGCATCTACAACAGGTTGCTTTCTCAAACAGCAATGCCAAGCTACCCTTTCTCAGGAAGGACGAGTATGAGATCTGGGCTATGAAGATGCAAAACTGGATTGCAAGTGTTGACTATAACCTCTGGAATGTGATTCTCAATGGCTGCCGTCCTAAAAAGCAAACAAAAGATGATGATGGCAACATTAAGACTGTGGAACCTGTTTCTGCTGAAGAGATCCTTGCTGTACAAAGGGAGAACAAAGCAAGAACTATTTTGCTTCAAGCAATCCCTGATGACCACATGGGAGATTTTCATTCCATGACTGATCCTAGAGAAATCTGGTGGGCTATAAAAACTAGATTCGGGGGCAATGAAGAATCTAAAAGGACGAGAAAGAGTATGTTGAAGCAAGAATTTCAAGAATTCAAGATCACTGAAGAAGAGGGTCTCCACAAAGGCTATGATAGGTTTCAGAAGATACTAAGTCACTTGAATCAGCTTCTAGCCAGACCTGACAATGAGGAAGTAAATTCTAGGTTTCTAAGAGCCTTACCTCCCTCCTGGTCTCAGGTTAGCATATCCTTGAAAACCAAAGGAGGCCTGGATTATCTTTCGTTTGATGACTTGTATAACAAGCTCAGAGCTTTAGAAGGTGACATCAAGGGACACTCTCCATATGCAGCATCTCCTTCACAATCTGCATTTATCAGCTCTAACTCAAACTACATGCCACATACTTACTCAAGTCCATCCACTCCCAGTCAAAGTCTTCCCATTACCACATTGTCTTTTTCAAATGCTAATCCAATAACTCATCCAAAGATTAGTAATGTGATGGAAGATGTACTTCATTCGTTTGTTGCTGAAGTTGATAAACAGCAACAATTAGCTTATGAAGATTTTGAGCAGATTGACGAACTTGCTTTAGAAGAATTGGACTTAAAGTGGCAAATGGCAATGATCTCACTCAAGGTCAGAAGATTTGAGCAAAAGGTTGGTGAAAGCTCAATGTTAATGGTAAAGATGCAGCTCGTTTTGATAGAAGAAAAGTGAAGTGCTATGCTTGTGGAGAAATTGGCCATTTTGCAAGAGAGTGCACGACCAAGAAGGGTGAAGCTAATACCAGATATTCAGCATACAAGAAGAAAGAGATGGAGGCTGGAGAATCAAAAGCCTTGGTAACTGCTATAGATGCTGGTGTTGACTGGAATGAGCATGAATCTGAAGATGCAACAAGCAGTTCTCCTCAAGTCTCCTGCATGGCTAGTTGTGATGCTGACTTCGCCTTCACGGGAATATCTCCTCAGGTATCTACTTGTGTTTGTGATTGTGATTCTAAATATAAAACTCTTAAAGAAGCTTATGATGAGATGAAACCAAAATATAATACTTGTTTTGTTGAAGCTCAAACTTACAAAGAAGCTCTTAAAATTTTAGAACAACAAAAGGTGTGGTTTCAACATAATCAATTGGCTTATGAGGAAAAGATTAGAGTTTTAAATAGAGATTTAGAAAATACTAGCAATGAATTAAAGTTTACTGAAAAAGAAAAAGCTAGAATCGAGTCTGAGAAAGATGTTTTGCAAGAGAAATTGGATAAAGAAGTAGCTAGGCATAAAGAGTGGCTTGTTTCAGGTGATAAATTATCTAGGCTGCTCTATAGTAGTAAGTCTGTAACATCTGAGATAGGTCTAGGGTTTAAGAAATATGTTGGTCCAGAAGCAAATCACTATTTAGATAAGAAAAGTCATAATTACTCTGTTCCTGTAAAATATCTAAAGGAAGGTGAGATGCATGTTGTACCAGGACCTATTAGAGGTGTATTTATGCCTACCACCAAAACCTCTGACTTTGATGGTCCACACCATCTGTTTGGCAAAAAGTCTGAAGACTTGCCAAACCTTACTTGTAAATCTAACTCTGACTCTCCCACAACCCTAGGAACCCCTAAGCCTATATCCCATAAGTTGGACTTACCAGAATCAAAGGTACACACTGGCATTAGGATTGATAACTCCCCTGACTCTAGAAGTATCTCTAGTGATGATTCTAATGCTTCTGTCTTATGTTCTTTCAGGGACAAGGCCTCAGAGACCTCTAGTTATGCCAGCTGTGATTCCAAGACCAAGTCAAACTCACCCAAGTCCTCAATAAAGCTTTTTGTCAAGTCATCTTACAAGTCTGTGGACTCTGAAGTTGCTGCTGATGAAGTTCTTTCTAAGACAGCCTCTTCTGAAGACTTGTTATTTACTACTTTTAAAAACAATTCCTTTCAGTGTTTGCAAAACAATTCTATTTCTGATGTTTCTTTGAATAATTCTGTGTTTAATAAGACATCTTTTGGATTTAATAAATCTTTTAAGAAGAAGAAGTGTTTTGTTTGTGGTAGCAAAGTGCATTTGATTAAGGATTGTGATTTTCATGATAAGAGGATGGGTGTTTCTGTTGCCAATAATAGACCTAGACCAAAGTGGACCAATAATTATTCCAAACCCTCATTAGTTCCACAAGCACATTACACCATCAGCAGAATGAACTCTATTCCGGCTGATTGGTCTGTTCCTACTGATAGGTCTGTTTCTGCTAATAGATATGTGAATACCAATAGGAATAGATATGTGTCAAGACCATTTTCTGAATTTAATCATTGGTATGGTTATAATGACCCAATGTTTTTGGGAAGGGCTAATTGGCATTCTGCTGAAAAGTCCTCAGCAGATTGTTCTTGGACATTTAAAAGGCCAAATAACTACAGGGATTCCAGGAACAATTATGGATCTAACTCATCTTCTTGGCTACATAATAATGATCCACAGGGCAGGCTCAAGTCTTTCATGACTTAAGTCTCTCCATACATTTATGTTGTTGTATATTAACTTTTTTTGTTGTAGGAACATCCTCTTCTTAATAAAGACTTAGGTATGTTGATAGTGGTTGTTCAAGAAGCATGTCTGGGAATCAGGAGAAGCTACATGATTTTGTGCCTTTTGATGGAGGGATAGTGAGATTTGGAAGTAGGGTAGGAAGAATCACTGGTAAAGGAACCATTAGAACTCCAAAGGTGGATTTTGAGAATGTCTACTATGTGAAGGAACTTCAAGGATTCAATTTGTTCTCAGTTTCACAAATCTGTGACAAAAAGCTTCCTGTGCTTTTTACTGAAGAGGGATGTCTCATTCTTTCACCTGACTTCAAAATACCTGAAGACAGTCATGTATTGCTAAAGGTTCCAAGAAATCATAATCTTTACACATTCGACTTGAATGATGTCAAGCCAGAAGGTGATCTAGCATGCTTGGTAGCTAAAGCATCCTTGGATGAATCTACTAAATGGCACAGAAGGATGGCACATATTAATTTTAAAGTTATCAACAAGCTTGCTAAAGATGGACATGTTCATGGACTTCCTTCCAAGATATTCACTAATGAACACAATTGTGTTGCATGTAACAAGGGTAAGCAACACAAAGCTTCCTATAAGGCCATCAATGCTGTGAGCACAATCTCAGAACCATTGCAGCTACTTCATATGGATCTTTTTGGTCCAACATCCATCAGGAGTATTGACCATAAGTACTTCTGTTTGGTATTCACTGATGCTTTCAGTAGATTTAGTTGGACATTCTTTTTGGTGAATAAAGATCAAACCTTTCAGGCACTTAAAGAATTTATGGCTCTCATTTAAAACCAACTAAACAAGAAGATTAAAGGTATAAGGTGTGACAATGGGACAGAGTTCAAAAATGTTAATCTTATTGAACTTTGTGGGTTAAAGGGTATTAAAAGAGACTATAGCACTCCTAGGACTCCACAACAGAATGGAGTTGCAGAAAGGAAGAATAGAACCCTTATAGAGGCTGCAAGATCTATGCTTGGTGACTCTAAACTTCCCACCATGTTTTGGACTGAAGCAGTTGGCACTGCTTGTTATGTGTTGAATAGGGTGTTGATTACTAAACCTCATAATAAGACACCCTATGAGCTTTTGACAGGGAAGAAACCTACCATTGAATACTTGAAACCTTTTGGATGTCAAGTGACTATTCTGAACACAAGTGATCACTTAGGTAAATTTGAAGCAAAAGCTGCAGAAGGGTATATTGCTGGTTACTCAGCTCATAGCAAGGCCTACAGGGTATATAACTTGGCTGCAAAGAAGATTGAAGAGACTCTTAACCTGAAATTTCTGGAGGATAATGAAAATGTTCAGGGAAAAGGTCATGAATGGTATTTTGACCTTGATTACTTAACAGATTATTTGGGGTATGCAAGACATAAAACTAACCCCTCTGTAGGTATACAAGTGTCAACTCCTAACAGTGCAGGTAACCAAGAAGATGACTCAGACAGTGATTCAGAATGTGATGAACCTCCTATTGTTGTATCTTCTCTACCTATTCATATAGCAGGTCCTCCTAACAAAGAAGCCTCTGATGCCAAAACTGCTGATGATGTGGAAAACTCAACCTATGCAGAAGATCTTGCTAGACTCAAAAAGCAAGAGCATGCAGCTGCTGAAAAAGCTGAAAGGCTTGGTCTTGAATTTGCCCAAGACACTGAAGCACTCTTGAAACAAGCTGCTGTTGAAGAGAGCAGAAAATCTATTTCTGTTGATGCATCTGTTGATGCAGCTGCTGATTCTGCTGAAGGCCATTCTGCTGAAGGCAATTCTGCTGCAGTTCCTGTTTCCACTGACACATCCACAAATTTAGATGAACCTTTTGGCAGGTTTCCCATTCCCTCAGATCTTGCTAATGTTGAACAAAGTGATGGCATTTTTCAATCAGCTTCTTATGATGAAGACTTTGCTCCTACACTAACCAATCTTGATAACTCCATTGATGTTAATCCTGTTACCACTAAAAGGATCAACACCATTCATCCACAAGATAATATACTTGGTGATCCAAATGCTATGGTTCTCACCAAGAGTGCCATTAATAATACCAAGTTTGGACAATGTGCATTTCTAACATATGTGTCTACTCAGAAAAGAGACAATCACACAGATCAGAAGCATTGTTTGTTTGCTTGTTTCTTGTCCCAAGTTGAACCAACTAGCATTAAACAAGCTTTGACTGAACCTAGTTGGGTTGAAGCTATGCAGGAAGAGATGCAACAATTCAAGAATCAAGATGTTTGGGTCCTTGTTGATCTTCCTGCAGGAAAAATTGCAATTGGGACCAAGTGGATATTAAAATGCAAGAGGGATGCAAGAGGTATTGTGGTCCGAAATAAAGCAAGATTGGTGGCTCAAGGTTTCAGACAAGAAGAAGGGATTGACTATACTAAAGTCTTTGCACCTGTTGCTAGGGTTGAGGCAATTAGATTATTTTTAGCATTTGCCTCATACATGGGGTTTAAGGTATATCAGATGGATGTCAAAAGTGCCTTCCTCTATGGCAAAATTGAAGAGGAGGTCTATGTCACTCAACCACAAGGCTTTGAAGACCCCCAGAATCCTAAGAAGGTGTATGATGTGCTATTTTTTAGTGCAAGTTTTAAATTTATAAGGGTGAATTACCAAATCTAGAAACAACACATACGAGCAAGTGTACTCGTCCGTTATAGCAAGATATGATGGTAAGTCGGGATCGTTCGCAGGGATTTATGAGTGAATCAAAATATAAGTCTAAAAGTAAATCTCTAATGTACGCAAATAAAATAATAAGCAAATTCAATAATTTAAAAACTACACTTGTTTAGACTAGTTTTTCTACTTAATGACACACATGATTGTGATAACTTTTGATAACATGTTGGTTGAAATAATTAGATGGTGATCTAATCTATTGTTTCTACAAGTTAAACCTTCGTCAAGATTTTAGTTTATAAAAACAAGCTTTAGGTGTAAACCAATCAATTCAAGATCTATCCAAGGTTCATAAGGTATGGTGAATATCTTAAACACAAGAATAAACTCTTATTACAAATCAAATACTCTTAGGAAATGGTCAATACAAAAGGTAACCTATTCATAGACAAAAAGGTTACAATTGTTTATAAACATTTAAACTTTCGTCCAACTAAAGGTTTACAAACAATCCGATTTGATGTTATAAAAGCATTCTCATTACAATCATACTTCTTGTTTCTTTGTTTAGTCAAGAATAATTATGGTGAAAAACAATCATTCATAGACAAATGATTATAACTAGTTGAGTAATAACAAATCTTTCGACCCTTGAAACTATTATCAATTAGTTAACCTTAGCTAAACAAATGTCACGATGAAACTTAAGGTACAATTGGTTCTTAGGATTGACTTGAAATTGAATTAAAACATGTTATCACAATCATAACTATCACTAAGTATAAAACATCATCAAAACAAGTGTAAAAAGATTACTAGCCACTCATAGCAAACATGCAAATAAACTCAGAATATTTAACATTAGAATCTATGGTTTTAAGTCTTACAATGCTTTGGAATTGATAACAAATAACAAGGTATTGATAACCTAAGTGTTGGTGATGATTTCTTGAGATTTTCGAACTCCAAATGTTGCTTCCTTGGTCCTCCAAAGTTCCTAGTTCTTTCCGCACGAATTTTCCTCCTTTGAGAGCTAGATGATGATAATAATTGAGAGTAGTAATGAGAGTAAATGGTATCTTGAATGGTGTCTTCAATTGTGCACTCTTGAGGTCCTTATAGGCTTGTCCAATACTCCTAGTAATGAATAGGGACTTAAATGCTGAAACTTGGACAATAAGGCACTAAGAAGGGCCTAGAACCATGGGACAAAAGACCAAGATTCGTGCACAAAAGTTGGCAAAAACATCCAGAAATGACCATCCGATCGGTTGCGGGTTGATACCGATCGGATGGAAATGGTCATTATGGCTATCCGATCGGTTAGACTCCAACCGATCGGATGGTAGATCCTGGCTGCTTTGGACTTTGACTTTTCCTTGTGTAGTTCTTTATGCACTATCCAAACTTGATTAACTTCTAAACTTGGAACTTTGAAATGACAAAACTTAGATTCTCATATGAAATGCTTCACAGATTGGACTTTTGAGCTTGGGAATCTTCGTGTAATCGCGTATATTTCATTTTCTTCACTTTTTCTCCATTTTTCCTACATTTGGCTACATATGCTACAAAAACATACTTTGATACGATTTAGTGGCAAAAGCATATAAAAACAACCAAATAACATACACAAAAACACTAATAACACTTATAAAAACATGTTAACTTAGAGCGTTATCAGTGTACAAAGTTGTCAAGGCACTTTATGGACTTCACCAAGCACCAAGAGCATGGTATGCTAGACTGTCTACATTTCTATTTGAGCATGGCTACAGAAGAGGAGCAATTGACAAGACCCTCTTTATTAAGAAAAACTCCAGGGACATCATTCTAGTACAGGTCTATGTGGATGATATTATTTTTTGCTCTACAAAGGAAGCATGGTGCAGGGAATTTGAAGATTTGATGAAAGGTGAATTTCAGATGAGTGCAATGGGGGAATTAACCTTTTTCTTAGGGCTACAAGTCAAACAACAACCTGAAGGGATTTTTATCCATCAGGAAAAATATGTTAAAGACATCTTGAAGAAGTTTGACTTTGAACTATTGAGGACTGCCACTACTCCATATGAACCACCCAAGCTTAAAAATCCAAATGAACAAGATGAGGCTGTGAATGTTCACCTCTATAGATCCATGATAGGATCACTCATGTATCTCATAGCTTCTAGGCCTGACATTACCTTTGTTGTCAGTGCTTGCTCAAGACATCAAGTCACTCCATTGACTTCCCACCTGAATGCAGTGAAGAAGATCTTCAAGTACATCAAAGGCCAACCCAAGTTAGGCCTTTGGTACCCAAGGGAATCACCATTTGTGTTGGAAGCATACAGTGATAGTGATTATGCAAGAGCTAATTTGGACAGGAAATCCACAACAGGAGGTTGTCAATTTCTTGGTAGAAGACTCATCTCTTGGCAGTGCAAGAAACAAACCATTGTGGCTACTTCTACTACTGAAGCAGAATATGTTGCTGCCACCAACTGTTGTGGTCAGGTACTTTGGATTCAGAATCAAATGTTGGATTATGGGTTTAACTTCATGAACACTAAAATCTACATTGATAATCAAAGTACTATTTCTATTGTTAAAAATCCAGTTTTTCATCAAAGAACTAAACATATTGAAATTAGGCACCATTTTATAAGAGATGCAACTGAGAAACATCTAATTCAAGTGCTTAAAATTCATACTGATGATAATGTGGCTGATTTATTAACAAAGGCTTTTGATGGACCTAGGTTTAATCACCTAGTTGTCAACATTGGGATGGTCAACCCTTGAATGCTATGTTTGAGGGGAGGCATAAGCCTCAAGGGAGGCATATGCCTCGAGGGAGGATTGTACATGTTGTATATTATGTATATTAGTATGTTTACTAACTTTGTTTTGCAGGTTTCTTACTAACTCTGTATATTATTATGGTTGTCTTTTGTGTTCTGTTTGTATGGTTGGTATGCAGGTTGTGTTCCTGCTGATGCAACAAGATGTACTTAACAACATCTTTCAGTGGAACAAGATGTAAAAGATCTACTAAAGAGTTTATTTATTATGAGATTAAAGGAGTACATCAACCCAACCATCTTACATCATGTCAAGATTACAAAAGCAACATTCATACAACCTAACAACAAACCACCTTCTAAATCAAAACACCACCACCTTCCACAGCCCAAACCTCTACTCCATCTTTCTCTTCCCTTTTCCCATGTCCTTGGGGTCTGGCATTGTTTTGTGAACCCCTCTGGATTGCATGTCTTTGTTCCAGAGCTTGGGAGCAGCAAGTCCAAGGACAACCTTCAGTGGACCCTTGTTCTTTTGAGAAGACTGTGGCACTTCAGGGACAGAGATCTTCCTCATATCAGCACAAAACCTTTCCATTTCACTAGCAAGGAATGTTGTGACAGGAGTAAAATCAGGGACAACAACAGTAAGAGGAGTTGGAGCTTCCTCTGTTTCCTCTGATGAGGAAGGAGATGGACAGAACTCAGATGGTCCCTCCCCAAGATAGTAGTATGCTCTTTGTATTTGGGGAATATCAAAGGTGGAATCAGAAGAAGAATCAGAGGAAATATCAATAACTTTGGGGTTTGATTTCATGATTGGTGTGTTTGGGAAGACTTTGGTGTGTTGGTATTAGTGTATTATTGAGTTGTGAGTAGCTTATGCTTTGAATACACCTTTATGTAGACTTGATTTCGGATTAATATGAGTAAATGCAAGTTAATGGGAGGTAGTTGAGTCAGTAGCTATTACTAATTGTGCAAGTTGTCCATTTATGTGGATCCTACGGATGAAGGTCACAAGGGTTTGACCAATTGCTGCTGATAACTCAAATTTCATTCTTAAGTCTGTTCCTGCTGATGGTTTTTAATAGATTATTTAGTTCAGGGGAATGCAAATTCTTCAGAAGAATAACAATCAAGTAAAGAAAAACAAGGAAACATGTTTATTGAACCTTCAAAAGTACAAACAGGAATAAGATTTAAAGTTTCATACAAGCAAAACAAGCCTATCAATCCTACACTTCCTATTCTACTTTGCTCTTGCCCTTGCCTTCAGCCATCTTCTCCTTGCCCTTGTTGTTGTTGAAGATTCCTTGCTGCTGGGGACAAGGCAACCCAATCACCACTTTCCTTGTCTTTGGCAATGGTGGATTTGACCTTCTTCCCTTTGATGGTCACTTTGGACGAGAGGATTGGGGCTTCACAAGTGTTGTAGGGTTGTAGAGTACATCATCCTCATCATCATCTTCATCAGTAGAAGTGAAGCTGGTAGGAGACTCATTAGGATTGGGAGCTCTGTTTGCCCTCTCCAATGCATTCCACTTTCTCTCCATCTCTCTCTGGTATTTAGGATTACCAATTTCAGATGGATATGATGGAAGATCCTCTGATGATGAACTTGGAGCAGGTACATCATGTCGCTTCTTTTTTGCTTGCTCTTTTGTTAGACCTCGTGGGAGGGTTGGCATTCTGAGTGGTGATGGAGATGTTAGTGACTCTGATGAATCAGATGAGTCAGAAGTAAGGTCGATGATGCTAGGATTGGATGCCATGGTTCTTAATTGCTTGGTGGATTTGTGATTAGGGATTTGTATTGTTAAAGTTGTGTGGTGATATTTGGGAATCATTACCCTATATATATAAGACCATCCAAACCGTGTGTATTTATTACCATAAATGCGAGGTGGTTTAAAGATAATTAAGGGTGAATCAAAATTTGACCAAAGAGATTTTCAAAGATATTTGGTTACCACTGAAGTTGTGATTCTGCTATTTGATTCTGCGGATGCTGCTGCTTAATGAGTGGTTGACCGTAGTCAACGATTGACTTATTTCTGCGGATTGACCATTTGGTTTCTGCCATTTGACTTGGTTTCTGCTGATGAGTCAGTTTAATTGGGATATTCTAAAGTCGATTATTGGTCAAAGATTACTTTCCATAATTCATGCCAATTACATTCCACGTTTGGTAACTTCCATAATTAACCACGACGTGCAAATCCCACTCCTAATTAACTGATTCCCTCTTGTTATAACTTTTAAAAACCTTTTCAACCTTATTCAGCACTCCAAACCCTAATTTCTTCTTATCAATCAATGGCTGCACTACTTTTCAAAGGTGATCATGACAAACATGCTTTTCTAGGTCGTGGTAAGGGTGATGATCACTATGTGGGAATGATGGAATTTCTCCAAAGATCCAAGATTCATTATGCCTTAATCCATTATCCTAATGTTATTCATGAATCTCTGGTTACACAATTTTGGCGAACGGCAAGTAAGAGGTCTGTTAATAATGGACCAACAAAGATTGTTGCTATGGTAGATGGGGAAGAATGTGTTGCTACTGAGTCATTGGTCAGAACTCAACTACAATTGGATGATGAAGGTGGGGTGCACGAATTGGCTAAGGAAGAAATACTTGCAGGTCTTCAGGCTATTGGTTATAGTGGTGATGGGAAAGTGTGGTACAAGAATTTGTTTTGCCCTAAATGGAGATTTTTGACACACACTTTGCTTCAGTGCATGAGTTCTAAGTCTGGTGGATGGGATCAATTTTCAATAGACATTGCTCTTGCCATTATGTGTCATTCTCAGGGAAGAACCTTTAACTTTTCTAAGTATATATTTGATGAAATGCTTGGTAATGTTAAGGATACCAAACTTAAATATTTAATGTATCCTAGGTTTCTTCAAATTATTTTAGGTATTCAGACCACTGATCCTACCCATTTGCCTGTTAAGGGGTTATCAAGTAAGCTTTTTGCTCAAATGAAAACCAACTATAAAGGAGTTCATAGACCCTTACTCCCTGCTATGTTGCCCGTTGGCAATGCCCCTGATGGTGTAGCTGCTGATGTAGGTGCTGGTGGTCAGGATCCTACTGATGCGCAAGCACTAGAGGATTCCCCTGATAGGACTGAAGTTGCTACTGATGCAAGTGCATCAGTTGCAGCTGATGTTCAGCCACCACCCTCTCCTAGGCCACCCACACCTATACCTTCACCCATGGCTAATACTTCTCCTAAGCATGTGCTCACTGAGAACTCAGGCCCTGACCAACCTGTACATTCTCCACAATTTACAAGACTTCCAACACCTAGTCCCTTGAGACCTACCTTTGAGGATAATGTTGATGTAGATGTAGACTTAGATCATTCTACTCATAGGACCAATGATGCTTCCAATGCCACAGATATCTCTGTTGGTGGAACTGAAGGTCCTGTTACTCTCACTTCTTTGTCTCTTTTATTGAACAGGAATGTGAATAAGGTGGACAGGTTGGAAAAGGATCTGAATCTCACCAAGAATAATCTTGGAGAAGCTGTCCTGACTCTCATTACAAGAGTCAAGAAGTTGGAGGTTAAGCTCAAGAACAGGAAGAGAAAAGGTGATGTGTGTGACTCAGATGATGAGACTACAAAAGCATCTGACACAATTGATTTGGAAGGACTTGAACTTCTTGCTACTACCACACTAGATAGTGTTCAGAAGGATGCTACTAATAATATGCCTGCACCACCTCCTCATTCTGCTGATAAAAGTGTTCCAAAAGATCCAAGAGTAATTTATGTCAGGAGAAAGCATTATGCTGATGCGACTTCTGCTGATGCTTCTAGGAAGGAAGTATTTCCTGATCCTATGTCAGAAGTGGTTACTAATGATACATCAACAGCTATACAAGTTGAGTGTCCTGCTGTTTCTACTGATAAGCATTCTGTTCCTCCTAAGGCTGCTTCAACTCAGAAAGATAAAGGAAAGTCCATTCTGGTTGAACAGGACATTCCTTCAAGAGAGAAGTCAAAAGAGGAACTTGCTAAGGAAAAGCTTAGTGAGCTGGTTGCTGCACACTGGCAAGCTAAAGAGGATGCTACAGCAACAAAGATTCAGTTAGATATGAAAGCATCAGAAGAACTTGCTAGGAAAATACAGGCTGATTTGGATAGAATGGGACCTTCAATTACTAGTACTCTACTTGCTGAAAGACAAATGGAACTAGATGAAATTGCTAAGAGTCTATCTGCAGAGCAATGGGCAAATTTGGCTAAACAAGCTGCTACTCAGCCTGCTTTGGCTGAATCTGTGCTTGGAGTAAATTATCAGGCCACTGATTTTGCCAAGATGATGGTTGAAAGAGGTAAGTTGTAGAAACAAGAAGAGAAAGAGCGAAAAGCTAAAGAGCTAAGGGAAAGACCATGGACAAAAGGAGAGATTAAGAAATATATGAGGAATTTTGTCAAGAATCAAGGGTGTTCTATGTTTGGGTCAGGATGGACTCAAAAGAAAGTTTGGGGCATTTCAGACACTCAACTCACTTACTACTATGACAAAATTATTTCTAATCTTCATTCCTCTGGTATTAATGTCCAAGATGTGTTAGAGAAGCGTGGAAGACTTTTGGATAGGCCTGTTACTAAAAGAGTTAGGCTTGATGATTCTGCTGATCAGCTTACTGAACCCACTGAGTCATCATTTGGTGCTCAGGAGAAAATACATTCTCCTTCAGTGCTAACTCAGGTGGATGATTCTACTGATGCTGCTCCTTCAGATGTTGTTCTAGAGTCTGTTTCAACTGAAACTTCTCATCATGATTCTACTGAAGCTCAACCTAATGTCTCTCATGATGCTTCAGCAGATGCTTCTATAGAAGAAACTGCTGATGCTTCAGCAGATGTTCCTACTGAAGCTTCAGAACAAGTTCCTACTGATGTTTCAAGACAAGTTCCTAAAGAAAAAACTGCTGATGGTCCTTGACTTACTTCTTGTGGCCCTAGGAGAAAAACTGTTGCTAAAAAGAGGAAGGCTTCTAAAGATGCATCATTAGAGGACAGTACATTCATTGACTATGATTCTGATGATGAGTTGGATCCTGTTGTTTGGAAAAAAGTTGTTAAATGGGAACTTGTTGATTCTTCACTTGGTCAAGGACAAGTAAATGTCATTCATAGACAAGATGGTTCTACCAAATCATTTACTTTTCTTAGCCAAATATTACATTAACACAGTGTGTGCACTTAGCTTGTTGATTTTGATTTTCACTTGATCATAGCCTGTTTGATTGTTGTTGTTAGTTGTTATAAGTTATTTGTGATTGAGTTTGACTATGCCTGTGTTGATTTTTGCCCTTGTGCTTATTGTGCTTATTTCAAACTCACCTTAAACCTAGCCAGGGTTCACAGTGATTATGAGCTGGTTACTTGGTCTTTTGCCTTGGAATTTGGATTCTTGGTAAGCCAGTGGTACTAGCTTCCTAGTTCCAAGGTTCTTTTTGGCTCAAGAGCTTTTTCCCCTAGCTTATTGTGGCCTACAATCTAGCCCTTAAGCCTGTTTTTGGTCTGAGTATTTTTGGGTTTGCATAAATTGCTTATTCTCCTTATACATTGTGTTTTCTTGCATGTTTTAGCTTCTTTCCAGTATATCTCACTTGTTTGTTTCCAAAATTACCCATGGTTCTCAGCCTATAGCTTATTCAGAGCTTTTTCTTGTCTAAAAGTCCACAAAACTCACTGCTAAGGATTTTAGCTCTCAAACTGCTTATTTTTTAGTTCCAAAAGAGTTGTCTTCACAAACCGCCCCAAACATTCGGTTTTTATAAAATTCAAAACCACCACCATCGGTTTGTCAAATGGGGCGGTTTTTTCGATTTGGCTTTTTCGGTTTTTTTGGTTTCGATTCGGTTTTTTGGTTTTTGTGCTCACCCCTAGTATTTTTAGTAATTTTTCTAGATTTTTCTCTTCTCATTTAGTATTTTTTATAATTAATATTAGTTTAATTAATTATTAAGTAATATTAGTAAATTAAATAGTTTTATTAATTTTTATTAAACAATAGTACTTTTTTATATTTTTTCTAGGTTTTATATATTATAAAATATTTTTAGGAAAATTGTCATAATTTGCACTGTTAATTTGCTATTTTTCATAATTAAATTAGTTTAAATTGATTTTAATTAGTAATTAAGTTAATAATTAGTAAAATAGTTTAATAATAATTTTTATAAACTTTTTATAATTTTTTAGGATTCCTGTAATGTTAATTAGTTTTCTATAAAATTTCATAATTTTCTAAGTCATTTTAGTATTTTTAGTAATTTAAATTAGTTAAATAGTTTAATTAATATTTAATTAGTATTTAATTAATATTAAATTCAGAAAAAGACAAAAAAATATATATTTTTAGTTTTTAAATTATTTTTAAGTTATTTTATAATTTGTAAAAGTAAATTTTCATTTTTTTAGCTTTATCTAATATTTTATTATATTTAGTTTATCTTAAATATTAATAATAAGTAATTAAATAGTTTTTAATTAATATTAAATAATAAAATAATCAAAAAACTATTTTTCTTTTTTATAAAATTTTCTTTTAATATTAAGTTTGTAAAAAGTCATTTTCACCCCCTCTAGTTTATTTTTGCTTCATTTCCACTTTTTCCAGCACGCGTTTATGTTTGTTTTAATTTTAAATATGTTTTAGGTTTATCTGATTTCCAGTTATTGTTAATATTGCTATTCTGTTTTATTTTAACTTATATCTGCTTAGTGTAATTAATCCCAAATATTATCTGGTTACTTTCCCAATCACTGAATCTTTCAAACGTTTTCCAAAATACAATTTCAATCTCGCTGGGACATAACGACCCGGGAATACACTGTGTTTGCACCGGATCATAAATTGATCTCTCCTCTCTCAGATTTGACTTGTTGACCACACCTGGTTGACTGGTTAGTTTGGGAGGAGTCAAATTTTGGCGTCGCTGCCGGGGATCGAACCCGGGTCACCCGCGTGACAGGCGGGAATACTTACCACTATACTACAACGTTGAGTTTGTTGTGTGTTTAAATCCCCCAGACTAAGGTATTGTCGTGTCCTCACGCAATGTAATCAATTCACGCTCTTTAGATAAATAATTTCATAACTCTGTTTACTAACGTTGAAGAAGTAGCAAGATGTTCAAAAGAGATTACAAAATCATTTATTCCCGAGAATGCCCCGTTTATCCATTTTTAAACTTTACACTACTGTTTATGTACTTTTTACTTATTATGTGACGGGATGTTTGACTTTAATCATTTTTCAATAACGTTTAGGGTCACAGAGTAGAAAACACATCTCATGGAAAAGTTCCATACGGATAGAATTCATCGTCCCTAATTTTCACAAGCTCCCAATGCTAAGCATAAAAACGAGATCACAACTTAAATAAAAGTTAGATGTCGACACTACTCATGGAAGTTACTTGTGTAAATAACCTCGTGCTCCCATTTTCCTATTTTTCCTCCATTTATTTTATTTTTGGTGAGAGATGAATTTCTTCATATATTCTCGTTTCGATAATAATAATTTTTTTCTAATAAAGATACCAAATTAAGACGCTAAGTTGTTTTCTATCTTTTCTCGAGAATCCCCAAGACGAAAGCCACTACTTGGAAAAACCAAAATGCACAGAGTTCAGAGACTGGCTCGCTGGCCATGCGTAGCTCGTACCAGGCAGCGCTCCACATCCAGTTTTCCCGATTTTTGTTTTTTGGCTATCGCTTGTGATTTTAAGTGTTCCGAATTTATATTTTTCATCATTGAAATATTATAAAAAGCTTTGGTTATTATTGCACCAACAATTTATATGCCTTGTAAAATCAATGACGCCCATTTAGGCACAAACATCAATGCACATGGTATAGCATTACTTTATCTAAGATCTGGACGACATGTTTCACTTGATGTTTTTTAGCCAATAGGTTTTCTCGCGATAGACTACCATTGTCAAATTGTCGGTAAATTTGACCAAAATCTATTGCAGGCAACAAATACAACAAGAAAACCATAATCGAGACACGAAAATTGTTGGAGGTCATGGGTTTTTTTTCGGTTATGGAAGGGGTTGCCTGAAAGGTCAAGCATGGTAGTTACAAGTGAGCGTTGGGCGAGTCACCAACCCAAATAAAGAGAAAATTCAAAATCACATGATGAACAAAACATGAAAAAAAAATTATTAATAGTTAGATGTAAATATAACATACAAAGCATAAAAGAAAGGTTGGAGGAAAAGATCGCCGGTTATGATGAGAGTTTCTTGCAAAGATCAACAAAGGTGATGATAAAGCAACCATGATTACGTTATTATGTGAGTTTGTACGGATACAAATGGTTACTACATGTGGCTACCGAAAAGAGAAAAGAACTGTAGGTTACTTGTTATGAGATGCGTGGGTGTGATTATGTTTTAAAAAAAAGGTAATATAGTCATTTTAGTTATTAGTTTAATATAAATCGGTCATATTAGTGAAGTGAGACCAGAAAAGTCTCATAGTCATTTCAATTGTTTGATTGGAGATTTATTGCCAAAGTATGATTCCAGCAATCATAGATGGAAACCAATAGGGAGGGGTGCCTTTTGTTAACCATTTCCACGGAGGCGCATATTTTATTATTTCCACAATAATATTAATCGACTTTGAGCATTTAAATGGACTTTACTAAATGTGATACCAATACTTATAATTTTATACCAAACAACAATAATGGAATTGATATCCCCAATCTCATACACCCTTCTAATCAAAATCATACATTTAGTGATTTCACATAGCGCACCAAATGCACCCTAAAATGTTTCAAGTCGGCTAAAATTTAAAAGTACGCGACTATTTTATAGCTCGTATCCAAAAATTTATTTTAAACAAGTTATTGTTAAAAAATAGAAAACATTTTCCAAACAACTAAAAGATACAAATATATACACACTTTTCTATAAATAAACACACCTATACCTTGCAGGACACTTTTTGTATAATACCACTTGTACGTTGTACCTTTAAAAAAGAGAAATCCTACAATCATCCCCAAATAAACAACACAAAGCCTCCCCTGAAACCCAAAGCTGTCCACTGTGCAATTGAGAAAAAGTTGACTTGCAATGGAGGTTGAAGGTGAAAAACCCTCTTCACTACCTTCCAACTATGTCACCATCCATCAGCTCAAAGAAAGATGGCTCCAACAACAACAACAAAAATCATCTTCAAAACCTGAAACCCCAAAACCAAAACCAAATGAAAATGCAATCAAACCCACAAATACCCAGAATCAGAGACCAAACTTTGGTCGAGTCACTAAAGAACATAAACTCAAAGAAGTCAAGATGGATGATAATGGGTCAACCTCTAAAACCCTTGTAGTTGATGATATGAAAAACCCATATAAAAATAATGCTACAAAACACAATCAGAGACCAAATTATCGTCCAGTTGCTAACCAACCTAAACCTAAGGTTGATGATCATGGTTCAACCTCAAAAACTAAAACCCTTGTTGCTGATGATTTGAGAAACCCGAAAATAAGACCTGTGGCAGATGATGATGGTTTAAGTACTAAAGCCCTTGTTGTTGATGTTACTGATTATAATTTAAATGGAGAAAATGAGACTGGTGATTCTAAGTTTGACCTCAAAAAGAAGAAGAAGAGAAATAAAAAACTGCGAAAGCCTAAGGTTGTCACTGATCAGAATCCAACTGGGGCTGAACCGGAACCGGAAGTGGAAGTGAAAGTGGTGGAGGAGAAAATGGAGAAAGACCCAGAGGTGGAAATGGTGGAGGAGAAAAGGAAAGAGGGGCGTAGATATGGGCGCGGGAATGGGAATTCGAGGTTTGGAGCTGAACCCAAACGAAAGATGGAACCGGAAAAGGAGGCGGAAGTTGTGGAGGAGAAAATGAAGAAAAAAAGTTACCCAACTGACAAAAATCCAGAGGTGGAAATGGTGGAGGAGAAAGGGAAAGAGGGGCGTAGATACGGACGGGGGAATGGGAATTTGAGGTTTGGAGCTGAATCCGAACGAAAGATGGAACCGGAAAAGGAGGCGGAAGTTGTGGAGGAGAAAATGAAGAAAAAAAGTTACCCAGCTGACAAAAATCCAGAGGTGGAAATGGTGGAGGAGAAAGGGCAAGAGGGGTGTAGATACGGACGGGGGAATGGGAATTTGAGGTTCGGAGCTGAATCCGAACAAAAAACGGAACCGGAACAGGAGGCGGAAGTGGTGGAGGAGAAAATGAAGAAAAATAATTATGGACGTGGAAAACCAACTGACAGAAACCCAAATGGAGCTAAACTAAAGTCGGAAATGGTGGAGGAGAAAATGGAGAAAAACCCAGAGGTGGAAATGGTGGAGGAGAAAAGGAAAGAGGGGCGTAGATATGGACGCGTGAATGGGAATTCGAGGTTTGGAGCTGAACCCGAACGAAAGATGGAACCGGAAAAGGAAGCGGAAGTTGTGGAGGAGAAAATGAAGAAAAAAAGTTACCCAACTGACAAAAATCCAGAGGTGGAAATGGTGGAGGAGAAAGGGAAAGAGGGGCGTAGATACGGACGGGGCAATGGGAATTTGAAGTTCGGAGCTGAATCCGAACAAAAAACGGAACCGGAACAGGAGGCGGAAGTGGTGGAGGAGAAAATGAAGAAAAATAATTATGGACGTGGAAAACCTGCTGACAGAAACCCAAATGGAGCTAAACTAAAGTCGGAAATGGTGGAGGAAGTGGTGTTGGAGAAATGGAAACGGGGGCTTGGATATGGGCGCAGGAGTGGGAATTCAAGGGCGGTTTGGGAGCAAAAAGAGACGGCACCGGTTGATGGGAATAATGGTGGTGGTGGTGGTGGTGGTGGTGGTGATGGTGTGGTTGAGGAGGTTGTGAAAGAAAGGAATGTGGGGCAGGGGAGGGACAGAAATGGGAGTTACGGGAGGGAGGGGATGGACAGAAATGGGGGTTACGGGAGGGAGGGGATGGACAGAAATGGGGGTTACGGGAGGGAGGGGATGGACAGAAATGGGGGTTACGGGAGGGACAGAAATAGGGGTTATGGGAGGGACAAGAAGAGGGTGCCGAGCGGCAGTTTTGGCGAGCAGCAAAGGCAAATTTGGGTTAAGAAAGGAGAATCTGTTGTCCCAAACTGAGATTCGAATATCTGGTAAATTCCATTGCGCTGCATTTTTTATTTATATATTTATTTTTTTTATTTATTAAGTTTACCGTTGATTGATTATTGGGTTAATTTGAGTTTATGCATATGAATGTGGTGATAGAAATGATCTTTGGTATATTAATTTACACATGAGAGTCTGAACTAAAGCCATATTGAATGAAAAACACATGCAACACTTAATTTCGAAGGTTAACACGGCGAAATAGCACATGAAAAAAGGTTTGATTAGGTACATATTAACTATCTTGTTGGATTAGAGCTAAACTATGTCCGAAGAGATTACTAACCAAAGATAATAAATCACATATAACAACTTAAACCGTACTATGTAGGACATTCATAACTTAATTTCGAAGGCAAGCACGCTGAAACAGCACATGAATAAAGGAATTTAGAACAAAAATAGTTGGTGACTGGTTAGGATTGGCAATGATTAGTTTAGAGCCAAACTACATCTGAATAGAAAAACTAACCAAAGATCAGGACTGGCGAATTCAGAACAAGTAGAACAGAATGTGAAGATTTTAAACTACCAAAGATTATAAATGACATTATGTTAGCTCTCATAGTGATTGAAAAGGGAATGCTGGTTGACTGATTGGCATTGCACCTCATTTGGTTAATAGCTGAGTATGTGCTGGTAAAGATTCGTAGTACATGTCCTGGAACTTTAGGAAATGTATTTATAGTCTTATTCTGATAAACGAGTAATCTGTTGTGCTTTATACAATCTAATATGAGCATATCTGTGTTAAAGACTCTTCGGAATTATGTACGTGACATATACAACTCGACTTTCTGTTCTGCACTAATGGAGAACCCATACGAGTATATATCAAGTTTAAAGAAATAGCTGATCAAGTGAAAAAGCAAATCATACAAATTCAGATGAAGTAAACAGAAGAGCTGCCCATGAGATATGCAAAGAATTACGAATAATAGGAAATAGATATCAGAGTGCACCAATTAGTAATTAAATAACACACAAAACTTTAGCTCAGCTGCTGTGAAAGTGTCAAAAGATATCTGATCATGAATCTGCCATCAAAGTGTGATGTAGCAACATGTGTCCTTCTTGTTCTGGGCCGCTATGTAGTAGCACTTATATTCTTATTTGTAATTATCACTTTTAAACTCTCCTCAACATGATAACATCAAATCTAATAGCCTTGATGAAACCACAAACGTATACAGAATTCCCCCTTCTGTATATTCAGTAACTTAATTTTTACTAAATGTATCAGGCAAAATCAAAGTTACTAATTTTTCTGTCTGTCCGACCTGGAAAAGTAAATTTTAACAATATATGCTATCTGGATGCAGGTAAGTTTCTACTGGGAGAGAGAACAAGGTGGACAGCTGAAGCGAAGGGGGTCAACATAGTAGTGGAAATTACTTTAGATTTAGAGTTAGACTTGAACTTTGAGAAAGCTTTGATTTTTATTATTTGATTTGCACCCAGCATTGTGATTGTATGATGCAGGTGTTCTCTATTAAAAATCAGAGAACTTGATATTGAAAAAGAAAATTGTATAATATTCATTTACTATGTTCTTTGTTATGTTCTTTGCTTCTGTTTTTCGTTAGCTCGTATCATATTCATTTCCCGTGCATTTTTGTGTGAATGGATCCATCATTACATTTTTGGTTTTTCTTCAACGTATAAACAAATTGCATAAACTACATAAAGGTCACAAAGAGATGATGAAATAATAGATATGGATAAAACAAACGATGATGGATGTGTGGCTGTTTCCAAGAATAATGTTTGACTACTGGATGTACGTTTTCAACCCAAGGTCTATAGGATTAATGGTGATAGTCATACGAGGCATCAATGAAAAGATGACAACAGGTTTACTATTAAAAACTGGAAAACATAAGTTGAGTGATAAAAATATAAATTGGTGATTTAAGGCATATAGCAAGAGAAACAATAATCATACTATGCTTTACTTCAGTTGTTACAAGTGCAGCCTAGAGTTTCAAAACGGCTTGAAGTTTTCTACTACAAAAAAAAAAAAAAAACAAAAAAAAAAAACAAAAAAAAAACAAAAAACAAAAAAAACAAAAAAACAAAAAAAAAAAAAAAAAAAAAAAAAAAAAAAAAACAAAAAAAACAAAAAAAAACAAAAAAACAAAACAAAAAAAAAAACAAAAAACAAAAACAAAAACAAAAACAAAAACTGAATTGTAAAAAAATGACCGAATTTCACATCGGGACATATGGCTGAGTTATAGAATGTAATGAGGCCAAACTATCAATATGTGAACGCCATATTCACATAATTTACTACACGGTGATTTCAAGATTACTAAAATGATTATCCCACAAATGAAACATATTACCCACTCTAAATGACTCATAAACAATGCTAATGACAAAAGAGCCCCAATTAAGTACCAATGTACATTAGACAAAGTGAACTGATATTTCTATCCAATATAACAAAGATCAAAACACATTACACACATACCAAAATTGGGTTTCCCTACCTAACCACTTCTAGCACCAAGAATCAGTTTAAGTCCCGTATATATGTCTGTGGACAGGCTGTGCATCGAAAGCCTTGACCACTTGCATCCATGGTTTTTCGATAACCAATACACTCTCTTTTGAAACATAGCCAGCAAATAGAACAGGTTCTCTAAAGGCACAAAATTCAAAATTCTTCCTAAAACCATTTTTACTTTCTATCTGCTTACGTTTTAGTTTTTTTAGTGTTGAAGAAGCATGGTTGTTCACTGATTCATGCTCCTCGCCTGCATCAATTGGCATTCCAAAGTCGATCAAGCACATTGCCCTGAAAGCGATAAAAAAAGATACAAACACATGATAATCAACAATCAGTCTCAATAATATGCAACGTTTATCAACGATACATCCAAAGACAAGCTTACCTAGCACTGTAAATGATGACGATTGAAGAATTTGCAGAAGGTGAAAAAGTAAGCCCGGTAACCTCTCCAGGGAAGTCCTGATATCTTTGTGGCAAAGTAAATGTGTTGTGTGTCGACCATTCTCCTAATTCCTTTGCTTCAACATCAAATGCAAATACTTGATTTGATGATGTGGATATTATAAGCACATTGCTATTTCGGGGAGTAAACCCTCCAGCTGTAACGGATGCCCCGTCCAATCTTGATATAAACCAGTGCTGCCTTTGTGTCTCCAGATTAAATATATAAACATCTCCAAAGCAGCTGACAGCAGCTAGCCACTGTCCATCAGGACTAGTAAACATTTTTGTTATTGGAGGCTGAGTAGGTGGTAACTCTTCATCACTCTCTTTACGGCAAGGGGTATACCTATGTGTTAATTCCATGCTCCCTATATCTACAACCTGAAACAATATACAGTCCATGTTATACTGATACACATGTACACAAACACACAAGGGGGAGTGTTTGCAGAATAAAATCTTACGTATATCATCCTATCATGGCCCGATATCATTAACCGAGAAGAGTCGGAAGTAAAAATCATTGAATGGGCAAAGGGTATAGATGAAGGAAGTTTTCTTTTACTTATAGACCACACACTTTTACCAGTTCCATTACTTTTTAGCTCAAAAAGGCAAGGCTTCTCATTATCCGAATAGGCAAAAAACCTCCCCGATGGTGAAATAGAGCTGCAAATAATCTTCCGCAAACCCCTGCTCTTAACTCGAGCAACCATATCAGTAGTCGAAACCCCACCGCCTTGTTTGACATGAACAGTAAAGACATCTAACCAATGTGGAGCCTGAACCAGAAGAAGATAAGTCAACTTGTCAGTTGTCCTGCACGCCAATTGGATGGGTGGTCTTTGTGGGGCAGGACAAATGTCATGTGGAGCGAATTTTGAGAATTCATTAACGGAATACGCAAAAAGTTTAGTGTCATCTCCAGCTGATATAAGCATGGGGACGCCCATATGGGCCCATTTATTGTAACTTAAGTCATGTGGTTTTTTCCTACCACGGGCTCGTTTTGCTTTTTCTTCAGGTAACACATCTGTTGGCACATAAGTGTAATGAAAATAAGAATAGTAACAAAGGTGACAGTAACATTCTAACATGATATGTACAAGAGCACAGAGGCATACCTTCACTATCGATGGGTACAGCAATAGTCAAGGCTCTCACGTCATGTGTATGAGCTCTCACATAGCCAATGTAGACCCACTTCTTAATCGCCGTAGAAGCACTTACATCGCCAACAGAGCCAACATTCCCAGAGAGCTTATATAATATAACCTGAAAACAGATTATTATCAGGACCACGTCAGTTAAAAGAATGATATCATTATTCAGATAGAATTAAAATAAAAATAAAAACATTAAAATCCCTTCACATATTTACGCTTTTAAATGAAAATCAATACCTGACCATCTGATCCAGCAGAAAACACCCTGGTGTGGCTAGGACTGGCTGCCAAAGCATTGACATCGCCCTTATGGCAAGAATGTGCTTGCAGGAGTGTTCCGTGTAAACTGTCCCAAAACTGAACACTGCCACTACTGTCTGCACTCACAAGGGTGCCACACCTAAAAGAACAGATACAAAAATTTTAATTCATGAAATTGTAGCCGGTATAACTAATATGGGGTGCACATACACATGAAACTAGCCCCACATACCTCAATGCAAGTAAAGACCATATGCAAAGTTCAGAGCCACCACTTAAACCTCCAAGACCAACAGTAATTCTGTACACTTCATGACACGATTTAACATCCCAGCATCTTATGAACCTGAAATTATCGTACCAACCTAAGAAAGTTAGACCTTCTCATCAACCACACAAAAGATTAAAGTATTTCACTAAACTAAGTATCCGTGTTAAAAAGGTACATATCAAATTAAAGCGCTAAAATAAAAAATAAAAATAAAAATAATTAAAAAAAACAAGAAAAACAAAATAAAAGAAAAAAAAAGAAAAAAAGAAAGAAAGAAAGAAAGAAAGATGCATACCCATCACTACTGCCAGAATATATCATTTTTCCATCTGGACTCCAAGTGACACTTAATACACGCCCTGAATAAACATTATAAAAATGAATATATTATGAAATTACTAAAAAAAGAATTACAAAAGGAGTGATTTATGGTAAGTGAAATTAGTGAAGACGAGGCAAATATCTCACCACTGACCCTCGGCAACGATTTATGGTATGTGAATCCATCTGAGTCTGAGATACTATAAATTCTCACACAGCCATCATCACAAGCAATTGCAATAAGTGTACTTTCAGTAATTGGCTCCTCATACAACTCAAGCGAATCAGCTTCAACTTCACTGTCACTGCTGACATCACCATCCTCAATTGTTTTATGAGTAGCATGCCCATTCTCTAAAGAACTTAAATCTGGTTTTGGATTAAACTGACGCCTACTAAACGGATGTGCCGCCATCTGCCAGATGGATACACCAATAGGATCTAACACAACCTGCAGATGACGTAAAGATATCTTAAGAGAAGGTCAATGCATTCCCTATAATAGGCTATTTGGGGTACAATCTAACAGCAGAAGAGTTGGTAACATTATGAATGCTCAATAAAACTAAGGTTTTAAGGCACGTAAGAGAGAGCTTGACCTATTCTAATTGTTCTAGATGACGGATTAATGCCTTAAGATATTTCCAGTGAGTTGCATAGCTCAATGTTCTGATACCAGTTTGTTAGATTTCATATATAGTCTACTAAGAATCAATGCCAAACATTATAAGAAATATATCACTCAGAATTCTAACCAAGACTGAATCACTTGCTTAGAAAGTTCAGTGCTTCCTCCTCAGCCCTGGGGGTCATAACTATCGCATCAATAAAAGAACTCAGCCTGTGTGTGTAAAGTCTTATAGGTCATGTTTAAAAGAGAGACTGATAATACAGTGCAAAAATACAATAAACACACCAAATGCCTCGTTTACAAGCATGGTGGAACTTTGAGGATGTGCCAGTATAGCAGAGCATTAAACATATTGTTAGGTCCCGACTAAAGCTAGAATGATTTAAAAAAAAAAAAAAAAAAAAAAAAAAAAAAAACTAGTGTGTCCTCTTAAGGTGAGAATGAACCACAAGTTTGTTTCAATTTGCAACGGAGTGCCTTCACTTGTCACTTGAAAGAGTTCAAAAAATACATAATGATAAATACCTCATAATGATAAATACCTATCCTAACCACTAAGCACGACAGCACATTACTGAAATATGGAATGAAAATGATCCAACTTATACAAATAAAATAGGAACATGTCCTACTTTAAGCACATAATGCAACTATCTTGCTTAGACTTTTTCAACCTATCATAAACCACCTCTGAGACATTAACCTTGGCCTCGGGGTTTATGTTCAAAAGCATGTGTTTCCCAGCAACCATCATTTGACCCTCATTCATCAACTTTGAAGTCCCCTCCCATAAGTAGTAGTAACGGTACTTTGAACTTGTGAGCTGTTCTGATATTTTAGTCGCAGTTGAAGCAAGGACCAAGAGCCTTAATTTTTTGCTTTGTTAAGTGGCGGTGTGCTTTTGTTGGCGCTTCCAAGGCTATTTGTGTGACAGGTTCAGTAGTTCTCACGTGTAATCGAAGTAACTGCTCATCTCTCATATAAGCAAAACCATAGCTTCGTGTGGTCTAGAAAATCCTTATACCATCTGCAATTATGGCATTCAAACCACCCATAAATGTGACAACTAACGTCCCTTATGAACCACCTTGTACTTGATTACCCAGCCCTTCAAATTCTTTTTTTTTTAGTCACAAATAGATCCCACTTGTTTGATCTTTAAAAATGCTTCATGAAAATCCTCGCAATCTATATGACCAAACCGGGACCCTAATTCGTCAACAAACATCTCCCATGTAACCTTATTATCTTCTTCTTTGTGCGCCCTACGTAGCCACCATCACCATTGATTCGCTTCATAAAGCAGATAGTAAGAAGTTAAACAGACCTTGTTGAAGGGTGTATCTTAATAGTTAATACAAAAAAGTTGATCACTTTAGTATAAAATTCCTGTTTGGCCAACTTGGAATATAACATTTGCGTCTCCTTGTTAATCGCCTTTGTTTTTGCGGTTTTGGCTTGTAATGATGCCGTAGTTGTTGTTGCCGCTCATTCTGGAAAGCACCGCATCAAAAAGTCTCATCATGACATCCTCGATGTGTTGCAGCTGGTTGGCAAATGTATGCTCCATCTTTTGGACCCTCTCTTGAAGTTGTCCCAACAACCTCTAAACTCACACTTCATTATTCATTTGTTGCCATAGCTCTGATACCAATATTAGGTCCCAATCAAAGCTTGAAAGTAATGGATAGAGTGTTCTTTAAGGGTGTGGATGAACCACGTATCATGACCACTAAACATGTTACTTGAAAATGAAATGTAAATGACCAACATAAACAAATAAAATAGTGACATGTCCTACTTTTAAGCCAGAGGTGGTACTATCTTGCTTAGATTTTTTTTTTTTTTTTTTTTTCAACCCATTAGTATTTCGATTCATGCAGCTATTAATGATCTGTTTGCTCGGCATGAAGCAGTGGCAAACTTGAAAATTCATATAACGCCTAACTTTGATTTTGATTAAGAGAATACTCCTAACTCCAGGTGGATGATAGTTATTTAGGTAAATAGTAAAGACTCGAAAAATATATTAAAGTTCTAGCAATTACATATCTAAATGCAACTATGAGAGAGATATATCTTATGAACTGATTGATTACCAACAGGAGGTCGACAAACGGAAGAGTTAATTAAGTTGTTTACAATGACATGCTTTAAAGATGCAAGATGAAACTAGTAATTGAAGTATTCATTTGCAATTACAGCACAACTATTCATAGGAACCTAAAATGAGTCCGTTTGAAGTCCTTTATAACTACACGTGTCTACATTAAAAGTTCCATTAATGGTCATATTCTTAAAGCTATGCCCAAAGCATTTATCATTGAGTGAAACGTTGATTTATAGTTGATCACTGTAAAGGGGAAGCGGCCGCAATGAGCAAGAAATGTAGCATGGGATTATCATTATTCCTTATCCAACAAAATATGGTAACGAGACTGTTAGATGTCGTAACGTGAAGACTTGCTAAAGTAAATAACTCGCTATTCTATTCTCTCTACACTCGACTCTTATCCATTTCCTGTCCCGTTTTCGCTAACAGTCTCCCTATTCTCATTTCCTAATCTCGCTATTCCACGACTTTCCGCTATCTACATTAATATAAAACATCATAATCCAAACGCAATAAAACTAAAGCAACAAACCTTCTGAGTCAAGTTAAACAAGTCCCACTCCAAAACCGATCCATCAATACTCGACGAAAACAACCTTCCGGAACCCGAACCGCACCACACGAGCGACGAAACTCTCGAATTAGGATCACCTGGTATCGTCTACAAACCACACTTTAATCAACAATACAAAACTTTTATAAAAAAATGTTATATAAAGTAAAAGCATACCAACTGACAGTGCCAACCAACGGCACCAGGCGAAACGAGCCATATCTCGAGAGAGCCGTCTTCTCTAGCGGCAGCGACTTGAGAGTCGTCGAGACTAGTGGCTAGTGCGACTATTGGCGACGGGTTCCATTCGATTGAGCTGCTGCTACATTTGTGAATCTCATACATTTTTTTATTAGTTTTGTGTGTGTTTGTTTGGTTAAACCCTAATAAGTGTTAGTGTGTGTGTGTGAGTTTTGGGGGACGGAAGGAGATGAAAGACGGCGAAGTTAGAGTGGAGACATGAAAGTTTTTTGAGTTACCGACTTTAGTTTACGCGGTGGGTGTGTTGGGCCGACCTGCGGGTCATTATTAGGCCCATAAAAATTTACCTTCTAACAAATTTGAGTTTCATTAACCAAAATCCAATGGGGAAGAATTGCACATTTGCTTGTTGTCTCAAACATGATCTATGACCAGACGACTGGATTGTGGATAGTGGTTGCACTAAACGCATGACCAAGAATAGAAAATGTTTACTTCATACAAGAAATATGATGGTGGATATGTCGTATTTGGGAGCAACCTAAGCAAGGCCATTGAAATAAATAAAAAATCTCAAACCACTCATGTTCATGTATATCTAGTTAGATTTAAACTCTAACCTTTTAGTAAAGACATCATGTGACTCAACACTATGTGCATATAGTGATGTTTGAAATCTAGTTCGGTGATGGTTAAAAAGATACATCCATTTTGTTCATCGAAGGTTGCCACTAAAAAAAGGAATTTTAAGTTTTTATTTATGGGTTTTGCTAGTGACAGTTATAATGGCTACGACTAAAAAAATGCATCCATGTTATCCACTAAAGATTGTTATTGAGAAATGGAACTTAAGTTTTTTACTTTTAAGTTTTGGTAATGTAAGTATTTATTACAATTAGTTGTTAAAAAAAACTAATTTATGGAATTATAATGAAGTGTTTGTTGTCTATATAAATTTTAACTTCCTCACTATCAGTGCACGGCCAAAGCGCCGATTGCAAGCCATAGGGTAAAATGTAACACCCCCAATTCATGATGCAGCAGAATTCAACTTGGGTGTTACTTGATGGCACAACAGTCATAATAATAGAAAACGATCTCTAACCGAGTCGTATTAAAAAGAGTTGTCATTCATATTATTCAAATATATCAGAGTTTACATAGTAAGGTCCCAAAAAGGTTCCATGTTTCAAAATACATCAATATAAAGTCTTTGATGTTTTTATCGAATGACATAATAGTTTATAGCCTTCTTCCTTCGGTACGTGCCCTTCCGCTCCATTCTTGATTATCATGGACCTGAAATACATGCTTAAGAGGTCAACACAAAGGTTGAGTGAAATTCATAGAGTTTGTTTAACGGTTGAACACAATATGTTGGTAGTATGAGTTAATTAGACTCATACTTATGTTAGAAAACAAAACAGTTATTATTATATACTAAGCTCATGCAACCAATACGTTAACGGGTACCAATATCAATCGGCGGTTTTGTTGCCCCGGTAAGTACTTTGCCGTCATACTTAATGTTCAAATATAGTGCATTCGTTTGAACTAATCTGCTCAAATAAATGGGATTCGTCAATCCCAATAGGCCTATTTACAATACTCGCGCTCACTAATTCTAGTGATTAAATGGTTCATGATAGGGGCCTAGGATTGGCAAGGTAGGTACTTAGTAATAATAAAACAATCAGGCAGCATACAGTTTCAAAGCATTGTGTTCGGTTTAAAAGTAGCATGTATTTCCCCCAAGGGTTTGTAAAACAGTAATGTAAAGTGGGGCTATGAACTCACCTTAAGTAAGATAGCAAGTAATGAAGGTAATGGTCGGATCGTGTAGGTTTCTACGAGCAACCTATAATAGAATGTCGCGACTTAGGATTTGTGTAAAGAATATGAAGTAGTGCCTATATATATATCTTGTATTATAGTCCATGATGTGGTATGATGTATAGTATAAGTCCTTGAAAGAAAGATTCATGAAACATGTATGTTTTGGTATATCGTTTACTACCGTTCGGGCCTACATAATTCAGAAGTCATGTTAGTAAGCGTTCGAGGAGCCAGGACACTTTAACTCGTAAATCCACAACTCATCTCGACGGCTTACATAATGAACTCCTCACATGAGGCTCCCTACTATTGTAGTAGTTGATAAAATATATAGATATAAGTTTTGATCCGAAAAGTTACATGTCCGATATTTGAATAAACTTAGGAAAGTTTATTATTGCATGAAGATTGTTATTAGGGGAAGTTTCATAATTCTTGTATGACCATTGTTCCTTGTAATATCTCATGGTTCCTTTTAAGTGAAGTAGATCCAAATTGCTTGTTCAAATTATCGCCAATTCCTTGTTTCATGTTTTCGCCTAAGTAAACTTACATGGTCATTTCGTCATGGCCTAGCCATGACCTTTGGTCCTTGTTCCAAGGTCATGAGACACAACTTTGGCTCTAGCCATGGTTGTGGTCTTGATTATAGGTCATAAGACCTCTTGTTCCTTTTAAAGTATAACCATAATATAATGACTTTGGTCTAAAAATGGGCTGTTTAGAATTTGAAGAAATTATCACTCGGAAAGCGTTTTTAGGTCTCGAGCTTCTTTGTTCCTGAACGAAAACGGCGTTCCGGACAACTTTCGTGTTTTAACTTTTTGATGAATCGGACCAGAAGGGTGACTTTCAAAAAGTCAGAATGCAAAACAGTATGGTTTAGGCAGTTTTGCCGAAAATCTTTGGTAACTTCAAATAGGCGTAACTTTTGACTCGTATACTCTTTTTAGGTGGTTCAAATTGCTATGGTTTCCTTGTTAAGTCCTCTAATGTAATATGTAATAATCCAATATCATAATTTTTCCATTTTGATCAGGTTATACCAAGAAAGTCACTAGTTTACTTGTTTTAGTAGCTTATCTTAACAATCAATTACAACAACATGTTTTACTCATTTTTATACATCATGGACATTTATACAAGACATAATATAGCAAGAATAATATGTAAATAACATGAGTATGATCATTTAACAAGAAGCATGTTAGGTTTGGCTTACAACTTTTGGCTTTCAAAGATGAAAGGAAAGTAGCAAGTAAGGAAAAGGACTTTGATAGACTTGCTTCAACCCACTTCACTTCATGCAATCTTTCTACCCTTGTAATCTTGAAAGATGGATGATGAAGGTTGAGGTGAATTGAGTGGATTTAAACTCAAGAGAAATCACCAAAGTATGAGGTTATGGAAGTGTTTTGGTAACCTATGATCAAACTAGGGTTTCTACCTTGAAGAAGCACTTGAACCTTGCTAGAATTTGGAAGGAAATAAGCTAAGTGTGTTGTGTTGTGGTGTGTCGTGATGGACGGCAACAAGAGGGAGGGGGGGCTTTTATAGTGTCTTGAGGAGGTTACAATTTAGGACTAGTCAAAGCTTTCCTAACAAGCTTCAACACATGTAAACATCTTAGGCTATTTTCCACAAGATCAAGCCACACCATGGGGTGACTCCCCCCCCTAATGGCGGTTCACAAGCCCAGGAGGGGTGAGGTGTGCTTGGTTAGATATTATCCTAAGTATTAGGATGAGATTTGACTCCGGGAAATGCCAACCGTAAATGATTAGGCCTCAAAACGTAAAACCGGGTGTCGTAAAATTATGAAACTTGAAAGTATTGATAAACATGTCTATATGTCCTATAATAAAATATAAAATGGGTGGTAGGTTCCATTTGGGTGGTAAAACCCTGCTAAAACTGGAAACACGGGTCTAAAACGCGTAATACGTAAAATGTACGAATATTGCGTAAAATTGAGAAAAGTAAAATGTTACTTTTCTAATATGTTATAATTGAATTAAAATGACTTATAATGTCTAGACTGGGCTCAGTCTAGTGTCGGTTGGTATTAAATGTCTTTTAGACATCAAACCGTAAACCTAAAAATCAAGGAATGACTTATAAAATCAAGGGATGATTTTTGGTCAATGGAGGAGGGAAAAATATGTTGACTTATTCTAATAAGTTGAAAACTCAAATCGTCTTAGAAACGCGGTGCAGGTATAGGCTAGGGTTACGGCTGAGTAAAAACACGTAAAACTGAAAATTCCAGTTTTTTCACGGCCGAGGTTTATTTTTGGTCATGTTTTTCTCTTTCATGATTTATTCTCAAATAAATCATGAGTGTGTCAAACATTTTTCTAATGTGGGGTCACTTAACGGGGTCCAATTTCGTTGTGCGTAGAATTTCTGAATGACGTTTCACCCTAAAACGTGTAATTCCTTAATAACTTTCACGAAAATGATCTGACGAATGTCAAACATTTAATTTGCCATGGAAATGATTTATCACTCGAGAATATGAAATAAAAATCAACTTTCGGGAAAATTTCGGGAAAAAAATGAATAGTAAAAGTGAATAGTAAATTTCCCGGGAATAGTAATTAACCTGAAATTGCGAATTGTTACAGTCTCCACCCCATATGAGAGCTCCATTCCGGAGATCAATTTGCGTTGGGAGTAGAAGTTTCGTTGGTAAAAAGATGTGGGTATTTCTTACGTATCTGGTCCTCTCGTTCCCATGTGTATTCAGGACCACGTCGTGAGTTCCAACGAACTTTGACAATTGGAATACGGCTTTGCTTGAGTTGTTTGACCTCTCGGTCCATGATTTCTACGGGTTCCTCAATAAATTGAAGATCGTCATTGAGTTGAATTTCATCGAGTGGAATCACGAGTGATTCATCCGACAAGCATTTCTTTAGGTTGGATACATGGAAAGTGGGGTGTACACTACTGAGTTCTGATGGAAGCTCAAGTCTGTACGCCACAGGGCCAACCCTGGCTAGGATTTTGAATGGTCCGATGTATCTTGGGTTTAGTTTTCCTCGTTTACCGAATCATATCAAACCTTTCCAAGGTGATACCTTTAGCATAACCCTATCTCCGACTTGGAATTCTAGGGGTCTGCGTCGTGTGTCGGCATAACTTTTCTGTCGATCTCTTGCGGCTTGTAGTCGACTTCTGATTTGTACAATCTTATCCGTTGTTTCTCGTATGAGTTCTGGTCCAGTGAGTTGAACTTCTCCCACTTCAGCCCAACAAGCAGGTGAACGACACTTTCGACCGTAAAGTGCTTCAAATGGAGCTGCTTTAATACTTGTATGATAGCTGTTGTTGTAGGAAAATTCGACTAATGGTAGATGAGTATCCCATCCTTTTCCAAAGTCTATTATACAAGCTCGAAGCATGTCTTCAAGTGTTTGAATGGTTCGTTCACTCTGACCATCGGTCTGAGGATGATACGCTGTACTCATGTCTAGATTTGTTCCAAAGGCGTCTTGGAGTGACTGCCAGAAATTGGAAGTAAATCTACCATCTCTGTCGGATATGATGGATATTGGTGCACCATGTCTTGAGACTATTTCTTTGACGTACAGTCGGGTTAGTTGTTCCATTTTGTAAGTCTCTTTGATGGGTATAAAGTGTGCGGATTTTGTGAGACGATCAACTATGACCCAGATGGAGTCATAACCGCTTGATGTCTTTGGGAGCTTGGTAATGAAGTCCATAGTAATTCTTTCCCATTTCCACATAGGAATCTCTGGTTGTTGTAATGGACCGGATGGTTTTTGATGTTCGGCTTTTACTTTGGAGCAGGTAAGACATTTGCTAACGTATGTTGCAATGTCGGCTTTCATGTTCGGCCACCAATAGAGTAACTTAAGATCATGATACATCTTATCAGATCCTGGATGTATGGAGTATTTAGACTTGTGTGATTCATGCATGATCAAGTCTCGTAGGCCACCATGAAGTGGTAACCAACTTCGACCTTGGAAGCATAGGGTTCCATCTGAACGGGTTTCGAATTTCTTTTGTATCATGCCATCCAACTTTTCCTTTTGGATGTCTTCTTGTTTCACCGCCTCAGCTTGAGCGTGAAGGATTTGGGTAGGAAAGTTTGAATTTATGGTTAAAACTAAGGCTCGGACTCGTAGTGGTTTAACCCGTTCCTTTCGGCTCAGGGCGTCGGCTACTACGTTTGCCTTTCCTGGATGGTAACGAATGTCGCAGTCATAATCACTTAGTAATTCCAACCAACGACGTTATCTCATGTTTAGTTCTTTTTGGTTCAAAATGTGTTGTAGACTTTTATGATCGGTGTACACAGTACATCTAGTACTGTATAGATAGTGTCTCCAGATTTTTAGTGCACAGACCACAGCTCCTAACTCTAAGTCATGAGTGGTGTAATTTTCCTCATGAACCTTGAGTTGTCTTGATGCATAAGCCATGACCTTATCGCGTTGCATCAACACGGCACCTAACCCTTGGTGCGATGCATCACAATAGACTACAAAATCTTCGATCCCATCTGGCAATGCTAGGATAGGAGCACTACAAAGTTTCTGTTTGAGGGTTTGGAAAGCTTTTTCTTCGTCTTCATTCCACACGTATTTCTTGTCTTTCTGAGTTAGCTTAGTCAAAGACTTTGCTATTGAGGAAAATCCTTCAATAAACCTTCGGTAATACCCGGCTAGACCCAGAAATTGACGAATTTCTGTAGGTGTGGTAGGTGTTGGCCAATTTTTGATAGCTTCAATTTTAGCGGGATCGACATGTAAACCGGTCTTGTCAATCACATGCCCAAGGAATTGTACTGATTGAATCCAAAATTCACATTTGGAAAACTTTGCATACAATTTCTCTTCCTTGAGTAGTCCTAAAATTGTTCTCAGGTGTTCTTTGTGTTCCTCTTCGTTTTTGGAATATATGAGAATGTCGTCTATGAATACGATCACGAATTTGTCCAAATATGGTTTACACACCCGATTCATGAGATCCATGAATACTGCCGGTGCATTTGTTAACCTAAATGGCATCACTTGGAATTCATGGTGACCATATCGTGTCCTAAAGGCTGTTTTTGGAATGTCTTCATCACGAACTCTAACTTGATGGTAACCTGATCGTAGGTCAATTTTTGAGTAATAGGTTGAACCTTGCAATTGATCGAATAAGTCATCAATTCTTGGTAGTGGGTATCGGTTCTTTATGGTTAATTTGTTTAGCTCACGATAGTCAATACACATTCGTAATGACCCATCTTTCTTTTTCACGAACAAAACTGGAGCTCCCCAAGGTGAGGAACTGGGTCGAATAAATCCCTTGTCCGAAAGTTCTTGTAATTGATTTGATAGCTCTTGCATCTCTGAAGGTGCTAGCCGGTATGGTGCGCGGGCAACTGGCGCCGCTCCTGGTACTAAATCAATTCTGAATTCTATTTGACGATTTGGTGGTAGTCCGGGTAAATCTTCTGGAAAGACTTCAGGAAACTCACGGGCAATAGGAACATCTTCGAGACGTTTTTCATCGGATTTCTTTTCGGTTACGTGGGCTAAGAAAGCATAACATCCTTTCTCAATGTACTTCATGGTTTTGATACATGAGATGATGTTTATTCGAGTTCCACTTTGATCACCACGAATGATCAAAGTTTCATTGTCACATGGAATGTGCACAACTCTTTCACCACAAATGATGTTAGCTTGATGTTTAGACAACCAATCCATGCCAATAACAACATCAAAACTTCCGAGTTCGACTGGCATAAGATTGATGTTAAAGGGGTGGTCTAAGAGATTAAGGGTACAGTTTGGGATTACGGTATTGGTATTTACTAAGTCACCGGTAGCTAGTTCAATACTATAACTAGTGGTTAAAGTAATTGATGGAATATCAAGTAAAGGCGCAATTCTAGTAGATATAAAGCTCATATCAGCACCAGAATCGAATAAGACTTTAACAGGAATATTATTGAGTAAGAACGTACCGGTAACCACGTTCGGGTCTTGGTGTGGTTCTCCATTTCCCATGACATAGGCTCTACCACGAGCACCTCCGCCTTGGGGTCCTTGGTTTCGAGGACAATTGTTTTTGAAGTGTCCCCTTTCACCACACCCAAAACATGTAACTATGGGATGTGTGTTAGCCCCAGTAGCTATACCCTTGCCTCTACAATCCTTGGCAAGGTGTCCGGGCTTTTGACACTTGTTGCACTTGGCTGGGCAGGGACCTTCATGATGGTAGTTGAACTTGGTACATTGTGGTAGAGTACCAACGTATTTACCACCGGCTGGTGCAGCAACATAAGCCGTCGCGGCTTCTTGTCTCTTGTTCTGCTGATTGTGATGGTTGTTGTTTCGGGTTTGGTTGTTGTTGTTATTGTTACTTCCACGGTTGCCATCCCATGGTCGCTTGTTGTTGTTGTTCTTGTTGTTGTTGTTGTTACGGTAGTTGGAGTTGTTGGGATTATTGGTATTGCTGGCGTTGTTGGTGTTGTTGTTGGTGTTGAGGTTGTTTTGCTTTCGGGTTTCTGTCATTCGTACCACTTGGTCCATGAGGCTGCGGGACATCCGCATAGCTTCATCAAGTTCCTTTGGATTTGCCGAAGTCACATTCCCTTGTATGCTTGATGGAAGTCCCCAGATATACCTTTCCAACAATTTTTCCTTTGTGGAAACCATTGTTGGACAAAGTATCCTCAATTCCTGGAATCGACGGTTATAGGTTATGATATCATTTCCCCTAACCGCATGATCCCAGAATTCCACCTCCAACTTCTTCATTTCACTGCGAGGGCAGTACTCCTTGATCATCATCTGCTTCAAATTAGCCCAAGTAATCTTATAGGCATTCTCAATGCCCATGGGTTGAGCAATTGAGTTCCACCATGACAATGCCTCATTCAACAGAGTACTCGTGGCATACTAAACTTTATCACCCTCAGTACATTTACTGACCAAGAATACCGACTCCGCTTTTTCAAACCAGCGGGTTAAACCTACAGCTCCTTCAGTACCCTTGAATTTGATGGGTTCACATTTCAAGTAGGAAATGAATGAGCAACCCTTTGGTACTGTAGCAACATTTGTCACCGGAGGGGTAGTTGAGTTTGGTCCTCCAAGGTTAAGGCTGGCAATTCTGGCAGCTTCTGCAGCTATAGCAGCTTCCGCAGCAGTGGCGGCTTCAGCGGCTGCTGCAGCATCAACAGCTGCTGCAGCATCAGCGGCTGCTGCAGCATCAGCAGCTGTGGCGGCTTCGGCAGCTGCTGCAGCTACGGCTGTTCGTTCCGTGATGAGTGCTGCATTGACACTGTCCTTTACCAGTTTGCGAATGGCAGCTTGCGTCATTGCTGGTGGTGTCTTTTTCTTTGGCGCCATGATTCTATTGTTCAAAAGATACGTTGTAATTAGAGAGTTGTGAGATGAGCACAATTTTTGATAAGAATGATAGGATAATAATGTTTGAAACTTAAAAGCATAACACATGATAGTATATAAAACAAGAGTTTTATTCATATAACGTTGATTGATTTACAAAATCGAACCTATTACAAGTTCCTTCAAAACTTACTAACTGATACTTTCAGTTAGTAATTACAACGTTTCTACTATCTCTATTACATGGATTAGTACAAAAGATAATTAGTACTATAATACTAGTCTAACATCGGTTGGGAGGTTGTTGTAGTCCGGACGGATTATTATTTCCGTGTGTTGCTAACACATCTACACTTTCATTTGGACGGTATTCTTTGACATCCTTTTGGTATAGCCTTTGTTGTATGGCACTCATTTGAGTTTGCATTCCACACAAATCATTCTTAAGTTGATACCTGTCGAAGTTTGCAACATCTAACCGGATTTCTACGGTATTTAGGCGGTTAAGTAGTTTGTGAATTTGTACCGCATCTTGTTCTTGGGCCCTCTCAACCAATGTGAGTCTATCCTTGACGTCATCCAAGCCGGTCAAAGGATTTAAGACTATTTCCCCAAGATGAGTCAAGTCCCTCGTGACATAGCTCATGTCAAGCTTAAACCAATAGAGGTCATCTCGAGCATTCATGGCATCCATTTTGGCAGAATTTACTTTGGATATATAGTCGTTCATTTGTCTTGCCATGCTTTGAACTTTGAGTTGGGTTAGGTTGAGGGCTTGTTTGAAAGAGTAGATTTCGTATTGAGCAGAGTTCAAGAACATATGTGTAGATGTAGATGTTCCACCGACTTGGTAAGTAGACTTCGAAACTTGAGCTGGAGTGGTACGGTTAGATTCGGATGAAATTGGTGAAACAGGAGGTGGAGATGTTAATGGTGATAGATGTGGCACCACTATTTGTTCCTCCGCTTCCTCAATGTTATCGATGCCTTCGATGTCAATATCCATTTCAGGATCTTCTTCGTAATCATCGATGTTTATGTCCATATCCATTTCAGGATCTTCGTCCGAATCTACATCTAGATCCTCATAAGGTTCTTCCTCATCGTCGTAGTCAATTGGTTCAAAGTAAGGATCATCGGGTCCGGGAAGAATTGGTAAATACTCGGGCATAGCAGGAAGATGATCGGGAGATGGAGGTGCGGACATGATGTCTACAATTAGTATTTCGATGTCAAAATAAATCAAATGCTTATGGAAAATGTTCAAACTATGACAATGTGTATATAACAATATACAAATATGTTCATGTACCATAACATGTGTAATAAGTCCATAATCCTCTAGAGGATGGAAGGCACGAAGAGCGGAAGGCTATAAAAATGTTTTTGCTTGTTATTGTAGTTATAGTTTAGGTCTCACTTAGACCCGTTTCTCTATAACCATGACTCTGGTACCAATCTGTAACACCCCCAATTCATGATGCAGCGGAATTCAACTTGGGTGTTACTCGACGGCACAACAGTCATAATAATAGAAAACGATCTCTAACCGAGTCGTATTAAAAAGAGTTGTCATTCATATTATTCAAATATATCAGAGTTTACATAGTAAGGTCCCAAAAAGGTTCCATGTTTCAAAATACATCAATATAAAGTCTTTGATGTTTTTATCGAATGACATAATAGTTTATAGCCTTCTTCCTTCGGTACGTGCCCTTCCGCTCCATTCTTGATTATCATGGACCTGAAATACATGCTTAAGAGGTCAACACAAAGGTTGAGTGAAATTCATAGAGTTTGTTTAACGGTTGAACACAATATGTTGGTAGTATGAGTTAATTAGACTCATACTTATGTTAGAAAACAAAACAGTTATTATTATATACTAAGCTCATGCAACCAATACGTTAACGGGTATCAATATCAATCGGCGGTTTTGTTGCCCCGGTAAGTACTTTGCCGTCATACTTAATGTTCAAATATAGTGCATTCGTTTGAACTAATCTGCTCAAACAAATGGGATTCGTCAATCCCAATAGGCCTATTCACAATACTTGCGCTCACTAATTCTAGTGATTAAATGGTTCATGATAGGGGCCTAGGATTGGCAAGGTAGGTACTTAGTAATAATAAAACAATCAGGCAGCATACAGTTTCAAAGCATTGTGTTCGGTTTAAAAGTAGCATGTATTTCCCCCAAGGGTTTGTAAAACAGTAATGTAAAGTGGGACTATGAACTCACCTTAAGTAAGATAGCAAGTAATGAAGGTAATGGTCGGATCGCGTAGGTTTCTACGAGCAACCTATAATAGAATGTCGCGACTTAGGATTTGTGTAAAGAATATGAAGTAGTGCCTATATATATATCTTGTATTATAGTCCATGATGTGGTATGATGTATAGTATAAGTCCTTGAAAGAAAGATTCATGAAACATGTATGTTTTGGTATATCGTTTACTACCGTTCGGGCCTACATAATTCAGAAGTCATGTTAGTAAGCGTTCGAGGAGCCAGGACACTTTAACTCGTAAATCCACAACTCATCTCGATGGCTTACATAATGAACTCCTCACATGAGGCTCCCTACTATTGTAGTAGTTGATAAAATATATAGATATAAGTTTTGATCCGAAAAGTTACATGTCCGATATTTGAATAAACTTAGGAAAGTTTATTATTGCATGAAGATTGTTATTAGGGGAAGTTTCATAATTCTTGTATGACCATTGTTCCTTGTAATATCTCATGGTTCCTTTTAAGTGAAGTAGATCCAAATTGCTTGTTCAAATTATCGCCAATTCCTTGTTTCATGTTTTCGCCTAAGTAAACTTACATGGTCATTTCGTCATGGCCTAGCCATGACCTTTGGTCCTTGTTCCAAGGTCATGAGACACAACTTTGGCTCTAGCCATGGTTGTGGTCTTGATTATAGGTCATAAGACCTCTTGTTCCTTTTAAAGTATAACCATAATATAATGACTTTGGTCTAAAAATGGGCTGTTTAGAATTTGAAGAAATTATCACTCGGAAAGCGTTTTTAGGTCTCGAGCTTCTTTGTTCCTGAACGAAAACGGCGTTCCGGACAACTTTCGTGTTTTAACTTTTTGATGAATCGGACCAGAAGGGTGACTTTCAAAAAGTCAGAATGCAAAACAGTATGGTTTAGGCAGTTTTGCCGAAAATCTTTGGTAACTTCAAATAGGCGTAACTTTTGACTCGTATACTCTTTTTAGGTGGTTCAAATTGCTATGGTTTCCTTGTTAAGTCCTCTAATGTAATATGTAATAATCCAATATCATAATTTTTCCATTTTGATCAGGTTATACCAAGAAAGTCACTAGTTTACTTGTTTTAGTAGCTTATCTTAACAATCAATTACAACAACATGTTTTACTCATTTTTATACATCATGGACATTTATACAAGACATAATATAGCAAGAATAATATGTAAATAACATGAGTATGATCATTTAACAAGAAGCATGTTAGGTTTGGCTTACAACTTTTGGCTTTCAAAGATGAAAGGAAAGTAGCAAGTAAGGAAAAGGACTTTGATAGACTTGCTTCAACCCACTTCACTTCATGCAATCTTTCTACCCTTGTAATCTTGAAAGATGGATGATGAAGGTTGAGGTGAATTGAGTGGATTTAAACTCAAGAGAAATCACCAAAGTATGAGGTTATGGAAGTGTTTTGGTAACCTATGATCAAACTAGGGTTTCTACCTTGAAGAAGCACTTGAACCTTGCTAGAATTTGGAAGGAAATAAGCTAAGTGTGTTGTGTTGTGGTGTGTCGTGATGGACGGCAACAAGAGGGAGGGGGGCTTTTATAGTGTCTTGAGGAGGTTACAATTTAGGACTAGTCAAAGCTTTCCTAACAAGCTTCAACACATGTAAACATCTTAGGCTATTTTCCACAAGATCAAGCCACACCATGGGGTGACCCCCCCCCCCTAATGGCGGTTCACAAGCCTAGGAGGGGTGAGGTGTGCTTGGTTAGATATTATCCTAAGTATTAGGATGAGATTTGACTCCGGGAAATGCCAACCGTAAATGATTAGGCCTCAAAACGTAAAACCGGGTGTCGTAAAATTATGAAACTTGAAAGTATTGATAAACATGTCCATATGTCCCATAATAAAATATAAAATGGGTGGTAGGTTCCATTTGGGTGGTAAAACCCTGCTAAAACTGGAAACACGGGTCTAAAACGCGTAATACGTAAAATGTACGAATATTGCATAAAATTGAGAAAAGTAAAATGTTACTTTTCTAATATGTTATAATTGAATTAAAATGACTTATAATATCTAGACTGGGCTCAGTCTAGTGTCGGTTGGTATTAAATGTCTTTTAGACATCAAACCGTAAACCTAAAAGTCAAGGAATGACTTATAAAATCAAGGGATGATTTTTGGTCAATGGAGGAGGGAAAAATATGTTGACTTATTCTAATAAGTTGAAAACTCAAATCGTCTTAGAAACGTGGTGCGGGTATAGGCTAGGGTTACGGCTGAGTAAAAACACGTAAAACTGAAAATTCCAGTTTTTTCACGGCCGAGGTTTATTTTTGGTCATGTTTTTCTCAGTCATGATTTATTCTCAAATAAATCATGAGTGTGTCAAACATTTTTCTGATGTGGGGTCACTTAACGGGGTCCAATTTCGTTGTGCGTAGAATTTCTGAATGACGTTTCACCCTAAAATGTGTAATTCCTTAATAACTTTCACGAAAATGATCTGACGAATGTCAAACATTTAATTTGCCATGGAAATGATTTATCACTCGAGAATATGAAATAAAAATAAACTTTCGGGAAAATTTCGGGAAAAAAATGAATAGTAAATTTTCCGGGAATAGTAATTAACCTGAATTACGAATTTTTACATAAAACCGCCAGCACCATTAGCTTGCACCATCGCCCGCGCCATAGCAGCGTTATCGGTGGTTTTGCCATTCGGTTGGCGACGATTTTCCGAATTTTCATTCTTTTTTTCCGAATTAATATGTTTTAGTGTTTGTGCGTGTGTTGGATTTTGTGTTAGTGTTTGTTGTTTGAGTTTCTCCAAAAGGTGAAGAACGGTGGGATCTGGTCCATGCATCCTAAGGATACCAACCAGATGCTGCCTCAAGTGCCTTGTCCTAGGCAATGAGCACCTGTTCCAGTGACTGTATTTATCAGGAGGTGGGCTTTGAACCCTATCCATTTTCTTCAATAGGCCTCTGGTTGACCAGTCAATCTGAGCATTTTCGGTGGGGGATAGTACCATCGAGAACTTTAGGACAAGGGTGGGACTCGAATCCGGGTCTATTGACCCATGTATGAGAGCTCCACCCATTGTTGCAGGTTTTGGCAAGAAATTTGAAAGAAGAAGATGGTCTTTTGAAAATCTTCATTTTAACTTTGTTGTTATGTTTTTTTACATTGTAAGGGTGCGTTTGGTTCGTAAAAAGGTTTGGAATCGGATTTGGATTTTGTAATGGTTTGATAGAAAGTGAGTATAGAGAAAATAATTAATAATTTGAAATATTGTTTTTTTATTAACAAATATATACGGTACAAATTATCTATTCAATTTTATTCTATTTGAATAATTAAATTATAATAAATGTGTGGTGCAACTTTAGAAAGAGAGTGTGGTCTATCAAATTGTCAGAAAAGTGTGGTGAAAGACACCATTTAATAGAGGAATGAAAATGTGGGTTTAGTTTGATTGATTGTAATCAAAAATAGATACCAAACAATGTTTTAATGTCACATCAATCCAAAACCTATTCCACACCCCATACGAAACGCCCCTAAGTCTTTTTGGTTGTTTTTCTTACATTGTTAGTCGTTAGTATGTTTATAATGTTAGTCTTTTAGTTGTTGTTGTTGTTGTTGTTGTTGTTGTTGTTGTTGTTATTATTATTATTATTATTATTATTATTATTATTATTATTGTTGTATGTCTTTAAATTGTAAATTTTGTTTTAAATGAAAATGAAAAGAAAAATAAAAATGGGATCTACTAACACCTATAACATATTAAGGTTATGTTTGGCAACAACATTTTTGAAGCGTTTAAGAGCGACAAGCGGTATGCATTTGCTTGTTTGGCAACACCTCAACAAGTGTTTGAAACAGGACCAACCGCTCATGAAGAAGCAGCAAGCGACAAGCGGTAAGCATTTACTTGTTTTACACTTATGTTTGGCGACACGTAGCACTAAGCAGTAGCAATAAGCAGTAAGCTGTAGCTGCTTGTTTAAAAAATGTGTTTGGTAATGTAGCTGTAGTTGTAATTATAAATATAAAATTACGAAAAAGGGCGTATACAAATATTAGACCAAAAATATCATCAAATAATAATGCAAGTATATAAATTCCATTTGTTTTAAGATGTCTATACTGAGAAGCGAAATAGCCAGTAATGGTCTTTGTTCCACTAAGATTTCAACCAACACTTAAAAAACATGTGTAGACGATAGTTGAGGGAAAAAAAGAAAAGAAATAGTTTTTGTTGTATACTTATGAATGAATGTTATTTTTTAGGGTAAATTGGTAATATTAAAAGTAAAATGCTAGCAGTATATTGGAACGCTTTTTTAGGAAGCATTAAGATTGCAAGTTGTTGAGGTGTTGCTAAACGCTAGCAGCAGTGTTGCCAAACAAGCATTAAGACTGGAACGCTTGCCGCTTAACGCTCTTAAACGCTTCCAAAAGGGTGTTGCCAAACATGACCTAATTACAGTTACAGTTACATTACCAAACACGTTCTTACTTCTTACTGCTTACTGCTACTGCTTGCCGCTTACTGCTACGTGTCGCCAAACATAGCCTAAAGCTGAGGATGGTATTTTTCAGGATTTGTGTTATAAGAACGCTAACAGTTATAGGCGAAAAGTGCATTTAGCTTTCATAACATGACAAGAACGTGAAAGAGTTTGACATTAGAATGTGGATGTACTGATTATTTAGACAAAAGCAAAAACATTTGGACTAACGTTAGCGTTTGGTATGTTGTAATCAAAGTGGGAATGGAAAAGGTTATTACTGCAGAATGAAAAAATATTGTTTATTTACACATTTACAATGTAATGATTCATTGCAAGGAATGACTCATTACATCATTTACATTCCTTAGGGCCCCCTTCCTTTTTTTTTTTCATTACATCTTGTAATGGAATGAAAATTACACAAAAGTCTATCATTAACTAATTAAATAAACTTCATATCATCAATGACCATTTTCGTCTTTTTTTATCGATTCCATTACGTCTTATCTTACCAACCAAATATGATTAATCTTAACTACATATAATGGGTGTACGGTCAATCTTGAAAGTGAATTCTTGAAAAGTAGTCAAACATTGAAATTGTCTGGAATACGAAAAGTATTGAATCATAATGTGAGGGATTTGCAATGAAAATGGAAATTATTGTATTAACGAAAGGTATTGAATCATCATTAAAATGCACACGCTGACTTCTTTATACAAGGCTGGAAAATGGAATGTATTGAATCATAATGTGAGGGATTTGCAGTGAAAAAGGAAAGTATTGTACAAGGCTTGAAAACGCAGAGTTGACTTCTTCGATTTCAAACACATCTATACTCTTTTATAAAGAGGCAATATCCCCTTCCTATAATTCCCAGCCTCACTCCGAACCTAATCTTTTAGCATTCAAACAATTGGTATAAAACCCACTCAACCACACATACACACATAACTACAATTTACACTACCATGGATCTCTCTCTCTCTCTCTCTCTCTCTCTCTCTCTCTCTCTCTCTCTCTCTCTCTCTCTCTCTCTCTCTCTCTCTCTCTCTCTCTCATAAAGCTAAAACAAAAAGACACCATTCTTCTAAGACACCAAATTCCTCCGTTAACACCTTCTAAATCCGCCGCCACCATTGCCAACAGCATGTGTCGTCATCACCTTCGGACTAGGTGATTTTGGCTGGTGGTTTTAGTTTTTGTTATTATGGTTTTGGTGGTTTATGCTTGGCATCCGAACAGATCTGCTTTTTAGTTTACTTGATGGTTGTTTTAGCCATAATTTATGTGTGTCCGATTTGTTTTTGGTTGAGACATCGATGGATCTTACGAGATCTAACAGGTTTTCGTTTGTTATCCCTTTTTTTTTGTTTTTGTAATGGTTCTCAGTACAATATTGTTTGTTAGTGCAAATATTACGATATTTAAACTAAACGGTTTCTTCGGTTTTAATGATGACTAACATGTAACTTGTAATGCATAACGTAAAATGCGCAAGTTACTTGTAAACATATATCATCAATGCTTACGTACATCAACACCTCCTGACGTCTCAAGCATGCTTCAACAAATTCGTAGATTTCCATCCCGACGTTAATCACTCAAGGTATGGACAAACAAATCTACTACTTGACAAATGATCAAAGGATTATATTTTTCTAAATTTCACATTTTTTAATGTGACAAACATTTTTTCAAAAATACTTTTTACAAGTTATTTTTGAATTATAAAGAAATGTTTTATTTGAGAAAATCATTTCAAAAATCCCAACAGCTATATTTTTACCTAAATCAGCTCCAAACTCCCCCAAATAAACTTTCACCACTAAAGACAAAAATTGGAGCGTTTTTGTCTGGGACGGTACCACTAAATTTAGTGGTACCGTGTGACAATTAGTGGTGTCGTCCCCCTGTAACGTCTATTTTCTCTTTGCCTATAAATAGTGGATCATTTTCCACTTCCAACCTGATTTTTTCAGCCACTTTTCTCTGGTCTAATCCCTTCTTGTTTAGATCACTTTCTTTGATCATTTAGAGAGTCTTAGTTTGTTTTAGAGTGATCCAATCATCCATTCAAGTGATCACCTTCATTCCTCTTCTAGTCCAAGAGAAGAACACAAAGTATCAAGAAGTTACAAAGTGTTAGAGTCATTGAGTAGTGCACATTGCATTACTTGTTGTAAGCTTGTTGTATCTTGATATACATCAAGTAGTCATTATCTTTTGTTTGGTCTAGAGAGTGTGGATCATTGTGATCTTGTTGAGATATTGGGGATCGCTTGTAGCTAGTGAGCTTGTGTGTTGATCAAGTGGATCAAGGGTAGATCGAGTAGAGCGTGTGAGTTGTGTTGATTGTGTGATTAGTAAGGATCGGGTAGATCGTTAGAGGATCGGGTAAATCGTGAAAAGATCAGGTAGATCGAGTGTAGATCATGTGGATCTTGTAGCTTGTGTGATTTGTGAGGATCGGGTAGATCATTGTAGATTGGTACTAGCTAAAATTAGTACTCGACATTTAGCTTAGTGTCGAAAAATAATGTAAGCGATGTTGTATGGTTTTCTCCGCCGAGAATGGAGCTCGTTGATCAGTGAAGAAGTAACTCTCGAGTTGGGTACTCGAGGAGTGGAGTAGGGCGAAGAGGAGCTTCATGACCGAACCACTATAAATCACCATGTCCGGGTTTGCGTGTTCTTTACTTATCTCTTTACGTTCATTTTCGCATTTACCGCTGTAGAACCGTAGAGGGGGGGGGGTGAATACGGTTTCTTTGGCTTTTTAGATGTTTAAAAACTTTAGGCCAAAAAGGAAACCAAGTGGTTGTACAAACAATCCAACAACCACAACTACAACCAAATTATATAAAGCAAGTAAAGAACACAATGATATATACTGGTTCAGGATTGGGGGTTTATACCATCCGTATGTCCAGTTGCAAATCCGCGACTCCGATACTATTCACTAGTATAATCCTTTCGGTGGACTACAAACCGTTACAATTCACTCCACCGATATTCACCAATATCGATGCTCACAAAGAAGGAGTTACTCACCAACGGTATTCCGCCCTCGGAAACCAACCAAAAGAATCTCACGATTCGACTTAACCTAAGGATCACAAAGATCTCTACCAAGACTTCCAACCGGAAGTATCAAACCCCAACTAGATCCCCAATGATCTAGGCTTGGTCACCAAGACATAAGACTTCCCTTACAAATAATTGAATGAATGAATGAATGTTTGTTCAATCAAGTCCTAACCTAACCTAGAGACTCGATTGTAGTAGAAAGGGTATAAGAAAGAAGACCCATGACACAATCACAAGAGTGGATTAGGTTCTTGTGATTCTTCCCTTGCAAAGATATGTGTTCTTCCAAAGATGTTAGTGTGGAAATCAAGAACACAAGATTAGAGATAGCTAGATTGAGAGATTTAAGAGTGTTTAGAAAGAAAGAATAATGGCAAGGGGTGAGGAATACAATAGGCAAGGGTGGTATTTATAGGCCAAGAACCCAAACTTGGGAATATTTTACCGAGGTCGGCGCGTCAACGCGCGGGCAGCGCGCCAGGCGTCTGTAAAATTTTCCCAAGTGTTGGGTGTTTGGATCTTACAAATACCTATCCTTGCTAAACCCCCAATTGTACTTCACACTAAACCTTAACATTAATCATTCTAAGGTTTGCCAACTCAAATAGCCAATTTGGAAAATCATTTGTGAAGTGTTTAAAGAGAAACCAAATTACCAAGGGTTTAAAGTGTAGATAGGGTAATTTGGAAGGGGTAGAAGTGTATCTCCTCACATGGCATAGAAAAGAGAGAAATAATATGCCAAGGAATATTCCAATGCTTGGGGGGGGGGGGGGGAAGAATGTGATGGAGGGTTGAGATGAAATGGTTTGAATTGGATGGCTAGGATCAAAGGGAGCCTCCCTTGATTTTCAAACAATTTGGCATGTGGAGAAATGTGGATGGATGAGATGATCTCATTATAGATGGATGGCTAAGATTACACTTTCCTAGGTTAGGGTTAAGAAAGGATATTCCAAGGAATATGTTTTGCTTAGGGGGAAAGGAGAAATGAAGGGTTGAGATGGTTTCATTTGAATTGGATGGATGAGATCAAAGGGAGCCTCTTTTGCTTGGGGAGAAAGGTTGGATCAATGGTTGGGATTGTTTTGGTTTGAATTCAATGGCTATGATCAAACACATGTGGTGGTATAGGGAAGAGGGATTAGATGGATGGTTGAGATGTGTTTGATTTGAATTCAATGGTTAGGATGAAACCCATGTGATGATATAGAGATGAGAGGTTGAATGGATGGTTGTGATTTGTTGTAATTTGAAATCAATGGCTAGGATGAGAGGAGCCATATTAGGGTTTCCAACAATTGGCATGTGTTGAAAGTGAAGGGTTAGGATGTGTTGTAAGGGAATGGATGGTTAGGATGTAGTGTGTAAGGGAATATGTAAGGGTGTAAGAGATTATGTAAGAGAATATTTGATTTGGATATGATTGGTTTTGTCTTATGCGTAAATGGGATTAAGAGAGGATTAAAACATAATCTAATTGTCATTAAGAAGAAAAGGTTTAGACAATTAAGATTATAAGTTGAGAAAATCATAGGTTACTTATAAGTTCAAGTAACACAATGTCGAGAATCCATAGTTTCATATCTCGTGACTTTCCACGACTCGACGTTCTCAACTAATACCTTGGTTCAAACAAGTTAAGTGATTTGCCTTGATGTAAAGCATAACCCAAGTGGGAAAGGATGCGTTTACGCAAAGTGGCCTTTGACTTAGTTTGACCAATAAGGGAGTAAACCCGTTACGTAATTAGAGAAGATGTAAGCACGGGATATGAGCATATGAATGCTTCAACACGATGTTACGTGAGATATACAAGCTCCCTAAGTTTAGAAAAGCCTTGGCTAGAGGCGGTAGTTAGAAAACATGAGTTGGCATTTTCCCGTAAATGGGTGTTTTAAAAGTAGGATCGTCTCAAAACTCGTTTCGAGTGTTCTCAATTAAGCACATAAAATATTCATACTTGTTTTGAAAGATCCACTTTCAAAATTCGGGTAAGGGGAAAGCCGACTTTCAAAATTTACCCAGAACCATACAGACTCCTGGTGCTTCACCCGCGCGTTGACGCGCGGGCAGCGCGCCAGGAGCAGACATTGGCTCCGGCGATTTTCGAGCTAACGTTTGTTATTTTATATGTTTCGATGGTTTATTTGTCATCATTAAAACATAAAGAGATCTTGATCATGTTTCCTCAACAATCTCCCCCTTTTTTATGATGACAAACAAAAACCGAAAGCAAATAAAATTACCAAACTTAGCGAAGACAAAGCGCGCCTTTGGTGTAGCTTGCGTCTTGATATTTGCCTTGTAATTTGGTGAAGCCGTGAAGCCTTTAACATTACTTGAATGGTCTTCACGCTCTTGCTTTCTTTCTCCCCCTTTTGTCTAATCAAAAAGGCGGGACCGAATGTGCTCCCCCTTGAACATGGCTCCCCCTAGATCGTTGCTCCCCTTGTTTCAAGGCGGGGATCCATGGGTCAATAGCCTCACCTTTGCGGTGGCCTAGCTACACATAGAAATCACAACATGCAACCAACAAGAAATCCTCACATGTGAAAGTTCCAAAATGGGTTAGGTTACCATTTGGAAACTTGCACCATGGGTTAGTCAAAGCAAAGCATCATATATTGTTACGCACAATTGATCATAACCTACGCATATAATACACATTCAACTCATTGTATCCCAAATGTTGCTAAACACATACATAACACCATCACATAGTTGCTCATAGAACGGATATATCAATCAAGCATAAATATATCACTTACACAAGTGAGCACATAATTAGAGCACATAATTTCATATATAAACACTTTAAGAGTGCAAAGTAACACCGAAATCTTCAAGGTGAGATGTGATAGATATCCAATTACTTTTAAGTGCATGTGTGCCTAGACTTAATTTGTAACATCTACACAAGTTACTACCTAGTAACAAAACATGGCATAAGAGGATTCCTAATTTAGTGAATAACACCGTGTATTACCCTTTCCCTTGATTAATTCAATCTTTCCAAGAAAATACCTATATGATGTAAAGGTCACCTCAAAGACTACAACATTTCCTACTTCTTGGGAATCAAATTTTTTCAAACTCAACCCATGACATTCAAATAATACCTTAGCACATAATTTAACCATGCTTTAAGAGTTTGGTAAAGATAAAGCAAGCATTGTATTTCTTGAGACTCTAAGTGACTCAACATTCTATGGTCCATATTAACCATGAACAATCCTTTCTATGGCTTAAAATGTGCAATTAGTGTCTAATTAAATATATAATACTTGAAAGTTGTGAGGACATGATCTACTATCTTTAATAGTTGCAAGCAATTAACATGTTAGCAATATGCACTAAATCATCTAGCATCATGGCAAGTGGGCATATAAGCAAATACTATTAAAACTTATTACTCATGCAAATACAATTAATCACACCGACAAGTAATCATAAAACCACATAGCATCCATCTTATAATCAATTGATCTTAAGACAAGTAAATATAATGTCCATGAATTTCCAATTAATCAAGTCTATTCATTGGGTATTTATAGTTTGTAATGCAATACCATACCGAATTCAATCCACGGGAATTCTCTTCAACTATGTAAATAGTTTGTATGTTTGCATAGATGTTTATCTTTTCTTTTCTACCCTAAAAACACAAAGCATGCAATTTTCACATAAATTGAACAAGTAGATGTAGATATAAAATCTTCAACACAAGTATGAATTGTGATCCGAAATTTTATCTAGTCTTGATAATTCGACACAACTGACTTCAAAACCTAACAAGTGTAGTAGGATGTTTTGTGTCGAACTTCTTGTTCATAGCACATAGTATGGACATGTAGACTCTAAGATATTATCATCCATCATTTGAATAATTCATTGATAGATATCTTTCCTCTCGGAAAACATTTATTTGTATTTCCTTCCATGCCTTCACATAAGTCCTAGTCACATAAGCACAAACGCTCTAAGAGCACACAAAACGACCTTACAAATGACCAACTAGACATTTCACTTCAGTTTGAAAGATTGTTTTCCTATTTCTAATTATTTTTTTGACTTGTTTTATGTTTAGAAAGACTTAATATGGTTCCAATGGAGTGTGTAAAACAAGTTTTAAGACTCATGAACTCAAAACGAAAGTTTTTCAAAAAATTTGCAAAATTTTACCGCGGATGGCGCGTCACCCACGCGTCAACGTGCCAATAACGCACCAGGAACAGACCCCAACTTACTCTTATCATGTAGATCTCTTTTTTCTCTTTCGGTGGCCTTTTGAATCAACTAAATCGGAGTTCGGATGAAGAAATTATGATCAAAATACTAAAGCAACTTTTTAAAACTTAATTTCTTGTTTTGGGTTTAGTTGTTGATTGTTTTTACATGTTCTTAAAGATCTAGGACTTAGATTATGATGTGTTCAAGTTATGCAAGTTTTAAACACATAACTATATTTCCTAAACACATAGCATTTTTAACAACTAACATTTAAGGCACATAAAGATTCATAAGCATAAGGAAGAACTTAGCTCGACTTTAATGGATGATTTTTGTTTCATGACCACGAGATAAAGATTCACCATTGATGTTAAGACAACCGACGACCTTCCTCAAAGTTTACTTATGTACACCATCATGCTTCTTATGAAGTAAACAATCTTCTACAACGTCATGTGCTTGGAACAACCACTTTCAACGATCTAATAGATCGGTCCAAGCTAATACCTAACAAACATATAACTCAAAAACTTGGTCCCCAATGTTTGTTGGGTCCATTGTTGTTAGCATAAAGCACTCCCAAGTTGAACATCCTTGGGTCATGAAGCAAGATACTTAGTGTTTCAAGACCATAGTTTGAAAACATAGACCAAGGGTTGTTTAAAGAATTACTTTGGTTTTGAAATCTTGGTCCAAAGTTTTGATGATTGTGTGGTCTAAAAAATCTTTGGTTTGGGTAGGAGTTTTCTCTCCTTTGGTATGAGTTATATTCATGATGTGAAGATCTTTGGTTTTTGTTAAAGTTTCTTCTTGACGATGATTGATTCTTTTGATAGGAATGTCTTTGGCTATATGACGGTTTCATATTTGGTGTGGGCAAGATAGGTTTATGGTCGACTCGAGCTTGTGTGTATCCAAGTCCATTACGTGAAACCGGGTTGTAAAATTGTTTTGGGGTTTCTCTTCTTGTAAAGGGTGTTTGAGTACCTCGAGTATTTGCAAAAGGAGTTTGAGGAACAATTGGTTTAACAAGAACATTAGACAAAACATTTGGTTTTTCATTTTGTCCTTCTTTTACAAACATTATTGGTTTGCTTAAACTTACGGAAGTGGTTTTCTCAATTTTTGAAAATCCAAGACCTTCCTTATCTTGGGACAATTTTTGTTGACCTAACATGTCATCCAAGTCATTGCTAATTTTCTTAAATTTAGAAAAACTTAATGACTCTTTTTGAAGTTTGGATACTTTGTCATTCAAAGAGTTAACCTCATGTACAAGTTTTTCACAAATTGTGCAAGGTTCAACCACCTCTTTGCGTTGAGTAAGTTTCTTTACTTCTCATTCAAGTTCAAACACCTTGTCATTAAGAGAGTGTTTCTCCTCAACAAGTTTTTCAATAGTTTTAAAAAGTTCCTCATTCTCTTTTTGCAAATTACGAATATTTAAATCTTTATTAGAAGTAGAAGAGTTCGGAGATACCTCTTGAGTTTCAAACGCCATGAGACACGTTGCATTCTTTTCCGAATGATTCCCGTCTTCACTATCACTCCAAGCTCCGCCGACGAATGCCCTATTTTCTTTAGGCTTTAGACATTCACTTATATTCTTGCCTCCACAATTGTAGCACTCGCGTTCGCGCCTTGAGCTTCCACCACCTTTATTATTAAAGCCACGATCTCTTCCAACCTTTCTACCATTACTATCACCTTGGTTATCAAACCGATTACCATGCCTAGGGTTACCTTCTCGTCTAAAGAACTTCCTAAAGTTCCTTGCCATAAGATTGAGCTCTTCATCGTCTTCATCACTTCCATCATCATTATCATCACTAGTTTGTTCCCTAGTGACTTTAGCTTTGAGGGCTAGTGACTTAACCTCTTTCTTCTTTTCTTTAGAAACAACCTTGTCGTTTTCTAAAATCATTTCATACACTTTGAGGTTGCCGATTAGCTCGTCAAGAGGAAGTTCCGCCAAGTTCTTGGCTTCTTCAATAGCCGTCACCTTTGGCCTCCACTTAACCGGAAGAGCTCGAAGAAACTTTCTCACATGGTTCTTGTGGTAAAAGCTAGGATCTAGAGCCGTGAGGCTTGTGATAATAGCATTGAACCGTGTGTAACCATTGTCAATGGTCTCTTCATCCGAGATCGCAAACTTCTCATATTGTTGGATGAGTAAGTCGATCTTGCAATCTTTGACTTGTGAGTTACCTTGATGTGTGATGATGAGTGAATGCCAAATCTCCTTGGCGGTCTTGCATATATGAACTCTCTCGAACTCCCTTCGAGGTAGAGCATTGTAGATTAACATCTTGGTTTCATCATTCTTACCAAGCTTTCTCCTCTCATCATCTTTTAGATCCGAGTTGGGCTTTTCCACTAACAACTTTGTTTCGGGGTTTTCCACCATGAACACAAAGTTGCCATTTTGAATAATTTCCCATAAATCAAGATCTTTCGACCTAACATAGGTCTCAAACCGGGTTTTCCAAAAACAAAACCCATTGGTGTCAAGCAAAGGTGGTCTTTGCATAGAGCACCCCTCAACATAGTTCTCTTGAGTCATGGATCTATACTCTACTTTGCCAAAAATCTTAGTTAGGATTTTAGATTTTTTGGAAAGAAGTTTTTGACTTAAAACGACTTCTCGGGAAGGTTTTAATGCTCAAAAACTTGAGTATACCGCTCTGATACCAATTGTAGAACCGTAGTGGGGGGGGGGGGGTGAATATGGTTTCTTTGGCTTTTCAGATGTTTAAAAACTTTAGGCCAAAAAGGAAACCAAGTGGTTGTACAAACAATCCAACAACCACAACTACAACCAAACTATATAAAACAAGTAAAGAACACAACGATATATACTGGTTCGGGATGGGGGGTTTATACCATCCGTACGTCCAGTTGCGAATCCGCGACTCCGATACTATTCACTAGTATAATCCTTTCGGTGGACTACAAACCGTTACAATTCACTCCACCGATATTCACCAATATCGATGCTCACAAAGAAGGAGTTACTCACCAACGGTATTCCGCCCTCGGAAACCACCCAAAAGAATCTCACGATTCGACTTAACCTAAGGATCACAAAGATCTCTACCAAGACTTCCACCCGGAAGTATCAAAACCCAACTAGATCCCCAATGATCTAGGCTTGGTCACCAAGACACAAGACTTCCCTTACAAATAATTGAATGAATGAATGAATGTTTGTTCAATCAAGTCCTAACCTAACCTAGAGACTCGATTGTAGTAGAAAGGGTACAATAAAGAAGACCCTCAAACCAATCACAAGAGTGGATTAGGTTCTTGTGATTCTTCCCTTGCAAAGATATGTGTTCCAAAGATGTTAGTGTGGAAATCAACAACACAAGATTAGAGATAGAGAGATTGAGAGATTTGAGAGTGTTTAGAGAGAAAGAATCAAGAGAGAAAGAGTAATGGCAAGGGGTGAGGAATACAATAGGCAAGGGTGGTATTTATAGGCCAAGGACCCAAACTTGGGAATATTTTACCGAGGCCGGCGCGTCACCAGCGCGTCAACGCGCGAGCAGCGCGCCAGGCGTCTGTAAAATCTTCCCAAGTGTTGGGTGTTTGGATCTTACAAATACCTATCCTTGCTAAACCCCCAATTGTACTTCACACTAAACCTTAACATTAATCATTCTAAGGTTTGCCAACTCAAATAGCCAATTTGGAAAATCATTTGTGAAGTGTTTAAAGAGAAACCAAATTACCAAGGGTTTAAAGTGTAGATAGGGTAATTTGGAAGGGGTAGAAGTGTATCTCCTCACATGGCATAGAAAAGAGAGAAATAATATGCCAAGGAATATTCCAATGCTTGGGGGGAAGAATGTGATGGAGGGTTGAGATGAAATAGTTTGAATTGGATGGCTAGGATCAAAGGGAGCCTCCCTTTATTTTCAAACAATTTGGCATGTGGAGAAATGTGGATGGATGAGATGATCTCATGAGAGATGGATGGCTAAGATTACACTTGCCTAGGTTAGGGTTAAGAAAGGATATTATAAGGAATATGCTTTGCTTGGGGGGAAAGGAGAAATGAAGGGTTGAGATGGTTTCATTTGAATTGGATGGATGAGATCAAAGGGAGCCTCTTTTGCTTGGGGGGAAAGGTTAGATCAATGGTTGGGATTGTTTTGGTTTGAATTCAATGGCTATGATCAAACACATATGGTGGTATAGGGAAGAAGGATTAGATGGATGGTTGAGATGTGTTTGATTTGAATTCAATGGTTAGGATGAAACCCATGTGATGATATAGAGATGAGAGGTTGAATGGATGGTTGTGATTTGTTGTAATTTGAAATCAATGGCTAGGATGAGAGGAGCCATATTAGGGTTTCCAACAATTGGCATGTGTTGAAAGTGAACGGTTAGGATGTGTTGTAAGGGAATGGATGGTTAGGATGTAGTGTGTAAGGGAATATGTAAGGGTGTAAGAGATTGTGTAAGAGATTGTGTAAGAGAATATTTGATTTGGATATGATTGGTTTTGTCTTATGCATAAATGGGATTAAGAGAGGATTAAAACATAATCTAATTGTCATTAAGAAGAAAAGGTTTAGACAATTAAGATTATAAGTTGAGAAAATCATAGGTTACTTATAAGTTCAAGTAACGCAATGTCGAGAATCCATAGTTTCATATCTCGTGACTTTCCACGACTCGACGTTCTCAACTAATACCTTGGTTCAAAAAAATTAAGTGCTTTGCCTTTATGTAAAGCAAAACCCAAGTGGGAAAGGATGCGTTTACGCAAAGTGACCTTTGACTTAGTTTGACCAATAAGGGAGTAAACCCGTTACGTAATTAGAGAAGACGTAAGCACGAGATATGAGCATATGAATGCTTCAAAACGATGCCACGTGAGATATACAAGCTCCCTAAGTTTAGAAAAGCCTTGGCTAGAGGCGGTAGTTAGAAAACATGATTTGGTGTTTTCCCGTAAATGGGTGTTTTAAAAGTAGGATCTCTCAAGTCTCAAAACTCATTTCGAGTGTTCTCAATTAAGCACATAACATATTCATACTTGTTTTGAAAGATCCACATTTGTCGGGTAAGGGGAAAGCCGACTTTCAAAATTCGCCCGTAACCATACAGACTCCTGGCGCGTCACCCGCGCGTTGACGCGCGGGCAGCGCGCCAGGAGCAGACATTGGCTCCGGCGATTTTCGAGCTAACGTTTGTTATTTTATGTGTTTCGATGGTTTATTTGTTATCATTAAAACATAAAGAGATCTTGATCATGTTGCCTCAACAACCGCTTTACGTCTATATCTTGCGTAGCATTTATACTTGTGTGGTTTGTTGCTTATATTGTGTTTGTTATGCTTTTTGTAATGGCATGCTATTTACAATATGTCTAAGTTTGTGTTGTTGTTATATGTCATACTTGATGCTTTATATTATCTCTAGTTCTTGTAAGATTAGTGTTGACACTTTTCATATTATATCACACTTGATCGGGTGTTTAATACAAAAGTTTTTAATTTTTTAAACGGAAACGTATTCACCCCCCCCCCCCCCCCCCCCCTTCTACGGTTTCCACAATTGGTATCAGAGCCAGGTCACTCAAATTTTTAAAACAAATGGTTTTCAAAAATTGAGTATGATCCATGTATCAAATTACCCATGAAGGGGGATATAATATGAAAAGCATTTGCCTGATTAATACTCACAAGTTTTGTTATTAAGTATACTTTGTCATACTAGCTTGAAGGTTTTCTCGAACCGATAAAAGAATAGAGTTTGTAAGTGTCCGATTACGCTTTTAGAACAAGTCGTAAAGTCATGCGGTTTTGAAATGAGCGTTTGGGACAACTCTTTGTTTTGTAGTAAAAGTATTGTCGTAAATGTTTTCTTAGTCCTAAACACGAAAATGATGTTTAACATACTCTACATGTTCGGTATCAAGTTTACTTAAATTTATGTTTCTTTGTTACGCCAAAACAGAAAATTAATCTGAGACAGAACTGTAATAACAGTTGACGACACCACTAAATAGGGGACGGTACCATTATATTTAATGGTACCGTGGGGTATTTAATGGTGCTATGTATCTGCTTGTCCGTTTCTCAGAACTGAGTCATTTTCATAAATTCATTTTCAAATAAAATCAAGCTAAGTGTACATTATTATACTTAATACACAAAATGACGATAAGTACTTTTGTGTGTTATGCTAAATGACTATTTGCTTTTCTTTGAGTTTTAGTATTGTTAGTTAATAATTTTTTATGCTTATTGTTATCTTTAGTTGAGCTATTTTTATATACTAGCATAAGTGTCTTTCATGCCTTGTTGCTATGTGTCGGTTATTAGTTTTTCGGCTTATGCGTCAATAGGACTTAGACTAGATTTCTTGCACTAAGTTGCGTAATTGATTTTGTATTGCATATAGGTATAGATAACTTTTCTTGCATATGTGTTTTCGACGTCTTGCAAGTTTTAGGATGCTTTAGTAACCTTCTTAGGAATGGAAACTAAGTTGGTCAATCATGTGCGTCGAAAGATATTGTCTTACACAATTATTTTTCCAAAGGTTTAAGTATAAAAAGTATATCACCTCAAAATACTTAACACTTTCATCAAATCCGTAACATGATCTCTAAAACATCACATCTTCGTGTCTTGCTTGACCATGGGTTGTCTAATCAAGATAAAATATCATATAATACATTAGTATTTAAGTAAAATGAAATGTATTAAACTTGCATTGATCTAACACACATACAAAATGTTTTAAACATTTATTATTTTACGTATTTCGTATAAAAATAGTTAAGATAATTATTTTTATACTAATGAGGTGTTGAAAAACTAAGAATATTATTCTTAATAATTTAAGTAGTTCTTCGTAAATAAAAATAAATGACAATATCGAAGTAGTAACTTAATATGTCATTAACCTCACACATACTACTAGTATTAGAATAGATGTAACACATTCCCTAAATTTTTATTTTCTTTTTTAAAAGGAGTGATCATGAGAGTCAAGAAAGATTTCGAGTACATATCAATTCATTATTCAAATTATGATTGATATCATTATCGATTCTAATTGACAAGTTTTCGAGTATGGACATGAAATTGAAGTCATTGTTTGTTTAGCTTCAAGATAACATCAAAAAAATGATGTAATATATTATCTTGAATCTACGTACTCAATCACACTCGATTGTTATGAAAATAATGACGTCCTCTCAAGACGAAAATAATATGCATCGGATCATAACTCACACTTGTGTTGAAGATGTCATATTGAGTCTCCTTATCCAATGGTTCTGTTCCAAACATTAAACTAATATGTTTAAAAGATGCATAAAATACACAACTAAGTAGGAATGACAACTTGGATGTTTCATGCGAAATATTCAAGTAATTTACTTTGCAATGCAATTAGTAAATGTGTCATTTCTGAAAAACCAAACACGAGCAAACAAACACCATATGTAAACTTTGCTCATGAATGACTCAACACTCAAAATCACATGTCTAGTAAAAGTGTCACACATAATATGTTATTAACTATTATGTAAGTCATCAATCTTTGAGAATATCACATGTATTTTTCTTATCAAAACATTGACAAAGAATAACTTCTATCCTATGCATCTTATTTTCCTTGTCACATGAATGGTTATGTTACAAGAGAATACACTGCATATTGTTAACAAATATAGGATATTAGAAGTTGAATAATAACCCAACATAGCATGTGTCATTGCATAAACAAGTAAAATTGGTCATACACTAAAATACTTGTTTTAATAAGCATTTATAAGAGTGATAAGTTTCCTCTTAGAAAAGCATATTTGTTGAAATATACAATATGTCTCATTTCAAATATAATACTCACAAGATCTATTGAGGTAAATAACCTTTTTCTAGATTCTTCTCTCAAGATATGCTAAGGTGCATTCTTGAAAAACTCTCGATGTAGTAAATTCTACATTGTATCACATTAAAACGTCTCTTAGATCTAAGAAAACCAAATCATGTTAAAGTAACATGTAACAGCTCAACAAAAGAAGATGTCATCCAAGAGATCTTAAAATGCATCATCTAAACCAAATAATCTCTAAATCTCAAACACGAAATTGAAATATGTTGCTTGCCTTTGTTAGGATATTATGTAAGACGTGTCATCTTTATGTACATGTTTTTCGAAATATGTCTAGTAGAGTCATACTAGGCCATGTAGTAGCAAAATAAGTTAATGTCATCTTTGCTACACTTCGATAGGCAAATATAGGAACTTGACTTTTTCTAACATGAGGATGACTACTGGAGAACCTATCGCACTAGAAATTCAATTTGACCTAACGGTTGAATTGCTTCCAGGAGGGAAGTTGGGTTCGTGGTATAACCCGTTAAAATGGTCGTGTTTCGCCTGAATTGAGCACCACTAGTGATAGTCTCATACTTATTCTCCAACTTGAAAAAGTTTCATTCCTACATTTGACTAAAGAAAGTTTACATCAGTGAGCTTTGTCTCCCATTAGGATTGCATTATGAACTAGTAGGATTTAGGACTCTCCTTAGCAAACCTAGATTACTTGCATCCCACATATGTGTTTCTAATTTATAACTTGTTCTTGTGAGATATGATTAGATGTCTTCATGCTCTCTTAATGCTCAGTAATTAATTAATTAATTATTGAATGCATGTTTATTATAAATGTTTTGTCTTTGATTAGCTATTTGGATATTATATCTCTTGATATACATATCTACGATACACGCTCTTAAATGCTAAATGATTATCATGTTTTGCATGATGTTTGCATTTATTCCTTATGTGCATTTTACATGATTTACGTGTAAATTTTGCACCCATACTGTGTCCTTTTAACACATTAGGAATTAGGTATGCCTATCACTATGAACCCTTAGAAGTCATATAGTCATACACTAGTGTCAAAACCTATAAGTTAAAGTACGCAAAGTTGTCCTAATTCCCTGGTCATCACTTCGCCTTCTTCCAAGTAATACACCCTTTTGTCATGGGAAGGTTAGATACAAACCTAGTAGAACTCGGAGTAGGCTTGACAACTTAAATATTTCATCCAAAATATTCAAGTAATTTTAACTTGCAATCGCAATTGTTAAAAGTCATATCTGAAACATCTTATTCAAAGCCTTTTAACAACATATGCTAAAATGCTCATCCAAATGCCCAAAGCGAACATCAACCTTTGGATGACAAAGGACTCACTAGTTACTACATAAGTGATTAGTAGTTCCTTTAATCCTCGTGTGAATATGCACTCCTTAAGACCAAGTATATTCATCTCCGTTAGTTCCTCCTATCCCCATCGGTTTGTCATCTGTTCTGTCTTCAAGCTCACCTCATAGATAATGAGGATTGAACTTATCCATTAGCTTTAGGATAGAAAACAAACCATCACCCTATCTTGCCAAGAGTATGTTGATACTCTCCTTTCTCCGAATTTCGTCTTATGACTATCTAAGTATTTCATTGGAAATATTAAAGTCATCTCGAACTGTCAATAGCCTCGTGTCAAATCCCATTGGATTTATCCCTCTATCTCGTTAAGAGTATGTTGATACTTGTAACAATTCGCAATTTCAGGTTAACTTTTATTCCCGAAAATTTCACTATTCACTTTTTACTATTCACTTTTCACTATTCATCTCAGAAATTTTTATTTCATATTCTCGTAAGTTAAACTATTTTAACAATAATCCGAGAGTTTGACGCTCGTCGGATCATTTCTGCAAAAATCACAAAGCCGTGTCCGAGATTTACTTTTAGGTTTAAACGTCCTTCTAGCATCCCGATATGTCCATAAAACATTATAAACAATAGAAATATGATTTTCTCTCATTTTAGGACAATTCCAAAAGTTTCGGAATTTTACGTTTTTCAGTTCAGCGTTTTACGCGAATTGCGCGTTTTAGACCCGTGTTTTCAGTTTTTAGCAGGGTTTTCGCACCCGATAGAACCTACCACTCATTTTATATTTTATTATGGACTATATTGACATGTTTAACCATATTTATAAGTTTCATATTTTTAGGATACCCGGTTTTACGTTTCGTGGCCTAAAAACTTACGGTTAGCAATTTACGGGTCCAAAACTAGCTACATACTTAGGATATTATCATCCAAAGACCAAGAGTCATCATCTAGTCACCTTATCCTCATTCAAACCGCCACTAAGGGGGGGGGGGTTCACACTTGTGGTTAAATTTTGACCATTGATTCTTTACTTAATTACAACTTTGGCTCCAAGTTAACCTTGGTCACCAAGTTTGTGTAGTTTCCTAGTAAGCTTCCTAACCTCCTCTTTATGCTATAAATAGAGAGCTCATTCCATCATTTCTTCATAAATAAAACGCCACAACACAATCCCTAGCTCCATGATCCTTTGATCTTCAAACTACAAGTTACACTACAAAGTTCAAGGTCTTAGTATTCTCTACCTAGTTCTTAAGTTTGTTTGGTGATTCCATGGTTGAATTAGGAGCTACACAAGGTGATTAGGGGCTGAAGTTAATGGGTTTTATCAAGGGTTAGATCAAGGCTAGCAAGGGTTACAAGAGTTATGGTGAAGGGTTTACAAGCTTAGGTTTAGTGTCCTAGTTCTAAACTTGACTTCCTTTCTTTAGAAAGCCAAAAGTTGTAAGCAAACCCTTATACACTTTCTTGCTCAATATCATTTCATGCTTATTATGTTTCTTTCATGCTATATATGGTCTTTGTATTGTGTTCATGATGTTTAAAAATGGATAAAACAAGTATTGGTATACATATGTTAACTTATGACAAGCAAACAAGCAAACTAGTGATTTTTATGGAAAACCACGACCACAATAGTATAACTTTGATATTTAACACTTACTTACTGTTAAAGAGGACTTAACAAGGAAAACATAGCAATTTGAATCACCCAAAACGAGTATACGAGTCAAAAGTTATGACCATTTGAAGTTAGCGAAACCAAAACGGCAAATCTGCCTAAATTGCATTCTGATCAAATTATGGTTTTGAAAGTCCCACTTCTGGTCCGATTCATCAAAAATTTAAAACACGAAAGTTGTCCGGAACGACGTTTTCGTTCAGGAACAAAGAAGCTCGAGACCTGAAAATGCTTTCTGAGTGATAATGTTCTTCAAATTCTTAACAGCCCATTTTTAGACCAAAGTAACTATATAATTGTTATAATTAGATGAGACCAAGAGGTCTAAAGACCTAAAGCCAAGACCACAACCATGGCTAAAGCCAAGGTTGAGTCTCAAGACCATGGTAACATGACCAAAGTCACGGCAAAGCCACGGCTAAAGACCATATAACTATTAAAGATCAAAAAGCTTATATATATATATATATATATATATATATATATATATATATATATATATATATGTTATCAAATACTACAATAGTAGGGAGCCTCATGTGAGGAGTTCATTGAGTAAGCCGTCGAGACGAGTTGTGGATTTACGAGTTAAAGTGTCCTGGCTCCTCGAACGTTTACTCCATGACTTCTGAATTATGTCGGCCCGAACGGTAGTAAGAGATTTACAACCTATACATGTTTCATAGACCACTTATATTCAACGACTTACACTATATACTAAGTACTACACCATGAACATTATGCAAGACATATATTGGCAATTCGTCGTATTCTTAGACGTTACTCCAAACCTAAGTTGCAACGTTCTATTATAGGCTGCTCTTAGAGACTTTCGCGATTCGACTACCATTTTCATTACTCACTACATAGACTTAAGGTGAGTCATAGCCCCTACTCTTTTCGTACTTGTTTTAACTCTTGGGGGGGATACATGCTCAACTACTTGTTTATTTGTACAAATACTCAAAACGTTTATACGTGACTGTGTTATACTTGATTGTCTTATACTTGATGGCATTATACTTGATTTAATACATACATGACTGTCTTTTATCTTTGGGAAGTGGCTCCCAGTTGTCTTTGGGAATTGACTCCCAGTTGTCTTTGATACATCCTAACATTTGCGAATGTTGGATACATCATAAAAGTGAGGTCTTCGGAGATGAAGTAGAGACTCACTACTAATTGCTTAATTGTCTTGATGAACTTATACATGTCTTTATTATACTATATGTTAGCAGTGGGTTGTGAACACACAGGTTACAAGTCTCTTATGGCGGGACTTGTAACTGAGTGGATTCTCAATGCCTTTGCTGTGTGATCATTCTTTATGGCTTTTCAACTATTTTAAGACAAACTCTATGAACTCACCAACCATTGTGTTGACACTTTAGCATGTTTATCTCAGGTTAGTAAGGCGATAGCTAGTGCATGGAACTTAGAGTCAAGCTGCATATTCTGAAGACTTACGCTTTTATCATTTACCATTCAAAACACTTTGTATACATTTATGTATCATACTTTGGAATCTCATGTTTGTAACTTTGAATTCATTAATCGAATGGTAACTTTTCAAAACGTCTCATTTAGAGTTCGTTTTCTATAACTTGTACTTTGTATTATGAAGTAGCACCCCAGTGACACAGTCTTCCGCTGCGGTATTTTGGGGGTGTTACAGATTGGTATCAGAGCCAGGTTATAGAGAACTAGGTTGCATTTAGTGCCTAGACTATAACTGCTATATACGTTGGGACCTTCCTCTTTATTTGCCTTACACACAATACATACACATACGCTTTTTGGTAGTTGTTGGTTTAGTTCCACGCTGTTAGATGATGTGACTTTAGTATTATAAGGAGCCCCAGAGATTCGTCGAGTCATTAAAAACATAGAGCTCAGTAATAACTAATTAGTTAACTTGATCTTGTGACAGTTCTTGTTTGATGAGACACAAGATTTGAGTTAAATAATATTATTGCTTAGCTTTAGGGATTTGATGACTGGATTATCTTACCATCTGCCTCAGAAGGCGGATTTTGTGTCGGAAATTCTTAAGTAGGATGTTTTAGAATCTCCTTATTTAAATGGATTGGGACGCCTCTTCAGTTAAATAAAGAAATTGTAAATCACCGAACCATGAGTTTATGATCCCTTACTTACATAAATTTGGACGCTTCTTTATGTAAGTAATGTGTTATAAATAAGTGGGCTTAATTGTAGCCGATACAACTCCTTAACCAGAACCTTAGACAAATCAGAGTGAACACCACTATATTAGAGATCCCGAATTCTCTTAGACACATCGTAAGTAGTTAACATCAACTGAACTTCGGGACGAAGTTCTCCTTAAGGGGTACAGACTGTAACAATTCGCAATTTCAGGTTAACTTTTATTCCCGAAAATTTCACTATTCACTTTTTACTATTCACTTTTACTATTCACTTTTTACTATTCACTTTTCACTATTCATCTCAGAAATTTTTATTTCATATTCTCGTAAGTTAAACTATTTTAACAATAATCCGAGAGTTTGACGCTCGTCGGATCATTTCTGCAAAAATCACAAAGCCGTGTCCGAGATTTACTTTTAGGTTTAAACGTCCTTCTAGCATCCCGATATGTCCATAAAACATTATAAACAATAGAAATATGATTTTCTCTCATTTTAGGACAATTCCAAAAGTTTCGGAATTTTACGTTTTTCAGTTCAGCGTTTTACGCGAATTGCGCGTTTTAGACCCGTGTTTCCAGTTTTTAGCAGGGTTTTCGCACCCGATAGAACCTACCACTCATTTTATATTTTATTATGGACTATATTGACATGTTTAACCATATTTATAAGTTTCATATTTTTAGGATACCCGGTTTTACGTTTCGTGGCCTAAAAACTTACGGTTAGCAATTTACGGGTACAAAACTAGCTACATACTTAGGATATTATCATCCAAAGACCAAGAGTCATCATCTAGTCACCTTATCCTCATTCAAACCGCCACTAAGGGGGGGGGGTTCACACTTGTGGTTAAATTTTGACCATTGATTCTTTACTTAATTACAACTTTGGCTCCAAGTTAACCTTGGTCACCAAGTTTGTGTAGTTTCCTAGTAAGCTTCCTAACCTCCTCTTTATGCTATAAATAGAGAGCTCATTCCATCATTTCTTCATAAATAAAACGCCACAACACAATCCCTAGCTCCATGATCCTTTGATCTTCAAACTACAAGTTACACTACAAAGTTCAAGGTCTTAGTATTCTCTACCTAGTTCTTAAGTTTGTTTGGTGATTCCATGGTTGAATTAGGAGCTACACAAGGTGATTAGGGGCTGAAGTTAATGGGTTTTATCAAGGGTTAGATCAAGGCTAGCAAGGGTTACAAGAGTTATGGTGAAGGGTTTACAAGCTTAGGTTTAGTGTCCTAGTTCTAAACTTGACTTCCTTTCTTTAGAAAGCCAAAAGTTGTAAGCAAACCCTTATACACTTTCTTGCTCAATATCATTTCATGCTTATTATGTTTCTTTCATGCTATATATGGTCTTTGTATTGTGTTCATGATGTTTAAAAATGGATAAAACAAGTATTGGTATACATATGTTAACTTATGACAAGCAAACAAGCAAACTAGTGATTTTTATGGAAAACCACGACCACAATAGTATAACTTTGATATTTGAAACTTATTTACTGTTAAAGAGGACTTAACAAGGAAAACATAGCAATTTGAATCACCCAAAACGAGTATACGAGTCAAAAGTTATGACCATTTGAAGTTAGCGAAACCAAAACGGCAAATCTGCCTAAATTGCATTCTGATCAAATTATGGTTTTGAAAGTCCCACTTCTGGTCCGATTCATCAAAAAGTTAAAACACGAAAGTTGTCCGGAACGACGTTTTCGTTCAGGAATAAAGAAGCTCGAGACCTGAAAATGCTTTCTGAGTGATAATGTTCTTCAAATTCTTAACAGCCCATTTTTAGACCAAAGTAACTATATAATTGTTATAATTAGATGAGACCAAGAGGTCTAAAGACCTAAAGCCAAGACCACAACCATGGCTAAAGCCAAGGTTGAGTCTCAAGACCATGGTAACATGACCAAAGTCACGGCAAAGCCACGGCTAAAGACCATATAACTATTAAAGATCAAAAAGCTTATATATATATATATATATATATATATATATATATATATATATATATATATATATATATATATATATATATATATATATATATATATATATATATATATATATATATATATATATATATATATATATGTTATCAAATACTACAATAGTAGGGAGCCTCATGTGAGGAGTTCATTGAGTAAGCCGTCGAGACGAGTTGTGGATTTACGAGTTAAAGTGTCCTGGCTCCTCGAACGTTTACTCCATGACTTCTGAATTATGTCGGCCCGAACGGTAGTAAGAGATTTACAACCTATACATGTTTCATAGACCACTTATATTCAACGACTTACACTATATACTAAGTACTACATCATGAACATTATGCAAGACATATATTGGCAATTCGTCGTATTCTTAGACGTTACTCCAAACCTAAGTCGCAACGTTCTATTATAGGCTGCTCTTAGAGACTTTCGCGATTCGACTACCATTTTCATTACTCACTACATAGACTTAAGGTGAGTCATAGCCCCTACTCTTTTCGTACTTGTTTTAACTCTTGGGGGGGATACATGCTCAACTACTTGCTTACTTGTACAAATACTCAAAACGTTTATACGTGACTGTGTTATACTTGATTGTCTTATACTTGATGGCATTATACTTGATTTAATACATACATGACTGTCTTTTATCTTTGGGAAGTGGCTCCCAGTTGTCTTTGGGAATTGACTCCCAGTTGTCTTTGATACATCCTAACATTTGCGAATGTTGGATACATCATAAAAGTGAGGTCTTCGGAGATGAAGTAGAGACTCACTACTAATTGCTTAATTGTCTTGATGAACTTATACATGTCTTTATTATACTATATGTTAGCAGTGGGTTGTGAACACACAGGTTACAAGTCTCTTATGGCGGGACTTGTAACTGAGTGGATTCTCAATGCCTTTGTTGTGTGATCATTCTTTAAGGCTTTTCAACTATTTTAAGACAAACTCTATGAACTCACCAACCATTGTGTTGACACTTTAGCATGTTTATCTCAGGTTAGTAAGGCGATAGCTAGTGCATGGAACTTAGAGTTAAGCTGCATATTCTGAAGACTTACGCTTTTATCATTTACCATTCAAAACACTTTGTATACATTTATGTATCATACTTTGGAATCTCATGTTTGTAACTTTGAATTCATTAATCTAATGGTAACTTTTCAAAACGTCTCATTTAGAGTTCGTTTTCTATAACTTGTACTTTGTATTATGAAGTAGCACCCCAGTGACACAGTCTTCCGCTGCGGTATTTTGGGGGTGTTACAATACTCTCTTTCTTCCAAATCGTGTCTTATGACTACTTGAATATTTCACTAGAAATATTGTAGTCATCTCGTGCGTCTCGTCTCATGACTCTTTAAATATTTCACTGGAAATATTGAGTCATTCTTCACATCTCTTGTATAACAACTTAAATATTTCACTAGAAATATTAAAGTCATCCCCTACATCTCGTCTCGTGACTATTTAATATTTCACTGGAAATATTAAGTCATCCGTCACATCCCTCTAATGACTATCTAAATATTTCAGTGGAAATATTGAAGTCATCTCTCGTGTCTCGTCTCATGGCTTTTTAAATATTTCACTGGAAATATTAAGTCATCCTTCACATCGTTTTAATGACTACCTATATATTTCCTCGGAAATATAAAAGTCATCTCTTCTCGTCTAGTACTACCATTCATCTCGTAAAAAGAATTTATTAGGTATAAATTCTCTCCTCGTGTCGAAAAGTCTCACTAATCTATCTTCTGATTCCTCAGCCTTTTCCCTTTCACTTCCGCATGGTACTAAACACATCATATGTTTGGTTACTTCCGTATCCATTATCTTCTCAACTTATCTAAACTTTTCAACGTTCGCTCTACACTACCAATGATTCCACATCCCACTCATCTTCCTCACACCCCAAGCGACTAACCGCTAGGATAAGTTAAGATATCCCTTCTTCTTCTTCAACATATATAACCCCACTAGAACTTTATCACTAACCTCACAACCTTGAAGATTTTATCTTCTTAACCCTTAGGATATATCCACGTGATCACATACCTCATCATATGAATGTTCTTTGAATATTCACAATGATTGAGAAGAGCTACGTGACTTCAAAGGTGAAGCTTATTGTATGTTATCCACCACTTGTCATGATATTACTAAGCTCATCGCTTCCGTCAACGTTTGTTTTCCTCTACATTTTATTTTTATACAACTTGTCCGGATGGTCATAGATTAAGGGGGACCGAAAACACACCCATATAGTCTTTCGACAAACACTCTCAATAACACACTAATGTAGTTCTTATTCCCTAGAAAACTTCCCTTTAGCTCCCCAGAACTAGGCTGCACAAGAAAATTCGTGACTTCCAGGTCACAGTACCGTTAAATAGGCAACGGTACCGTTAAATTTAATGGTATCGTGCGGCATTTAGTGGTACCGTGCCCCTGTTTGACGAATTTTCATTGTTTCCTTTAGATCTCTGCATCCCTAACCTCAAACCTGCAAAATTTTGCAAACTCACATACACCCTAAGATTCCCTCACTACAACATAGGACACTACCACCAACTTTTATTTGAATCCCACAACTCTTACATATATAAGGCCTCACCATTGCAAGCTTATCTTGCATCTCATCTTCAAACCTCACATTAACATCGTCACACTCAACCCTTATAACTAAACTTCACTCTTGACAGTGATAGTTAGTTTAAAAACCTTTAACCCATCGATCATTACACTCAAACTTTAAAACTATTCCTCACTTTGGATAAGTGATAGTTAGTTCAACAACCTTCAATCCTCATAATTACATGAAACCCTTCATGCACCAAATTATCTCTAACACACAACTAGGATCATCCAAACTAGAAATCTAGAACTTCGTTACCTCAACCCCGTTGGAGATCTCCACCAACAATCCTGTTAGGATCACATGCACATTTTCTTTTTCTCTTTTGAAATATATCATGCATCTCACTGCCAGTGCAAACGATATATTAATCTAAACCATCTTTCCCCACCTTTCCTTAAAGGTCAAAACCAACACTTACCCATCTTATGGAATCATTTCCATTCGCATCTAGGTGCATATCATTCTCATTTTCATTTTTATCGAGTCTACTTTATGGCATGACTTGTCATAATAGTAATCATTTAGAGTATGTCTTATCAACAAACCATCCTTAACACCAATCATCTTAGGTAGATGATTATGTCGTTCAAAAGGTTTGTTAGAACATATCTTCCCAATGACAACTTGGAAGAAGTCATTTTGTGTGTCAGTCAACGAACGAATCTCGTTCTTGTTAGTGTGATTGATTGAACAATTACACCTTAGATTGTTGGTCGGGTTGTGACACTCAAGTGTGTTTAAATTGCAATATGCATTCATCTTTTTGTGTCGCTCTACTTTCTTGGGCTTTCTTTTAGGCTGTGTCACTCACATAGTTTAACCATTGCATGTTTTGCTATATGTATTCTATCCCTATAATGTTGCTCCTATACTCTTAATGTTGCACGAAGCTAACCCTTGATGTAGGAAAAGCCTTTGTAAGAATTTGATCCATGGATCCGTTAGATACTAAGGTAAATAAACAAGGGGATTCAATCACCATAGGGGAGCATTGAGCTAGGGGGAGCTCAGAGGTATTTGAATACATAGCTCAGAGTCGTCTTCACAAGTGGTGATAGAAGACTTCATTGGGATTCTGCAAGCTCGTCTTTCTGGGGAGAAAGAATAGTAGCGCAATAAGGGGGAGTAGGGAATGGATTCAAGGGAGAGCTCAAGCCAACTCCCTTTTTGGTTCGACAAAAGGGGGAGAAGGGAGTGTAAACAGGTCAGGTAACTTTTACATTTTACTGTGTGTTACGGTTTACGTATTTGTCATCATCAAAAAGGGGGAGATTGTTAGTGCAAATATTACGATATTTAAACTAAATGGTTTCTTCGGTTTTAATGATGACAAACATGTAACTTGTAATGCATAACGTAAAATGCGCAAGTTACTTGTAAACATATATCATCAATGCTTACTTACATCAACACCTCCCGAAGTCTCAAGCATGCTTCAACAAATTCGTAGATTTCCATCCCGACGTTAAACACTCAAGGTATGGACAAACAAATCTACTACTTGACAAATGATCAAAGGATTATATTTTTCTAATCTTCACATTTTTTAATGTGACAAAAAAAAAAATTCAAAAATACATTTTACAAGTTATATTTGAATTATAAAGAAATGTTTTATTTGAGAAAATCATTTCAAAAATCCCAATAGCTATATTTTTACCTAAATCAGCTCCAAACTCACCCAAATAAACATTCACCACTAAAGACAAAAATTGGAGCGTTTTTGTCTAGGACGGTACCACTAAATTTAGTGGTACCGTGTGACAATTAGTGGTGCCGTCCCACTGTAACGGCTATTTTCTCTTTGCCTATAAATAGTGGACCATTTTCCACTTTGTTAAGATCGTTTATAGCTCGAGGTTGGTTAGACCTCATCTAGGAATTACACAATAATAATGATTAAGAACAATGCACAGCGGAATAGATAATAATATCATTATTATTGAACAAAGGTTTCTCGTCATCATCTCTACTCTAACAAACACCACAGCCCCAATGCTACGTGATCAAGTGTAGCACAGTTACATCCTAACAGGAATCCTAAGATCCTTGAGGCTTAATAAACTACCCTAGGTGTTTTCCCATAAAACACATGTATACACACTTTTCCTAGAAGGTTTACATTGTGACACGCATATTGAATAAAACTTGTACCCTATGTCTCTTTACATAATAGAGACATTAGGGTTTACAAAGAATATAAAGAAATCTTCCTAATCAAGGAAACCGATTTCCTGTATATTCTTTATCTTTGAAGTTTTACTCTTTGTCATCTTTAGTCCTTCATCTTTCACATGTTTTGTCTTATCAACTCAAATGTAATTCCCAACAATCTTCCCCTAGTTGATAATGACAAAACCTTGTAATCACGAACTTCCCCTGAAGCTAGTAAATATGAAAGATAAACGAGCTTACCCTTAAATCATGCTATATCACCAAGGATCTTCAAGTTGCAGCTTTAATGTAAATATTCTTCTTCCCCTTTTTGTCATCATCAAATAGGGGACAAAAGTAAGCAACCTTGATTTTCACAACTACGAATCAATATTACACGTCCAATCCATCTTTCCAATGTTTCAAAGTCGCCTACCATTAAGTTTTCCGCATCTAGAAATGTACTTGAAACAATAGAAATCCAAACCATCAGTAGTAATAACAACTAGCAGTAGCAAAAACCTTCACCTCGATGTAGCATATAAATGGTTAATCATTTGAACACGTAAGCTTCCCTTGAAACCCATATGTTAACCATTTCTTGAATGTAGGCTATATATAATAATTACTTATGAAGAAAACTAAGTATTACCAACTTGATGCTGAAGTAGAACAACTCAAACTTGTATCTTATATCTTGTACTAAAACTGACTTCGAACATATACTTAACGTATAAGGAGATTGCAATCTCTTGACAATTAACACTGAGCACAATAACGTAACTCCTTCAAGTGATAGTTAACTAGGTCTTCGTCCATCCTCCCCTTGACCTATGAAAACTAGACTTGACAAGTCTTCGTCACCACCGTATAAAACAAACAAGTTATCTTCAAAGTGTAACACCCCACTTTGAGATATGATAAGAACACAAACTTGTGAAACTCAACCACAACATCAAATAAATGATAACCAATCTTCTTCGTAATCAATTAATCCAATAAGAACGAAATACCGAGCCCTTTTAAACCTTTAAGAACAAAAACCAAACCAATCTTCCTTGTGTGTGTGAACCAAAATCCCATGTGTGTCTAAACCATCTCTTCAATTAATAAATGCAGTAGCAGAATAAATCTTTCGAGCAGCAGAAACAAATAACTAGCAGTAGAAACTCTCGAAAGCAGTAGTAGTATCGAATAGTGCAGCATCAGAAATAATACAACGAGCAGTAGAAAAATTCCTTTGAGCAGCAGTATAATACTAGCATAGCAGTAGTATAAAAATTACAGCAGCAGGAAAACTTTGAAGCACACTGATTACGCTTTCCTTGCATTACTAAATGTCGACCCAAAAACAATATAATAATCCACGTGCTTGTCAACAAACAAAACTAATAACCACTGATTGCTCTACTAACCCATGATTAATCAATAATAATATTGCCACTGACCCCTCAACCAATCAGTTCAGTACGAGGTAACTTTAATGAATCTTGCAATCATGCATTAACCTCAAAACATCAGATTCATATATACCAATCCAAACAATAAACCATCTTAAATAATAACCCCTGATCGATCTACTAACATTCAATATTTAAGAATTTGAAGACCACCGTCCCACTATATTGATAGACCAATCATATAGAAACCATTATGCAATAGATGAAATCCCTTAATCTTACCCATAATAAATTTCTTGTACACCATCGACCAATTAATTGTAATACGATGTACCAGCCGATAAGCATAATCAATGACAAACCAATCAGGGAATAATGATAGTACGAGATTTAAACTTTAAAGCAACCATCTGCTCTTAGCTCCACTGATTGACCCATGATAAAAAGGAAACCAATTAAAATAACTCTTTACTAAAAGACGACAAGTAGTATTTTGTCTCCTCTTTAAAAAATCAATACCAAACAAATCTTCAAAGTTCACCTCAAAAACGAATCTTAAATAATATAATACGCATGATCTCAATTTGTACATCTGACTTCTCAATTTAAAATTGGTACGAGGTATCTTGAGAATCAATATATCACATGCACTAAGCGACACACCAAAAATTCCTGACCAATTGATAATAAATATCTATGCCGAAACCATGATTATTCTTATACGATGATAATATTAAATCCACAAATAATACCCAGCACTTATAATTAACATCGATTAGAATATATTGTCGTGATGTACAAAAACCAAACATAATAATCCGATACCCTTTAAAAAAATAATGATTACTTCAAAGCTGCTTCAGTCGACAATAAACCTTGTCAAATCCCTAGGTAACGAGCTAACCTGGCTCTGATACCAATTGTGGAGTTTGTTAGACTCTATGGATTGTTTTGAGCACTAGGGTTAAACAATAACAAAGACAATAAGATGCACAGCGGAATAAGTAAAACATCATTGTTATTGAACATAAACTTTGAAAAATTAAAAGTCCTGTTTGTAGCTAAACACACCAAAGGATAAGCAATGGTTGTACTAAACTATTCATAAGATGTTTTCTTAGGACTTAAGCAATGTAACAAAGTATGTATTAAAAATCTCCATTGGGGAGAAAAACATCCTTTTTTAAAAGTTAGTTTTCCATTGGATGTATCACACCCCATATCAGAGATGTTTTTGAGAATTTTTGAATTAGGTAATGTAATGAAACCATTTTGATCATCTAATTGTAGTAGCCTTCTCAAAGATGATTCAGTAACATTAATAGTTACCCCATCCACTGTTGCACTTAAATCATCAACAGGAGAATTTGTGTTTCCATCTTCAATAGTTGTGACAGTTGCAGTCCGCCAAAACCTTTTGATTTGAGAAACATAGATTGTGGGGTTTAAGATTAAAGCATACCTTATGTGAGTAGCATTGAGGAAATCCACAATCTCATGAAAAATAGGTCCATCGTTGACCTCTGTTTTCTCCAAGTAAGCAACCTGGTTGTGTTCGTTGACAAAAGCAAGTGAAGCCATGTAATTGAGTGAAAAATATGATTGTTCAAACTTGACAAAGAGAGTGCAACAAGCCGTATGAGATGAGTATGATATATTGTTAGGGTTTGAGTAAAATACGCAAGAGAGAATATCGTAGAATTTTGTTATCTTTGGAAAAGAATAACATAAACAAATAGAAGATAATTCTCTTAAGTAAATCCCTAAAAATATGGTTAAAAGATTTTACTCAACGGCTAGTTGAAAAATATTTTCACTGACACAACAGTTGCAACGGATAGTTCAACAGTGGTAAAATTTACACTGTCAGTGGTAACTATGAACTAGCAGTGGTAAAAAGTATAAAAGCAGTGGGAAAAATATGTTTGATTAAAACTGCTTTTATCATAGTTTTTAGCAAACTACCAGCTATCAACGAATTTGATATGTCTTTACCATGAGCCGTTTGCTATGGACTAGCCAACTCTTGATCATAAAGAATATGGTGAGTTGATAACCATATAGTTTTTGGTAAACTATCAACCATAAACGGATTTGATAAGTCTTTACCAGAAGCCGTTTGCTCTGGACTAGTTGATTCTTATGTGTGTTAGACATGGTGAATCAATAACCATTTGTTGTGTGTCTTTGAGACACAACTCCATTAGCACAAGTCATAACACAATATTGCATACAAATCTGCAAGTGTTAGTCCAAAACCAAACATAGGCAAACCAAATTTTAAGAATAGATATCCAAAAATAACTGTTTCTAAAAATATCTTTGTTATAGTCAACCCTTTAAAGAAAAATATCTTTTAAACTTAATTTTACCCACCAACCAGAGAGTTAATAGCAATTACTCTTTTGGGTAGACACCTAGGGTTGACTTGGCCTATATAAACACTATGACTCATAACATCCAAGCCACAAACAACTTTCAAAACCCTTAAGTAACATCAAATAATCACCAAAATCAATAACAGAATGAGCTCCAACCCTGATATCATAGAAATCAGTTCTGACTCTGATGATTTAGCATCTTATGGGTGGTCCAACTACTTTCCACCATGTGCATCAACATCTTCCACCAAGAAACCTAAAAGAAAGATGAAAACACCAAGTCCTTCCAGCTCTTCTGATGATGATGAACCATACATTCTTTCAAAAGAATTGCCAAGAGCTTTGACACAAGCTTTGGAGACAGCTATACTATCAATGAAGAAGATACCAATGCCTGAGAAGCCTGTTCTTCCAACAAAGCCTGCAAAACAAGTGCTTGGTCTTCCCTGCCCAAGAAAGTGGAATGGAATGCAAGAACAACCCAGAGGTGTTCACAAGACCATGCCTGGCTACAAAAGAAAGGGCAAAGAAGCTATGGAGTGATAGGTTTAGGGGTTTGATATGTGGTCTTTTGTTATCCTTCTTGTAATGTAACACTCTTTGTAATGAACATTATGAATGAAAATTTCTTTCCACTGTTCATCATTTTTCCCACTGTTTGAGTGTTTATCATTGAATCTCTGCACAAAGCTTAGTGGACAACAAATACACATCAATATATAACAAATAGCAATACAAAAATCCTCCCCACAACACAAAAATCATTTAGACATCAAATTTTAAGGGTCAAGCATCCCAATACATGTTACCAAGTACTGAAACCTTCCCACATCAAGACCTTTTGTTAATAAATCAACATAGTTGTCATCAGTATGTATTTTGACAACTTGAATTAGCTTTTTCTCATAACAATCTCTTATAAAGTGATGTCTAATTTCAATATGTTTAGTTTTAGTGTGTTACACAGGATTTTTAATTATGCAAATTGTACTTCTATTGTCAATAAAGATAATGGTGTTCATGAAATTGTACCCATAGTCCAATAATTGGTTTTGAAGCCATAAGAACTGATACTCTGCTTCAGTTGTTGAAGTAGCCACCATTGTCTATTTCTTGCATTGCCATGACACCAATCTACATCCAAGGAATTGACATCCTCTTGTGGTTGACCTTCTATCTAAACTTGCACCAGCATAGTCACTATCTGAGCAGGTGACCAATTCATAGGAGATTCTCTTAGATACCACAATCCTAGATTAGGATATGTCTTTAAATATATGAAAATCTTCTCCACTGCAGTCAAGTGTAATGTCTTAGGAGTGACTTGAAACCTTGCACAAGCACACACAGCAAACATAATGTCTGGTCTTGATGAAGTAAGATACATCAAGCAGCCAATCATTGATCTATAAGTGTGAACATCCACTGCTTCTCCACTATCATTCTTCAAGAGTAAGTGAGTAGTCTTATCAGCAGGAGTTCTTGAAGGCTTTGCATCAGTAAAATGGAACTTTCTTAGTATCTCAGTCACATATTTGTCTTGACTGAGAAAGATGCCATCTTTTCTTTGTTGTACTTGAAGTCCCAAAAAGAAAGTAAGTTCCCCCATATAACTCATTTGAAACTCATCCTTCATCAACTTCTCAAATTCTTTGCACATCTCTGGCTTTGTGGATCCAAAAATGATATCATCAACATAAACTTGAACCAATAAGATATCATCTTTGTCCTTCTTGATGAACAAATTTTGATCAATTTTCCCCCTATGAAACCCATTATTCAGTAGATAGGCAGCAAGGGTTTGATACCACTTCCTGGGAGCTTGATGTAAGCCATAAAGAGCCTTGACCACTTTATAAACTTTATTAGGGTGTTCAGGATCTTCAAAGCCCAGAGGTTGTGAAACATAGACCTCCTCATCAATCTTCCCATAGAGAAAAGCACTCTTGACATCCATTCATAAAAGATGCATAGGCTAGAAACAATCTAATAGCCTCAATCCTTGCAACAGGAGCAAAAACTTCCTCATAGTCAATACCCTCTTCCTGAGTGTATCCTTGAGCAACTAGCCTAGCTTTGTTCCTGATAACTATGCCTCTTTCATCTTTCTTGTTCCTGAAGACCCACTTTGTACCAATAACCTTCATCCCATCAGGAAAATCACAAAGAACCCAAACCTTTTGAAGCTTGAATTGTAACAATTCCTCTTCCATTGCTTCTACCCAGCTTGATTCTTCTAATGCCTTATACACATTTTTAGGTTCCACTTGTGATAGAAAACAGAAAAACAAGCACTCATTCTTGTCTGTATGCTTCTTGGACTCATAAACTTCACTAATAAATCCATGAGCATTAGTCATCTTCATTTGCTTTCTGGTCTTCACTCCTGATTGTAGATCACCAATCACATTGTAACACCACCAAAATACCGCAGCGGAAGACTGTGTCACTGGGGTGCTACTTCATAATACAAAGTACAAGTTATAGAAAACGAACTCTAAATGAGACGTTTTGAAAAGTTACCATTCGATTAATGAATTCAAAGTTACGAACATGAGATTCCAAAGTATGATACATAAATGTATACAAAATGTTTTGAATGGTAAATGATAAAAGCGTAAGTCTTCAGAATATGCAGCTTGACTCTAAGTTCCACGCACTAGCTATCGCCTTACTAACCTGAGATAAACATGCTAAAGTGTCAACACAATGGTTGGTGAGTTCATAGAGTTTGTCTTAAAACAGTTGAAAAAGCCTTAAAGAATGATCACACAGCAAAGGCATCGTGAATCCACTCAGTTACAAGTCCCGCCATAAGAGACTTGTAACCTGTGTGTTCACAACCCACTGCTACAATATAGTATAATAAAGACATGTATAAGTTCGTCAAAACAATTAAGCAATTAGTAGTGAGTCTCTAGTTCATCTCCGAAGACCTCACTTTTATGATGTACCCAACATTCGCAAATGTTAGGATGTATCAAAGACAACTGGGAGCCACTTCCCAAAGAAAACTGGGAGCCACTTCCCAAAGATAACTGGGAGCCACTTCCCAAAGATAAGACAGTCATGTATGTATGAAATCAAGTATAATGCCATCAAGTATAAGACAATCAAGTATGAAACAATCAAGTATAAATGTTTTGAGTATTTGTACAAGTAAGCAAGTAGTTGTGCATGTATCCCCCCCAAAGAGTTAAAACAAGTACGAAAAGAGTAGGGGCTATGACTCACCTTAAGTCTATGTAATGAGAAATGAAAGTGGTAGTCGAATCGCGAAAGTCTCTAAGAGCAGCCTATAATAGAACGTTGCGACTTAGGTTTGGAGTAACGTCTAAGAATACGACGAATTGCCTATATATGTCTTGCATAATGTTCATGATGTAGTACTTAGTATATAATGTAAGTCTTCGAATATAAGTCGTTTATGAAACATGTATAGTTTGTACATCTCTTACTACCGTTCGGGCCGACATAATTCAGAAGTCATGGAGTAAACGTTCGAGGAGCCAGGACACTTTAACTCGTAAATCCACAACTCGTCTCGACGGCTTACTCAATGAACTCCTCACATGAGGCTCCCTACTATTGTAGTACTTGATAACATATATATAAGTTTTTGATCTTTTAATAGTTATATGGTCTTTAGCCGTGGCTTTGCCGTGACCTTGGTCATTGTTACCATGGTCTTGAGACTCAACCTTGGCTTTAGCCATGGTTGTGGTCTTGGCTTTAGGTCATTAGACCTCTTGGTCTTAGTAAAACATAACTATTATATAGTGACTTTGGTCTAAAAAATGGGCTGTTAAGAATTTGAAGAAATTATTACTCGGAAAGCGTTTTCAGGGCTCGAGCTTCTTTATTCCTGAACGAAAACGTCGTTCCGGACAACTTTCGTGTTTTAACTTTTTGATGAATCGGACCAGAAGTGGGACTTTCAAAATCATAATTTGATCAAAATGCTATTTAGGCAGTTTTGCCGTTTTGGTTTCGCTAACTTCAAACGGTCATAACTTTTGACTCGTATACTCATTTTGGGTGATTCAAATTGCTATGTTTTCCTTGTTAAGTCCTATTTAACAATAAGTAAGTGTAAAATATCAAAGTTATACTATTGTGGTCGTGGTTTTCCATAAAAATCACTAGTTTGCTTGTTTACTCGTCATAAGTTAACATATGTATACCAATACTTGTTTTATCCATTTTTAAACATCATGAACACAATACAAAGACCATATATAGCATGAAAGAAACATAATAAGCATGAAAATGATATTGATCAAGAAAGTGTATAAGGGTTTCTTACAACTTTTGGCTTTCACTTAAGAAAGGAAGTCAAGTATAGAACTAGGACACTAAACCTAATCTTGTAAACCCTTCACCATAACTCTTGTAACCCTTGCTAGCCTTGATCTAACCCTTGTGAAAACCATTTAACTTCAGCCCTAGTAACCTTGTGTAGCTCCTAATTCAACCATGGAATCACCAAACAAACTTGAGAACTAGGTAGAGAATACTAAGACCTTGAACTTTGTAGTGTAACTTGTGTATTGAAGATCAAAGGATCATGGTGCTAGGTATTGATCTTGTGGCGTTTTTATTGATGAGAAAGGAAGAAGAATGAGCTTGTATTTATACTATGAATGAGGAGGTTAGGAAGGTGGCTAGGAAGGTGCTTAAACTTGGAGACAAAGTTGTAATTAAGTAAGATCTAATGGCTAAAGTCAAGATTTAACCACACATGGTGACTCCCCCCCCCCTCCTAAGTCGGTTTGTATATGGATAGGGTGACTAGATGAGTAGTCATGGTCTTTGGATGATAATATCCTAAGTATGTAGCTAGTTTCGACTCCGTAAATTGCTAACCGTAAGTTTTTAAGTCACGAAACGTAAAACCAGGTATCCTAAAAATATGAAACTTATAAATATGGTTAAACATGTCAATATAGTCTATAATAAAATATAAAATGAGTGGTAGGTTCTATCGGGTGCGAAAACCCTGCTAAAAACTGGAAACACGGGTCTAAAAACGCGCAATTCGCGTAAAACGCTGAACTGAAAAACGTAAAATTCTGAAACTTTTGGAATTGTCCTAAAATGATAGAAAAATCATTTTTCTATTGTTTATAATGTTTTATGGATATATCGGTATGCTGGAAGGACATTTAAACCTAAAAGTAAATCTCGGACACGGCTTTGTGATTTTTGCAGAAATGATCCGACGAGCGTCAAACTCTCGGATTATCGTTAAAATAGTTTAACTTACGAGAATATGAAATAAAAATTTCTGAGATGAATAGTGAAAAGTGAATAGTAAAAAGTGAATAGTGAAATTTTCGGGAATAAAAGTTAACCTGAAATTGTGAATTGTTACACACATTCTCAAGTGGATGCACCTTGTGAATAGAAGCATGAGGAGTATGTGAAGCATCATATGCAGAAGGCATATTTGTGATTTCCACATCATTAATGAGAGTTTCCTGAGCAGCAGAAGTAGAGTTTTCCACATTTGGTTCAATAGTGGAAACTTCTGGTATAGCAGTGGTAATTGTATGACCACTACTTTCAGGAATATCTTTATTCTGAGCATCCAAATTCACAACATCTGCATCACCTTCCTTTCAGTATCTTTTGAAGGTTGTAGATCTTCATTCTTTGAAGCATGATCATTATCTACAAAGTCCCAAAGTGGCATAACAATTTGATCCTTATCATCCTCAGAATCTTTGCTAGGTTCATCTTCATCAATAAACTCTTCTGAACCTTCAAAGTTATTATCCCCGGTACCTGGAGCAATAGGTACATAGTTCATAGTGTTTGATAATGTTTCAAGATCAAATAGCCAATCTGGACCTGCACCTGGAGTGTTAGGTTTATTTTCAAGAAACTCTACATGCAGATTCTCTTCTATCTTCTTTGTTATCAGATTGTATGCTCTGAATGCTTTACTAACCATAGAGTATCCAACAAAGAAGCCTTCATCTGACTTTTCTTCAAATTTACCCAGATGATCAATTGTATTGAGAATTGTAAAATGACATCCAAATGGTCTCATGAAATCCAAGATAGGAGGTCTACCTTTGAATAACTCATAAGGTGTCTTGTTCTTTGTCTTCACCACCAAAACCCTATTTGAGTATAACAAGCAGTGTTCACTTCTTCAGCCCAAAATGTCACTGGTAACTTGGAATCAGCTAACATGGTTCTAGCAGCTTCAATCAGCGTTCTGTTTCTTCATTCAGCTACACCATTTTGCTGAGGGGTTCTTGCAACACTGAATTCTCTCTTAATACCCTTATCTCTACAAAAATCATCCATAACTCTGTTCTTGAACTCTGTCCCATTGTCACACCTGATAATCTTGATTTTCTTATCAACTTGGTTTTCCATTTCTGTAATAAAAGTTTTAAGAATGCCAGTTGTTTCATCCTTGGTTCTTAGAAAGAAAACCCATGTAAACCCGCTAAAATCATCAGTTACAACAAGACAATACTTCTTCAAATTTATGCTGCTCACAGATGTAGGACCAAATAAGTCCATATGCAACATATAGAGAGGGTGAGCAATAGAGTTATAGGCCTTGGTCTTACAAGATGCTCTATGTTGCTTTCCTTTGAGACATGCAACACATGTTTGGTTATTCTCAAATCTCTTCTCTGGTAACCCTCTGACTAAGCCATCTTTTACAATCTTGTTGATGGTCTTAAAGTTAACATGACCAAGTCTCCTGTGCCATAACATGGATTCATCTAAAGTGGCTTTTGCAATCAAGCAAGTAACATTATCTTTAGCCACAATATTCTTCATGTCAATGCTGTATAGATTGCCTTTTCTACGAATTTTAAGTAGTACCTCACTTTCATCAGGTAACTTATAATCTTTAGATAAGACAAAGCATTCATCTTCTGAGAAAAGAACTCTGTGTTTCTTGTCACACATCTGTGACACACTGAAGAGATTATATTTGAGTTCTTTCACATAGTACACAATCTCAAAATCCAAGTTTCCAGTCTTGATAGTGCCTTTGCCAGAAACTTTACCACCAATTCCTCCTCCAAAGCTGACAAATTATCCATCATAAGGTTTGAAGTCTGTAAGATAGGACTTGTTGCCAGTCATGTGCCTAGAACATCCTTGAAGTCTATAAGATAGGTTTGAAGTCTGTCTGAATATCCTTGATCTTCTTTAATCTTTGAATGTCCCTGCACATTAAATAAATAGTTCCTTTTGGAGAACCAAGCCACAATTGACTTGGATCTGCCTCGTGTATCAATATAGTTGAATCTGTCAAAAGTCATTGATACACCATTGGGATTGTTTGAGGTGTTAATTCCTTTAGGTTTCCATTCCCAACGTGCTGAGGCCTTCACAATATTTCCCAATTTTACCCCTTTATTGTTTACAGAACCACCAGTGGAGACTTTTGGTCTAGCAGTGGCAATTGCTGGCTTTGAAATTTTAGATTTTGGTACCCACTTATGGTTGTAGTAAACCTTCTTTTCATAAAAGGTCTTATTACCTGTTTGTGTAGATTTAAAAAAAGTTGTAATAGGTTTTGCACTTTTAACAAGTGACTTTGGGTAAACATTGTTCACTTTTCTAGCAGATGTAAGAGGTTTGATGCCAGATTTTAGTTGAACAGCCCTGGGAATCATATTACTTAATGGATTGAGGTGAGTAAATTTTTTAAACTTGTTTTCATTCACCCTTGTGTTCCCAAAAACTTCCCTTCTACCCTTGTGATAGTTACAATTTGCATGCAGATGATCAAAACTACCACAGATATGACATGCTTTGTTGTTAAACACAAAATCGCTACCAAATTGTTGAGACTTAAGATTGTTCCAGTTCTTCTTGTTTCCCCTAGGAGCTGGTGACCTATTTCTATACATCTCAGCATATTTAATTGTGGGCCTAGTATGATTAGCTTGTTTACTAGGCTATTCTTTTTCAATTTTAACAACTTCAGGAACACTTGTTTTAACTTCAACCTTCACACATTCATCAATCTTCACACATTCATCCATAAGAGATGAATCACTAGCACTTTCAAATGCATCAGTCTCAACCTTAACTTTTTCATCAATAGCTTCTTTCACAAATTGAGGGCCATAAGTCCTAATTGGTTCTTGAAACTCTTCTAACACTGTATGTGCTAAGTCTATACTAGGAGGTGATGGAACACCTCTTAGAGGTGGTAGAACAGATTTGTATCCTACACCTGATTTGACCTTATTGACTACTTGTGCCTACCAAATTTTTCCAATGCACTTAGACTGATGATCTAAAGTATTACAAGTTATCTAAATGTTTTCATTGGCCATCTTAACCTTCTCCAATTGTTCTCTAAGTGCCTCATTCACAGCAATCTTATAATCTAAGTCTCTTCTTAATACAACAATATCATCATTAAACTTAGACTCATTTGCTCTATAGTGTTCTATTTGTGCTTCTAAAATAGCAAGACCTCTTTTATGGTTAGCTAGATTATAACTAGTTTGATTTAGCTCTAACCTCTGTTCATCATATTGCTCTTTAAGTTTTTCATATTCTTTTAAAGCTTTACATTATTTAGAACAACCATTATTAGAGTGTACCTCAAAATCAGAGAAAGCCATAAGAGCAAGTTCAGTTGCTATCATTGCAGATTCTTAAGATGCTTCTTCTTCATCAGCCATGTAGCTCCAGTCATAGCTCACACCATCAATGGCCAATAGCACTTTTGGTTCTTCAACTGTAGGCTCCTCCTTCTTATCCTGGTTGTACCAAGTGGATCTATTATCTGGCTTCTTTTGTTTCCTGCATTCCCTGGCAAAGTGTCCCATCTTGTGACAATTGTGAAACTCTACCTTTTTCTTGTCAAAGCCTGCAGTCTCATTACCATTAATAATGATCTTCCTCCCTGTCCTTTTCCAAAATTTATTTTCCTTCAAACTCAACAATGCAACTTGCCACTTTATATCCATCTCTTCCATGTCATCATCATCAACTTGATCCAAATCTTCATGTGTTACAATTGAACCATTGACTTGACTTGAGAGATAAGCATAAAAAGTAGAATCTCCAAGACCAGCAATCTGCTTTTTAGAAGTAGCAGTGGAAACACTTGCACTGCCAGTGGAAACAGCAATGTGTGCAACATCCTCATCATCATCACTTTCATCATCAGAACTATCATTTACAGATGATGAGATAAGAGCTAAGTTCCCTGAGCTTGTACTTAGCTTTCCAGCCTTCTTCAGTCTTTGTTCAATAACTTTAAAGTTATTGTAAAGATCATTGAGCTTCACGGTTTCTAGTTCAGGCTTGTCTTCCTAAACAACAACATTAGTATGAAACTCAGAAGATAAACTTCTTAAAAATTTCAAGTTTAGGTCTTCCCTTTCTACCTCAATTCCAAACACAGTGAGTTGTGTTACAATCTTCTGAAGTCTAGTGAAGATGCTATCAATTGATTCATTACTTGTTGAAGAGAAATTTTCATAGGTTTGTTTCAACAAGGTCTTATGAGTTTTCTTGGTAGCATCATTGCCACCAAAAACATTACAAATCTCTTCAAACAAGGTCTTAGCAGTCGTGTACTTGCTGAAGGCTAAGATTTGATCCCTGGGAAGGGTCATTAGCAATAAACTTCTGGCCTTCAGGTCATTCTTCTTTTGGAGTCGTTCTTCACTTGTAACTGGTCCTGTATTTAACTTCTATAAAACCTTGCCATCAATAGTCTTTGAGGAAGTGCCTAGTTTAAAGGAATCACCATACATAATGATTTCCCAAAGTGCACAGTCTTGCACCAAAAAGAACTGTTCAATCATTATTCTCCATATCTCATAGTCATTCAGTTTAAGCTTAGGAAGCTTAACAGCTATGTTGGACTGATTGTTCTCCATCTCCATTGGATCTTGTAAGAGTGAGTAAATTTCGGATCTTCTAAATCAAAGTATCAAAACCTGTCTCTGATACCACTTGTTATATCAACTCAAATGTAATTCCCAACACACTTCCAACCTGATTTTTCCAGCCACTTTTCTCTGGTCTAATCCCTTCTTGTTTAGATCACTTTCTTTGATCATTTAGAGAGTCTTAGTTTGTTTTAGAGTGATCAAATCATCCATTCAAGTGATCACCTTCATTCCTCTTCTAGTCTAAGAGAAGAACAAAAAATATCAAGAAGATACAAAGTGTTAGAGTCATTGAGTAGTGCACATTGCATTACTTGTTATATCTTGATTTACATCAAGTAGTCATTATCTTTTGTTTGGTCTTGAGAGTTTGGATCATTGTGATCTTGTTGAGATCTTGGGGATCTCTTGTAGCTAGTGAGCTTGTATGTTGATCAAGTGGATCAAGGGTAGATCGAGTAGATCGTGTGAGTTGTGTTGATTGTGTGATTAGTAAGGATCGGGTAGATCGTGGGAGGATCGAGTAGATCGTGAGAAGATCGGGTAGATCGAGTGTAGATCATGTGGATCTTGTAGCTTGTGTGATTGGTGAGGATCGGGTAGATCCTGGTAGTTTGGTACTACCTAAGATTAGTACTAGACATTTAGCGTAGTGTCGGAAAATAATGTAAGCGACGTTGTATGGTTTTCTCCGCCAAGAATGGAGCTTGTTGATTAGTGAAGTAACTCTCGAGTTGGGTACTCAAGGAGTGGAGTAGGGCGAAGAGGAGCTTCGTGACTTATCTCTTTACGTTCATTTTCGCATTTACCGCTTTACATCTATATCTTGCATAACATTTATACTTGTGTGGTTTGTTGCTTATATTGTGTTTGTTATGCTTTGTGTCATGGCATGCTATTTACAATATGTCTAAGTTTGTGTTGTTGTTACATGTCTTACTTGATGCTTTATATTATCTCTAGTTCTTGTAAGACTAGTATTGACACTTTTCATATTATATCACACTTGATCGGGTGTTTGATACAAACGTTTTTAAGTTTTTAAACGGAAACGTATTCACCCCCCATCCTCTACGGTTTCCACATTATTGTACATATGTAGGCTTGTAAAATATTTGGTCAATGGCATCTCTTGACGTCACATCTTAGAAAGTTTGAACACATGTAACTATATAATTTTTGAGATTGTTTTTTGTAATCTTACGAGGTTTCTGAGTGGTTCTTTGTTATTTGGGGACTTAATTTGTTAGTTTGATAATTGATTAACTGAAAATAATTAATAATTGATGGCAATGATTTTGAAAACTATGAAAGAAATTTGAGGTGATGAACATGTCTTTAAAACGATAATGTGTAAGGTTTATTTCTTTCGAGATTTACTTTAGAAGTTGTGAGTTTTATTTTAGATGTTATCGGTTTTTTTAGTCGAATCTTTGTTTTGTTTATGAAATAAAGTTACAAGGTTCAATTTTGTTTTAATTTTGTATTCAGATATTTACACATTAAGGATCCGTTTGGTTGTAAATGGGTTTATGACTAGGATTTAAATTTGGATTTGAATTTGGTTTAGAATTTAAATTTCGATTTAAAGTAAGAGAGAGAAAATAACATTTAAATATATATTATATATTAAAATATAAATTAAAAACTATTTATACTTAATAATTAGGGGATAAAAAAGAAGGGTTCTACTATATACACCAAAAGAAATCTAAAGGTTGGTAGTTGTGTTATTTTTCCTTTCTCGAATTTTGCATCAGTGAATTAATTAATTGAGACTCTAATATGGTCAAAGCCTAAAGCTGCAACTCATGATAAATATTTGTGTCTTTCCTTTTAGTTATTACTTGTATAGTAGTATTTTTTTTACTTCTACACGTTAATTTTATCCACAATTTATTTCTATTGCATGTCTAACATTTTCACTTTTAATTTCATAAAAAGCTTATATTAAAATAATAATCAACGAATCGGGGGCAAATACTCCATGATCTCGTACCAAAAAAACGTAATAAAATTTGATGGAATAAATAAATAAGGTAATATTTATTTTGTGTTAATCTTCATAACATATTATTATGGTATTTTAAAATTTTGTGACCTAACAAAGTAATTATGTAACATCTTGTTAATCAAACTAGTTATAATGCATGTGCACGTACAATTTTTTATCTAAAAATGATTTTGTTTAACACAGTCGGCTTTCTTTTTATCCAACTAAGTTTGAACTTTCAATACAAGGTTGTACATGATATTTAAGATATTTTATAACATTGCAATAAGATTCGAACTTATAGAAATTTCCAAAACGCCATATCTCATTTTATAAAACGTCAACCCAAAAACTTTTTATAAAACCCAACTCAAAACAATTTATAAAACAAGCATAACATATGGAGATCCATACTTTTATAAAGCAAGAGGTGACTACATATTGGCAATAAGCAAAACAGGTCTAGTACGCCAGGTCAAACGCGTCAAGCCGTCAACACCTGAGTGGCAGTGTGCCAATTTTGTCTTGCCTTGGCTTGCCTATATATAGTCCCCTCTATTGGTGCAGCATTGACTAAATCTTCTTTATGTTTTAATGATAATAAATAAACCTTCGCAACACAAAAACTCACAAACGTTAGCAAAAAATCGAGCTAGTTCAAGACTTTTGATTGAGGAGTTTCTTTAACTAATGAGATAATGAACCATTAGAGCTTAATGAGTATGAGATGGAGGAAATAGATCTCGAGATTGAGGAAGGAGAAATTATTGATGAGCCTAAGGTTGATGTAGGAAAATAATATCAAAAGTTTTAAAGTGCTGGAAAATAAAAGATAGCGTGTCCAGGTGCATCGATACGCCGTACCCATTGGGTTGGATGCGTCGTATTGACCTACTGGGCATACAGACTCGACATAAAAATTGAAATTACATTCCGGTTTACAGGGTTGAGCAGGGTTTTACTTGGGTCGGTTTTTGGCTAAAACTGAACCGAAATTTTTGGTTTTTATCAAACCCAAAACCAAAACCGTTCGGTTTTTGGCGGTTTGATTTTTTGGCTTAAGCTTAAGGCCGTGACCGTATAATAATTAATTTACAGTTTAAACCCTTGAAGTTTAATTTCATTTTTATTTTTATTCTATAGTTTTAACTTTATTACATTTTAGCATAGAGAATGTATAAAAATTAATTTATATGTAATACTTTGTTTTATTTAAATTATATAATTTATATGTAATAATTTAAAAAGAAAAAAAATAGAAAAAAAATAACTCGGTCGCCACTGTGGCAACTTGGTCATCTGCAAGTCGCCAGAGAGAGAAAGCAGGTGTGACAGGCAAAACACAGGTCGCCATTGTTCACAGCCTAATTTTGTTTATCCCATATTTCTATAATTACACACATATACATGAGACACACACCCATTTACGGGAAAATACCAACTCATGTTTTCTAACTCTTGCCTCTAGCCAAGGCTTTTTTAAACTTAGGGAGCTTATATACTTCACGTAACATCACATGAAAGCATCCATATGCTCATCTCCCGTGCTTACATCTTCTCTAATCACGTAACGGGTTTACTCCCTTATTGGTCAAACTAAGTCAAAGGTCACTTTGCGTAAACGCATCCTTTCTCGCTTGGGTTATGCTTTACATCACGGAAAAGCACTTGGCTTGTTTGTACCAAGGTGTTAGTTGAGTTTGTCGAGTCGTGGAAAGTCACGAGTTATGAAACTATGGATTCTCGACGTTGTGTTACTTGGACTTATAAGTAACCTATGATTGTGTCGAGGGTCTTCTTATCTTTACCCTTTCTACTACAATCGAGTCTCTAGGTTAGGTTAGGGCTTGGTTGATAAAACATTTATTCATTCATTCAATTGTTTGTAAGGGAAGTCTTGTGTCTTGGTGACCAAGCCTAGATTATTGGGGATCTAGTTGGGGTTTGATACTTCCGGTGGGAAGTCTTGGTAGTGGTCTTGGTGAACCTTAGGTGAAGTCGAATCGCGAGATTCTTTTGGGTGGTTTCCGAGGGCGGAATACCATTAGGGAGTAACTCCTTCTTTGTGAGCATCGATATTGTTGAATATCGGTGGAGTGAATTGTAACGGTTTATAGTCCATCGAAAGGATTATACTAGTGAATAGTATCAGTGTCGTGGATTTGCAACTGGACGTACAGATAGTATAAAGGCTCCATCCCGAACCAATATATATCGTTGTGTCCTTTACTTGCTTTATATACTTTTGTTGTGTTTGTGGTTATTGGATTATTGTACAACCATTTGATGTTCTTCTTGGCTTAAAGTTTTTAAACATCTAAAAAGCCAAAAAAAACCGTATTCACCCCCCCCCCCCCCCACGGTTTTACACAATATATAAGATATTAATATAGTTGTGTATCTTGTTACCATTTTTAATTAAAAATTTTAAATACTTAAATGGTCAAAACTCAAATTTGCTTTACAAAAAAAAAAAAAAAAAAAAAAAAAAAAAAAAAAAAAAAAAAAAAGCATACGAACACATGTCTAAATTGAGAAAATATGTTTATTAATAATAATAGTTAATATGAAACTTTAGCGTCAAATGTAAAGTGACGTTCTAATTATATTACTCAACAAAAATTTCAATCTAAGTCCAAGTTTATTTAAAAATAAGTAACAAATGTGAACACAGATCTAAAGAAAAATAATAAATGTTTTTATGTTAACTTATTAAGATGTTTTGGATTATAATGTTACATGAAAGTTTGTGTAGTTAATAAATATAAAAACCAATTAAATAAAAAACAAGTTAATGATTAATATAATTATTTTGGTGTATTTAGATTATCCCAAAAATAAGGATGAGTAGTAGAAAGCTATTGGCCCCACTTGTGTCATAAAAACCCTTAAAACACCCTCCTTTCCTACACACCCTCATATTTAGGATTAGAAGCCAAACCCTTATCCCAAAAATTTAATAAAACAACATATTGACTAGACAAAATCCAAACCCATCATAACCCCACAAACCAAATGGACCCCTAGATCTTACTCGGTATGAAATTGCAAATGTGGTAAAGTAACAATTTAAAAGATTGTTTTTTGATGAACCGAGAACCATTGTACTTTGCATTGAAAATAAACCGAGAACCATTGTACTTTGCATTGAAATATGAGCTAAAGTTGTAAACTATTATTCGAACCCCTTTAAAAAAAAGTTGAACTTTCAATTACTTTATATTGACTCTAGAACGTTGATAGTGACTAACCACATAGGGATACAATAGGATGCCTTTTAGTAAAGTAAAATTTGCTTTTGACTAATTTTAATTATTGAATTTTCTTTTAAACATGAGAATTTGTTCCAACTTTTAAATTCATAACACAAATAGTGACATGAGATATGTCTTTAACTAATGGAAAATAGGGATTGATATACTTTGTTAAATTATTAGGTTTATCAAAGTTTGTTTTAATCTCTCAACAAATAAAATTCAAGTATATTCACTGAATTTTAGCAAGTGAAAAAAAAAATAATAAAAACAAATACTCCCTTTGTTCCAAAATTGTCAAGTAAAAGATGACATTGAAAAAGGTCATGATTAATAAATTTTATGAGTCATAACATGAAAATTTAGACCCACTCCTTAAGTGTGTAACTATTGTTAAAAAAGAAATCTATAAATCCGAGGTTCTATGTTTTAGTCGAATTATAAATTGTGCAACAACGTCAGCAAAGATAAGTTTTGACCCAAAAGTAAATTAAAGACAAAGTATCTACGACTTACTAATTAACCAACATACAACAATTTGCTTGAATATTGGCATAATGAACTAATATTTGTTTTATAGCCGAAGCTAAGATATATATTTAAAAGGATAATGTTTCAAATCTAGCCTGAGTATCTTGCACTACAATCTTTTTTTTCTTAGGCCGATGAGACTTGCGAAATATTGAGCATCTACAATATCAACTTTAACGTTACATAGATACATACTATACATACGACAAAAGAAGAAAAAAAAACCAAACACACAAACGCAAATAAAATTTGTCATGTCTAACATGCAAAAGTAACCCTGATCAGATTTAAAGTGAACGGGACATGAAATTGCAGTTAGTACTTTCCAATTGACTTGTACTACAATTGTTTAACCGTCTCTTAACCACCAGCAAAATATCGCTAACTTACTTGATTATCGCTATGATAGTTTGTCTTGGAAAAAAAACACACGCACAAATATCGATGCAATCGGAATTTGTCGAAAGCTATACACCGCTGCCGCTAGGCGCGGGTACTTGGCTAGTAATAGTAATGAATCATTATATTGTGTCATTCATTCCATTCATTTGATATTTCATTCTTCCTGCCAAACGAACCCTAAAAGTTTCAAGTCAATCCGGCCCGTACCAGAAAGTTCATGAAAACAAATGTCTATCAGTTTCTAATTCTAATTCTTCTTTCCCATATCTTTTACTAGTTCAATTGCTCATCTCAAAATTTTAATCAAATACTCAAATCAAACAGAAAACATATCTACCCTTATAATCAAATTTCAAAGAAACTTGATGACATGTTATGGATGCTTTGTCTTTTCATAAATGACTGACCATTTCAATTCAAAACACAAACTTTGATTTTATGATGGTTGTTGTCGATAAATGGTGGTGATCAGGGATCGTTTGGTAGTTTATTTACCGGTCCAGACTCCAGAGTCACTTGAAGGTTCATCAAGTATTCTATGAACTTTATACTTCACTTTCTAATTGTTCATCTCGTTGTGAACCTTTCAGATATAATGATTCTATTGCCGAATGAATGGGGTTCATATTCAATTTTCTCGGTTGTATATATTTGAACTCATCAGTGTCTATTGAACCTTTGTATTGAGAAATAATCTTAACCTCATAACCTCATCAAAATGTGTTAGAAAATTTAGTGCACTTGAGGGATTAATTCACACCTGGTAAAGGGTTTGGAGGTACGGAGTGTACACCCATTTGGTCACTGAATCCCCTGACTCAATAGTGGTTATGCTAGTGTGAATCTGTTTCTGCTGATCTGATTCTGCTGCTAGTATTGATTCTGCTGTTAGTATGAATCTGCTGCTGGTGGATTCTGCTGACAGTGGATTCTGCTGCTAGTGGGATTCTGCTATTAGTGGATTCTGCTGATAGTGTGATTCTGCTGCTGGCATCAGTTTATTCTGCTGCTCGTTTTTAGCCACTGATTCCTACTATTATGGAAAGTATTATTGTCACAACTCGTAAATTCTGGTCATTTCTCGAAGTTTTCAAAATTTACTATTCATCATTTTACTATTCATCATTTTCGGAGTCAGTTTGTGATTCTGAGAAGCGTTCAAAAATTTTACTATTCATAAAACACTATTCACCCTGGAGAAAATTTGTCATTCATGCGTGAGTTTGCATCATTTCTGTATACGTACGGTTATCTACCTAATAAACGTTATCCTATAAACTATTCCTTTGAATAATTAATCCGACAATCCCAACTATGGTCCTAACACATTTTTACACTCATTACAATGATATAAAAGTTATATTATTAATTTACCCGACGTTTTGGATTTATCAATTTAACATAACGTTAAAAGCTTATAACTACGACGATTTACATAATTATGATTTTTATGCATGAACAATATACCCGATACTACTAAATTAAAAACTACTCATCCTAAATATCTAAAAATAACATCTAGATACTTATACTTGACATTGAAATTACAATCATACCCTTTTGTTGAAATTACCAAACTACCCTTGGACTATATAAGGAAATAACTAGCTAATAATTCATTTTTATCACAAAAAAAATCACATATATATCTCTTTTCTCTCCTCTATCTCACGGCAAGAACATCAAGACCAAGGAGATCCATCAATTTTGCAAGATCAAGCTATAATCTAGTCCTATATACACTCCTTGTTAGGATTTTGAAATAAAAATCCCAAGGTTTATACTTAATCATCTCCAAAACACTACATATCTCAAGTAAGCTTCAAGTAAACTTTTTAATCATCTAATACTTTCATTTTCATAATAACATGATGTGTTCTCAATTTATTCTAGCATACATGCAAGTATATATGTTATAAATACCACTTTCAAGTATATTTTAATTTTACAAGTTTATAATTAATCCTATGATCATCCCTTTGATATCCTTTTGGTTTTGTGAATATTAGGAACCCATGACACCTTAAGAAGGTGTATGGTAAGATTAGACTAGCTTGTGGTGTATTGAAGTGGTTAAAACATAAACTAGAAACATGAAAAGTGAGTTTTAAACAAATAAAATACCTACTGTCCCTATTTGTAAAACGTAGGAAATCCAGGGGGTTGGGTGTACTTTTTGGCCAAAGATCTAGAAAATACTTTCCAAGACGAAACTATGGCCGAAAGTTTGGATAAAAACGAGTTAATAACGAAGAAGATATGCTAAAAACAAGTTAACGACGAAAACTATATTTTCAGAAAAACATGTTGCTGTCTCACTTTTTCATGGACTGTTTTAAGGTGTAAAACTTAATCTAGCCATCCCGACTTATCAAGAATATGTTAATATGCCATCCCACGATTCCGGGGATATAAAGAACGTAGAAAACAAGCTTATAACGAAAAAGATACAACCGTTTGAAATCCGACGAAACATATACACTTTTGACAGCTTTTGCTATAATAGAAATTACTAAGTGTTAAACACTATATTTTCAAGTAACGACATGGAGAGCCAATTTTCTCATCGATCGAGGCGTGTACGATCAGAAGTTAAACAAGACAACATCTAGATATTGTTACAAGGTTTTCAAAAACGCCGAGCTTGAACACTAACACTTAACGTACTATATTTCATGACTAGTTTTGTGAAGCCGTTTGGACACATTTTCTAAGTTAAGAACAATGTTAAACTACGCAGGAAACTTTATATTTACTCATACAACAATAAACGATAAATGTTATTTTCAAAAACTACAAGTGGTATGGATAATGTACGTATACACATGTGTGGCATTGTTTCATTTCTTACATTAGAATCATATCATTTAGGTTGCGGTTAAGGAATCGAGCCTATTTCTGATCAGTCACTAGCATTATTATAGCTGTTGCATCAGGTGAGTCATAGCCCCGCTTTTACTCTTTTACTACTCGTTTTAAACTATTTGGGGGAGTTGCATGCAAAAATACTTGCTTGATACTTGAAATGTTTATACTTTTATACTATACTAAGTTTTTAATACTTTTGGCAGAACTACTATATGTGCCTTAATGTGTAAATCTTGATTGTGTATTCTTGAGCAACGTATATCTTTGGGAAATGGAACCCAGTAGTCTCTTATCTTTGGGAAATGGCACCCAGTAGTCTTTTATCTTTGGGAAATGGCACCCAGTAGTCTAATATCTTTGGGAAGTGGCACCCAGTAGTCTTTAATCTTTGAGCATTGGCATGTACACATATCGTATACTCATATGTCTTAATCATAATATATATTAGCAGTTGGTTGTGAACACGCAGGTTACAAGTCTTGTATGGGCAGGATTTGCAACTGAGTGGATTCACAATGCCTTTGCTGGGAAATCTTTATTCAAATGCAATTCATTTTACACTAAACTCTGTGAACTCACCAACCTTTGTATTGACACTTGTAAGCATGTTTGTCTCAGGTTTGTAAGGCGATAGCAATTGTGTGGAGCTGAGAGTCTTAGGGCATGCTTTTGGAGACTTTCGCTTTTATCGTTTACCATTCGATACACTTTAAAAATTTATGTATTATTCTACTTTGGGATCTTTGCTTTGTAAACTATGACTTTTATCTATTCGAATGGCAACTTTTCAAAACGTCTCATTTAGAGGTCGTTTTCTATATCTTGTCCTTTGTGCCCTGAAGTAGCATCCCAATGACACTATCGTTCCGCTGCGTTATTTTGGGGGTGTTACAGATTGGTATAAGAGACTTGGTTATAGAGAACTAGGTTGTTTTAGAGCCTAGACTATAACTACATACATTTAGACTCTCCTCCCTATCGCCTTGCACTTTTCATACACGTACGCTTGCTGATAATTTTTTTTTCTAGACCTACGGTATTAGATATTTTGTGGTACCGATGGGGAAGTCCCAAAATCTAGTCAAGTCATCAGAAATATGGAGCTCGGTAATAACTGATTATTTAACTTAATCTTGTGACAGTTCTTGTTTGATGAGACATAAGACTGAGTTAAATAAAGGTTATTACTTAGCTGTAGAGATTTGATGATTTGCCCGAGGATGGGGGTTCTGTTGAGGATACTCTTGAGAAACCGTTAGAAACTAGACTTCCCAGTGACTTTAGCACTTAAGGGAGAATCCTTTGTTCCTTTGTACTGAGCGTGACATTCCCTAGATACCCATTTAAGCAACGTCTACCACTGAGATATGTGTGCCTGGTGATATGTACACCTGTGAAAGGAAACATTTATAATTGTGGTGGCCAACATAATTATAAGTGCTTCACGACCCACGTGGACATATGACTATGCTTATGTAGATCGGTGTTGGCACAACTTAGGAAACAACTAGTGGCGTGGTATTATGTATGAGGATGTTAAGTATAGACTTTGGATAATCAATGGTTTTCCCTCATCTCTGACGTTCACTAAATGTCCTTCCTTGCAGGAAATCATGGCACCAAGGAGAGTGACTCGTAGCTCTGGTCGAGGAGGTGCAACACCAAGGGGTGGAAGGACTGGTGGACGTGGAGGTAGAGGAGCTGCTCATGACACTAGTAACCCTAGTAACGATGGTGGAAGAACTAGTGGACGTAGACGTAGAGGAGATGGTCGCGGCATTGAAAACAATGATAACAACGACGGTGGAAATCCTGATTTTGAAGCCATCATCGCTCGACAACTTTAAAACTTTCTCCCCACTATTGTCACTCAAGTTGGCGATCATATGAATAACTTGGGAAACCACGAAAGCGGAATTAACAACACCAATGGTATAGGCCAGAATGGTAATGGCAACAACAACAATAGGACTGGATGTACGTATAAGGAATTTACGTCATGCAAGCCAATTAATTTCAATGGTGTAGGAGGCGTGTTGGTGTATACTTGATGGGTCGAAAAGATGGAGTCGGTGATCGACATTAGTAACTGTGCAGCACATCAAATGGTGAAGTATTCCGCATGCTTGCTGTCAGGAAAGGCATTGACATGGTGGAATACGCAGATTCAAGCTAGGGGTAGAGAGGCAGCTGTAGGTATGACATGGGACGATTTTAAGGCATTACTAAAGGAGGAATACTGCCCGGACAACGAGATGCAGAAGCTGGAGGATGAACTTTATCATCACTCTATGATAAGGGCTGGTTATGCAGCCGACACAGATCGATTCCATGAATTAGCCAGACTAGTTCTACATCTAGTTACCCCTGAGTCTAAGAGGATCGAGAGGTACATCTATGGCCTTGTCCCAGAAATTCGTGGGACTGTAAAAACAACTGAGCCTTCTACAATTCAGAGTGCAATATTGAGAGCAGGGACTCTGACAGATGAGATGGTTAGAAATGGAAGCTTGAGGAACAGTGATAAAAGTAAGGGAACAAGCGAGTCGAACAAGCAAATGGGCATAATAGCTGACAACAAAAGGGCAAGGACCTTTGCGGCGACTAGTTCTGGTCAGAAAGAGTATGCAGGCCCGCATCCTAAGTGTACGAAATGTAATTTTCATCACCAAAAGACTGCGCCCTGCCGTATTTGTGCAAATTGCAGACAGTCTAGTCATTTTACCAACCAGTGTAGAGAACCAGTAAATGTGGGCAATATGACGAACAACCAAAGGACATGCTATGAGTGTAACAGCCCGGATCACTTTCGGAACACCTGTCCTAAGTTGAAAAGGAATCGTAACCAAGGAGGCAATCGTCCAAACTTTGCAGCAGCAATTAAAGGGCCACAAGATGAGGCCATTGAGATTCCACCCGCACGTGGCAGAGCTTACTTCTTAGGAAATCCTATCACCCAACATGTCCGCGATAGCATAATGGGTACATTCTCTTGAACAACTATCTTATTTTCGTAGCACTTAAGTCTTAGTATAGGACTTATACACAACATCGACTAATCTGAGACCTAGCATCATCAACTTTAGTTATATTGATAGTAGTTGATTTGATCGGTGTAAGCAATTCCAAAATCGAGCCAATCTTTCAAAAGACCTTTTGCATTGTCGAATCAGACCACTAGGCACATATGTGGAACGAACGAGCTGAACTTCGGGACGAAGTTCCTTTTAGGGTGGGAGACTAACACAACTCGTAAATTCTGGTCATTTCCCGAAGTTTTCAAATTTTACTATTCATCATTTTACTATTCATCATTTTCGGAGTCAGTTTGTGATTCTAAGAAGCGTTCAAAAATTTTACTATTCATAAAACACTATTCACCCTGGAGAAAATTTGTCATTCATGCGTGAGTTTGCATCATTTCTGTATACGTACGGTTATCTACCTAATAAACGTTATCCTATAAACTATTCCTTTGAATAATTAATCCGACAATCCCAACTATGGTCCTAACACATTTTTACACTCATTATAATGATATAAAAGTTATATTATTAATTTACCAGACGTTTTGGATTTATCAATTTAACATAACGTTAAAAGCTTATAACTACGACGATTTACGTAATTATGATTTTTATGCATGAACAATATACCCGATACTACTAAATTAAAAACTACTCATCCTAAATATCTAAAAATAATATCTAGATACTTATACTTGACATTGAAATTACAATCATACCCTTTTGCTGAAATTACCAAACTACCCTTGGACTATATAAGGAAATAACTAGCTAATAATTCATTTTTATCACAAAAAAAATCACATATATATCTCTTTTCTCTCCTCTATCTCACGGCAAGAACATCAAGACCAAGGAGATCCATCAATTTTGCAAGATCAAGCTATAATCTAGTCCTATATACACTCCTTGTTAGGATTTTGAAATAAAAATCCCAAGGTTTATACTTAATCATCTCCAAAACACTACATATCTCAAGTAAGCTTCAAGTAAACTTTTTAATCATCTAATACTTTCATTTTCATAATAACATGATGTGTTCTCAATTTATTCTAGCATACATGCAAGTATATATGTTATAAATACCACTTTCAAGTATATTTTAATTTTACAAGTTTATAATTAATCCTATGATCATCCCTTTGATATCCTTTTGGTTTTGTGAATATTAGGAACCCATGACACCCTAAGAAGGTGTATGGTAAGATTAGACTAGCTTGTGGTGTATTGAAGTGGTTAAAACACAAACTAGAAACAAAAAAAGTGAGTTTTAAACAAATAAAATACCTACTGTCCCTATTTGTAAAACGTGGGAAATCCAGGGGGTTGGGTGTACTTTTTGGCCAAAGATCTAGAAAATACTTTCCAAGACGAAACTATGGCCGAAAGTTTGGATAAAAACGAGTTAATAACGAAGAAGATATGCTAAAAACAAGTTAACGACGAAAACTATATGTTCAGAAAAACATGTTGCTGTCTCACTTTTTCATGGACTGTTTTAAAGTGTAAAACTTAATCTAGCCGTCCCGACTTATCAAGAATATGTTAATATGCCATCCCACAATTCTGGGGATATAAAGAACGTAGAAAACAAGCTTATAACGAAAAAGATACAACCGTTTGAAATCCGACGAAACATATACACTTTTGACAGCTTTTGCTATAATAGAAATTACTAAGTGTTAAACACTATATTTTTCAAGTAACGACATGGAGAGCCAATTTTCTCATCGATCGAGGTGCGTACGATCAGAAGTTAAACAAGACGACATCTAGATATTGTTACAAGGTTTTTAAAAACGCCGAGCTTGAACACTAACACTTAACGTACTATATTTCACGACTAGTTTTGTGAAGCCGTTTGGACACATTTTCTAAGTTAAGAACAATGTTAAACTACGCAGGAAACTTTATATTTACTCATACAACAATAAACGATAAACGTTATTTTCAAAAACTACAAGTGGTATGGATAACCTACGTATACGCATGTGTGGCATTGTTTCATTTCTTACATTAGAATCATATCATTCATAATAGGTTGCGGTTAAGGAATCGAGCCTATTTATGATCAGTCACTAGCATTATTATAGTTGTTGCATCAGGTGAGTCATAGCCCCGCTTTTACTCTTTTACTACTCGTTTTAAACTATTTGGGGGAGATGCATGCAAAAATACTTGCTTGATACTTGAAATGTTTATACTTTTATACTATACTAAGTTTTTAATACTTTTAGCAGAACTACTATATGTGCCTTAATGTGTAAATCTTGATTGTGTATTCTTGAGCAACGTATATCTTTGGGAAATGGCACCCAGTAGTCTCTTATCTTTGGGAAATGGCACCCAGTAGTCTTTTATCTTTGGGAAATGGCACCCAATAGTCTTTTATCTTTGGGAAATGGCACCCAGTAGTCTAATATCTTTGGGAAGTGGCACCCAGTAGTCTTTAATCTTTGAGCATTGGCGTGTACACATATCGTATACTCATATGTCTTAATCATAATATATATTAGCAGTGGGTTGTGAACACACAGGTTACAAGTCTTGTATGGACAGGATTTGCAACTGAGTGTATTCACAATGCCTTTGCTGGGAAATCTTTATTCAAATGCAATTCATTTTACATTAATCTCTGTGAACTCACCAACCTTTGTGTTGACACTTGTAAGCATGTTTGTCTCAGGTTTGTAAGGCGATAGCAGGTGTGTGGAGCTGAGAGTCTTAGGGCATGCTTTTGGAGACTTTCACTTTTATCGTTTACCATTCGATACACTTTAAAAACTTATGTATTATTCTACTTTGGGATCTTTGCTTTGTAAACTATGACTTTTATCTATTCGAATGGTAACTTTTCAAAACGTCTCATTTAGAGGTCATTTTCTATATCTTGTCCTTTGGGCCCTGAAGTAGCATCCCAATGACACTATCGTTCCGCTGCGATATTTTGGGGGTGTTACAATTATGATATAATTAATGGGCCGTTAATTATACATAATTCCATGGGCTAGGGTTTGAGTATTCTCTGTTATAAATAGAGGTCATAATACATCTGCATGGATATACGATACAACACAAACCCTAAACACTTGAATACGTTTATGTTCTTGATTTGTGCCTAAAACAAGAACATCACTTGGTCTTATCCCATAGAGATATTCGTGTAACCCAGGCATAGGGTCGAATAGTTTCTATTGGAAAGTGATAACACGATTTCAAGTGAATATCCGGTGCTATTGATTATCTTAATCCTGATCTGGGAACACTTACAAACACTAAATAATCAACAATTAATAGAAACTATTAGTGATATTCAATGGCTGCTGCTATGAGACAAATGGCTGCTAACTTTTCCAAGTTGGAAAAGTTTGAAGGTGTTGATTTCAGAAGATGGCAAAAGAAGATGCACTTCTTGTTGTTAGGTATGAATGTGGTGTATGTCCTTACAACTACTATTCCTGAAGATTATGGAAAAGATGCTACTATGGAACAGATGAGGGCAAGAAGCAAATGGGAGAATGATGATTATGTCTACAGGGGTTTAATTCTCAATGGTATGTCTGATTCTCTTTTTGATATTTATCATAATGTTGAATCTTCTCAAGAACTATGGGATTCCTTGGAAGCCAAATATATGGCTGAGGATGCATCAAGTAAGAAGTTCCTTGTAATTTTAACAATTACAAAATGGTTGATTCTAGACCTGTCATGGAACAATACAATGAACTTCTTAGTATACTTGGTCGATTCACACAACACAAGATGAATATGGATGAGGCTATTTCAGTCTCTTGTATCATTGATAAATTACCTCCTTCTTGGAAAGATTTTAAGCATATGCTGAAACATAAGAAGGAGGAATTAACTCTTGTTGAGTTGGGTAGTCATTTGTGCATTGAGGAATCACTCAAAGCACAAGACATTGACAAGCCAAAGAGTAGCAATGCTACTGGTCCATTAGTTGTCAATATGGTGGAGCATAACAACTCCTCTAGGAGCAATGACAACAAGGGCAAACGTAAGCATCAGGCAATAAAACCAATGGATCAAGCACAAGTGGATCAGGGAATGGTAATACCAATTCTCTAAAAGGTCAGAATATATTTAATAAGTCTTTAGAGATTTATTATGTTACATATATATCTGATGTGTACTTTGTGCATGATGATGATGTTGTGTGGTGGGTTGACTCTGGAGCAACAATTCATGTGTGTAAAGATAGAAGTTGGTTCAAGACGTATGAGTCAATGAATGATGGTTCTATTCTTTATATGGGGAATGAGTCAACAGTCCTGGTGCATGGAAGAGGATGTGTGGATTTAAAGTTTAGTTCTGGAAAGATTGTTTCTTTGTTTAATGTTTTACATGTTCCTGATATTAGCAAGAACTTGGTTTCTAGTAGTGTTTTGAGTAATTGTGGTTATAAAAAAGTTATTGAATCTAATAAGTTTGTTTTATCTAAACATGGTGTGTTTATTGGTTTTGGCTATTTGTGTAATCAAATGTTCAGACTTAATATTGTTCATGATAATGTTAATTCTGCTTTTATATCAACCTCTAAACTTAATGATTCAACCATATGGCATGCAAGACTTGGCCATGTACACTTTAAAAGAATGCAAGATATGTCTAAGGATGAGTTAATTCCAGCCATTGATATGGACACTGAAAAGTGTAAAACTTGCATGATGACCAAAATTACTAAGAAACCATTTCAAAGTGTAAAACGTGAAACTAAAGTTTTGGAGCTGATTCATAGTGACCTATGTGATCTTCATGCTACTCTCTCTTTGGGGAACAAGAAATACTTTGTGACTTTTATTGATGATGCTTCTAGGTTTTGTTATGTTTATTTGTTACATACTAAGGATGAAGCATTAGATAAATTTAAAGTATTTAAAAATGAAGTTGAATTGCAACAAGGGTCTCTAATCAAAAGATTCAGGACTGATAGGGGAGGTGAGTACATGGATACTCTGTATTTTCAGCCTGTTGGTATAATCCATGAAACGACTGCCCCTTATACTCCTCAGCAAAATGGTATTTCTAAAAGGAAAAACAGGGTGCTGAAGGAGATGGTTAATTCCATGTTGTCCTATTCAGGGCTGAGTCAAGGGTTCTGGGGTGAAGCTATGTTAACAACTTGCTATTTACTAAATAGGGTTCCTAATAAAAGGAACAAGGTTACCCCTTATGAACTCTGGACTAAAAAGAAACCCAAGCTGAATTATCTCAGGGTTTGGGGTTGTAGGGCTGTTGTAAGACTCCCTAATCCAAAGCAGAAAACTCTGGGTGAAAGAGGCATTGAATGCATCTTTGTTGGATATGTTGAGCATTCCAAGGCATATAGGTTCTATGTTATTGAACCTGATGAATCTGTTTCAATTAACTCAATAATTGAATCAAGGGATGCACTATTTGATGAGAATAGATTTTCATCAGTACTTAGACCAAATCAGAGGATTCCAAATGAAACTGATGATACTAGTGGTTCAGAGATCCCTGATGAGGTTTCTGATGAGGTTGTGGAACAACAACCTGAACCTGAGCTCAGAAGGAGTAATAGGGTCAGGACTCCAAAGTCATTTGGACCTTAATTTCAATTATACATAATTAAAGGTACAAGGAGTGAGGTCTCTGACCAATACTCCTATTGATTCATTGTTGAGGATGATCCCAAAACATTTGAAGAAGCAATGAAGTCCCAAGATGTTGCTTTCTGGAAAGAAGCAATTAATGATGAGATGGACTCCATCATGGGTAATAACACTTATGTGTTGACTGATCTACCACCTGGTTGCAAACCTCTAGGTAGTAAATGGATTTTCAAAAAGAAAATGAAGGTAGATGGAACTATTGAAAAGTTCAAGGCTAGACTAGTCATTCAAGGCTTTAAACAAAAGTCAGGAATAGACTATTTTGATACTTATGCTCCTGTGGCTCTTATCAGTACCATAAGATTGCTGATTGCTTTGGCATCAATTCACAATCTGATTATTCATCAGATGGATGTGAAGACAGCTTTCTTGAATGGTGACTTAGATGAGGAAGTTTATATGAACCAACCTCAGGGCTTCATCTTGTCTGGCAATGAAAACAAGGTGTGTAAACTGATTAAGCCTCTTTATGGACTAAAACAGGCACCTAAGCAATGGCATCAAAAGTTTGATGAAGTGGTTTGTCTAGTGGTTATTTACTTAACCAGACTGACAAATGTGTATATAGCAAATTTGATGAATCTGGTAAAGGAGTCATTATTTGTTTATATGTTAATGACATGTTGATCTTTGGCACTGACCAAAATCAAGTTAACCTTACAAAGGCATTTTTGTCATCAAAGTTCTCCATGAAGGATATGGGGGTGGCTGATGTTATCCTTGGCATTAGGATTAAACATCAAAGTAACAAAATTTCTATATCTCAGTCTCATTACATTGAGAAGGTGTTGAAGAAATTTAATTACTTTAAGTATACTCCAGTGAGTACTCCTATGGATACAAGTGAGAAGCTAATGCCTAATACTGGCAAAGCTGTATCTCAACTTAAGTATTCTAGGGTTATTGGCTGCTTGATGTATGCCATGACTTGTACAAGACCTGACATTGCTTTTTGTGGAAAACTAGAAGGGGGTAGAATAGTTTTACGTCTTTTTTATTTTATTATGAAAGCTTAGTTTAGTTTTAAAACCTTGTTTACTTTTAAAACTTTGATTCGATCTTATGTGAACTCAAATCTTGAACAATATGAACAATAATAATAATGTAAGCTAAGTATGTGAAATCAGCACATGCATAATATAAACAATTATAGCTATATACGAGAGATAAGTAAGTAAATGTTTATTTTGTAATCCTTAATTATATTTTGTATGAAAACTATACTTGATCGAAATTATCAATTATATGTATGTTACCTTTTTAGTTTGATTGTAAAAACTTTGTTTTGTGAATGAAACTTTTGTTTGATCTTTAAGTGGTGTATTTTAGCTTTCAATTCAAGTATTTCATTTTCTAGTTGACTATTTATGCATTTTAGTGTTTTATTTTTAACCATTACTTTTTGACCTAATTTGCATAATCTATTATATTCATTATCTAGGTATTTTTCATCTAATGATAAATTTTCATCACTAAAGAATTCGGTTTCGGAATGTACCTCTTTTGACGTCTTAGCCATAAAACACTTTTCCTCCTTTGTGGTTTCTTTCTTGTCCTCATCGCTATCACTCCAAGCACCTCCAATGAACGCCTTTTGATTTTGATCTCTTGACATCATTGGACACTTTCCGATGAGATGATTTGGATCACCACATTTAAAATAGTTCCTTTCATTCTTCCCATTCTTGTCATCTTTACTTCTTTGAGATACTTTCATTTCATCATACGGTTCTCTAACAAATCTTCCTCGTCTTTTAAAAAATTTCTTGAAATCTCTTATGGCCATAGCGTATTCTTCATCATCACTTTTGGAGGTTGAGCTTTCGTCGTCACTAGATTCCCTCCTAGCTTTCAAAGCAATGGATTTGCTTTTTTTCTTTTTCCTTTGACTATTTCGGAGTCCTTCTTTATTATGACCTCGTGTACTTTCAAGTTCCCAATTAATTCGTCAAGTTGTAGAGTTGACAAATTCTTTGATTCTTCAATAGTCGTGACTTTAGCTCGCCATTTTGGATTTAAGAGCCCTAAGAAATTTCCTGACAAAATTCTTACTAGAAAAAATTCTCGTCAAGTGCTTTAGGACTTGTGATGATAATGTTAAACCTAGCAAAAGCATTATCAAATTATTCCTCTTCCGGAATTGTAAATTGCTCATATTGTTGCACAAGTAGATCTATTTTGTTATCCTTGACTTGACTATTACCTTGGTGAGTTATTAGTAAAGAATTCCAAATTTCTTTTGCGGTTTCACACATAAAGATCCTTTCGTATTCTTTACGTGGTAACGCATTGTAAATAACCATTTTTGCTTCATTATTTTTAGAAAGTTTTCTTTTTAAATCATCATTTTGTTTTTCAAAAGGTACAATTTCATCTTTATTTTTTTCAGTATTATTTTGAGTAGGTAAAAAATCACCATTAGTAATAACATGCCAAAGATCTAGATCCTTTGATTTATCATAAGTTTCGAATCGATTTTTCAAATATAAAAATCCATTACTTTCAAATAGTGGTGGTCTTTGCATAGGTTGTTCTTCTAAATATTTTTCAGATTCCATACATCGTTATAAGTTTTAAAATACAATATATTTTAAATATCTTGTTAGACGTGGCTCTGGTACAAATTGTGGAAAACTAGAAGGGGGGGTTGAATAGTTTTACGTCATTTTTATTTTATTATGAAAGCTTAGTTTAGTTTTAAAACCGTGTTTACTTTTAAAACTTTGATTCGATCTTATGTGAACTCAAATCTAGAACAATATGAACAACTATATCTAAGTATGAACAATAATAATAATAATGTAAGCTAAGTATGTGAAATCAACACATGCATAATATAAACAATTATAGCTATATACGAGAGATAAGTAAGTAAATGTTTATTTTGTAATCCTTAATTATATTTTGTATGAAAACTATACTTGATCGAAATGATCAATTATATGTATGTTACCTTTTTAGTTTGATTGTAAAAACTTTGTTTTGTGAATTAAACTTTTGTTTGATCTTTAAGTGAAATCTACACTAGCACTATATGAGCAACAATATATATACGTCTACGTCTACAAAAGTAATAACGATATAAGCAAGATAATAAGTAAGAGATGGAAAGATCTAACCGCGAGACAAGAGATTTATAGTGGTTCGGCTACAAGGACACCTTCCTTGCCCTACTCCACTCCTCGAGCACCTAACTCGAGAGTTTTCTTCACTATGTCAACAAGTTCCCTTCTGGCGGAGAAAACCTTACACACCAATTATCACACCACAACTTCGTCACACCTTTTTCACAACTTCTACACAACTACTTCACAACTTCTTCACAACTAATTCACAACTTCTTCACACCTAAGCACTACCTAATCACATAACTTCTTCTTCACACCTATACTACTTGCACACCAAAATCAATTCACAACTTCTCTACCTACACACCTTACTAGCCTAACTCCTTAAGTTTACTTCTATCTAACCAATATTCACAACTAATACACAAATGGATGAATACTATACAAGTGATGATGCACAAACAACTTGGATGTGGAGGTCACAACAAGTTGTAATACTTCTTGTCTTGAAGGATTGAAGTATTCTTCTCTTGCACTTGAAAGGTTGAAGCTTGGATCACTTGGAAACAAAAGATTATGATTATATGATCAAAGGGTTTAAGAGAATGGTATAGAAGATTTAGATCAGAAAGTTTATAGTGCAAAAGGTTAGGGAAAATGCCAGATTTGAGCTAGTATTTATAGGGAAAAAAATATTGTTTGGGAGCGTGGCCGGTCCCCTTAATAATTAAGGGGGCCGCCTAGTATAATTAAGGGGGCCGCCTAATAAAAAAAAATTTCTTTAGAATTTTTTGTCCTTTTGTGGGGAAGGTTTTAGCTGAAGAATCTAGCCTTTTTTTTGTTAGAAATTTGAATTCAAAATATTTATTTTGAATAAAACATTTTTTATAAATACAAAAACATTTTGTATAGGTTTGAAAATGTTTGTCCCATTTTATAAAAAATGTAAGGTTTGTAAAAATAAAAATTCCTTTAATCATAGAATGCAATAAACACTTTGTTTATTCATACCTTAAGTGATTTGGATGTTAAGTGAATATTTACCACTAAATACTTGCTTACGACATAATTTTTAGCTCAATGGGTTTACGTTTTGTGATTATCAAAATATAGAGATATCGATAAATGTTAATAATGTTTTTAGGCATTATTTATATCAACAATCTCCCCCTTTTTGATGATTACAAAACCTAAACTCATCAAGTCTAAATTAATTTTTAGACATGTATTTAGTGAGTTTATATTCACTTCTCCCCTTTTTTGTAGAATCAAAAAGGTTATGCCGACTAGCTTCATAAATGAAGTTAGACGGGATGAAAGCTCCCCCTTGATGTGTGCTCCCCCCATTCGAGGGCACCAAGGAATCGAGCAATGGTAATCTTGGCTGCAAAAATATTAGAAGCACAAGCATACATAGAAAAATATGCAATATACAAATAACAAGCATAGCAAACATATATTAAGGATATATAACAATTAATTCAAAGTGATTATGTTAAAGATCCTAATTTGCCATAGAGAGCCATTGAACTTGCTTGTAACAAAAGGTTGGTTGATATTTATTTGAAAGTGAAAATCATAAGCATATATTATGCTTAGATGTTTGATGATTGAGTGTTTGAAATGAAAATGGTTAAGTTAGGGTAAGATTATTGGATTAATAGAGGTTTATGTTTGGGTGCATGAGTGTTGGAGGGTTTGGTGGTGGAGAGTTTAGAGGAGTAGAGTTAGGAGCGGAAGAGGTTGATAGAGAGTTTGGATGTTGTTCAAGCGAGGGTTTTGGATGAAATCTACTGAGAAGATAATAAATCCAAGTAAAGTGTTCATTCAATGAAATGGTTTGTTTTTGGAGAAAGATGCAACAAGGAAAATTTTTGACATGTTTTGCAACTTGTTTCAAGTTGTGGGGTGATGAAGGAGAGCTAGAGGAAAGTTGTTCCAAGTTGCATTGAGCAAGGTGTAAGGCAAGAAGAGCACAAAGCTCATGGGCTTCCATAAGTTCTTCAATGAACTTCAAGTGTTCGGAGGAAGGTGATGATGGTGAAGTGTGATTGTTATTAGGGATTGTTGTTTTGAGATTGAGCATGCTCTTCATATGACTAATGTGGGTGAGATGAAGGTGTATTTTTTGGAACAAGGATGGATGTTTGGTTATTATGATGAGGTTTGTGAAAGGGTTCATTTGAGTGAATATGAGGTTTGTATATCATGAAATATGGTTTGACCTTCATGGGTTAAGTTGTAGTGGTGATGACACACTTTGTAGAGTATAGGGAATGGTTATATGGTTGAATCTTTTTGTGATGATGACTAGGTGGAGTTATTGGTGAAGATGGAAAATGAGTATCAAGTGATGTGATTGGTGAGAGTGAAAGATCGATGTTCATGGAAGGGATTTCTTGGTAGGAGGGTGTTATAGATGGTGCATTAGGTGTACTAGGAGATGAAATTTGAGGTTGAGGTGAGTAAAGGTTATGAGTTTTGAGTGTGTAAAGGTTTTGAGGTTTGAGTGTAAGGTAGAAGGATATGAGGTTTGAGTGTGTACAGGTTTTGAGGTTTGAGTGTAAGGTAGAAGGATATGGGTGAGTAAAGGTTTTTGATATATAATGTTGGTGAGAAGGAGAGTGAGGTGTTAGGTATGTAATGTTGAAGACATAGGAGGAATTTGGTGTTGGATGTTTGACAACATCATTTGGTTTGACGGGCTTTTAATGGAAGTTAGGCTTTCTTCTCCAAACGGGTTTCTTGGTGGTTTTGGTTTAATGGGAGAGGACATGATGAGATGAGTAGAGATTGAGAGGAATGAGAGTGTTTATAATGTAGGATTGGTGGGATTAAGGATGTATAAACTTTGATAGAAGGTTTAGGATAAAATAGGTTTGTGAATTTTGGGAAGTGTAGGATGAAATGGGCTTAAAAAGTAGAAAAATGAAACAACACCTTTGACCATCAGATGGCCGGTCCCCTTAATAATTAAGGGGGCCGCCTTATGATTTAAGGGGGCCGCCCATCTGGTGATTCCCAGATTGCCAGAAAAGGGTTTTTGGTTGTGAATTGCAGAAAGGTTGTGTTTTTGGTTTCAAACAAGTCCAACTCTTTGAGGTAATTAAGTATATACTAATTATGTAGGCAATTATGTAGCCAAAGCATGTTAACCAAAGAGATTAAGTAAACAAGCAATTTCATCTAGCATGCAAACATACTCATCAAGCAAGTAAAATAGAAGTGCTAGGAAATAATAAGCAGCATCAAGTAGTTCATAACTACATAACTAGGAGGATTAATCCTAATGTGTATCAATGTGCAATAAGTGGGTAGTTATGATAGCATGGATTTCTAGACTTGTTACAAACAAAGTCTTAATAGATGAACCATGGTACTCTTGATTTGATTTAGTTCACTTATAAGTGTAATTTATATAAATATAGATGGCAAATATGAGATCACCATGCATGATTTAAAGAGACGTTTTTAGCATTATTCAACAATGTTTGAAAGTAGCTTTTCACGTAGATGTGAGAGTTATTTGAATAAAATATATTGGGTTTTACTTCAAAATATGCTAATGAAAGGTAAAGAAAATTTTCCCAATCTTTGGTTTTGATCAAAACAAAATTGTGGGTATTGATAGTGAAAACATGTTATTGAAAAGTGGGATAGTCATTTGAAAAACTATTTTCCAAAATGTGAGGTTTTTGCATATTTTTAGAGATATTAGATTTTTGACAACAAATATCATTAATCATAGATTTTGAAAGATGTTTATCAAAGATCTCATGCTCAAGAGGATTGGTTAAGCCTATTGTCATATGCTATCCTTTTCTACATAACCTATGATCTTAAGTGAGTGAAGACGTAATTCTACATGTTTGATGCGAGGGTGTTGAATGGGGTATATCCTAACATCTATAGCTCCTTTGTTATTGCACACTTATCTAACTTAATGCCATAGTCTACGAGAGCTTGTTTCATCCATAGTTTTCTTACGCAAGGGATCTAATCCTACTTCTATATTAACGATTAATCCACTTAACTCCTTTCACTTCATCACCATGAGTTTGCTATTAGTGGATATAGAAGACTTCCATTTTCTATTTTGTTCGACAATGAACAATTTCATTTTATTCCTAGGAAAGTCAACTAATGATGTTTCTAGGTTATAAGTATATAAGCTATTATGTACGTATATATGTATAAGAGTTACAAACAATATATACGTATAGCCAAACATTAATCTAACTAATCATTTATCTAAGCATGCAAATTATAGCGATGAACTTAAAAGAGACTCGTACCTTTTAGTCTTCAATGGATTTTTTTCAAGCACTTCAAGTGACTATGTTGACTTATAGAAGTCATTTGTAGATGAGATTCCAACTTCTTCAAAGAATGACAACTTAGCCACTTGGTCCTCATTGTCTCATTGGTCCAAAGTTGTTTGGTCCAAACATATTTAACATTTGGCTAGGATGCATATATGGTGGTAATATTCCCCAAGGATTGTAACTTGTTTGATAATTCCACATTTGATTTCTAGTGTTATTGTAATTTTGTCTATTTTGATTTCTTCTAGGTTGAGGTGTTTTAGATCTTGGATGATGATTGTTAGGTTTTCTTGGTGGTGGAGTTTTAGATCTTAATTTGGGTTTAGATGATCCTACTTCGGTTTTTAAGGATGGTTTATAAAAGGTTATTACTTCTTCATCGTTGGCAAGAGGTATTTTTCTATCATTAATAAGTATATATCTAGGATTTGATTCTGAAGGTTTTAGTTCACTAAGTTCACTTTCAAATTTAACATTTTTAGTTTCACTTGTTCAAGCTTCGGTTGAGTTAAATCCTAAACCGGTTTTATCTTCGGATGCTCTTTGAATACTTATTATTTTCCTAAGTGAGTAACTACTATTTTCAAATTTATCAAGTTGATAAATCTCTTCCTTAAGTTTTTCATTTTCATTTTCGAGATCATGACATGATTTAAATTCCTCAAAAATTTTCTTATCCTTTTCTAAGTGGTGTATTTTAGCTTTCAATTCAAGTATTTCATTTTCTAGTTGAGTATTTATGCATTTTAGTGTTTTATTTTTAACCATTACTTTTTGACCTAATTTGCATAATCTATTATATTCATTATCTAGGTCTTTTTCATCTAATGATAAATTTTCATCACTAAAGAATTTGGTTTCGGAATGTACCTCTTTTGACGTCTTAGCCATAAAACACTTTTCCTACTTTGTGGTTTCTTTCTTGTCCTCATCGCTATCACTCCAAGCACCTCCAATGAACGCCTTTTGATTTTGATCTCTTGACATCATTGGACACTTTCCGATGAGATGATTTGGATCACCACATTTAAAACAGTTCCTTTCATTCTTCCCATTCTTGTCATCTTTACTTCTTTGAGATACTTTCATTTCATCATACGGTTGTCTAACAAATCTTCCTCGTCTTTTAAAAAATTTCTTGAAATCTCTTATGGCCATAGCGTATTCTTCATCATCACTTTTGGAGGTTGAGCTTTCGTCGTCACTAGATTCCCTCCTAGCTTTCAAAGCAATGGATTTGCTTTGTTTCTTTTTCCTTTGACTATTTCGGAGTCCTTCTTTATTATGACCTCGTGTACTTTCAAGTTCCTAATTAATTCGTCAAGTTGTAGAGTTGACAAATTCTTTGATTCTTCAATAGCCGTGACTTTAGCTCGCCATTTTGGATGAAGAGCCCTAAGAAATTTCCTGACAAAATTCTTACTAGAAAAAATTCTCATCAAGTGCTTTAGGACTTGTGATGATAATGTTAAACCTAGCAAAAGCATTATCAAATTATTCCTCTTTCGGAATTGTAAATTCCTCATATTGTTGCACAAGTAGATCTATTTTGTTATCCTAGACTTGACTATTACCTTGGTGAGTTATTAGTAAAGAATTCCAAATTTCTTTTGCGGTTTCACACATAAAGATCCTTTCGTATTCTTTACGTGGTAACGCATTGTAAAGAACCATTTTTGCTTCATTATTTTTAGAAAGTTTTCTTTTTAAATCATCATTTTGTTTTTCAAAAGGTACTATTTCATCTTTATTTGTTTCGGGATTATTTTGAGTAGGTAAAAAATCACCATTAGTAATAACATGCCAAAGATCTAGATCCTTTGATTTCACATAAGTTTCGAATCGATTTTTCCAATATAAAAATCCATTACTTTCAAATAGTGGTGGTCTTTGCATAGATTGCCCTTCTAAATATTTTTCAGATTCCATAGATCGTTACAAGTTTTAAAATACAATATATTTTAAAGATCTTGTTAGACGTGGCTCTGGTACCAATTATGGAAAACTAGAAGGGGGGGTTGAATAGTTTTACGTCTTTTTATTTTATTATGAAAGCTTAGTTTAGTTTTAAAACCTTGTTTACTTTTAAAACTTTGATTCGATCTTATGTGAACTCAAATCTTGAACAATATGAACAACTATATCTAAGTATGAACAATTATAATAATGTAAGCTAAGTATGTGAAATCAACACATGCATAATATAAACAATTATAGCTATATACGATAGATAAGTAAGTAAATGTTTATTTTGTAATCCTTAATCATATTTTGTATGAAAACTATACTTGATCGAAATGATCAATTATATGTATGTTACCTTTTTAGTTTGATTGTAAAAACTTTGTTTTGTGAATGAAACTTTTGTTTGATCTTTAAGTGAAATCAACACTAGCACTATATGAGCAACAATATATATACGTCTACGTCTACAAAAGTAATAACGATATAAGCAAGATAATAAGTAAGAGATGGAAAGATCTAACCGCGAGACAAGAGATTTATAGTGGTTCGGCTACAAGGACACCTTCCTTGCCCTACTCCACTCCCCGAGCACCTAACTCGAGAGTTTTCTTCACTATGTCAACAAGCTCCCTTATGGCGGAGAAAATCTTACACACCAATTATCACACCACAACTTCGTCACACCTTTTTCACAACTTCTACACAACTACTTCACAACTTCTTCACAACTAATTCACAACTTCTTCACACCTAAGCACTACCTAATCACACTACTTCTTCTTCACACCTATACTACTTGCACACCACAATCAATTCACAACTTCTCTACCTACACACCTTACTAGCCTAACTCCTTAAGTTTACTTCTATCTAACCAATATTCACAACTAATACACAAATGGATGAATACTATACAAGTGATGATGCACAAACAACTTGGATGTGGAGGTCACAAGTTGTAATACTTCTTGTCTTGAAGGATTGAAGTATTCTTCTCTTGCAGTTGAAAGGTTGAAGCTTGGATCACTTGGAAACAAAAGCTTATGATTATATGATCAAATGGTTTTAGAGAATGGTATAGAAGATTTAGATCAGAAAGTTTATAGTACAAAAGGTGAGGAAAAATGCCAGATTTGAGCCAGTATTTATAGGGAAAAAAATATTGTTTGGGAGTGTGGCCGGTCCCCTTAATTAGGGGCCGGTCCCCTTAATAATTAAGGGGGCCGCCTTGTATAATTAAGGGGGCCGCCTAACAAAAATAAATCTTCAGAATTTTTTGTCCTTTTGTGGGGAGGGTTTAGCTGAAGAATCTAGCCGTTTTTTGGGTAGAAATTTGAATTCAAAATATTTATTTTGAATAAAACATTTTTTATAAATACAAAAACATTTTGTATAGGTTTTGAAAATATTTGTCCCATTTTATAAAAAATGTAAGGTTTGTAAAAATAAAAATTCCTTTGATCATAGAATGCAATAAACACTTTGTTTATTCATACCTTAAGTGATTTGGAAGTTAAATGAATATTTACCACTAAATACTTATTTACGACCTAATTTTTAGCTCAATGGGTTTACGTTTTGTGATTATCAAAATATAAAGATATCGATAAATGTTAATAATGTTTTTAGGCATTATTTATATCAACACTTTTGCTGTGGGTAAACTGAGCAGGTATACTAGTAATCCTAGTGCTCATCACTAGCAAGCAATTCAGAGGGTTTTTAAGTATTTGAAGAGAACTATGGATTATAGACTCTCATATACTGGTTATCCTTCAGTATTGGAAGGATACACTAATGCAAGTTGTATTAGTAACGCTGAAGAAAATTCGTCTAGTAGTGGCTGGGTATTCTTACTTGGTGGAGGTGCAATTTCTTGGGCATCCAAGAAACAAAGTTGCATTACCTGTTCAACCATGAATCTGAATTTGTGGCTTTAGCAGCTGCTAGCAAAGAAGCTGAATGGTTGAAAAACTTACTTCTTGAGATTCCATTGTGGCCTAAACCTATAGCACCTATTTCTATCCGGTGTGATAGTGCTGCTACATTGGCAAAGGCTTATAGCCAGATGTACAATAGGTAGTCTAGACACTTAGGTGTCAGGCATAGCATGATTCGTGAACTTATCATGAATGGGGTGGTATCTATAGAGTTTGTTAGATCTCAACATAATTTAGCTGATCACTTGACGAAGGGTTTGGCTAGAGACTTGGTTTTGAAGTCTACTAAAGGGATGGGTTTGAGGTCCAACTTAGTCACTGAATGCTAAGACACCCAACTCTCTCTTGAGGAAACTTGGGAGTTGAGTTCAATGTAGAAAGCTGAACATTTAGTGGACTGGAGCACATGTTTTATTGTCATCCCAAGGTTGTGCTCAGAACCTGCTGGAAAAGGAAGATGAAGTCTTTATTTCTCAATTGTTATTTTTCTTTGAAAAAGTGCTAGGAAGGAGCATGAATAAAGAGGAACCACCTATGTAAATGTTGAAGTTTTGCCGCTTCAGGAAGCTTTGGATTTTTAGGTTTACAACATTTATGTTGATACAAAAGTTGGGCGTTCCTTGTTTGGGCTCCTATTCTCGTATCAATTAGATCTTAATGCTTGAGACTTGTGCGCTAAGAAAGCAAACACCGTTAGGCTTATCGTGGGATTGTCTCCCACGATTATCCTCTGGTGTGAGAGTAAGTAATCGATTTTAGGGTTATGTTGAAGAGTTAGGGTTTTAGATCGTACCTCAATGAGAGATGTAATATTCTTTATATAGGCACGAAATCTAGTTGATTTCGTGCTCCTTACTCTTCGGCGTATCACGCTTATCCAGTCTATTGATCCTTATCCCATAAATAGAAGATCATTATCAAGGCCATAAATAACATATTTGGGTTTAGGCTTTTGTGAGCCCAAACCGTTAGCATGGTAGCCCAAATCATTATTATGATAGCCCACTCGTGATGGGCTTGTGTGACATTTCAAAAATTTCATGTCACTAATTTTAATATTTTATTATTTAACTATTTTTTTTTATAATTAACTTCGTCGGAAGTTATCCGCGTACGTCATAACACGTTTAATTAATTCAACCGCATCTAGACTATGTCCAGTCTACACTTTCTATGCACCATTGTTTCCTTACAATCCTATTTTAAAAGTAATAAATTCACTTTTTCCATTTTTACGTAAACCTTGCACCTTTTAAGTTTTACGCGATTTAAATTTATGTTTTAAAGTTTTAACAAAGTGAACCAACCCTATACTATGATAATTCTACATATTCTATGAACTTTTAACCTATTTTTATGTTTACGAATGAGTTTTATACTTGTCATGTCATTTTTATAGTTTACGTCACTTTTACCAAGAACCGGTGTCACCAAATACGTTTTCAACTCACGGTTTCAGTTTTAACTATGTTTAAACACTCTGATAAACCCATGACTCAACTAATATATTAAAAGTAGTTATTTTTACAAGTGATAACATTTTTATATGTTTTACATTTTATACACTACCCGGTATTACATTACGCGTTTTAAAAACTCCATGTTTTAAATTACCGGGATCAAACTACACATTGTAACTCAAGTTTTATACAAAATCAACCCACTAAACCCCTCCCCTTTTGTCAAAAATGTCTAAAACAACATGGACACTTGTCCATGTGATGTACTAAAGTTTTATAGAGTTTCATGTGCTTATGAGTTCATAAGGACATGTGTACTCCACTCAAGTTGCATGCTATCACTACAATACATATCCTACATAGTTTATATCACCAAAACATATCCTCCTTGTTTTCTCCTCACCCTGAACGACTCAAAACAGCAAAAACAAACACATTTCATCAATTCTTTTACTACTATATTGATCTTGAATTAAAGATCTTGAAGCCCTAGTCTTGTTCTTGATTTATTACACTCAAACAACACATAAATCTCATCAAATCTTAGGTTTTCTTGGAAGTTCTTAGCAAGAATTTATTCAAGGGTTTTAAGGTGTTCAAGGTCTGATATTTTAAGGTATTATTAAGGGTAAAGCAAGGTGAAAAAGTTGGGTAAAATATTGAAAGAAAATGGTGCAAGGGTTATTGGTAAAATCATAGGTTTTGTGGTCCATTGTTCTTGATTTTCTTGTTCTTCAAAGATTGTAAGGAAACCAATCACTCCATTTTCATTTTATTTTTATTTTCACTACTGTAAATGTTATATTACTTGATGTATTTGAGCCTTATATAAATTATAATGCTTGGTTAGGCTTGGTACATAAGTTTAAACACTAGAAAACCCTAAAGGACTAGACATGCAAACTGTGAATCTGATTCAGGGGTAAAAATGGAATAAACTGCACTAATCAGTAAACATTGAGGCTAAACTAAAAATATGGAGTTATAGGTCTATGTCTTGTGGTCGTTTTGACGGGTATTTCATTAAATAACTCATTACGATGATTAAACTAGAAACATTTTCGTAAAACATGTCCAGTTCTGAGTAACAGATTTGAAACGGGCAAAAGTCACTTTTTTTGTGAATAACCCTCTGTTACTCAAAGAATAAAAGTTTTAGAGGATATCTTAACTTAAACGTGACCGAAAACGGGGAACAAATCGGGTTAGTAAAGCTCTAGATATCTCACTTTTCGTGAGACCATTAAAAATTTGAAAGCTGAATAGATTGATTGTTTGGGTAAATGGACTGTTTTACTAAGGTTATGTAATTTTTGGCCAAGTGGGACCCACAAATCTCGTTAATACAGAAGTATACCTTTCCGGGGATATAAGGAACGAGACTTGTGGACTTACGGTTTGCAAATGATGATTTCCTAAACATACACAAGTTATTTAAATGCTAACAGCACTAGGTATAAAATGAGTATAAAGTGTTTTACACTTTATAAAGTTGGACCTTTAATACACTTTATAAAGTTGGACCTTTAAAACATTTTGAACCTCCCTAATATATTTTGAACCCTGAGGCCTAAAGTGAACCTTTTTGACCAAAAAATTGACCCATGGACTAAACTTGAACCTTAGAATTAATTTGAACTTTTACATCATAATTGAACTTGGGGTCAAATATAAGTTTCATACTTATATAAATGCAAGGGTACATTTTTGGATAATTTGTAAGTAATTAACAAAAACCTTGTGATGTATCTAGGGGTATTGTACCAAGCTTAAGTAAGATTATAATCTGTATATAACCAAAAGTACATCAATATCTATTTTCATAAACTAAGACAACGTATATTATTTAGGTTCATCGTAGAGCTTTTGCGGCTATTCCTTCACTTGCTTGTTCATTGCTATTTTCTTTGCTCTCGGTGAGTTCATAGCCTCGCTTTTATTTACTTCAATTATTTTATAAACCTCGCGAGGGGGATACATGCTAGTTTTACAAACCGAATACAAGTAGTTTTTGGTATGCTTGACCCGATTACATGATTATAGTCACTTGAGTATTTCTTGCCAATTAAGTCCCCATCATGAACCATTAATTCCGTAGGAAACGCTAGTATTATGAATATGCATATTTGGCTTGGCGGGCCTGGCCGGGTGAGTAGCGCTCATACATCAACGGTCACATAATATTGAGAGATTACGTGGTAAATGGCAAATCTTACCTTTTCGGGGCACTATTAAACTAGGTCAAGGTTCGGTTTCATGAGCTCAATACTATAAATCTTATTTTCCGACTTGTATTTGTTACATGTCAACTTAATTATGGGCGTATAACAACGTAGCCCATCGTATTTTAAACTGATTTATCTTGTATTCAACTGATTACTTATCAAACTCTATGAATTCACTTAACCTTTGTGTTGACTTTTAGCATGTTTTATCTCAGGTTCGTAAGTGACTTTCGGCTTGGATGGGCGGCGCAAGAAATGGATATCTACTTGATGGCTCATGTTTAATAAAATTTCTCATTCGATAATGTTTCAAACTTTTTAACTCTTGTAACTTAAGTTTTAAATAAAAATTGTTGGGACCTTTGTACTTTGATTTATCAAATCAAATGTGACATTTTATTAAACGTCTCTTTTAAGGTCGTTTTATGTAACTTGTTTTTATGAACTATGAAGTGACACCCAAATTGGTATTTCGCTGCGTTGTAAAATTTTGGGGGTGTTATAGAATGGTACCAGAGCACAAATTATAGTGAACTAGGTCTTTTTGTTTTTAAAAAAACCTAGACTATAATCATTTATTTTTCAAAATCATGAGCTTCCATCATCTTGTCCGATATCCATGCGCGCCTACTCCCGAACTTCCTATTTCTCCCTCGTATATATATATCTTAATCATGCTATATTAAAAATAATTATAAGCACTATAATTATATCCTATCTTGTCCGATAATCCACGAAATATCACTCCTTATATATGCACTTTATGCACAAAATTCCTTGTTGTATTTTATGCTATTCATGAGCATTATAAACTTCCATCCGGAAATTTATACACATCTCTTTGATTGCACCATCGTTATACGTATGCACATAATAAATATTATCACTTGCACTTGTAATATTTCTCGACCATCTTGCTTTTCCTGAAACATCAATATATTTCTATATAAGGTTTCTCCAAGTGAATACTAAAATCTTCTAGACATTGTATGTGATTACAATGGTCTCTCTTATTTATCAGACATTGTATGCGATTACAATGGTCTATCTTATTTATCTGACATTGTATGTGATTACAATGGTCTCCAAACTCTTTCATCACCGTATGTTACATCATTTCATATAACATCGAAACCTATTACACTTTATAAATTTCTATTGGATGTCTTACTCCCCGTGAACACATGTTTTTCGAGCATTTTCGCTTACTTTCTTAAGCATCACTATTGATACTACATATATAAAGACTATTTATATGTACTTGATTTACTCTCGACTACTTATCCTTATAAATGTTTTACCAATTCTTATCCTTTATGTACTCAATCTCCAGAGCATCATGTCAAACCCTATTTCTTCAAAGTTATGTGTCTATTTCACCAAAACTACTAAGCTGTAATACATATTTATTCATTTTGATGATCCTCAAAAAAATTTTTTTTTTCAAACAATGTGGTTGACACAGTGGTCCCATTTATTTTCCCAAAAATTGTGAGTAATGCTATGAGCTTTAATCTTTTCATGACCTTACACAACGGTATTTTATATGAAACCCATCATATTCTATTTATTTACCTTGGAAATTTCACTACCATTTTATAAACAACTCCATTATTACTATATAAACTTTCTTTCACAATATTATCAATGTATTTACTACTCTTCAAAGAACTACCTTACTAATACCTTGTAAAGCAAATAACCATACTTACTATCTACTTATGAACACCTTTGTTAGTCTCATATAAACTATTTTGTAAGCACCTTACAAACAATTTTGCCATTAACTTAACTATTATACTATGGCTTTATAAATCATTTCGTTAAAATATTTTGCAATGTTTGTCACTATCCATCAATCATTTTGTCACTCCCTTACAAACTACATCACCGCCATCTTATAAACTAAATCACTAATGTACTACCGTTACATAAACTGTTTTGACTAGTTCCGAAAGGACAATTTGTTATCATCTTACAGATCGCTCTATCATTTACCTTATACCAAAATTTTCACCACCCTATAAATCATTTAGATATTTTCTTGAAAATCATAACTATTTTTGTTATTATGTTATCGTTCTTCATTCTCCTATAATTCTTATAAACTAATTCATCATCTACAAAAGCTGAAGTTCAGCAACTTTCTCTACATTCATCAAGTTCTCTTAAGAAACCTTCATTGTTAAAGTTCCGTGATTCTGGCTCGGTGTGGACAACGGACATATTACAGGTATAACTAAGTTGAGTATTTCAAAATTCATCAAGCCTCGGTTAAATATAGGCTGGTCACTTATATTTAACCTAGGGACAGTAGAACATAGACTGACCACCTATGTTCGACTTAAAAATGAATTTTAAGATACTTGAAATAGTTATATTAGGACTATGTTTTGACTTGGTTTTCGAGAGTCACAAAATTCTTGTGTGAGTATAACAATTCAGCGGTATTTATACGATTGAGCAAAACAACTAAACAAATCCTCACCCATCTTTATCACATATAGTCAACCTTACTCCGCACCGAATTTCTGGACGACGAGAATCGAACCTCATCATTAGTTATTCTAGACTTCATTCCTAACGAGTATCCTCATAATTTCGCAAGTGAACCATTCAGTGATTAAGCGAGTTGAGCGCCGGGACGTCGCTCTCTTAAGGGGTACGTACTGTGACATTTCAAAATTTTCATGTCCCTAATTTTAATATTTTATTATTTAACTATTTTTTTTATAATTAACTTCGTCGGAAGTTATCCGCGTACGTCATAACACGTTCAATTAATTCAACCGCATCTAGACTATGTCCAGTCTACACTTTCTATGCACCATTGTTTCCTTACAATCCTATTTTAAAAGTCATAAATTCACTTTTTCCATTTTTACGTAAACCTTGCACCTTTTAAGTTTTACGCGATTTAAATTTATGTTTTAAAGTTTTAACAAAGTGAACCAACCCTATACTATGATAATTCTACATATTCTATGAACTTTTAACCTATTTTTATGTTTACGAATGAGTTTTATACTTGTTATATCATTTTTATAGTTTACGTCACTTTTACCAAGAATCGGTGTCACCAAATACGTTTTCAACTCACGGTTTCAGTTTTAACTATGTTTAAACACTCCGATAAACCCATGACTCAACTAATATATTAAAAGTAGTTATTTTTACAAGTGATGCATTTTTATATGTTTTACATTTTATACACTACCCGGTATTACATTACGCGTTTTAAAAACTCCATGTTTTAAATTACCGGGATCAAACTACACATTGTAACTCAAGTTTTATACAAAATCAACCCACTTAACCCCTCCCCTTTTGTCAAAAACGTCTAAAACAACATGGACACTTGTCCATGTGATGTACTAAAGTTTTATAGAGTTTCATGTGCTTATGAGTTCATAAGGACATGTGTACTCCACTCAAGTTGCATGCTATCACTACAATACATATCCTACATAGTTTATATCACCAAAACTTATTCTCCTTGTTTTCTCCTCACCATGAACGACTCAAAACAGCAAAAACAAACATATTTCATCAATTCTTTTACTACTATATTGATCTTGAATTAAAGATCTTGAAGCCCTAGTCTTGTTCTTGATTTATTACACTCAAACAACACATAAATCTCATCAAATCTTAGGTTTTCTTGGAAGTTCTTAGCAAGAGTTTATTCAAGGGTTTTAAGGTGTTAAAGGTCTGATATTTTAAGGTATTATTAAGGGTAAAGCAAGGTGAAAAAGTTGGGTAAAAGATTGAAAGAAAATGGTGCAATGGTTATTGGTAAAATCATAGGTTTTGTGGTACATTGTTCTTGATTTTCTTGTTCTTCAAAGATTGTAAGGAAACCAATCACTCCATTTTCATTTTATTTTTATTTTCACTACTGTAAATGTTATATTACTTGATGTATTTGAGCCTTATATAAATTATAATGCTTGGTTAGGCTTGGTACATAAGTTTAAACACTAGAAAACCCTAAAGGACTAGACATGCAAACTGTGAATCTGATTCAGGGGTAAAAATGGAATAAACTGCACTAATCAGTAAACATTGAGACTAAACTAAAAATATGGAGTTATAGGTCTATGTCTTGTGGTCGTTTTTACGGGTATTTCATTAAATAACTCATTACGATGATTAAACTAGAAACATTTTCGTAAAACATGTCCAGTTCTGAGTAACAGATTTGAAACGGGAAAAAGTCATTTTTTTGTGAATAACCCTCTGTTACTCAAAGAATAAAAGTTTTAGAGGATATCTTAACTTAAACGTGACCGAAAACGGGGAACAAATCGGGTTAGTAAAGCTCTAGATATCGCACTTTTCGTGAGACCATTAAAAATTTGAAAGCTGAATAGATTGATTGTTTGGGTAAATGGACTGTTTTACTAAGGTTATGTAATTTTTGGCCAAGTGGGACCCACAAATCTCGTTAATACAGAAGTATACCTTTCCGGGGATATAAGGAACGAGACTTGTGGACTTACGGTTTGCAAATGATGATTTCCTAAACATACACAAGTTATTTAAATGCTAACAGCACTAGGTATAAAATGAGTATAAAGTGTTTTACACTTTATAAAGTTGGACCTTTAAAACATTTTGAACCCCCCTAATATGTTTTGAACCCTGAGGCCTAAAGTGAACCTTTTTGACCAAAAACTTGACCCATGGACTAAACTTGAACCTTAGAATTAATTTGAACTTTTACATCATAATTGAACTTGGGGTCAAATATAAGTTTCATACTTATATAAATGCAAGGGTACATTTTTGGATAATTTGTAAGTAATTAACAAAAACCTTGTGATGTATCTAGGGGTATTGTACCAAGCTTAAGTAAGATTATAATCTGTATATAACCAAAAGTACATCAATATCTATTTTCATAAACTAAGACAACGTATATTATTTAGGTTCATCGTAGAGCTTTTGCGGCTATTCCTTCACTTGCTTGTTCATTGCTATTTTCTTTGCTCTCGGTGAGTTCATAGCCTCGCTTTTATTTACTTCAATTATTTTATAAACCTCGCGAGGGGGATACATGCTAGTTTTACAAACCGAATACAAGTAGTTTTTGGTATGCTTGACCCGATTACATGATTATAGTCACTTGAGTATTTCTTGTCAATTAAGTCCCCATCATGAACCGTTAATTCCGTGGGAAACGCTAGTATTATGAATATGCATATTTGGCTTGGCGGGCCTGGCCGGGTGAGTAGCGCTCATACATCAACGGTCACATAATATTGAGAGATTACGTGGTAAATGGCAAATCTTACCTTTTCGGGGCACTATTAAACTAGGTCAAGGTTCGGTTTCATGAGCTCAATACTATAAATCTTATTTTCCCACTTGTATTTGTTACATGTCAACTTAATTATGGGCGTATAACAACATAGCCCATCGTATTTTAAACTGATTTATCTTGTATTCAACTGATTACTTATCAAACTCTATGAATTCACTCAACCTTTGTGTTGACTTTTAGCATGTTTTATCTCAGGTTCGTAAGTGACTTTCAGCTTGGATGGGCGGCGCAAGAAATGGATATCTAGTTGATGGCTCATGTTTAATAAAATTTCTCATTCGATAATGTTTCAAACTTTTTAACTCTTGTAACTTAAGTTTTAAATAAAAATTGTTGGGACCTTTGTACTCTGATTTATCAAATCAAATATGACATTTTATTAAACGTCTCTTTTAAGGTCGTTTTATGTAACTTGTTTTTATGAACTATGAAGTGACACCCAAATTGGTATTCCGCTGCGTTGTAAAATTTTGGGGGTGTTATAGCTTGGGCGTTAGTAATGTCCATTAATCGGGTTCATGACCCGAGTGTTGGCTATACGTCATCAACATAGAACCATTTGATTCTGATAATCTATGGCCACTATGAGGAATTTTAGTCCCCCTGCTGAAACAGGGAAGGGACCTGCAATATCAATACCCCATTTATAGAATGGCCATGGTGAAGTGATAGGCGTCAGCTCTTGTTGTGGTCGGTGCGGGATGGGTCTGTGGACCTGGCAGTCGCTACATTTCTTTATCATGTCCCACGCATCGCGATGCATAGTGGTCCAATAGTATCCTAACCGCAAGGCTCGTGCTACAACGGACCGTGGTCCTGAGTGCATACTGCATGAACCAGCATGGATCTCTCGGAGTACGTAATCTGCCTGAAGAGGTCCAACGCATCGAAGCCATGGTTGTAGAAATGAACGTCGATATAGGATACCATCTCGAAGTTCAAACCTCTGTGTTGTGCGCCGTATCCGTCGAGCGTCCTTCTGCTCCTGGGGTAATATACCCTTACCTATGAATTCGATGATAGGGGTCATCCAAGTAGGATCCTGCTCTTCTATCACCGTGGATATCTCCATCTCTGAGATGGATTTGTTCTTCAAGGTCTCCACCAATACCTGTTTTGACAGGTGCGCAAAGCTTGTAGATGCGATTTTTCTTAGTACATCCGCTTTCCTGTTTTCTCCTCTGGGAACTTGTTTAATGGTGAACCTGTCAAAGCCCTGGATTAGGGACTTGGTCTTGTCGAGGTATTGGACCATGTTATCCTCTTTAGCCACATAGTCACCCAACACATGATTGGCTACTAATCGGGAATCGACATTTGCTTCTAGGTTGCGTACACCCATTTGAATTGCAATGCGTAATCCAGCAAGTAGGGCTTCATATTCTACCTCATTGTATGTGGCTGTGAATTTAAACCGCAGTGCATAAGTGAATTCCATTCCTTTTGGGCTGGTGAGGATAAGGCATGCGCCTGACCCATCCACGCACGAAGATCCGTCCGTGAATAGAACCCATGGTTCTTGTAGCGCTACGTCGCTTGTTGAAGGTGGAGTGTTAGTATCTGGTTTCTCAATGATGAAGTCGGCTAATATCTGCCCTTTAATCGCAGTGCGTGGTCTATAAGAGATGTTATGCTCACTTAGTAACACACTCTATTTTTGTAGCCGCCCCGATGCGTCGGGTTTAGAGATAACTTGCTTGATAGGTTGGTCCGTGATTACTGCTATCGGGTGTGCTTGAAAGTATCTGCGCAATCTTTTAGCTGCGAATACTAAAGCCAGGACCAGCTTTTCCATTGCGGTATAGTTAATCTTTGTTTTCTTGAGTGCTTTGCTTACAAAGTATACTGGTGTTTGTACGGAGTTCCTATCTGTCAATAGCATCGCGCTGACTGCTCCATGAGTTGCAGACAAGTACATGATCAATTTTTCCCCTGGTCGGGGTGCGACTAGTGTGGGAAGCGCTGCTATATGTTGCTTAAGCTGTTGAAAAGCTTCTTCCGCCTTCGCAGTCCAACGAAAGTCTCCCTTTTTTGTACACTTCGTGAGTGTTTTAAAGAGAGGAAGTGACTTATCCGCTGATTTGGACAAGAATCGATTTAGCCCAGCTAATTTTCCATTCAAGGACTGGACTTCTTTCAATGTGCGTGGTGAGGGGAGTTGGACGACAGCCTTTGTTTTTTCTGGGCATGGCTTAATGCCATCAGGCTCTATCAAATACCGAGGAACATGCCTTCTGTAGCGCCAAAAGTGCACTTCTTGGGATTTAACTTCATATTGATCCTACCCAGTGTCGTGAATGTTTCTTCAATGTCGCGTACTAACTCCTCTTCAGTATGACTCTTTATGACAAGGTCATCAACATACACCTCCAGGTTGCGGCCCACTTGCTTTTCAAATGCATTGTCTACCAACCGCTGGTAGGTGGCTCCCGCATTCTTTAGGCCGAAGGGCATTTTTGTGTAGCAGTAGACCCCCTGACTTGTGTGGAAGGCTATTTTCTCCTCGTCTTCCTTGGCCATCTGAATTTGGTGGTACCCTTTGTATGCGTCTAAGAAGCATTTAAAGGGGTATCCGCACAAAGACTTTATCTTCCAATCGATCTCTGGCAGCGGGTAGCAGTCTTATGGACATGCTTTGTTGAGATCAGTGAAATCCATGCACATCCTCCAGCTGCCATCACTCTTTTTTACCATTACTGGATTGGAGAGCCAGTCATGGTAGTAGACCTCTCGCATGATGCCTGCGTCTACCAATTTGTGTACTTCCTCTAGAATGGCTTTTGCGCGTTCTGGAGCTTGGCCGCACTTTTTCTGCCTTATTAGAGAGTATCCTTGTCGGATTTTCAGCTTGTGCTCTATAATCGATCGTGGTACACCAGTCATGTGCTTTGGTTCCCACGCAAAGATGTCTAGATTCCTTTGCAAGAGTGCGCACACGACCGCTCTGCCTTTGTCAGACAGCGATCCCCCAATTGATATCTCCTGATCCGGGTAGTCAGGGTGGATTGCGACCTCCAGGTTTGACACTTTAGCTGTGTGTTGTTCTGGAATGCGCGGGGTCTTACTCGTCACCGTGTTGCATTCTTTAGGTGACACCGTGGTATTGTAGAGGGTGAAAATGTCTCCTTCTACTGGGAATTTGAGCATCCCATGTGCCGTGGATGGTGCCGCGCGCATAGCTGATATTCCTGGTCTTCCAATAATGCCATTATATGGCGAAGGGGATCTGATTACTATAAAGTTCATCCATGCCGTCGTAGAGTGTTGCTCATTACCAACGGCCACCAGTAATCATAATTTCCCCATGGGCCATATCTTTTCTCCTGTGAAGCCAGTCAGTGACGTCGTGGCCGGAATTAGCTGACTTCGTATATCAGGTCGCAGCCTTTTGAAGCAATGTTCGTACATGATGTCTGCGGATGCTCCCTCATCAACATACATGCGGTGGATATCGTGACCCCCTGTATGTATCTCAATGGTGAGTGGTTCCACTACTGCGTTGTCCGCAGTCAGAGTGGGGAAAGAGATTTCGTTTCCATAGGAAAACTTTTGGCTGACCTTTAGCCTTGTCTTTCGCTGCCATGATTGTATCATGTAGATGGTGTCAGCCTTGTCTTTAGGTGTCTCTTTCTTTCCCCCATTCCTCTGTTTATCTTTCCCCTCCTTGATGTTCTTGACGAGGTGATCCATTTTGCCTTCTTTCACTAATTTGTCAATTATTTGGCGCAATTGGACACACTCGTTGGTGGTGTGGCCCTTTTGTCCATGGTATTCACAGTACGCACTTCCTACGCGCCGATCTTCTTGGGTGCGCATTGGTGGAGGTTTCGGGAAGTTTGCACCTTTTGTCACAAATATCTCCCTTGGAGTCTTCGTGAGTGGAGTGTATTTGTCGTTATCTCGTCCACTTCCCTGACTGCGGTAGTTTTTGCTGCGGTTGCTACTCTGGTCATTGGATTGTCTCCTGGGCTGTTCTTGTGACCTATAATTTGAGTACCCTTTTTTGCTGTCCGCGGCAGCTGCTTCCCCTTGGATAAAGGACCTGGTGCGCTTCATCAGTTCATCAAAGGTTTGGGGAACCTTATCGTTTAATCTTCTGATAAGTTCTGGGTTATTGATCCCATTCATGAACCCTGAAATTTTAAGTACTTCGGGGCATGCCTTGACGTGTATGCATTCATCCTTATAGCGCTCCACATAAGCGCTTGTGGATTCCCCTTAACGCTGTTTTACTCTGGCAAGTTCGACAGGGTTCTTGGCTCACTTCTTTCTTTGAGTAAAGTTCAAACGGAATGCCTTTCGCAACTCTTCAAACCCGTTTATGCTTCTTCGTGGAAGCTTGCTAAACCAGGTTCGTGCATTCCCCACCAATGTGGAGTTAAACATGTGGCACCACACAGGTTGTGGCCAATTTTTTATGGTAGCAGCTGATTCGAAAATTTTTAGGTGGTTATCAGGATTACCCGTCCCATCATATGTTTTAACATTGGCGGGCATGCGCCTTCTCTTATCTTCTGAATAATCGCTGATGCGCCGCGTGAATGCATCGACCTTTTGGCGGCGCCAAGGAAGGGATATGTCTTCGTCCTCCTCATCGCGATGTCTTCTCTTGGACTTCCAGTGTCCTGTTTCTTTGTCCTTGTTGTCCGAGGAATCACTTGAGGAGTTGACCATTTTGCGGAACTTACGCCGTTTTTCCTCGGAGTCCGAGCTTGTCAGGCTTTCACTTGGGGAGTGTTGTCTCCCAATCCTATATTGAACTCTTCTACTACTAGACCTTGAAGGGCTCTCGATTGGTGAGTGTTGCCGTCCAAGTCTATCCTGAATCCTGCGGCTACAAAGTCTAGCGTGGACATTGGTATGCCTTCCATTGTCTTCATACTCCTCCGTGTACTGCGAATCAGATGCTTCACCATCTACAGCTTTCCTTCCAACTCTAGCGAACACTGGAAGTCGGCGGTTATCCTTTTCGCGCCCCTCCTTCCGATAGCGCGATGGAGATACTTCGTACTCTAGGCCGAAGTTAAGCCGGGCTTGCAGGCTCTGACTTGACCTTCTTCTTGCCTCTTCTTGCATGAGGGCAGCTAAGGTTTTGTAATTTTGAGACACAAAATTACTTAGCGCTAATTCAGGCGCGCTTTCTTCTAGCGCAAGGATATCTGTTTCCACGTTAGGTCCCCTATCTCGATTAGGCGCGCATGGTGGCTCAGTGGTGTCCACGATGGGTGCTGTTTGGTGGGGAGTGGTGAAGAGAGTACGCTGTAGATCTTCCATGCTGGGGCCGCCGTAGTGGCCTGGGTAGTACCTGTGGGAAATTCTACCATTGGGAGAATCAGACTTGGGCCTGATTCTTGGTGACTGGGCGCACTGGTTGTTCCAGAGGCCTGCTTAGAGGTCGAATCTTGATTTTTCCTCCTCTGGGGGTCACCATGTGTTTTTTCCAACTGCGGAGTCCGCTGGCTTGAGTTTCTATGCTTCGTCATTCTAGTTCTTAGTGTAGGGTCCCACGGATGGCGCCACTACAAAATAGAATTAGGCCCACACTCGGGTCATGAACCCGATTAATGGACATTACTAATGCCCAAGCCCATCACGAGTGGGCTATCATAATAATGATTTGGGCTACCATGCTAACGGTTTGGGCTCACAAAAGCCCAAACCCAAATGTTATTTATGGTCTTGATAATGATCTTCTATTTATGGGATAATGATCAATAGACCGGATAAGCGTGATACGCCGAAGAGTAAGGAGATCAACTAGATTTCGTGCCTATATAAAGAATATTACGACTCTCATTGAGGTACGATCTAAAACCCTAACTCTTCAACATAACCCTAAAACCGATTACTTACTCTCACGCCGGAGGATAATCGTGGGAGAAAATCCCACGATAAGCCTAACGGTGTTGTTTGCTTTCTTAATGCGCAGGTCTCAAGCATTAAGATCTAATTGATACGAGAACAGGAGCCCAAACAAGGAACGCCCAACTTTTGTATCAACAATTTATGAATTGGATATGGACACATGGCTTGTATAGTGTCAAGTTTATTTAAGTGTTTGAAAATGTATGTGTATTTTATCTTCAGGTATTCAAATGGGTTGAAGGGTTCAATTCTTAGAACACCCTGATTCTCGAATATTTGAACGTGTAATGTACTGAGATGAGAATTCAATCTTCAAGATATTTTCATTTATGCATATATTTTGTTTTGTGTTTATTTTTCATGCAAAGGAAGTGAACTAAATTTGGGGAGGATTGTTGAAAAATTTAGTGCACTTGAGGGATTAATTCACACCTGGTAATGGGTTTGGAGTTACGGAGTGTACACCCATTTGGTCACTGAATCCCCTGACTCAATAGTGATTATGCTAGTGTGAATATGTTTCTGCTGATCTGATTCTGCTACTAGTATTGATTCTGCTGTTAGTATAAATCTGTTGTTGGTGGATTATGCTGACAGTGGATTCTGCTGTTAGTGGATTCTGCTGATAATGTGATTCTGCTGCTGGCATCAGTTTATTCTGCTGCTCGTTTTTAACCACTGATTCCTACTATTATGGAAAGTATTATGATATAATTAATGGGCCGTTAATTATACATAATTCCATGGGCTAGGGTTTGAGTATTCTCTATTATAAATAGAGGTCATAATACATCTGCATGGATATACGATACAACACAAACCCTAAACACTTGAATACGTTTCTGTTCTTCATTTGTGCCTAAAACAAGAACATCACTTGGTCTTATCCCATAGAGATATTCATGTAACCCAGGCATAGGGCCGAATAGTTTCTATTGGAAAGTGATAACACGATTTCAAGTGAATATCCGGTGCTATTGATTATCTTAATCTCGATCTGGGAACACTTACAAACACTAAATAACCAACAAAATGTACTGCTGAAATTTGCTGAAAACCTTTCATATAAATTTCCTGTGAATGTCCCAAGACAAGTTTTTCTTAGTTCTGTTGAATTTTTGCTTTTCACTGAACATAACTTGTTTGTGAATGTGCCTTCTAATGGCGAGCCGAGACTTATAAGTTGCTAGGTGCATTTCATTAAAAACTAAACAAGGTTTGCATCACTTGTTAAATATTTGACGTTAGATTGTATCACATCTTGCCATATTTTCATAGTTTAGATTAGTATTCGTTCCATTTGACAAAACCATGTTAAGAAAAAAAATTATATGGAAGTGTAATAAGTATGAATGATACATTTTCTATAACTGAGATAACGTGAAAACTTATTGGATTACTGTGTTTAGCTTAATGAACATCTCTATTAGATGTTTGCATATACCATCTTCCTGTTTCTTGTTACTTAAACTGCGAGTTATTTCATAGTTCATTATTGGGTAAATTGGGGTCTTTACGAGGCATGCTAGGTTGGGTGTACATGCCACACTGTCCCTCTGGTAGTTGAACTCCACGTAGCATACGAATGTATCCCTGCTCTCCCCATTTTGGTCCCCATGAGTTTTTCACGATCCAGTACTTCAGTCCCTCAGGAGTCTCATCATATCCCACGACTGTCATAGCGTGCATCGTTCGTGTTCCACATTGTCCGGTAAAAACTCCCTTTAAGAAACATGTACAATTAGGAATTAATGAATTCTTGAAGCAAATGTGTTTTTAGAAAAAAAGAAAATGAGGTATTAATTTAGGATCTTTTGGTCTTACCGATGAATAGAACATGTAATCACGACTATTGGGATCCATGGAAATAGTAACAGGTTGGTGTGCAACTGCTTTCAACATTGCGTCTTCATTCCGACGAGGAAGAGACTCTCGTCCATCAAGCGTTACAGAGTGATGTCCGAACTGGCATTCAAAAGAAAAATTAAAAAATAAAATATTCGTTACCTAAGTATATAACAAGCATATATAGGTTGTTAGCTTCAATACGTAGACTAGTTTTAATAATACATGTTTTAGTTGTACGTACCTTTGCTGTACAACATTGTTCTCTTTTACCGACGTAAGGATAGCTCTCCTGTGTCGCTAGACCTCCATGCTCATGAATGAATTTGAAGGCTTCAGCATGCGACCCTCCAAAACATCCCATGTTCATCCCTTTAGAATCACAATCAATTAGTTGTTGTTCTGACAGTGTTAGTAGTTGCCCTGTTCTAATCGCGTTTATTCCTTCCACTGCAGCCACTGCTGCAAATGCCCAACAACTTCCTGTGATATAAGCTAAAATCTTTAGTTCAAGTTTGAATCGTTGGGCCCCTAATAAGAGTAGGATTTTATGACTATCTTATTCATAAGATATAAATACAATGCTATATTTTGACAACAATAATCTGCAAGCAATTTATAATGTGAATCAAATGGTTTTATGCACTTAAATATAGTTTTAATGATGTTCACTAAAACACATGAGAGTCATTTCTTTTGTAGTCTAATCTCTTAGCTGGCCAGCTTAAATGAATCAAAATTGTTTATGTAACCTCTATTTCATCAAGAAAAAATGGATTCATCAATGTGCTTAACACCTTTCTACAAGGAAGAGATTCATCGATGGTAGAAAGCCGAGATCAATATGAAACCATTGATCCTTCTCGTATGTAGAACATCCTGATCTTTTATTATTTTCTGAACAATTAGTGTTCTTTAGAAAAGGTGTGTCTAGGATATCAGCTACTAGGAAAATTATTTTTTAGTACATCGTGCCTTTCTTCTTTGTGGTTATTTAAAAGTTATGCATCTGTTTGTAATGATTTGAAAATTGCACTAGCCGTCCCCAAGATCAAGGTTTCTTGGTACTTTTGTCCATGCACCAAGTTCAATAGGGTGCGATTCTGTCATGGAAGTCGGTTAGGGATTATTTTGTCTGGAATTCAATCATGCCTCGACTTGGTTGAGGATTTCGGTTTAAGATTGACGGTGATCTTATTGTTTTTTGCTTTTATTGCTATTTAGGGTTTCGCTACTGTTGTTTTATTGGTTATGGAGAAAGTGGGTGTTGAGTCGGTTGATGTTATTGAAGAATCGTTAGCTACTGTTGATTTGTCGAAGGTGACTATGAGGAAACATAAGAAGTCTAAGGATGTTACAGGTGTCATAGATCCTTCTACATTTGATTCGTTTGCTGGAAAAGCTTGTGCTGCTACATCAGCTAAGAGTAACCATGACTTCATTGAAGATCTATTTGGTGTCTCACTTAAAACACCTAAGGATATTGATGACTTCACTAAAGACTTGGATAATGGTCAATATCCAAAGTGGGCTGAATTGGATCGTGATGTTCGTGTCAAGACTACGAATGCTATTGATGGTTTGTGGGAGTCTTTTATGGATGTTGTGAATGATAAATCTAATAGCTCTCCATCTGCTGCTCCTGTATGTGAAGGTGTAAACATATCTATTCCTCGCAAAGTGGTTGAAAAGGTTAGTTCTCGACTTGAACATACTTTATATGGCTATTTTATGGGTAAAAGGATGGCGTATCCAGTTGTTGAATACTTTGCTAAGACTAACTGGGCAAAACATGGGCTGAAAAAGATTATGATGAATTCCGAAGGCTTCTTCTTTTTCAAGTTTGATACTTTGGTTGGGTTAGAAGCTGTGTTGGAAGGAGGTCCTTGGATGATACGTAATTCTCCAATCATTCTTAAGAAATGGTCTGTGGACACTAGATTGCGTAAGGAAGAATAGACCAGCATTCCGGTTTGGGTTAAATTGCATGATGTTCCTCTTCAAGTCTTTGAAGAGGAGGGTATCAATTCGATTGCTTCTTTTATTGGTAACCCTGTTTTGTTTGACTCTTACACAACCTCTATGTGCAAGGATTCTTGGGGTAGAAGTAGTTTTGCTAGATGTCTTATTGAGGTCAATTCTGGTGTTGATCTTGTAGAGGTGGTTACCATTGGATTTCCTTCTCTTGTTGGGGAGGATTTTACCAAAGAGACTATCCGTGTTGAATATGAATGGAGGCCTCCCAGATGTGACATATGCAAAATCTTTGGTCATGCTCATGATCACTGTCCAAAAAAGGTGGTGAGTACTCCTGTTGTGTCTACATCACATGTTGTTACTCCCACTGTGGTGTCGAATAATGATGGTTTCCATAAGGTGGTTAGGAAGAAGAAGAAGAGTAAAGCCAAGTCTACTAATGCTAATCAGTTTGTAGGTCCCTCGGGTCCACAGACTGTCAGTTATCAGCCGAAAGGGACAGCTAGGGTACCTATTAAGGAAGCCAATACTATGGGTAGTGCATCTAAATCAATGTCTATGTTGAAGACTATTGGCTCAACTTCTAAGGAAGGTATTTTTACTACATCTAATCCGTATGTTGCATTGGTGAACGAGGAAGATGATATTGAAGATCATGTTGCACATGTGAGTGAAGGATCAGCTCATCCAATTACTAATGAAAGTCCATCTTTCACGGTAGTTGTGGGTTAGCTTGTTTTTTCTTTCTTTCTTATGGCTATGTGTTTATGGCATGTCATGAGCACTAGTTGTTTGTTTTTTGTCCAAGCTTTTTTAGCTGTCTACCTTGTTATGTAAGCTTTATCGCCTATGTAACGGGCTGAGATATGGGATTTCACCCATATCCTTTGTACTTAAACGTTTTTGGTTTTAATATATTTACCAGGGTGCAGGATTACTCCCTTTTACCCAAAAGAAATGACTAGTCAATATCTTCAACTAAAAATCAACTTGCTGGTGTTCTTACTTAGATTTCACCTATAGAATATCATTAGGATATGCTACTCAAACTGGGTATATTTGCTTTTCCATCAGCTTGCAGGGGTTGTTACGAGTCTTAGGACGGGCATTAAGATCAACTCACTAAAACAGAAGCTGGTTAAGATCAGTCAACTACGTACACCACAAAACATAAGTAACAGCTTGAATTCTAGCTTGTTAGTTTGTAAAACTCATTGGTTAGTTTGTTGCCAGAAATACATTTTAAAATTTTAAATGTACTTTTGTTGCTAGCTTATTTAAATCCAGCGCCGATATATATCAATTAGCTAGACTAACTTTAGATTGTAATCTTTCACGAGATCTGAATTATTAATAATCAATAAAGATGATCGATCTTTTCTTTCTTTAATGAATACAATTATGATATATAAGTTATCACCAGGGGATCCATAAACTTCGACCTAGGTGAGCACTATCATAAGAATCTACATGGAGTTCATTTGTTTGTTTTTAAGAGAAAAAAGGCGTTACCACATCTTCCTTGATTCTTGGCAGGGGTGACAGCATTACGAGTTCTCCAGTCAATCTTTGGTGGGATTGTTGCATCTGCATAAATGAATTTCAAGTTGGTCTCTGGAGATCCCATGAGTGCATCTATATGGTCAATTTTTGAGTCAGCATACGTGCTCACAAACTCTTGGTTCGTCATGTCAGCAAACACGTTCAACTTCAGCTTATATGGCCTGTTCAACTTGTTTGTTTCATGAACATGTTGCACATTGGATTTGAAGACATTGAACCGCTCGGGGCTTTTTTGCTCCACTTCATGGTGGCTCCTCCACCTATCGTACATGCCTTGCAAACCCTCTTCCGAATGAAGTTCCTTCTCATGGTAGTCGAAGCTGTCCACAGCGCCTAAGATCCAAATCAGAGATAATGAAAGTAAAAGAAACTTGTTGATTTCCATTTCTTGGAACTAGGCCTAAAAGCTGTGAACTTGGTAAATGGTTTCTTTATATAGCAAGTGAAATCATATGATTAGTGAGTTATGACCATGAGACACACTGAATCAACTATGGAGGTTAAGTGATGTTTAGAATGTTATGATCCAATGATATAAACTTAATTTTCTCACTGCTTAGTTTTAGGATTTAAATGAGGAATTTGTGATTGGATCAAATGTATGGATGGTTATGGTGAGGTGAATGTGAATGTGGCCATGCATGCTTTGAGTAGTCTAAAGGTGAGAGTTTTATGGGTTATCTTGCAAAGTTCTTTTGCCAAATTGAAGGGTAACTATAGGTCCCAGATTAGCGCTTAAAATTAGTTTGCAGGTTGTTCCAAAGTATCTACATGTATTATTACTTAAAAAAAGTTTCTAACTGAATCTTGAATCTTGAATGTTGAAGGGGTCATATACTAATGTTACAAATAACAAGATCCAAGTTGTACATATGTAGCTGAGTAGGTTAAGTTAGTACATACTGAAATATTCATATATAATGACATAGTTACTCCTAAAAAGACAAAGTTACGACGATTTGGATAACATGCTAGAACTGAATGATAAAGATTAATCATACATAGTTGTATTGAAACACCTCGAACTAGCGAGTAGCTAGAAAATGAAAACGAGAAGCATCACATGGGCAGGGGACAAGCTAATACAGGAATAAGAAACTAAAGATCCCAATGAAGTTTAAACCTTTTACATTTACTACTCAGACAACATTAAGAAAGCTTTGGATCTTAAAAAGAATGTTGTTAATAATGTAGAGCTGAAGACCGACATTGCGCAGTTAACCAGATCGAGGTGAAAACAACCTGTTCAATAACATTGCATGTATCAAGAAGCGGAATCTACTTTTTATCTGAACTGTCAACAAAATGACTTATACCTTAATCAGATAAAGAAAAACCCATCATAAGATGATAAGAATTGTCATGTCATATCATGCAACATGACCAAGTGCATCGGCTCAAAGCAGAGACGGAGACAGTGGGGGAGCCAGGGGGTGCTCGGCCCCCTCCAACACGCCCAATCGCTTTGCTATTTACCTTTTAAAATTTAAGCATATGATGCAACTATAGGCAAATGACCCCGCCCCCCCCCCCCCCCCCAGCCTTTAGTTAAATTACTTTGTTAGCTTGAGAAAAAAATTTCGGCCCCCCTTATTCTTAATTCCTGGCTCCGTCCCTGGCTAAAAGGATGGTCTAGGGATTCTAGTCTTCTTCGCATAGAAGAGAATGCAAGTGAATGCACCTGTTTGTTCAAGTTAAGCCTAGTTGCAAGCGTGTCACAGTCCGCCCTCCAATTAAGGTGTTCAACTTTTCTGGAATCAAATAGTTCTACCTTGATTCGTCCCTCAGGAGAGACAAAAGTTTCTTTACCAATATGCATCAGAAAGATTTAACCAAGAATTTCCCAGATTCCCAAGAGACCGACTACAGCTATTTACAACACAATTCAGATACATGCAAATCCCAAATATGCCTCCGCTAGTTCTAGTCCCATGATGAGTGAGGAGTCACCTATGCGAGTCAATAATCAATATTGGATTTGCAATCGCTCTTGTGACACTAATCCAACTTAATTATTAACCTGGTTTTATAACCATTGACCAAAAATAATGCATCATATCTTCATTGATTGTTTTGCTCTTGTTATTTTCCACTCTTAAGATTTTTGTAGTTGGAAACTCAATATGCTTCGAGCCTTAGGCCCAAGAAAAGTTTGATTATTACACTCAAAATTCATCACCTAGTCAAACTGTAAATGACACAGGTTGAGCCATTTTGTATCATCGTATGGTTCAAGTCCATATAGTTGTTATTCTGCTAATGAGTGTAACAACACAATTGCTAATTGCACAAGCATACTTTTAATCAGTAGTTACATAATACATTACCCGACATTTTAGAAGGTGAAAAAACTCATCATGAATTATAATCAAAAGTATTTTTTTATCACACTTTCATGTTAACCTTCCTTACACATGTACAGTTTATAATCACTATATATTTATAATTGCAAGCATTTCATATAGATTTTGAATCAACATAGTTTAGTTTTAAGCACCATATTGATTATTGTGACTTGTGAGCCATAATTCAAGAAATGAATTCGATTCAAAACCAGTATATTTATAAGTTTCTAGTATACAACCAAAAGATGACAATTCATAATAATGCATAACCTGTAATCCAAGACTAAAGATGAAGTAAACCCATTTAATCCAGTTTCAGTCAGCCTGATGTCCCAATAGCGCGATAGATGAAACAAAACAGGATTTTACTATCAAAGGAAACAAAATTAAGGCACATTACAACATGCTTTGACCGACCCTAGTTGATCAGAGAATAAGAGACCAAAATTTGAGCTGCTCTAACTAAACCTCTTCTAGTATCATCTTGGTAACGATAAGGTGTTTAGGAACCGTATATATGTCTGTGAACAGGTTGCGCATCAAAGGTCTTAACCACTTGCAACCATGGTTTGTCTATAACCAAAACAGAACCTTTTGAAAGATGGCCAACATATAAAGCAGGTTCTCTGAACGCACAAAATTCAAAATTCTTCCTAGCAGCGTTTTTACTTTCGTAATCATGCCCCATCAACTTACGTTTTAATTTCCCACTCATTTGTGTGTATATCTTCTCTAATGCTAAATCATGACTATTCACTTTATCTTGATCTTCATCTCGAGCAATCGGCATTCCAAAGTCAATATAGCACATTGCCCTAATAAGATATAACAGATAAAAATCAGCATGAGTAAATGCTTCAAATGCCTAACTACATAAGATTAGCCTTAAATGCAATTATTTATTACTCCGTATATAACTTGTACTACATGTTTAATAAGTACACAAAAAAGGGTTTCTCGATGCGCATTTTAAAGGTATATGCTGAGCATCGGTCTAAAACCAACCCGACCCGAACCGACAAAACCGAAAAACGAAAATCGTTAAAAAACTAAACCGAAACCGAACCGAATATGGTCGGTTCAGTTTTGTGTCGGGTCCATCTGTTCGGTTTGGTTTAGGTGTATTTATGTGTGTTTTTGTAGATTTTGGGTTGAACCGAACCGACCCAAAACTGAAAATCGTGGAAAACCTAAACCGAAGCCGACGGGCTGTCGGGTCAGGTCGGGTTAGTTTTTGTCAGTTCGGTTCGGTTTTGAACCTTCCATGGTCAGCCCTATAAGTGACTATAGAAACGGAGAACTTGCGTCTGTTGCAATGAAAGTGGGTCGTGATTTAATCAGATAATGAGTCTATTGAATATTTGACAAATCCTTACGAATATTATTCCAAAACTAATATATATATATATAACAGCCATGAATGACTTGTTAAAAAAAGAATTTGTGTTCAGTGACTGTAGTAGAGTGTCTCACACTTGGTTAAATAGTTTAATTTACCCTGAATTTTGACCCCCAGGTAATAAGCAGACTTTGTTTCAGAAACTGTCAAGTGTAATTTTTGACAAAGATCATAACAAGTGCTGAACATATTCACACTTCAAAACTTCTAGAAAAAGGATTTTTACAATTAAGTAGCAACATACCTGGCACTGTAAATGATGACGGCTGATGATTTTGAAGATGGAGGAAACGTAAGCCCAATAACCTCTCCTGGAAAGTCCTGATATCTTCGTGGCAAGATAAAAGAGTTCTGTGTAGACCATTCTCCTAATTTCTTTGCATCCACATCAAATACATAAACTTGATTTGAAGATGTAGAGATAATCAGCACATTGCTATTTCGAGGAGAAAATCCTCCTGCCGTAACCGAGGCACCGTCCAATCTTGATATAAACCAGTGTTGCCTAAATACACAGAGAAATTGTTTAATGCACATATAGAAAACCATTTCAAAGGGCTAAAATAATCTTACTATCGATATTAGTACATGAGAAAAAGTTATAGTAACAAACACCAAAGGGGTGTTTTGCATTTCATTTTGAAAGTGATTATCGGATTGTCTTGTTTCAAGTCACATATAATCAGACTCTAGAACTCTAGAATTTAGGTATAACTGAACTGATTTTGAATCTCTATATATATGGGTGAAATAATCAGTTTGAATTGCCTTGATTCACCAAAAATGAGCCTGATTATCTGATTACGTAGAGATAATCATCAACTTTGAATCCCTCAACGCACACTTTGAATAATCATCGATAGCTACACAAACTAGCTGATTGTCTTAGTAATTATTATTGCAACTTCAACAATAAAAGCACATCTAAACACCCTCTAGCAGTTCGTTCACTTCGTTGTGTTATATTTACTCTGGATCATTCAAATTATATATCAATACGCAAACTTTGAATCATCGATAGCTACAAAAACTAGCTGATTGGCTTAGTCCATTATTAGGCATAATTTCATATATATCCTACCCTGGATGAATAATTACATATATACCCTTTGTACCAGTTTTTGATGCATAAAGTACAATGCTCTTAATGCATCAAAAGGAAATATATGTAATTTTTGAAATAGGCAAGGATATATATGTAAAAGCCCAACTTCAACAATAAAAGCACATCTACACACCCTCTAGCAGTTCGTTGCGTTATATTTACTCTGGGATCATTCAAATTATATATCAATATGGAAACTAATAATAACTCCTCACCTTTGTGTCTCTAGATTAAATATATACACATCTCCAAAGCAATTGACAGCAGCTAACCACTGACCATCAGGACTAGTAAACATTTTTGTTATCGGAGACTGAGTTGGCGGTAATTCTTCATCACTCTCCTTTCGACATGGGGTGAATCTATGTGTCAATTCCATGCTCCCTACATCTACAACCTGAAACAATATACAGAGTGCCATATTTATATGTGTCATGCATATTTTTACATATAAAGTTTTTAGAAGGTAGTGATTGCTTACGTATATCATTCTGTCATGTCCAGATATCATTAACCGAGAAGAATCAGAGGTGAAAATCATGGAATGTGCAAAAGGTAATGGTTCCGGAAGTTTCTTTTTACTTATGGACCACACGCTTTTCCCAGTTCCGTTATTTTTCAACTCAAAAAGGCAAGGCTTCATATTGTCTGAATAAGCAAAAAACCTTCCAGAAGGTGAAATAGAGCTGCAAATGATCTTCCTCATACCCTTGGTCTTAACTCGAGCCACCATATCAGTAGTTGAAACACCCCCAGGAACATCTCTTTTCACATTGACTGTACAAATATCTAACCAATGCGAAGACTGGACCATAAGGAGATAAGTAAACTTATCAGCAGTACTGCAAACCAATTGAATAGGTGGTCTTTGTGGTGCAGGGCATATATCATGTGGAGCAAATTTGGTAAATTCATTAGCTGAATACGCAAAAAGCTTAGTATCATCACCAGCTGATATAAGCATGGGAATGCCAGTATGAGCCCATTTATTGTAACTGAAGTCTATAGATTTGTCCCTCTTACGAGCTCTTTTTACTTTTTCTTCAGGTAAGAAATCTGTTGCAATTTGTAAAACAAGTGTAGTAGGCATAAGAATAGTGAAAAATGGTGACAATTGGACACTATTACATTAGATATACGGTCACAAAAGCATACCTTCACAACTTATGGGTACCGCAACTGTCAAGGCTCTTACATCATGTGTATGGGCTCTTACATAGCCAACATAGATCCACTTTTTAATCGGTTTGGAAGATGTTCCATCAACAGCATTTGCAGAACGCTTGTATAATATAACCTGAAAACATACTTTAATGGCTTAGAATATCCTACGACAATCATGGGCACGCTCTATTGTGATAGAAAAAACAGAAGTTAATGAAATTTTGTACCTGACCATCAGAGCCAGCAGAGAAAACCCTGGTATGACTAGGACTGGCTGCTAAAGCATTGACATCACCCTTGTGATAAGAATGCGCTTGCAAGAGTGTTCCATGTAAACTGTCCCAAAATTGGACACTGCCACTACTGTCTGCACTCACAAGAGTACCACACCTGAAAAAATAAATGTGAAAAACTATAATTAACTAAACCATAGCCTTCATTAGTAATATGGGGTACACATACACATGAAAATATCCCCCATATACCTCAGTGCAAGTAAAGACCATATGCAAAGTTCAGAGCCACCACCTAAACCTCCAAGACCGACAGTTATTCTGTATACTTCATGAGACGTTTTAGCATCCCAGCATCTTATGAACCTATGATTATCATTAAAAATAATTCAAAGTTATATTTTTAACAAGTACTAATAATCGGGCATCTAAATTAGATAAACATCATATCTACATAGGAGAAGTAGTAAAAAAACTGCTTAACACTTGTAATAAAGAACACAGAGCAGAGGCAAAATAGCAAATGTTGAATATAAGTATATACCCGTCACTACTTCCTGAATATATTCGTTTTGCATCTGGACTCCAAGTTACACTTAATACACGCCCTGTCCATAAATGATAAAAAGTTAAAGTAAATGATAAACCAATCAAATAAAGTAATTAGAGAACAGAACACGAGGTGTTATCTCACCACCAACCCTTGGTAGCGATTTATGGTAATTGAACTGATCAGAGTCTGTGATATTATATATTCGCACGCAACCGTCATCACAAGCAATCGCTATATTTGCATTCTCGCTAAGTGGCTCTTCATATAGCTCGAGTGAATTAGCTTCACCCTCACTGTCACTAGTCACATCACCATCATCGATAGTCTGATCAGTTGCATGTCCATTCTCTAACAGAACCAAACCTCGTTTTGGATCAAGCCTACTCATAGGATGAGCAGCCATCTGCCAGATTGATACACCAATAGGATCTACCACAACCTGCATATGAAATTAACTAAAAAAATAAGCCTTCAAGACAGTAAAGAGTTGTCAAGTAATAAAGCCCAAATACGATAACAAAGTGCATCTGTATAGCACTGTATCTTGATACAAACTCACTAACAACCACAATAATGATCCATGACCGGTTTGAATTTAGCCATATTACATATGATTATTAACATAAAGACATTATTTTTTTATTTACAACAAAAAAGAAGCTCGAGTAGCTTATTCTGCAAAAACAAGCAGTTCCGAAAAAGCAGGTGAAATTGATTGTTATTTTGGTATGAAGACAAATATATGGCATATGTATGTGTTTTCTATCTCACAAACACACACACACACACACACACATACATATGCTATATATTGTGCTCACATAAATGCTCGGGTACGGGTGTGACTGTCTACATCCAACCTTTCCATACCCTGCTCCGGCAGGATTAAGTAGTGTTGTTTTAAGATCTTTTGTGAAGAAAAAAAAAACATGTGTAATATGGCTGTTTTGATGATACCCCTTAGTATATGCAATTATGCATAGTCGGATTGGCATAACTGCAAATAATAAGAAATCCTAAGGGTGTGTTTAGTTGAAAGAAAACACCCTTGTTTTCTACAAAATGTTTTAAACAAAACACGGAAAGCAGAGATTGAGTTCAAATCAAACATTTCCCAACACATTCTCTACAAAACATAAAACATGCATTTCCCAATTTAACAAGGGAAACTACAAAACAAATAGGGTGCTTTTAGTTGGAGAAAAAATTCTCTTGTTTTTCTATCTCTAGTTTTGTAAAAATTTAGAAGGGAAATTTATCTCCACAAAACACTTGAAAATATAGAAAACGCATTTAGTTGAGGTTTGTATTTTCTATTTTGAAGAAGGGAGGGAGGGTTGTGGGTTACAAAGGAAAACAATTAAAATTTATTTTGTAATTTTCCATTGTTAGGTTACGAAATAGGAGATTTTGTGTTTTGCAAAACATTTTGTACTAAACGCACCCATATTTTTTGTGTTTTCCTTGTAACTCCCTTCTTTTTTTCAAAATAAAAAAGAGTGTCACATGAACACATTTTCTACGTTTTGTGAAAAATTAAATCCCCTCTGTTTTTTACAAAATATAAACTAGAAAATTAAGAAATTTTTCTCCAACTAAACGCACCCTAACACTCTACTACGCATTTTCATGGTATTTGCCACTAGGTTAAACTCAACAAAATGTAATTACTAACGACTTGTTCAACATCACATTTAATCTCTAAAGAATAAAAAATGAACAAACCTTTTGAGTCAAATTAAACAAGTCCCACTCAGACACCGAGCCATCAATACTCGAAGAAAACAATCTCCCGGAACCCGAACCACACCACACCAGAGACGAAACTCTCAAATTTGGATCACCTTGTATCGTCTACATAAGAAATGAATCCAAATAATTATTAAAATATATAAACAACAAGATGATGTTTATAAAAATATATATAAATATATACCAATTGACAGTGCCAACCAACGGCACCAGGGGAAACAAGCCATATCTCAAGAGAACCATCTTCTCTCGCGGCAGCGACCTGAGAGTCGTCGAGACTGGTGGCTAGTGCGACTATTGGCGACGGGTTCCATTCGATGGAGCTGCTGCTACATTTGTAGAACTCCAGCATCTCGTCCGCCGTTTTTTTCTTCTCGAACCCTAGTATGTTTTGTACTATGAAAATAAAGGGTTATACTGATTTGTGTGTTGGTGCAAATAAAGGGTTTCGTATTATGGAAGTGGTTATGTTTCGTCCTTTGTGTTTTCGAATTTACTGTTGGAGCACTTAACTATGAGTAATATTGAAGTTTTGGTCTTTGGAAATGGATATTAAGGGTATGTTTGGCATGGAGCAGTGTGAAACTTTTTAGAGCGGTTTTGAATTTTAGTAGTCGTTTGTCAAAAGAATAATGAGCTTTGGCTAATTTTTAGGAAAGCAAAATTTTCAATGCTTCTTTAAAAAGCAGTGAGCGGTGAGCTGTGTCTATTGCTCACAACTCACAGCTCCAGCTACTGCTCACTTCTACTTTTAACAAATACACCCATAAAGTATCGGGTATCAACTAAGTTTAAAAATTATCAAAGGACTTGTGGTCTAGTGGGTGGGGCTTAACTTGTTAAGCGAGCCACAAGTGGGAGTAGTACCGGATGGGTGACCATCCGGGAAGTCCTCACTTGTGGTCCACTTGTGGACCATATGTTCCGGAGATATCAGGCAATGAAGAGGAGAACCTGTAAGCCATTAGCTGCGCAGGTTCGAATCCAAGCCGGCCCCGGTTTTCATCCGGCCGTTTCTCCAGCGAGTAATCTCGTGTGGAGGCGGTACGGTTTCCGGGCGAAAGCCGTTTAAATCCCCACTGCGCCAGCGTGGGCCCGGTTCAGACAACATAGTCTGGGTATGTGGTGGATGAGGGCCTGCTATTTGGCAGGTGCGACTCTAAACCATATATGAAAAAAGTCACCTTTCAAAAAAAAAAACTAAGTTTAAAAATTAACTTTCTATGTATTGCTAACTGGTTATGTGATTAAACAAGTTTTGAATGTTTGTAATATCTTATGAGACATTTTATAGCTCACCTATCAAAATGCAAATTGGAAAAAGTCTGTAGTGCAACTATTTAAGAAAGGTTTGTGAAGGAAAATTATGAATCCGTTGTTACCAATAGTTATCAATCAGAAGGATGTGCCAATGGTTGGTGATGTTTTGTTGTGCACATTTTTAGTAGTAGTATTAAATATTTTATTGTTAGCTATGGTTTATTTTGCACAAAATATGACAATTTATTGTTGATTTAAGTTATGTACGATGATCTAAAACTCGAGAGGTCGAATGAACCAAGAACTGATTTGGATACCGGGCTTGATCTGATTAGTTTTGCTTTTTTAATAAGTGGAGTTGTCGGTTTTATGTTGACCCGGGTCAACCCAATTTGGTAAATATGTCCGAGTCTTGCTTTTTAAAAATAAAAGAGTAAAGTCAAAATATATAGATGTGGTTTGCCACTTGTAACACCATACATCCCTAGTCGATAAGTTGGTACACTTACATCCCTCCGTTAGTAAAGTCAGCCACCATACATCCCTCTGTTAGTAATGAGGACTAACGGTACAAATTATTCTCCATAATCTTCTAGCCGAGAGAAAATATTTGCATCGTTAGTCCTCAAGACTAATGGTACAATTTGTTTTTTTGAAATAAACTAAAAAAGGGGCAAGCAAAAAAGTGGAGAAACTGATATGGGGCCAAAGAAATGGAAATGCTTTCATCTTCCATGTTTGCTATGCTAAGAAAAAAAGTGGAGAAACTGATATAATTATCGAGAATTGGTTCTAATTTCCACTTCATTTGATATGGAAATGGGTTTTTAATTGATGTAATAAGATAGTGGTAAGTATTTTTTCGAAGAAAATTGAACGAATGCAAGTTCTCGGATCATTCTCCCAACGAAGGTTTGATGTGATTTATCGATTCGGTAACGTGTAAATGTGAAGTGAATGTGATAAAAAAGTGAATTTGTGGGTTTTTAAACTACTAATGATAAAATAATAAATAAAAAAGTAAATAAAATACACAAAGTGAAAATGTAAATTAAAACGTAAATTACGTAAATCCCGGGCTAATCCCGAAATTTCTAAGGCAACTACTTAAAATAAAAGGGCTACGGGTGCAAATTAAATTTTCAAAAATCCTAAATGTAATTAAAAACTTTTTGGAAAATTAAAATTATTTTTTATGGTTTTTCTTTAATTAAAATTAATTAAATACTATTTTTTGTATTTTTTAATGATTTAAAAAGTAAATAAATATGAAAAATAACTTAAAAAATACAAATTAAATTTGGAAAAATCTAAAGTAACTTAAAACTAATTTTGAAACAGAAAAGATATTTTTTTTTGGCTTTATCTTTAATTATTATGAATTAAAAACTATTTTTATAATAATTTAATTATACTAAAAATGCAATTAAATATGAGATTAACCTTAAAAATGCAATTTTAATTTTTAAAATTCTAAAATAACTAATAACTATTTTTAAAACAGAAAACAATTTTTTTGGATTTTTATGTAATTTTTATGAATTAAAAATGATAAAAAATTATTTAAAAAGTATTAAAAACTAATTTTAATTATTAAAAGTACCAAATAAGCTAGGAAAAATATGAAATTTTTATGGAAATTATAAAATAATAAACTAAGCCTAGGAAAATTAAAATTACTTAATTTGGAAACCCTAATAAGCTATTTGGGCATATAAGCAGTTTGGATAAGAGCTTATTTATAAGTTATCCTTAACCAATAAGCACAAATCTCTTAAGACAGGTATAATACACTAAAAGAAACTTAACTCAACCGAAATAAGCCAAATAAGCACACATGAAAACCTAGATAAGCAAATAGCTGTTTGAATAAGCACTAGGAATAAGCATTTTAGTGCCAAAATTATCAATAAGCTCAAGAACATTTAACCACACTTATGTAAGCTCAATGCAACTTATAATGACCAGAAAAGCACAAAAAATAAGCTAAATAAGCACCTAGCAGTTTCAATGCAAAGACAGAAAATGAGGTTGAGCAACCCAACTTTGCAGCTTAATAAAAAGCACTAGAGAAGCTAATTGATGCAATTAAAAGACATATATGGAAACCTTGAACTATAAACTATCTAAAAATGGCAAAAGCCCTAATTCCTAAAGCCAATTGATCCCCTAAAATAAGCCTAGATCAGCACCTATCCAAACAGATTTTGTGCAGGCTTTGACTTTTAAGATGCACCTGAACTTTAACCAAATCTGATTTTTATTGCCTAAATATGATACTAGGTTTATGTTAATTATGTTTAAACACTAAAATGGCAAACACAAACACAAAAGGCAGCTATTCAAACAAAATCAGATGACAGATAGCAATTATAGCGGGCATCAATGAGGTATTTAGTGAATTTTGACTTTTAACTTTTAACCTACTGTTTTTATGCTTGATTTAACTTACACTACTCCTAAGTAGACTACTTGTGCAGAAATAACAATAACACAACAGCAACAACCCACATATTACACTTGTTCCAAACAGTCCTTTACATAAGCAGTTTCATTAACTTGTACAGGTTTAGGCCTAAATTTACCAATTCAATGCTCATCGCAGCAATCTTAACTATAATTAATGCTAAATGAATAATAAAAACCAGCAATCAAGTACAAACACTCACTTAAGCATATTGAGCAGTAACTAGGCAGTAGGTATGTAAAGCTATACTAGAACATTCAAACACACCAAATAGACATAAATTTAGCTACTAACCACCAAATTAAACAACCACAAGCAAATTCAAACTAAATGACATATTCTAAAATAATAAAGTGAAATAAAGGAACTAAAAATTAAAAGAAAACTCACTTGGTGCACCCTAGCTAAACAAGGGTCTCATTTCAACCAAGCCTATCTTTAATAGCCTTCAAACCAACACCACAGGACTCCAAAACCACAGATCAAAACACCTTTCTTCAAAGGATTCTAAGCAATTGACTTTTGTTGACCAAGATGGATTGTTGAGCTTTTGATTTATTTAATGCTACTAACTTCCTCAAAAAGGCTAGATAAGCTAGTATGAGGTGCAATAAACTAGAAAAGGCTTGGATGCAAGCTGTGTTTAGGAAAAATAGAACATGTTTTTGGATTTTTTTTTTTTTTTTTTTTTTTTTTTTTTTTTTTTTTTTTTTTTGTGATTTTTATAAAAGTTTGATAAGGGACAAAGAAGAAAACTTGTTAAAGCTATACAAATGAGTAAAGGCGATTATTAAAGAAGTAAATAAGCTAGGTTTAAAAGATTTAAGCTAAAACATAAATTTAATAATTACACTAAAGCGTGAAATTAAAACATAAAACTAAAAACTTTTATTAATAAACTGCAATTACATCAAAACTAGACTAAGAATACATTTCTGAAAGCAATTTGACATCATTTAGTTACTAAAATCCTACACTCCAAACGTTTACAAGAGGGGGGTTTATATAGGAGTAGGGGACTGAGGTTTTGCTCAGTGGAAGCTCCCAGAAGCTCCAATCTTGGCCATTCATTCTTCTTCTTATCCTTATGTCGTCATCTCCTCATCTTTTAGCCGTTGGATTGAGCCTTATCCATTTTCCACGTCCCTTCAACCAATCACTGAGCTTGAAAGAGCCATGTAAGCTGGGATGATGTCGACACTCTGATAGGTGTCAGAGGCTTCTAGAATGATGGTAACCTCGTACTAAGAATCTGGTGAAAATGAGGTGGAAGCAGGGTAACTAGTGAAAGGGAAGAACAATAACTGAGGCACGCTTTTCATTTTTTTTTTATTGTTATTTTGTTTTTACAGGTTTGGGTCGGGTATGTGTGGGTCAAGGGTTATTTAATTGGGGGATTGGGCTGGTGTATTTGTTTTGGGCTTGGTTGGGTTAAGTAAAGGGGTTTATGGATTGTTGGGTTTAGTATGTTGGTTAAATGGATCCGGTAGCAAAGTAATCATAGGGATCATTAGTGTAATTTCTGAATTTATAAGGACCAATGTTGTCAATTCTCCAATAATAACATCCAAGGACCATTAGTGACATTCTTTGATTGTTGAGGGGCCACTGTTGTCACATCTTCAAAATATCTTCAAAAGGTCCAAAAATGACAAGTCTTGAAACTTGGAGGGCCAAATATGTAATTTTCTCAAACTTCTTCAAGGGGCCACTTTAGCAATTTTTGAAACTCTGAGGACTCATATGAGCTTTGACTTTGACCACTAGCTTCCCCGGCCTCGGCTTTTGACTCTTTTCCAATTCTCGTGCTTGTTTTGTCATTTTCTCGTGATTTTTCATCCTTTTCTTAAATATCCGTTCATGCACATTCACAAACATAAAAACATACATTCTTTAGCAATTTTGGTTAGTTTTTGGTTTATTTAGTCTTATTTTGGACAAGAAAAAGGTGAGTGAATAAGCACTCACCAAAATCCCCCAAACTAAAGTATTGTCGTGTCCTCACGCAATGTGATCAATTCACGCTTTCGAGATAAATAATTTCATAACTCTTTCTACTAACTTTGTAAAGTAGCAAAGAGGTTCAAAAGAAGTTAAGAAATCATTTATTTCCAAAAACGCTTTGTTTTCCCATTTTATTCCTTATACTACTTATCACTATTATTTTTGCGTTTTTCACTTTATTCATGTGACGGTTTGTTGAACTTTCATTATTTTACAATAATTTTTAGGGTAAAAAAGTAGAAACACTTCTCATGGAGAAGTGACCTTACGGATAAAAATTGTCACCCCTGATTTTTCACGAGCCCCCAAACTAAGCGTAAAAACGAGATCACAGCTTAATCACAAGTTAGATGCTAACACTACCCATATAAGTTACTTGTATAATTACCTCTCGTTTACATTTCCTGTTTTTGTATCTCATTATTTTATTTTTGTGAGAAATGAATTGCTTCATATTTTCTCGTTTTTATAATTATTAGTCCGATAAGAGCACAAAATTTGAACGCTAAGTAGTTTCTAAACCTTCCCTCGAAAATCCCTGCATACAAAAGTCGGGTCCACATGGAGGTCTCTGATTTAACACGATTTTGAGGGTCCCTTTTTTATTTACAACCGAAACATCCCATGTCTGAAAACCGAGACGGAAGCTTTTTATTAGGACGCCCCCGAAGTCGAAGCTTGGCATTATTAAACATTTATAAGCACTTTATCAATTTAGCCCTTAGCCTTTTACAACAATCACAACATCGATTATGAGCCGACAAGATGTAATAGTCTTATTATGACCTTGGAATTTTTCCTCCACCTTTTTGAAGTCTACAACATCGGTTGTAAACCGGCAAGATGTAGAGAACTTTTATGGCTTTGGATTATTATTATTATACATTATACATTATTATTTGCCAAACCCCGAGTCCTACGGCCTTTACTAAGATCACAACATCGGCTGCGAACCGGCAAGATGTGATAGTCTATTTCACCGTAACATTGGCAGTACCTCTATGTGTACCAAACCTCCATATGCAGAAATTTTCTTAGGAATGAGTAAAAACTAAGTATTGCCCAAACGATATACCCTTAATTAAACCTAAGAGATCTATTATATATATGGTGAAACAATTTTGTGGAAACGAAGATGCCACAAGTACCTTCCATGAGCTCTAAAGAGAACCAACTACTCCACGGTTAGCATCTAACTTCTAAATAAACTCTATCATTTCTCGATCTCCGCAAATTTAAAATCTCAAGTAATGAGATCCGTGGATGCTTAGCCGATAATCAAGCCACAAATATATAAAGTCAATCACGGGAACTTACAAACTCTTAGAAAAGAATTCGTGTTTTATAGCTCCTTATGTAAAAGACTAGCGAAAGCTTTTCAAGCCGTGCATGTAAAAAGTTAAGTACGGAGCCTGCAAAAGAGTAGCTCCTTGTGTACAAGGCTAGCACAAGGTTTTATGATTACCATTGGTTAAGGGAGCAAGCTAGGGTTCAACACGCCCGGATCAAGTCGAAATATTTATTTCTACTCTCGCCAACTGGAAAGTCAACAAGGTGTCAAAACACTTATTATATTTTTTTCACGACTTTTTCACTTTTTCATATTTTTTTGTTGCTTTTTCATGACATTTTCATTCATTTTTCGTCAAAAATTTTCAAATTTTTCAATTTTTTGAGGAAAAACGGAGTTGCGTAAGTAAACGACATGGTGAAAGTGGTAGGTCAAATCGAATCGAAGATTCACCCCCGGACTAGAATGAAACATTGTCCTCAATGTTTTACGGGTAAAGTTCATCCTAACAAAAATCTAGGGCCGCTTATTAATTATGCCAAAAATACCTTAGTCGATAAGATTTTCGGATATAGGATTTCCAATAGCATCGATGAATGAGACTCGAGTGGAGAGAAAGACAAAACCACGAGTACGAGAGTCATCATAAATCGGGGACAATCCTGGACAATCATACACAAACAACCACGAAAACACGAGAATGGAAGAGGTCGCCCCCTCACGCAATTTTATTTGAAATAAAAAATTTAAGAAGATGAATGGGTAAGCATGGGGTGCCTCCCACGAAGCACTTTGTTTTTGATAATCGAGTCACGTAGCTTGACTCGATCCCCAAATTTAGTTGTCCTTGGGGAAAGTTTGGAGATTCGGGACTACCTTGGGTGGTATGTCCCCTCCGAAGTAATGTTTGAGTAGATGACCATTCACCTTGAAGTTGGGACCATCAGGTTGAGCTAGCTCGACGGTACCATAAGGAAAAACTTGGGTAATGGTGAATGGTCCAGACCAACGGGTTTTAAGCTTACCCTAGAAAATCTTTAGTCGAGAATTAAAAAGAAGAACTTGATCACCAACGTTGAAAACGCGGTCCTTGATCCTAGCATCATGAATACTCTTTGTTTTCTCTTTGTAGATTAAAGAGTTCTCATAGGCTTGATCACGAAGCTCAGTTAATTCATTCAATTGAACTTTTCGGTGATCACCCGCGGTCTTAAGGTCAAAATTTGTGTGTTTCAAGGCCCAGCATGCCTTATGCTCAAGCTCAATGGGGAGATGGCACACCTTTCCATACACAAACTTATAAGGAGTGCACCCAATGGGTGTTTTATAAGCAGTGCGGAAGGCCTAGAGTGCATCATCTAATTTGTCAGCCCATGAGGCTCGGTTTTCTCCTACGGTCCTTTCTAAGATTCGTTTAAGTCCACGATTGGACACCTCAACTTGTCCGCTTGTTTTCGGGTGATACACGGTACTAAGATGGTGGGTAACTCCATACTTAAGCATAACTTTGGCAAATTGGTCATTTGTGGGCAAATAGACTTTTGAGAAATCTCACAACAACTCGGGTGTCGTTAGCGGGGAGCGCCTTCGCTTCAACCCATTTAGACAAGTAATCGACCACCACGAGTATGTATTTATTCCTCTCGAAGACGGGAATGGGCCCATAAAGTCTATACCTCAAACGTCAAAGAACTCACAGACTTGAACAGCATTTTGAGGCATTTCATCCTTCTGTGATATTTTCCCTTGACGTTGGCACGAGTCACATGACTTCACCAAGTCATGTGCATCTCGGTATATTGTTGGCCAATAAAAACCGGAATCAAATACTTTATTTGCGGTGTAATTGGCACCATGGTGTCCCCCGTGGGTCCACTGTGGCATGCCAAAAGGATGTCATCGGCTTCTTTGCCATGAACGCACCGTCGGATCACTTGATCCGCACATATTTTAAACAAGTAGGGGTCGTCCCAAAAATAATGGTTAACATCTTTGAAAAGTTTCTTCTTTTGCTGGGATGACATCCCTTTTCTTACAAAATTCCCCGCATGGTAATTCGCAAAATCGGCGAACCACAGGGTATTAGGATCAATATGTGATATACTCCCAAGTGTCTCGAGAGGAAATGTCTCGGTAATTTCCTTTTTCTCGAGAACACTTTGATGGGGGTTTTCTAAAGGTGAAAGATGATCGGCGGCAAAGTTCTCAGCTCCTTTTTGTCTCGAATTTCGACATCGAATTCTTGAAGGAGTAGAACCCACCGAAGTAATCTTGGCTTAGCGTCTTGTGTTGACATAAATTAATAATGTCTAAAAACATTGTTAACATATTAACAATGTCTCTATGTTTTGATAATTACAAAGCATAAACTCATTAATCTAAAACTTATGACATAAACAAGTTTTTAGTGCTTAACATTTGTCTTTACATCCAAATCACTTAAGGTATGAATAAACAAAATGTTTATTGCATTCTATGATCAAAGGAAGAATTTTCTTAAACACTAGACTTTTTATAAAATGTCACAAAACATTTTATATCTTTTACAAAACATTTTTGGAATTAAAGGAATATGTTTAATTCATTATAAATATATGAATTCAAATTTCCAACCAAAAATGGCAAATCTAATCCAGAAAAACCTTCCCCCACAAAAAGACAAATAAACCCAACGTTCTGGAGGGGCGGCCCCCTTAATTCCCTAGGCGGCCCCCTTAATTATTAAGGGGACCGGCCCCTAATTAAGGGGACCGGCCACGCTCCAGAACAATATTTTTTCTCCCTATAAATACTGATTCATCCCTCAGATTTTTCTCACCTTTTGCACTTCTAAACTTTCTGATCTAGATCTAATTTTCTATTCTCTCATCCTTTGATCATAAGTGTATATATTCTTTGTTTCAAAGTGATCCAATTTCCATCCTCTCAAGTGCAAGAGAAGAATACTTCTATCTTCCTAGACAAGAAGTATTACAACTTGTTGTGATCTCCACATCCAAGTTGTTGGTGTATCATCAAGATTATTTACATATTCTTTGTGAAGATTGTTGTGAATATTTACTTGTAGATAGTTGTGTTAGATATAGATTGTGTGAATAGTTGATAGCTTGGTGTGAAGAAGAAAAGCTAGGAAATCTATTGGTGTGAAGAAGATAGAGTTGAAGTAGTTAGTTGTGAAGTAGATTGATTTGAAGATAGGTGTGTAGTAGATTGGTGTGAAGTAGTTGTGAAGATAGGTGTGTAGTATATTGGTGTGAAGTAGTTGTGAAGATAGGTGTGTAGTAGATTGGTGTGAAGTAGTTGTGAAGATAGGTGTGTAGTATATTGGTGTGAAGTAGTTGTGAAGATAGGTGTGTAGTAGATTGGTGTGAAGTAGTTGTGAAGAAGGTGTGATTTCGTTGTGACGAAGCTTTGGTGTGTAATTGGTGTGTAAGGTTTTCTCCGCCATAAGGGAGCTTGTTGATATAGTGAAGAAAACTCTCGAGTAGGTGACTCGAGGAGTGAAGTAGGGCAAGGAAGGTGTCCTTGTAGCCGAACCACTATAAATCCTTTGTCTCGCGGTTAGATCTTTCCATATCTTACTTATTATCTTGCTTATATCATTATTACTTTTGTAGACGTAGACGTATATATATAGTTGCTCATATAGTACTAGTATTGATTTTACTTAAAGATCAAACGAAAGTTTTATTCACAAAACAAAGTTTTTACAATCAAACTAAAAAGGTTACATACATATAATTGATCATTTCGATCAAGTATAGTTTTCATACAAAATATAACTAAGGATTATAAAATAAATGATTACGTACTTATCTCTCGTATATAGCTACAATTGTTTATATTATGCATGTGTTGATTTCACATACTTAGCATACATTATTATTATTGTTTATACTTAGATATACTTGTTCATATTGTTCAAGATTTGAGTTCACATAAGATTGAATCAAAGTTTTAAAAGCAAACAAGGTTTTAAAACTAAACTAAGTTTTCAAAATAAAATTAAAAAGACGTAAAACTATTCAACCCCCCCTTCTAGTTTTCCACATCTTGCTTTGCCATTAGATATTTTAAAGCAGAATGGTCCGTATACACTATGCACTTTTTCAGAAGCAAATAAGGTCGAAATTTTTCAAAAGCATAGACAACGGCTAACATCTCTTTCTCGGTAGTCGTATAATTAGATTGAGTGTCGTTCATTGTCTTACTTGCATAGTGTATCGGTTGAAATTACTTAGTCTTTTGTTGCCCCAGGACTGCACCAATAGCATAATCACTAGCACCGCACATCAGCTCAAATGGCAAGTCCCAATCGGGGGCAACTAAGATTGGTGCCTCCATTAACTTTTTCTTCAAGAAATTAAATGCATCGATGCATTCATTTGTGAAGATAAACAGAGCATCTTTTTCAAGCAAGTGGGTCAGAGGCCGGGCTATTTTAGAAAAGTTTTGGATAAATCGTTGGTATAAACCAGCATGACCAAGGAAACTTCGAATTCCTTTTAAGGTAGTAAGATGAGGTAGTTTTGCGATTACATCGACTTTGGCACGATCTACCTCGATCCCGGATTTTGAGATTTTGTGGCTGAGGACAATGCCCTCTTTAACCATGAAGTGGCACTTCTCCCAATTTAGAACTAAATTAGTGTCTTCACACCATTTCAGCATTCTTTCTAAATGGGAGAGGCAAGTATCGAAAGAATTTCCATATACCGAGAAGTCGTCCATGAATACTTCTATGGTTTTTTCAATCATGTCGGAGAAAATGGCCATCATGCATCTTTGGAACGTGCCCGGAGCATTACATAAGCCAAAGGGCATACGTCGATAAGCAAACGTTCCATAAGGGCAAGTAAAAGTGGTCTTTTCTTGATCCTGAGTGTAGAATAAACACTAAATCACAAACATGATAAACTAGGTGGTGTGGATCGTTGGTTTAGAGAGAGAGAGAAAGAAAGAGTGGAACCTTTAGAGAGAGAAACACAAGTAATATTAGATTGATAAGTGGAAGGTCCAACCCTCTCCCTTGGTGGGAGAGGGGTATTTATAGTTACAAAGAAAACTCCCTCCTGCGGGCTGTGGATCGGGTGTACAGTGGGTAAAGACCCGTCCGTCCTCCATGGTGTTACTTAAATTAATCTACGTACTAACTAAATATAAATAAGACTACGAGCTACGTAATACTAATCTATACTCGGGGTGACCGAGTCTTTCACGTGAATATTTATATTCCTAACAATCTCCCCCTAAGGGAGGTCACCCCGGAAAATACAAATTGAATTCTAGCATCCTATTCTTCGAATTGAATCTTCGTAGCTCGTATTCAGTGGTTATTCATAGTCATTAATCTTTGTGCTTCCAACAGTGGACATTAGATGACTTGTTTTATGTGTTGGATGATCTTTTACTTTGCTTTGAGTGTATCATCCAAATGAATCTCTCCAAGCCATCTTTGTGTAGTAACATCTCCATGTGACGTAGATATCTTTGTATCAGCATGCTCACACTTTTCAGGATCATGATCTTCAGCATCAGAGTTGTGGAAGCATAGATGAAGCCCATTCAATGATCATGATTTCTTGATTAAGATGTTGAAGTGTGAGCATGGGGTGATGGATCAGCATTTTTTCAGCAATCTACTGCAACCGTCAGAAATTTCTGCAAGCAAACAGTTAGCAATAAATCATCCGGTACTTACAGGTTTGGAATTAGAGATCATCTACAGCATAGTGTGAAGACTCCTTCTAACCTTTACCAAGACAGTTCCCAATCGGCAGCTCCTGAGAGGATTTACACGATCTACCTAAGTAAATCAACGACTAAGTGAGTCGCTGGAGTTCACTCCACGACTGTAGACCATAGGTAACCGCCGCGACCACTAAGCGTAATCCACAAGGAATTACCAAAGTGACCTGCTTTCAGGGTTGTTTGATGTTGACTCCGGCAGGAATTTCCATTCAATCACTAAAATTCACGTTAGTAATTTCTCATGAATGTTCTGGTAGATTGCTAAGATCTACGTAGGACTGTCAAATGTGCAACTGATGTCCTTGATAATGAACCACCAGTGCAAAAGTATCTAGTGTTCCTATTGAGATATTTTGAAGCATCTCAAGGCTCTAGACTCGATAAGTGCAAGATATGGTTTTCCTATGCGGAGACTAGGGAGAGGTCTCCGGCTTCAATATCAACCATCTCTAAGAGAAAAGTTGATAGTTTACACCAGTTCCCCGTGAGAATGAAACAAGTCCTTTTAAGAGAACTTGAGTGGCAAGAAAGTTTAGTGCAGTGCGTCACTGGGTCCATGACGTCTTGTCTTCAATACCGGTGTTACCTTAGTAACCCCCAGTTGCATATGAATTGAACCCGGTTTCTGCCCTAAGGTTGAATAATTGGAGGGTGATGAGGCGAAAAATGAACAACTTTTAGGGGTAATTTAAGCCCGGAATTGAATTTATTTGATCAAATATTGCCCTAAATCGTTCCTTTTGTGATTTTAGGTACTTTGGGAGTGAAATCTGGAAAAGGAAGCAATTCGGACGTTTTTGGAGCATAAAAGTGAAGAAAACGCCAAAGACTTAATTTTCCAAGCTGGGAACAGTGTGTGACGGCGTCAAGAGTAAAAATCATGACGGCCCAGTACAGAAATGAAGGCGTCACAAGGTAGAGCGTCAAGAGTTAAATGTATGACGGCCTGGAAAAGTGTATAACATGACGGCGTCAGATGTAGATCAAGGTAGTTTGAGGATTCTTTTGGCGGCGAGATGACGGCGTCACAAGGTTGTTCTTGACGCTGTCAGCCTCTATTTTCTATATATAGTTTTCTAATTTTCATTCATTAAGAGGAACAAGTTTGGAGAAACCCTAAGGCTGAACCATATACGAATTTTACAGCTTTTTCAAGGGTTTTCAGCCCTTGAATGCTTACATGTGCTATTGAGATAAGTGTTCTTCTAATTCAATTAATATGTCTATGTGTTGGTTGTCTATATCTTGTGCTTGTCTTGATTCCACCATGCTAGGCTAGATTTATCTTGTGTTTGCTTAGATCTAATGAAACCTAGATGTTGATTATGTGTTGATTACTTGTTTATGGTTGTATTGGATGAATGATTCAATGTTAGGCTTAAGAAAACTGGCAGATCTCCAAATGGTAACATGCTTGAACGTCTTAGGAAACATGAACTGATGTGTACTAGGTTTTATTGGTTGTATTTAATGCATGAGTAAATTCTAATGATCCCATGTTAGGAGCTTCTTAGCCGGCTCGACATAGGAGTGAAGTAGGCACTCATAGGATTGGGGGGTTAAGTACGCCACCCCATGAATGGTATTAAGGAATACAATCCATCATCCACGCAACTATAACAAGTAATTAACGTGTAAAAGATATCTAGGGAGTAGTGAAATCTAAGTAAACACATTTCTCCACTTATTGCTCACAACCTTAGTTTAATTTAGTTTTACTTTCATTTCTAGTATTTTATTTTGATTGCATCTTAGTATTGGGTTAGTTGACTAGCAACTAATTCCGCCCAAATCCTTAAAAACTCGAGATTTTTATTTGCTTTCTAAAAATATAAAAATACAAAAAGAATCATCCCTCATCTCTAGAACTAGTATTTAGGTTTTTCTAATCCTAGCAACACTATTCCTAGCTGAACAATCAATCCCCGGTACTTGTCACTATACTATACTACAACGATCAGGTACACTGCCTGGTGGGGGTTGTAAGCTTCTCAAGATCTCTTGAGAGGTAAAACCTGGTGCAATCCCTAAGCACCAAGTTTTTGGCGCCGCAGCCCGAGGAATAGTTATTGCCTAGTGCAATCCCTTGCGATCCGACACCATCCGGTTGGTGCAAAGCGGATGTGCATTCCATGGACTTCGTTCCGAAGATCCAAATCAACATCTTAAGGACTTCCTAAAAATCGTAGACTCCATAGACCTAGATGTTGCAACTAGAGAGACAACCCGATTACGCCTATTCCAATTCTCTCTACGGGATCAAGCTAGTCAATGGCTTGAGCGTTTACCCACGGGATCCATCACCACATGGGATGATCTCACCACTTGTTTCCTTGCTCAATTTTTCCCACCGGGGAGAACTACTAAGCTTAGATATGACATCTTGATGTTCCAACAACGTCAAAATAAAACTCTCTATGAAGCATGGACTCGTTTCAAGGACTTACTCCAAAAAGTCCCTCATCATGGCATAGACCTTTGGCTCCAAGTCCAAATCTTTTATGACCATATCGATCTCTCCACGAGGCGAGCTATTGACCAATCGGCCGGTGGTAAGCTACGTGATCTAAGTGCGGAACAATCATGGGAACTCATAGAAGATCTTGCTCTCTATGACAACGAAAGTTGGAATGATCCCCATGATTTGAACAAAACGGTCAAGGCAATATCTTTGCCTTCGAACAACTCTAGCACTCCCGACCGTAGGATCATGGAACTTGAGGACCAAATCAAGTTTCTCATGAAATCTTACGAAGCTCCTAAGCCTTCAAGCCAAGTGAACAAAATCACTTCTTCATGCGAATTATGTAGTGGTCCCCATGACACTCGTGATTGTGTGGAACTCCCCGGAACAGCTTTTGCGGACTACGCATCCACGCGTACCGACGAAGCGGGAGATAAGTGGTACACTTTCAAACTCGAGCCAAACCCTTACGGTGATTCCTACAACCCCTCTTGGAAAAATCACCCAAACCTTAGGTGGAAACAAAATTAACCCAATTCTTCCAATCCGCCTAATCGTTACCAACCAAACGGTCCACCCTCCAACCGTACTTTCAATAACAATCCTTCTAACAACTATGTTAGTACCAACAATCTTGAAGGATTGATGTCTAAGTTCATGGCATCTCAAGAAGCTCGCATAGCTAGGTTTGAAACCGAATTCAACCAACAACAAACGAAGATGACCAACAAGATAGACAACTTGTTGAAAGCCCTCAACAACCAAGCGTTAACTACACCTAGGAAGGACACTAGGGACACCAACAACGGAATCCAAATTAAGGACCCCTCATCATCTAAACATGTCCACTTTGTCAATGTTGTCACCATTAAGTTGGAGTAGAAACCGAAACTAGGGATGAAAGTAGGGAAGTTGAGGTTAATAAAGAAAAGGGGTTAGAGGGAGTAGAAACTATAGAGAAGTACTTTGATAAGTTGCCCACCAAGGAAGAACGGGAATACCATAAGGATTTATTCGATAGTCCCGAGAGACCATATATCCTTGGCACACCCCTTATTAAAATGGGAGACCCCTCTAACATTAACATACCATGCAATATCGGGCACATGCATATATGGAAAGCTTACATCGATCCTAGATCTCCTGTTAACATCATGACTAGGACTTATTACAATTGGGTGATGAAGAAACAACTTGATTTTAGGATGATGCCCAATAGGAATTTGATAAGTAATTTTGTAGGGAGAGTGAAGGGATTGCATGTGATTATAGGTAATTTCACTTATGAGATCGATTTTATGATAGTGGAAGACACTCGTCTGGTGATTGATGATTACCTAAGCCAAATAATATTCGGAAAACCATTTGTTGAGGCCACTAGGATGAGTTATGATCCGACTTTAGGGATAGTTAGATTCAAGGAAGAGAATGATGAGATTGCCTACCAAATGCCCTACAAAATTGAGCAATACTGCCTTTTCTCTAATATAGAAAAGGAATACAAGCAAGCGGCTTATTATAGGGATGATGAGGATAGGCATAGAGGAGTTGAGTATGTGAAGAATAGGATGCTTGATTTCTACAAAGAATGCTTACAACTAGGTCCGGAATACAAAACTGGCTTAGAAGACGACCTACAGAGTGGAACCAATGATGAGATCACGTAGTAACCCATGACCTTGAGTCTAGCTACAAGACTCGTAAATAAAGAAAAGCGCTTCTTGGGAGGCAACCCATGCTTTGTGTGATTTTATTTTGTTTGTTTGTTATTTGCTTCCGTATGCATGCTTTATTTTTATTGTTGGTAGATCATGTTTCTAAACTAAAAAGTGGAAATACTTTACTTTGTTGTTTTGGCCTAGTCTTAACTCAACCTAAAGGTATTTTTGCAAAAGATAAGTGTAAGGGGAAACCCCAAATATGTTTTTAAGAAACAAACCGATCATGATTCTCCACAATATTAAGTGAACATGTACATTCGTATTTGTTAGAGTCAAATGCTTGTATTGAGTCATAATGAAGTTTTGCAGGATTTTCCAGGAAGTAGGACCAAGTTTTTCCAGAAATTTTCCAGAAACTTAACATAAGAATTTTTGCAGGTCACTTCTGACGGCGTCATGAGCTTGCTCTTGACGGCGTCACGTGTAAAAATCTGGAAATTTTACCAGTTTTGTTTTTCTAACGGAGTTTTAAAGTTTTTGTTGAATTATTAAGTTTTATAATCTCCAGGAAATCTGCAAACTTCATTCCACAAGCATTATATCTTACTTTGTTTTTTAGGATTTAGTAACTTATGTAGATTACCGCCGATTTTATGCGAGGTTGTCTTGTTTGTTTTCTCAGGATTTACAGGTTATGTATGACAAGAAGATGATTTATATTTTGGAAGGGAAGCTTTGATTGTTCATTTTCTTGGAGGAAGATCTAACCTGGCCACCTTATTATCCATACCGAGCGAATCAGGGGAGTATTTGATTTTATATGTTTTACTTATTTCACTTTTACATTCTTTACTTGAACATTGGGGACAATGTTCATCCTAAGTGTAAGGGGAGGGTAAAATGATGATACCTTACAAATACACTTTCGCTTGAGTTTGTTTGTTCAATAGTAGATGTGTAATAAAACTATGAGAAATACTTGTTAGTGTAATTTTAGCGCCAAATTTAAAATTTTTTACAACATTTAGGAGAGAAACTTTAGCCATAGCAAGCGTCTCATGGATAGGAGATTGTATGACTAGCACATAACCTTACTTTCAGAAAAATTTTCCACCCAAATATGTGAGGTTCGCCTTTAGATTTGATAGGAAAGCATTTACTATTAGTACTTATGAGTGTACCGGTAGCATTTAGATTCTAGAACTTGCGTTAGTGATGCATCCCGAGACCGCTAGTGAGACTACATTCGTGTAGTAGGATTTACTACATGATAAGAGGCATTAGGATCACCCTTGTGTTAAACCCGTATCATAATTACTTGACCATTTAAGTCATATTACTTGGCTAGTTAAGTCAACTAATTTTTCCCACACCTTAGCGTTGTACTCATTTCTAGTACACGAAACCCCTAGTACACCCCTCCGTGTAACACCCCGAAAATTGATAAGCAGCGGAAGTCTAATCGGGGTCATTACAGTTTAGTACACAGTCATACTCATAGAAAACAATTCAAAAGATAGTCAATATCATTCCATGAAAACTCAAATATTCAAAGTTACAAACATTTTTCCAAAATGTTAATTGTTTAGCAAAAGAAGTGATGAGTTTGTAAAGAATGATAATATTATTCAAATCAAAAGGGAGGTCCTGTGCCCTTTGCCAGCTCCGTGCCGCCATGCTTGCTAATTTCCTGAGATAAACATGCTTAAAAAGTCAACACAAAGGTTGAGTGAATCCATAGTAGTTTAAATAGTAACAGTGTGAACACAAGTCAAGCATTTGAAATAAACAAGCCAAGATAGACAGGTCTTGACTAAACTGGTGTAATATTGCTCCTAAGCCTCACGAAACACAAGCCTTAACATTGATTTGACATATCATAAAGATAATAACAATCACCTACACCATAGAGGATGTAAATGACAAGGGGCCCTCGGTGACAGGAAATGTGCCAAATTTCCATAATACCTCGAATATAGCACACATCCTGCCAAGTGATCACCTTGACAGAGGCAGGCTGCCATTCCAATAGATCTATCAACTATATTCACGCTCACTCGCAAGTGATTAAGGTTCGTGATATGAGGGACTTGTAGCACGGGTGTCAACTTAGGCAATACCAGGTGATAATAGCATACAGAAAATACTTGTGTTCGATTTATAGCATGTATCTCCCCACGGGGTTTAAAAACAATTAAAAATGTGGGACCATGAACTCACCTGACAGGTGGGTGTGAATCACAACGGTGCTCAAAAGTGATAGTGTACTGCTATGGCTAGCAATGTAATTCCTCCGACTTGCGACCTAAATATACATTGTAATCGGTGTTTTAGATTCGTGTTGTAAATGACATGTGATATGTCTCGTGCACGGTGATATCCATTCGGGTGTCTTAATATATTCCAAAATAACTTCACATAGTTATTTGTAACGTTATTACGAACCGATGTTGGATAAATATTAACTCGTTGTGCAAATAATATCGTTTAAAAAATATTTATAATTAAATATTTTTGGTAAAGTATATATATATTTTTTAAGGTTACCAAAATATATACAAAATAATTAATTATAAAATACTTTGTCATATTTAACCTTTAACTTTATTAAAGTTACACTTTTTACCCTTTGGTCAAAAATAATTACATTTTAGTCCTTTTTATACCATTTTACACATTATTCCTTGACTTTTGAAAAATAAATTTTCTACCCTCAATTTCTTATTAGAAATCAGTATTGTCAAATTTAGTTCGAAAGTTTGTGGTTTTGACGGTTTTAGTCCCTTAACGTGGGAATTTTGCAAAAATGGTCCAAAATCATAGTTTTCGAAAAGTTAACTCTCATCTTTATAAAAGTCACTATTTTTATCTTTTAAAATTTATAAAAATCAGTTTTTATAAATTTTATATCATTTCAAAAATTCTAAATTTCAAATCGAAAATCTCATACGATTTTGCATTGGGCTCGTTAGCCCGTTTAAAGCCCAAAGTGGGTGTACTTTGTTTTAAAAATTATGTTCGACTAGGACTTGGTTTTGGTTTTGTTCTCGTGGTATAAAATCGTATAAGTATTGCATGTTTCATTGGTTCGATTATGTGTGCGCCAAAGAATTAGTGTGTCGAATAATATATATATGTTGTACGTGTAAAAACACAATGGTGAGCCCTTTCCTCAAGGGTGTCGAGATGTGGACATATATACTATAAGTGTAACAAATGTAAATATGGTGTGTGTCGTGGTTATGCATGACACGAGTATATGTAAAAATGAAAAGAGTGGTGATGACTTACAACACCGACTAGGTTGGTGAAGAGTTCGTGTGATGTGAGCTACGAGAACGTGGTGTCCCTTTGTTTCAAACGATCCTTTTTCCTTCGAGAGTTACCTAACTCCTTTCCAACCCAAAAATCCTTGCTTGTGTGCTTCTTGACTCTTCTTCGATAGCAACGAGAAGGAAAACACTAGAGTGTTTGTGATTGAGATCTTTGGTGGAACTTGAGTGTGTGTGAAAACTAGCATTAAATGTGATTTATATAGGGTGTTCTTGGGTGGTTCGAATGTTTCCATATCATACTACAAAGTCGAATGGTTGCTCAATTTAGGGACAAAGTTGTCTAGTGCCAAGGGTGTTGTCAAATCGATTAGAAGCTTTGGTCCATTTTAAAAATGGTTTTGTACAAGATTAGAAGCATGCTTGTGTACCATGTGTATTTGTTTAAGTTATGTTAGTGGTCAAGGAAGCATATGATCTAGTGGTTTAAGGATGCTTAGTGTGTAACGCGATTAACCAAAGGTCGAACGGCTCCTATGTTGGCTTTCTTGTCGCATGAAACAAAGTCAAAGGGAGAGGTTGCATGCTAGTGTTGTGTGATTAGGAAACAAGGAATCCAAAGATATGTGTAAGTATATAGTTGGCATGGGAGTTGGTTTCTATTTTCGTGTGGCATGGTACGCAAGGGAAAAGAAAACAAACGAGCCTTGTGGGCTTGTGGAATACTTGGCCCAAGACGAAACAAGAGAAAAAAGAAAGGAAAATCGTGTGGGCTTGTGAAAATGGTTCGGCCCAAGTGTCTCAAGAAAGAAAAAAAAAATACGTGTGGGCTTGTGGTGTGTGCTCGGCCCAATTATGACGGGGTGTCGGTGATTAGTAAAATGGTGAAATTAATTCTGGTGTCGGTGTCGGTTCGTGAAAACCAAAAATGTATATAAACGGTGTCGTCATACATATATATATATATATATATATATATACTTATATATATATGGTAATAATAAATTTGTAAAAGTTAATATATACATAATATCATATAGATATATATATATATATATATATATATATATATATATATATATATATATATATATATATATATATATATATATATATATATATATATATATATATATATATATATATTAATAATTTCTCTGTGTTCAAATGGGGTGTCGGGTCGCAAGTGGGAGTTACCGGTGTTAACCTCATTGGGTGATATCCAAGAGTGACATTCGGGTGAAAATCAGGTGACAAAACATAATCGGGTGTCAAACAAACAGTGATCAAAACAATCGGGTATCAAATAAATAGTATCTCATATAAAAATTTCAAATTAGCCCGCAAAAATGGCTTAGTTTAGAATAGTGTTGATAATTAGCATTAATAAATGACCTGCGATTTTACGGAGTATTACAGTACCCACCAGTTAGATTGGATTCGTCCCGGAATCCAAAGTTGAATCGGTGCTCGGGGTTGTCTCATCAAATAGTTGTGGGTATTTGGAACGCATTTGATCCTCGCGCTCCCATGTGTACTCGGGTCCTCTCCTAGAGTTCCATCTGACCTTAACAATGGGAATGCGACTATGCTTGAGTCATTTGACCTCCCTATCCATAATCTCAACGGGTTCCTCAATAAAATTCAACTTATCATCGATTATGATCTCTTTCAACGGAATCACAAGTGTTTCTTCTAATAAACACTTTTTCAAATTTGACACGTGGAAGGTGTTGTGTACTCTACTGAGTTCCTCAGGTAGTTCAAGTTTGTATGCCACGGGACCGATCCTTTCAATGATCTCGAAGGGTCCAACGTATCTTGGGTTTAGCTTTCCACGTTTTCCAAACCTAATCATTCCTTTCCAAGGTGATACCTTAAGCATGACCTTGTCTCCAACTTGAAACTCTATTGGTTTCCTTCGCACATCGGCATAACTCTTTTGCCGATCCCTGGCGGCTTGTAATCATTGCCTAATCTTCACTATTTTCTCAGTGGTTTCAAGAATTAACTCGGGACCTGAGAGTTGTACATCTCCAATCTCAGCCCAACAAACTGGTGATCTACACTTTCTTCCATAAAGTGCTTCAAACGGTGCAGCCTTAATGCTGGCGTGATAATTGTTGTTATATGAGAACTCGGCTAACGGTAGGTGTTTATCCCAACCTTTCCCAAAATCAATCACACATGCCCTAAGCATGTCTTCCAGGGTTTGTATTTTCCTTTCACTTTGACCATCGGTCTGTGGATGGTAAGCTGTACTCATATCTAACTTAGTTCCCAAGGCTTTCTGTAAAGATCGCCAAAAGTTAGACGTGAAACGGCTGTCTCGGTCGGAGATGATAGAAATCGGCACTCCATGCCGGGAAACTATCTCCTTTAGGTACAAACGTGCAAGAACGTCCATATCATCAGTCTCTTTGATTGGTAGGAAGTGCGCTGACTTCGTGAGACGATCGACAATAACCCAAATTGTGTCCAACCCACTCGATGTCTTGGGTAATTTCGTAATGAAGTCCATTGTAATCCTTTCCCATTTCCACATTGGTAGCTCGGGTTGAATCAAAAGACCGGATGGTTTTTGATGTTCAGCCTTTACTCTTGAGCAGGTCAAACACTTACCGACATACTCTGCAATGTCAGCTTTCATGTTTGGCCACCAATACAACTTCTTTAGATCGTGATACATCTTGTCCGAGCCAGGATGAATGGAATATTTAGACTTATGAGACTCATGCATGATGAGGTCTCGTATTCCTCCATACAATGGAATCCAACTTCTGTCCTTGAAACACAGCCTTCCATCTGGTTTCTTGACAAATCCATTCGTGCTTTCTGGCATACCGTAAATCTTCTTGTGCGGTCTATTCTCTTCCTTAAGGGCCTCAGTTTGAACTTCAAGAATTTGAGACGGCAGTGGTGATCTAATTGTCATACCCAATGACCTAACTCTGAGGGGTCTAAGTCGTTCCTTTCGACTCAAGGCATCTGCTACAACATTTGCCTTCCCCGGGTGATAACGGATCTCACAATCATAGTCACTTAGCAACTCTAGCCATCGACGTTGTCTCATGTTCAACTCCTTTTGATCCAAAATGTGCTGAAGACTCTTGTGATCGGTGAAAACCGTACACTTGGTTCCATATAGGTAGTGTCTCCAGATCTTAAGAGCGAATACCACCGCTCCTAATTCTAGATCATGAGTAGTGTAGTTCTCCTCATGGGGTTTAAGTTGTCTAGAAGCGTAAGCGATTACTTTAAGTCTTTGCATCAATACGGCACCCAAACCTTGGATTGATGCGTCACAATATACCACGAAGTCCTCACTTCCTTCGGGTAGTGCTAATATCGGTGCTTCACAAAGCTTCTGCTTCAAAAACTGAAATGCCGATTCTTGTTCCTCTCCCCATTCAAACTTCTTCTTCTTCTGTGTTAACTCAGTCAAAGGTTTAGCAATCCTTGAAAAACCTTCAATAAATCTCTGATAATAACCGGCAAGACCTAAAAATTGGCGTATCTCGGTAGGACTCGTTGGTGACGCCCAATTTTTAACAGCTTCGATCTTGGCGGGATCAACATGAATACCCTTACTGTCGATAACATGCCCAAGAAATTGTACTTTCTCAATCCAAAAATCACACTTTGAAAATTTGGCGTATAATTTCTCTTCTCTGAGCAGTATTAGTATAGCCTTCAAGTGTTCTGCGTGCTCTTCCTTACTACGTGAATAAATAAGGATATCATCGATGAATACAATCACAAACTTATCCAAATAGGGTTGCACACTCGGTTCATTAAGTCCATAAATACAGCGGGTGCATTTGTTAGACCGAATGACATTACTTGGAATTCGTAGTGACCGTATCGTGTCCTGAAAGCCGTCTTAGGGATGTCTTCTTCCCTAACTCTCAGTTGGTGATAACCCGATCTCAAATCAATCTTCGAGTAGACACTCGATCCTTGCAGTTGATCAAACAAATCGTCAATCCTTGGCAACGGATATCGATTCTTAACTGTAAGTTTGTTCAACTCACGATAATCGATACACATCCTGAAGGTTCCATCCTTCTTCTTTACAAACAACACCGGGGCTCCCCACGGTGATGAACTTGGGCGAATAAATCCTTTATCTGACATTTCCTGCAATTGCCCAGATAACTCCTTCATTTCCGACGGTGCTAGCCTATAGGGTGCTCGTGCTACAGGTGCTGCTCCTGGCATCAAGTCAATTTGAAATTCCACTTGACGAGTCGGCGGAAGGCCAGGCAAGTCCTCAGGAAAAACTTCTGGAAAGTTTCTGACTACTGGCACATCCTCGAGTCGCTTCTCTTTCGACTTCTTCTCGGTGACTTGAGCCAAAAAGACTTGACATCCTCGTTCGATGTACTTTACAACTTTGACGCAAGAAACGATGCTCAGACGTGTCTTACTTCGCTCTCCGCGAACAATCAGGGTTTCGTTATTCAGTGGGATGTGAACGACCTTTTCGTCACAAATGATCTTAGCGCGGTTCTCGGATAACCAATCCATTCCTACAACGACGTCGAAACTACCGAGTCTAATAGGCATAAGGTCAATGTCAAATGGGGTGTCTAATAGTCGTAGGGTGCAACCTCGGAGTATAGTGTTAGTGCTCACTAGCTTTCCATCGGCTAGTTCAATCTCATATGTGGTGTCTAGTTGGGTGGGTGTAATATTAAGCAGGGGTGTAAGGGAAATAGATATGAAACTTTGATCGGCTCTGGAATCAAATAAAACTTTAACGAGGCGGTTGTTTAGAAAGAACGTACCCGTGACTACGTTCGGATCTTGCTGGACATTTCCATCTCCTAGCACATATGCTCTCCCACGTGTATTGTTATCCTTGTTTGGGCACTGACACCTGTAGTGTCCTTTCTCTCCATAAGCATGGCATACTACAGCCACGGGTTGCAAGTTAGCTCCTGTAGCCTTGCAATCTTGTGTCTTATGTCCAGTCCTTGAACATTTCCCACACTTAGCATAGCAGGGTCCATTGTGATGCATCTTACACTTGTCACAGAATGAAAGAGGTCCAGCATACCTAGCATCCTTAACTGGTGCAGCGACATAAGCTCTGACAGTTTCCTGTCGTCGGTTCTGTTGATTGTGGTGGGTGTTTCTGTCATGGTGGTAGTTACGGTTGGGGTTACGGTTGTTGTTGTTGTTGTTGTTGTTGTTGTTGTTTGTTCTCCGATCATCAAACTTCCTTTTGTGATCGTTGTTCCCCTGAGCAAAGTTACGCTTAATCTCCCGGTCTAGCAGTCTTTGGGCAATAGACATTGCTTCATCCAAAGATTGAGGCTTAGACGAGGTGACGTTTCCCTCAATGCTCCTGGGTAATCCCTCAATGTACCTTTCCAACAACTTTTCCAAATCGGGAACCTTTGAAGGGCAAAGTGTGGCAAGCTCCTGAAATCTCCTATCATAAGCCCTGAGATCATTTCCTTTCACAACCAACGTGTGGAACTCATCTTCTAACTTCTTGATCTCACCTCTAGGGCAGAACTTCTTCAACATCTTCTCCTTAAAGTCAGCCCAGGTGATCTGATAGGCCTCTTCCACACCTATCTTCTGAGCAGTTGCATTCCACCAAGACAGCGCGTCTTCCAACAATGTTCCAGTAGCAAACGAGACTCGGCTTTCAACGGCACAACCGCTCCTCACAAACACAGTCTCAGTTCGCTCAAACCATCGAGCGAGCTCTGTCACTCCTTCAGTCCCTTTGAAGTGAGATGGTTTACAAGCTATGAAGTCCTTATAAGTACACTTTCGAGTCGCAGCGGACTCGCTCTCAGCTGTGGCTCGGTTATTGCTACTAGTTTGTGCCATTGCAGCAGCCTGCTCTTTTAAAGCTGCAGCAACACTGTCGGCAACCAACTTTCTAATAGCAGCCTGGGTCATAGCGGGTGACGATGTAGCAGTAGCGGTTTTCCTTGGGGCCATAACTCTATAAAATCGCAAGTGCATAAGTACAAATCCCAAACATCAATAATAAGAGAAAGAATGTAGCCAAACTCATAATAGTCGAGATCATCACAAAGTATGTATCACAACCACACCATAAATACATACATCAACATAAACCATATATTTCATAAATAAACATCACGACATGTATCAACACACATGGAAATTATAATGAATCTCAATATGGGAGCATAATAAAAGATCAAACAACTAGAACATCATAAATCAATATCAATATGTTACAATCATAACCAACATAGAGTTTTAATAATTTGAATTCATTGTTACAAAACAATAAGATACAACATTATTAATGCCACAGGCGGCAAGTTAAGATGTCTCTGTAAGTAATGACATGTCATAGATCTATGAAGGTCCAGGTGCGCCTCCTGATCTCCTCTCCAGCTCTCTGATGATCCTGATCATCCCTAACATCTCCAAATCTCTGAATCTCTCACGGGCCTGAATCTCCTCAATAGTAGCTGAAAGAGTGTGGATGGTAGAACTAGATGCGGCAAACTCCTGTGTCTGATGCTCCATCATCTCCTGTGTGATGGCCGCAATCGCTCTCAAATCATCTATCTCGTGTCTCTGAATATCTAGCCGATGACCAAACTCAGTGATGGTAGCCTGTGCCTCCTCGATCTCTGTCCCCATCATCTCAAATACCATCTCTAACGCTGTCCTATGTACCACGAGGTTCGTGACCTCCTCCTGCATACACTCAATCCTCTCCAAGGATATATCCTCAATAATGCTCAACAGCTCATCGAGACGATCCTCATGTCTCACTAATCTAGCAGCCAAAAGAGGGATAGTATGGTGTATCGGCTCCCCAGTGACCGGTAACACCGCTGAAGAGCCATCTCCAAGCTCAGCAGCCCTAGGTGATCCCTCAACCAATCTCCATCTACGAATGTAGTCTAATAAAAACGACCATCGACGAGCATCAACCAATCTATGAATGTCGGGTGAGGTGGGGGTCTCGGTGGGAGCAGGTGATGGTACAGGTGATGTAGCAGGTGATGGTATCGGTACAGTAGTAGTCTGTGAGTAGAAAACTGTAGGTGGTGGCATGGGTGGCAAAACCTCAGAGGTGTGGGGTGCGGTGTAAGTAGGTAACATATAAGGATGTGGCTCAGGTGGGGGTGATACAGGTGATGGTGGAGGTGCTGGTGATGCCACAGGTGTCAGATCTGGCATAGGAACAGGTGGTAATACTGATATGGGTGATGATACAGGTGTAGGTACAGGTGGTGTAACAGTAGAACCAGGCAAAATACAGACTCGTTTCCGAGCCGTGCATTTGCGGGTATAGTCTCCCTCATGATATCGAAACAACTCTCCGAAAGGCTCAGGCTCATAGGGCTCAAGAATCCTCACTCGCTTGCGCCGACAAATCGGTACAGGCGGGGATGATGGTGGAACAGAAGCAGCAGTGTCAGAAGTATCGGAGTCAGAAGACTCGTCATCAGCATCTGAACCGGAGTGGTGACTAGCAGGTGGTGTAGGACGATCATCAGCCGCAAGAAACTGCTGAGATGTCAGGTACTGATCATAAAGGTACTGTCCCTGTGTCATAGGTCCACATACAGGACGAAAGAGAGGCTGAATAGCAAAAGAATCAATGGGTGTAGAAGCAACCTCACCCTCCTCAAAGGGCTCAGTATCAGCAGATGGGTCTCCAGATGGAACAGGAGATGGTATGGCAGGTGATACAGGTTGGGTGTCATGGTCAGAATCATGGGTGTCTAGGGTGTCATAGTCAGATAAGTCAATAGTAGGGTGAGTGGATGATGTTGGCACGACGTCGTCACTGTCAGACAAAATAATAACCGGGGGCGACATGGTACTGTAATATCCCAAAAATAGCAGTAATATAAGTCATTTAGTCTACATAATGCTACATGCACAGTGATCATAGTGTCGTAGTGAGCTAAATGCAATGGGTGCTAAAATCAAACCTTAAAACATAACGTTGGCAAGCGCTGGCACGGAGGGCACTTCGGTGATAAATAGTTTGTTTAAAAATCCGGTGAGGTTATAGTCCAATGTTTTGAAAAATCATTTGGTTCTCTATAACCATGGCTCTGATGCCAATCTGTAACACCCCGAAAATTGATAAGCAGCGGAAGTCTAATCAGGGTCATTACAGTTTAGTACACTATAATTGGGAATAAAATGCACAAAGCAAAGAGTCTGCCAGAAGAGCCTGCTAGTTGATAGTTAAGCCTGCCTCCTCATTTCTGCTGATGTTGAAGATATACTAACAGTACCTTCTGGGTAAGAAGGTACTGCTAGTTAAAGAAGGTCCTGCCAGTTTTCACGACAAGTTGTTATATTTTATTTAGAGATATTTAGTTGTATTATTAGTCTTTGTACAAAGTTATACGTTTAGTAGAAGTAGTTCAGAAGACTCAGTAGATATAATGGAGTGTTTTACCTTGAAAGGTGTAATATTAGGATAAGATAAGCCTCTATTATATTATATTTAGCAACTTGACCACTTGTAATAAGGGCTCCTTATGCTATAAAAGGAACCCTTAAGACACCTTCTTACATATATCTTAGTCACATCTCTTTTCTTACAACTTTCATAGCTTTCCCATGCATAACTTCCATCTTTAACCTTTTCACGTATCAAAGATTCAAGGTTACACTTGTAATCCTGGTGATAGTTTAGATCACCCGTATTATTTCATCAATAATATTGAATCGTTTTGTGTTATTCTTGTTGTGCTCATTCTCTTTTACTTACTCACCACCTTTGTTCCTTTAGTGTGTTTTAGTAGATTCCGCATGCTAAATCACATCCATTCATAAATATCCCAAACACATTACTAAGATTAACATCCCAAGTGTTTGAGCGAATCCCTTCCCACAAGTGGTATCAGAGCTAGGCTGATATTTACGACATAAAAAAACAAAGCAAAAATGGATGTTGAGCACATTCAAACCAATGTGGCTGCAAAACTTCCATTACTCAAACAGAATGAGTTTGAAATGTGGAGACTGAGGGTTGAACAATACTTCCAAGTGCAAGACTATGCACTTTGGGAGATTATTGAAGAAGGAAACTCATTTAAGCCAGCAACCACCACCTCCACAGTAAATGATGCACTTGTCACAACTGTGCAAGTAAACCCAATAACCGCTGAAGAAAGAATTCAAAAGAGAAATGACCTTAAAGCCAGGAGTATGCTTCTCATGTCTATTCCAAATGACCAGCTTCTAGTCTTTAACAAATACAAGTGTGCTAAAACCCTTTTTCAAGCTATTGTGGCTAGATTTGGTGGTAATGATGCCACCAAGAAAACCCATAAAACACTTTTAAAACAACAGTTTGAAAACTTTTCAGCCACACCAAATGAGTCTTTGGACAGCATGTTCAATAGACTACAAAAGCTTTCTAGTCAGTTAGCCATTCATGAAGTGATAATATCTCAAGAAGACTTAAACTCCAAATTTCTTATAAGTCTACCCTCTGAATGGGCCATGCATGTCATTGTCTGGAAAAACAAACCAGATATTGATTCCATGAGTCTCAATGATCTTTACAGCAACTTTAAAATAGTAGAGCATGAACTAAAGAAGTCTACTAGTTCAAGCTCAGGAAATATGGCATTTATGTCATCTCATGGTACTTCCAAGAAAGTTGATGAAGAAAAAGATGGTGGAGAAGAAGGTACTGCCAACACAAATTTTGGTACTGCCAGTACTTCCAGCAGTACCAAAACCATTTTAGATGAAACAATTGGTTGTGCTTTCCTAACATCACAACACAATGGTTCCACACTGACCTTTGAAGATCTTCAAGAGATCAGTGATGATGATCTTGAAGAAATGGACATAAAATGGCAGCTTTCACTTCTTAGCATGAGGGCTAAGAAATATTTGATGAGGACTGGAAAGAAGATTGTCATCAATGGCAATGAACCTGCTGGGTATGACAAGTCTAAAGTGGAGTGCTACAACTGCCACATGAAGGGTCACTACTCAAGAGAATGTAGAAGACCAAAGAAGCAGGGTGATAAGGGAAGAAGTTTTGAGAACAAAAACAGGGGAAACAATGAGAACAAGAGCAAGGAAGTGGATATCACTGAAACAAAAGCTATGGTAGCTATTGATGGGCTGGGTTTTGATTGGAGCTTTATGGGTGAAGAAGAGTCATCCTCAAATGAAATGGCTTTAATGGCTCTCTCCAATCCTGAGGTACAAATTACTAAATGTTCTGCTACTTGTGAAGTTTTTAAAGAACTAGAAATCTTAAGAAAACTTTATGATGAACTGAAAGAAGAACAAAGAAAAACCCATCAAGATCTAGTTAATCATAAGTGTGGTATGTCCAAACTTGAAAAACAGATAATTCACTTTAGAGAAAATGAACTCACCTTTTCTGACACAAAAGCTATTCTTAATAGAGACATATTTCTTAAAGATGCTAAAATAAACCTGTTAAGAACTGAGTTTGCTAAAGTGAAACAAGCAAAAGATAATATTCAACTAACTGTTACAACATTAGAAAATGCTTCTGCATGTACTAAAAGTATAGTTGAAAATCAAATGAACAAGAAAATCAAATCTGGGATTGGATACAACACATGTCCACCTCCTTACAGAGGAATTCCTTGTCCCCCAGGTTTAGATCTTGCTGAATCAGGTTTACATGAACTCACAAATAAACCACTAGAAAAAGTAAAACATGTAGAAAATAGTGAACCTTTTGATAGTACAAGTGATACTTCACTCTCCAAAGAAAAGGTGCTCACTGATAAGAGCTCAGATGTTACATCTATTGAAGGTTGTACATCTGATGACAGTGGAAAAGAGACTGTTTCTAAGAAAGGAAACAAAGTAGGGCCAAGCAGTCCTAAAAGTGTAGAAAGTATCACAAAGACTAAAGTTGTTCTAAAAATAGTTGAATGTTGTGCTAAATGTAATAGCAAACCTAGAGGTAGTCAGAGAAATTGGAACAATCTTAAGTCACATCAACTTGGTGATAACTTTGTTTTGTACAATAAGGCATGCTATTACTGTGGTAGTTTTAATCATACTCATGCTTATTGTAACAATTGGGTTTCTGGGAGTACATCAAGGTCTAAATCAAATAAAACAAACCCCAGAAAAGGCTTTGTGAAGTCTAACACACCAAAAGTCAATCATACTGTTAGACCAAATGAGCCTGTTTTCCCAAAATTCACTACTAAGGGTGCAAGAAATACTTTCAAACATGCACCAAAAGTTGTGAAAAGTCATATTGAAAGAAATTTTGTGGATAAAACACAAGATTGGAGACCAAAACGAAAAGGTCATGTTAGACCACATGGTCCTGCTAGACCAAATGGTACTGCCAAATTTGGTACTGTTAGACCAAAAACCACAAAATGTGTCAAAAATGAAAATGCTGTTAAGTCCTCAACATGTTGGATTTGGAGACCACTCCAACCAAATGGTGCATCAACAGTCCTAAAAAGGTTTGATTACATTGATGCACGAGGCAAACCCAAGTCAGTCATGGCTTGGGTACCCCAAGGAAACTAATATGTGTATACATGTGCAGGAACATTCAAATGATATTGCAAATCAAGGATATGTAGATAGTGGATGTTCAAGGCACATGACAGGCAACATGTCTTACCTCACAGACTTTAAATCATTTGATGGAGGATATGTTACCTTTGGGGGAGGAATCAAAGGAAAAATTACTGGTAAAGGTACAATTAAAACCAGTAAATTAGAGTTTGAAAATGTGTACCTTGTGAAAGAACTACAGTTTAATCTCTTAAGTGTCTCACAAATGTGTGACACAAAGAACAAAGTTCTTTTTACTGACACTGAATGCATTGTACTTTCTCCTGATTTTAAAATTCCTGATGAAAGTCAGATTCTTCTTAAAATCCCTAGAAAGAACAATATGTACATTGTTGATTTAAAGAACATTGTTCCTAAAGAGAGTTTAACCTGTCTAGTAGCAAAAGCCTCATTGGATGAATCTATGCTTTGGCATAGAAGACTTGGTCATGTAAACTTTAAAACAATCAATACAATTGCAAAATATGATTTGGTTAGAGGTTTACCCAAAAAGATTTTTCAAAATGATCAAACCTGTGTTGATTGTCTAAAAGGCAAACAACATAGAGCTTCTTGTAAGCCCAAGACCCATAACTCAATTTCTCAAGCTTTATACATGCTTCATATGGACCTTTTTGGTCCTACTTCTGTGAATAGCTTGAATGGTAAAAGATATTGTCTTGTTGTTACTGATGATTACAGCAGATTCTCTTGGGTTTTCTTTTTAAAAACTAAGGATGAAACAAGTGAGATCCTTAAGTCCTACATTACAGGGATAGAAAACCAAATTGATAAGAAAGTAAAAGTAATTAGATGTGACAATGGGACAGAATTCAAGAATAGAGTTATGGATGACTTTTGTAAAGAAAAAGGAATAAAAAGAGAATATAGTGTAGCTAGAACCCCACAGCAAAATGGAGTAGCAGAAAGGAAAAATAGAACACTTATAGAGGCTGCTAGAACAATGCTAGTAGATTCTAAGTTGCCTGTTTCATTTTGGGCTGAAGCAGTAGGTACTGCTTGTTATGTACAGAATAGGGTTCTTATGATTAAACCTCATAGAAAGACTCCTTATGAACTTTTGTTTGGTAGAACACCATCTCTAAGCTTTATGAGACCTTTTGGATGTCATGTCACTATTCTCAATACCAAAGATCATCTAGGAAAGTTTGAAGGAAAAGCTGATGAAGGCTACATGATAGGGTATTCTTTGCAAAGTAAGGCCTATAGGGTGTACAATAAATGCACTAGGCTAGTGGAAGAAAACCTGCACATAGAGTTTCAAGAGAAACTACCAAATGTTGCAGGCATTGGACCAGATTGGTGTTTTGACATTGATAAGCTTTCAGAATCTATGAATTATGTGCCTGTCACAGGTACAAATACTAATGATAATGCAGTTCATGAAGACAATGTTGAAACATCTGAGGATCAAGATTACATCTTGATGCCAATTTGGACAGGATTGGATTCATCTTCAAGTCTTGGAGAGCCTTCAAATACTACAAATGAAGGTGTTGAAGATGATCATGGAACTCAAGATCAAGGGAATCAAGAAAATTCTGAAAATGAAAATGGTACTGCCAATTCACAAGACGGTACTGTCAGTTCAACAGATGGTACTGCCAGTTCACAAATTGGTCCTGCTGAACCATTAAATGTACTATCAGATGATTCCTTACCAGAAGATGCAGGGATTGGAAACCTTCCAATTTCTTATGATGTTCCTACAACACACAACCCAAGAATTCTCAAAGATCACTCCATTGATAATGTGATTGGCAGCATTGATTCTGGTGTTAAAACAAGAACTCAAGTCTTATCTTCAGACAAAGATGGGTTTGTCCTAGCTGTGTATGAAGAAAATAACCATGAAGTTGCCCACATATGCCTGTTTTCATGCTTTCTCTCTCAAGTAGAACCCAAAAACATTACAAAAGGCTTAGATGACTCAAGCTGGGTTGAAACAATGCAAGAAGAGCTACTTCAATTCAAACTGCAGAAGGTTTGGGTACTGGTTGATTTGCCCAAAGGTTACAGGGCAATTGGAACCAAATGGGTTTTCAGAAATAAGAAAGATGAAAGGGGAATAGTGATAAAAAAACAAAGCCTGATTGGTGGCCCAAGGGTATACTCAAGAAGAAGGAGTGGACTATGAAGAAGTTTTTGCTCCAGTTGCAAGAATTGAAGCAATTAGGCTATTCTTGGCCTATGCTTCTTTCATAGGCTTCACTGTCTACCAAATGGATGTCAAAAGTGCCTTTTTATATGGTACTATTGAAGAAGAGGTGTATGTTTCTCAACCTCCAGGCTTCATTGATGCAGAATATCCAGACAAAGTGTACAAGGTTACCAAAGCTCTTTATGGTCTACACCAAGCTCCCAGGGCATGGTATGAAACATTGGCTTTCTATTTATTGGAAAATGGATTTCAAAGAGGCAAGATTGATCCAACTTTGTTCATCAAACGAACCAAGAAAGATATCTTGCTGGTGCAGATTTATGTTGATGACATTATATTTGGATCCACAAATCAGGAATTGTGTGTAGAGTTTGAAAAACTTATGCATAGTAAGTTTGAAATGAGTTCCATGGGGGAACTTACTTTCTTTCTGGGTCTCCAAGTGAAACAATCCAAAGAAGGCATATTTATCAGCCAAGATAAGTATGTAGTAGAGATCCTAAGGAAATTTGGGTTTGCAGATTCAAAGGTTGCAAGTATTCCAATGGATCCAGAAAAGGGGTTACTCAAAGATGCTGAAGGTGAAGATGTTGATGTGCACAACTACAGATCAATGATTGGGTCCCTAATGTACCTTACATCATCAACACCATATATTATGTTCTCAGTATGTGTATGTGCAAGGTTTCAAGTCAATCCAAAAGTTTCTCATCTCACAGCAGTCAAAAGAATCTTCAGATACCTCAAGGGCCAGCCAAAGTTGGGTCTATGGTATCCAAGGGAATCATCTTTTGATTTGGTAGCTTATTCAGATAGTGACTATGCTGGTGCAACCCTAGACAGAAAATCCACAACTGGTGGATATCAATTTCTTGGCTGCAGACTCATATCATGGCAATGCAAGAAGCTAACAATGGTGGCAAATTCTACAACTGAAGCAGAATATGTTGCAAGTGCAAGTTGTTATGGACAAGTTCTTTGGATCCAGAATCAATTGCTTGACTATGGGTACAATTTTCTTAACACCATTATTTACATTGACAACAGCAGTACTATTTGTATCATTAAAAATCCAGTTCAACATTCAAAAACAAAACACATTGAAATCAGACACCATTTCATAAGAGATTGCAATGAGAAAAGGTTAATACAAGTTGTCAAAATTGATTCTGAAAATAATTTTGCAGACCTTCTCACCAAAGCTTTTGATTTAGGTAGGTTTAAATACCTGGTAGCAGGTATTGGTATGATAAATCTTTGAAAAACATGTGTTTTGTATATAAATAAACAAGTTCTGGCTTCTAAACATGGTACTGCTAGTTAGTCATAAGGTACTGTCAATACATAATTGGTACTGCTAGTTCAAAGTTTGCTCTGATTTTGCTCATCTTGATGTTTAAATGTTAACAATGCTATAAAACAAGTGCTTTGCACTCTGTTTCTTTTGGTTTACAACTAACCATTTCAGGTTACTCAAGCTTGCTAACACAATCAGGATATGGAAATGGTAATCAGTTCACCAAGTTTTTCAAAAACTTTAAGAACTGGCTAGTCCAAAGCAAACGGCTCTTGGTAAAGACTTATCAAAACCGTTGATAGCTGATAGTTTGCTAAAAACTATAAGGTAATCAGTTCACCCAGTTTCAAAATCTTAAACGAACTGGCTAGTCCAAAGCAAATGGCTCTTGGTAAAGACTTATCAAATCCGTTGATAGCTGATAGTTTGCTAAAAACTATAAGGGATATTTTCTAAAAATTCAAAGGGACTGCCAAGTTTTATTTCAAAACAAGGTACTGGTAGTTCAAATTTTAGTACTGGTAGAGTAAAATGGTACTGCTACATAGCCGTTGAGTCTGTCAGGTTAAAATATAGCCGTTGTTTTTAAAGGGTATTTTTGTGAATTAATCAAGTTTTCCTCGATTTAAGGATATAGTTATTATAATAAAAGATCTTTTTGACCGCCTCTTCAATTACTTATCCATATCTTTTATAGTCGGTCAAAAGTCATTTTTCTCATAATCAATCCTTATCACAATTCACACTTACCTTTCATCTTCTACCATTACAACAATAAAATCCCACCATCAAAATCAAAATTTTCATCAAACCTTTCATCATGGCTCGCCTAAGTTTTGTCAAACGCCACAACCAATTAGCATTTCTGGAAAAGTCTGATGACAATGAAACTTTCCATCAAGCAGTTGATTTTCTAAACAATTCTTATGTCAGGTTTGCTTTACTCGTGAATCCCACTATTTTTGAATCTCAAATTTCACAATTTTGGCAAACTGCTAAAGTTAACACTCTTGAGGATGGGATTCAAGAGTTAATGGTCAAAGTGGATGGTAGAACATTGACGTTTACCGAATCATCCATTAGAAGACACCTTTGTTTGGATGATTCAGATGGCATTAGTCAACTACCTGATACTAAAATATTTGAAAATTTGACAAAAATGGGGTATAATGTAACTTCTACAAAGCTTACATTTCTTAAAAAGCATTTTACCCCTCAATGGAGATTTTTGATTCACACCATCCTTCATTGTTTAAGCCAAAAGAAAACCTCATGGGAGCAATTTAGTGGTAACTTGGCTGCAGCTCTCATTTGTCTGGCAACAAACAAAAAATTCAACTTTTCAAAATATATTTTTGAAGGAATGGTTAAAAATGTGGACAGTGAAACAAAGTTTTTGATGTACCCAAGGTTCATTCAGTGCCTCATCAACAAATCCAAACATTTGTTACTTCCCCCAAACAAACCTTTTAAGACTCCCAAACTTACACACAAGGTGTTTTCAAACATGAAAATTGGTTTTCAAGGAGAAGAAGTACCACTTTTTGAGGAAATGTTACCACAACATTCTGAAGAACCATCAACATCATCTGATCATTGATCACCACATCCATCGCCAGTACCATCCCACTCAGCAACAGTACCATCAGTCACACCACCATCATCAGTACCATTACCATCTCATCAACAAACACAAACACCATTTGCAACATCACCATCATTATCATATCATAACTCACCACCACAATCTCCTCCACAACAAAGTGTAGATGCTCAGACTATCAAGGAATTAAAGGAGCAAGTGCAGCACTTGCAAACTTCTCTTGAAAGTCAAAACAAACATTTTACAGAGATCAACACCAAGTTAATTAAGAGGGTTGAGAAATTAGAGTTGAAGGTGAAATTGTTGAAGGGTAAAGGAACATCTCAGTTGGTTGTTTCTAGTTCCTCAAGTTCAGATGCAGAGGGTTTGGGTCTCTCTTCCAGAAAGGGGAGGATGGGTAGTTCTAAAAATGAAGAAGAGATTCAATTTCAGTTTCATGAAGGAGCTCCAGTGATTGATGAAGAGCCTGCTATTCAAGTAACAGAGCCTGCTACTCAAGAAAAAGAACCTGTTAGCTTGAAAGATACTGCTGAAAAAGATGCTACTGAAGCAAAGCAAGATACTGCTGAAGCAAAGCAAGATACTGCTGAAGCAGAGCAAGATACTGCTAAAGCAGAGCTAGATACTGCTAAAGCAGAGCTAGAGCCTGCTGGGATTCAGAGGTTATTTGCTATGAATTTAAACGGTTCTGATCAAGTGTCCTACAAAAGAAAGAGAGGAGCACAGCCTCAGGGGAGGTTTCTTGTTTCTGATGAACAATCAACTGCTCCAAGTCCAGTATCATCACCAAAAGACAAGGGCAAGAAAATCTTAGTTGAAGATGAACCAAAGCCTAAAAAGATGAAGCAGAAAGAGCAAGCACAGTTGGCTGTAGATGAAGAATTGTCCAAACAACTTCATGAAGAAGAAGTCATAAGGGCTGAGGAAGAATCAAGAATGTTGCAAGAAAAGTTTGATGCTCAGTTGTAGTACATCATTTCCATTGATCCAATTGTAAGAGGTGAAGCTTACACTCTGGTATGTGATGAATCCCTTAGCTCAGATGAAATGACAATCAAGCTCAATGATTTCATCACCAAGAAATACAATCAAGAGGCATTGGATGATGTCTATCAACAGATTTAGAAGAATCAGAAGAAAGGATTTAAAATGCCACATTCTGAAGCAGATCAGAAGAAGTTCTTCAAGATTTATCTAAAAAGAGAAGTGAACATGAAAGAACATCAACTCAAAAGTAAATCTTTTGATGAATTGAAGCTTCTATACTTAGAGGCTTACAGAAGAAACAAAACCAGTTTTCTCATGGATACTCAAAAGTCTTTCAAAGGAAGAAAAGATGATCAGAAGGAACAAAAAGAGAAAGCAGAATTGCCTCCTGTTCAGTCAAGAGAAATGGTTGTCCATGGTCCACAAATTGTTTTTGCTGAACCCCTTCATGCAAGGCATCCAGTCATAGATTGGGAAATCTACAATGACAAGTTCGGCAAAGCATGGAAGATAACAAGAGTTGGAAACAAGGTGGAGATTTTCAAGAACTTTGAAAATCTACTCAGAGCATGTAGCAGAATGGATTTAGATGAATTATGGGTATTAGTTCAAGAGAAGCTGAAAACCAAGTACAAGCCAGATGCAAAGGAGCAAGAGCTATGGGTTGAGTTCAGCAGATTGTATGATCCAAATCCTACTGATACTCATTGGAAATTTCCTTATTATGATTTATCTGTTACATGGGAATACTTCAGCATGAGTCATGTTCATCATCTTTCCACTCAGATTGGAATAGAGATCTTTATGCTAGGTGAGAAGGAGTATCCTTTAAGCTATGAAGTATTATCAGTCTTGATCTCCAATAAGCTTTTGTGCGAAGAGGAAACTGATGCAGTCAAAAGATTGAAGGAGAGCGTACTTGATCAGTATGAAAACCTAAGGAGAAAGAAATAAGGTTTTTGGAAGAGTTCCCTCAAATCCTCAAGGTATGAATTTTATTCACAAAGAAACTTGGTTATTTTAAATGGGAATAACAAGTTTAGGGGAGGATTGTTGGGAATAAAATGCACAAAGCAAAGAGTCTGCCAGAAGAGCCTGCTAGTTGATAGTTAAGCCTGCCTCCTCATTTCTGCTGATGTTGAAGATATACTAACAGTACCTTCTGGGTAAGAAGGTACTACTAGTTAAAGAAGGTCCTGCCAGTTTTCACGACAAGTTGTTATATTTTATTTAGAGATATTTAGTTGTATTATTAGTCTTTGTACAAAGTTATACGTTTAGTAGAAGTAGTTCAGAAGACTGAGTAGATATAATGGAGTGTTTTACCTTGAAAGGTGTAATATTAGGATAAGATAAGCCTCTATTATATTATATTTAGCAACTTGACCACTTGTAATAAGGGCTCCTTATGCTATAAAAGGAACCCTTAAGACACCTTCTTACATATATCTCAGTCACATCTCTTTTCTTACAGCTTTCATAGCTTTCCCATGCATAACTTCCATCTTTAACCTTTTCACGTATCAAAGATTCAAGGTTACACTTGTAATCCTGGTGATAGTTTAGATCACCCGTATTATTTCATCAATAATATTGAATCGTTTTGTGTTATTCTTGTTGTGCTCATTCTCTTTTACTTACTCACCACCTTTGTTCCTTTAGTGTGTTTTAGTAGATTCCGCATGCTAAATCACATCCATTCATAAATATCCCAAACACATTACTAAGATTAACATCCCAAGTGTTTGAACGAATCCCTTCCCACATACACAGTCATACTCATAGAAAACAATTCAAAAGATAGTCAATATCATTCCATGAAAACTCAAATATTCAGAGTTACAAACATTTTTCCAAAATGTTAATTGTTTAGCAAAAGAAGTGATGAGTTTGTAAAGAATGATAATATTATTCAAATCAAAAGGGAGGTCCTGTGCCCTTTGCCAGCTCCGTGCCGCCATGCTTGCTAATTTCTTGAGATAAACATGCTTAAAAAGTCAACACAATGGTTGAGTGAATCCATAGTAGTTTAAATAGTAATAGTGTGAACACAAGTCAAGCATTTGAAATAAACAAGCCAAGATAGACAGGTCTTGACTAAACTGGTGTAATATTGCTCCTAAGCCTCACGAAACGCAAGCCTTAACATTGATTTGACATATCATAAAGATAATAACAATCACCTACACCACAGAGGATGTAAATGACAAGGGGCCCTCAGTGACAGGAAATGTGCCAAATTTCCATAATACCTCGAATATAGCACACCTTCTGTCAAGGTGATCACTTGGCAGGAGGTGTGCTATATTCGAGGTATTATGGAAATTTGGCACATTTCCTGTCACCGAGGGCCCCTTGTCATTTACATCCTCTATGGTGTAGGTAATTGTTATTATCTTTATGATATGTCAAATCAATGTTAAGGCTTGCGTTTCGTGAGGCTTAGGAGCAATATTACACCAGTTTAGTCAAGACCTGTCTATATTGGCTTGTTTATTTCAAATGCTTGACTTGTGTTCACACTATTACTATTTAAACTACTATGGATTCACTCAACCTTTGTGTTGACTTTTTAAGCATGTTTATCTTAGGAAATTAGCAAGCATGGCGGCACGGAGCTGGCAAAGGGCACATGACCTCCCTTTTGATTTCAAATATATTATCATTCTTTACAAACTCATCACTTCTTTTGCTAAACAATTAACATTTTGGAAAAATGTTTGTAACTCGGAATATTTGAGTTTTCATGGAATGATATTGACTATCTTTTGAATTGTTTTCTATGAGTATGACTGTGTACTAAACTGTAATGACCCCGATTAGACTTCCGCTGCTTATCAATTTTCGGGGTGTTACACCTCCGAGCCTATCTTTTCGTTTCTAAGTTTAAGCATTTTACTTAAAGGAAGAATTTGTTACACCCCACTTAAATGTACACCCAAATCGCCTTAGCCTTCCGTGTATGCGCTCATTTTTAGTGCATTATTGTTATTTGTTAAACCCTAAGTTAACTATCTAATTGATTACATGGTTGCTAAGTCGAGTCATATCCTTGTACATATTGTTTTGGACGATTGGGACTCATGGGTAAAGTACTTATTTTATGGAGTAATGAGGAAGAACATTATTTATTACCCCTATATATGCGTTAATCTTAAAAGTGCTCCAAGTGTTTTGATTTTCTTAATTCAAGTCATTAGATTAGTTTATTGTAAAGTATGTAAAAATTCAAGTGTAAGGGGAATTTTCATTCCCTATGATGTATTATTTTGGATGGTAGGGTAAGAATGTATGCAAAAAAAAAAAAAAAAAAAAAAAAAAAAAATCGAGAAAACAAGAAAAAAAATAGAAAAAGGAAGAAAGAAAAAACATACGGACTACCATCCATTTTTATTCTATGTATATTTTATGTTTTTGTTATTTTTCATTTATTAGCTTAAGTCGAGTCTAGTCTTGGCTTAGCAATGCCATATTGTACATGTAATTAACCAAGATTGTTAACTCGCCACCAGTAAAGACTGCCCATATCCAACAAAATAGTGTATTTCATATCCCTACACCTAACGTTACAACCCTTTGAAAGACCTCTTTGATAGTTTATCCTAGGTGCTTACGCCATGTGGTGGAGGTTTGATCCTTTCCCAAGCCTATGGTAATCTATTTTGCTATGACAGGTAGTGAGAGATATCTTCCGTTTCCATATTGTAATTTATACTTTATTACACGAGAGATGTGAGTATCTAAACACTATTTGTGAGGTGCTAGTATATGACCTCCGTGCTTGTCTTTGGTCTTTAGTGGAACGATTATTTGTTGTAATTACTTTTATATTAGTGTTAAATGACCCCAAACTTGTATTTTGATTAGAATAAAAGCGCATTTGCTTGAGGACAAGCAAATCTCAAGTGTAAGGGTATATGATGAGGCGAAAAATGAACCACTTTTAGGGGGTCATTTAAGCCCGGAATTGAATTTATTTGATCAAATATTGCCCTAAATCGTTTCTTTTGTGATTTTAGGTACTTTGGGAGTGAAATCTGGAAAAGGAAGCAATTCGGACGTTTTTGGAGCATAAAAGTGAAGAAAACGCCAAAGACTTAATTTTCCAAGCTGGGAACAGTGTGTGACGGCGTCAAGAGCATTTTCCTGATGGCGTCAAGAGTAAAAATCATGACGGCCCAGTACAGAAATGAAGGCTTCACAAGGTAGAGCGTCAAGAGTTAAATGTGTGACGGCCTGGAAAAGTGTATAACATGACGGCGTCAGATGTAGATCAAGGCAGTCCGAGGATTCTTTTGGCGGCGAGATGACGGCGTCACAAGGTTGTTCTTGACGCCGTCAGCCTCTATTTTCTATATATAGTTTTCTAATTTTCATTCATTAAGAGGAACAAGTTTGGAGAAACCTTAAGGCCGAACCATGTACGAATTTTACAGCTTTTTCAAGGGTTTTCAGCCCTTGAATGCTTACATGTGCTATTGAGATAAGTGTTCTTCTAATTCAATCAATATGTCTATGTGTTGGTTGTCTATATATTGTGCTTGTCTTGATTCCACCATGCTAGGCTAGATTTATCTTGTGTTTGCTTAGATCTAATGAAACCTAGATGTTGATTATGTGTTGATTACTTGTTTATGGTTGTATTGGATGAATTATTTCAATGTTAGGCTTAAGAAAACTGGCAGATCTCCAAATGGTAACATGCTTGAACGTCTTAGGAAACATGAACCGATGTGTACTAGGTTTTATTGGTTGTATTTAATGCATGAGTAAATTCTAATGATCCTATGTTAGGAGCTTCTTAGCCGGCTCGACATAGGAGTGAAGTAGGCACTCATAGGATTGGGGAGTTAAGTACGCCACCCCATGAATGGTATTAAGGAATACAATCCGTCATCCACGCAACTATAACAATTAATTAACGTGTAAAAGATATCTAGGGAGTAGTGAAATCCAAGTAAACACATTTCTCCACTTATTGCTCACAACCTTAGTTTAATTTAGTTTTACTTTCATTTCTAGTATTTTATTTTGATTGCATCTTAGTATTGGGTTAGTTGACTAGCAACTAATTCCGCCCAAATCCTTCAAAACCCGAGATTTTTATTTGCTTTCTAAAAATATAAAAATACAAAAAGAATCATCCCTCATCTCTAGAACTAGTATTTAGGTTTTTCTAATCCTAGGGACACTATTCCTAGCTGAACGATCAATCCCCCGGTACTAGTCACTATACTATACTACAACGATCAGGTACACTGCTTGGTGGGGGTTGTAAGCTTCTCAAGATCTCTTGAGAGGTAAAGCCTGGTGCAATCCCTACGCACCAGATGGCTATTTCTTTTTACCCTTTCTCATTTAATTTCTTTTTAATTCTGCAACCCCTTCTTTCTCCATTCTCACATTTCTCCTTTTTTCATAATCATACCTACGGACTTTCTAATACTATCTATTAGGTATTGTCCATGGGTAGATCCCTCTGGCTCTGGCGGATCATAGGACGGTTTTCCTAACCTTAGCCACCTTATAATGTCTTGACTATCCTATGTTGCCATACACCAAATCATTGAAAATTCTCTCTACATGTTTATGATTAAGAAACACATTTTATTAACACGTTGAGAGTTTTACCATTTTCAAATGCTCCCCCTTAACATGTGCTCATATGTTTTGATTCAAAAATTTTGCACATGTCAGGAATAGTTTGCACTTTTGAATTGATCCACCTTTAGTGAACATGAACGGGCATTCGAGACATGCTTACATCACTAGTTAGACTAGCTTGAAGTTATTACCCGGCCTGATAAAATCCATAAAAGGTTTCTTGAAACGGTACCCTCTACTCAGACAAGTCCTCTTCGAGACACGCTTACATCATTGGTTAGACCAGCTTGAAGGTATTACCCGTCCAGGACTAGTCCTTTCGATTGATGACAGTTTTTGTTTCGTCAATTCATTGGTTAAGTCTGAGTCGCGCTCACATGAGATGCCATCCATTTAGCCATTTGCTCCCCCTCAATATGTGCATTGATATATCAAAGAGTTTGGCACATATGGGAGAGTATACATTTAAGTCCAAAACATCACATTTGATCAGATTTCATATTTAAATCACATTTTCTCCCTGATGAGTGCTCAAACACTCATCATTTTTGGTCAAATCTGAACTGCAAAACATACAAAAACACTCAAAAATGCATCAAAATACCAAAAATATTTCAAAATTGTGTTTTATATGTTTTAGATGCAAAATGAGTAAAAACAGATGAAAAACGTACAAAGTTTGCAAAATTGGCAGTTTCAGTCCCCTAACTTTCAAAAATTGGCAAAAATAGTCCCTGAGCACATATTTTAAAAGAAAAATCACCAAAGGTCCTTTTGAAATCATAAATTGTCGTATTTAGTCCTTTGGTGAAAAATCTCAAAAGTTTTAGAAAATTACAAGTTTAGTCCCTGGAGTTTTGGAAATTGGCAGAATTGCTCCCTGGTGGGATATTTTTGAAAGAAAAATCATTCAGGGTCCTTTGGAAAATGAAACTTGGCAAGAAATGCCCTTGGATAAAAGTTTTGACAAAATGGCAAGAATGGTCACTTAACTTTGAAAAATATCATTTTTGGTCCCCGGGAAATTTAAAAAAAAAATGAAAATGGCAAAAGATGGTTTTTGAAATATTGGTGATTGGCAAATTGGTCCTTGGTATTACTTGTAGGGAATTACAATTTCAGTCCCTTTGTTTTGTAAAATTTCAAATTGGTCCCTATGTTTATGGTAATACCAAACGGACCCTTGAAATATTATTACCCAACAACACCTAATCCACCCCAATCCACAAACCAACACCCTCCAGCCCACACCAACACCCTCAGCCCATTACCCTACCCCAGCCCATCTCCCACAAATAAAACTCACCCCGTCCATTTTACTACTTCCCCCAGTCAACGCCCTATTTTGACCACCCTTTTCCCTCCTTCCACCTCAACCCCCCACTTGATACCTGCTACCCTCACCCAACACTCAACCCCCCTCCTCTAGCTCACCTCACACCATACTTTGTTCCCAATACAAACACTAACTTCCAATACAAATTAATGATCCTTGAATACCTCACAAGCAAACCCCAACTGACAATTGAGCCTTTTCCCGCCAAATTTAAATCAAAGGCCAGGAATGGTTTGGGTAATCCAACGGCCACAAACAGATGTGGGAAAGCACATGGGACATGCTATCGACTATAAAAGTCAAGAAAAAGCAGAAGAAAAAGGCAGTTAGAGTAGTAATAGATTTAGCTTAGTTTAAGCTTGTAGATTTTAATTTCCAATTGTAAAATAAAATTACCTTGTAATCTTGTTGTTGTAAGTTTAGTTTTCTCATGTAATTCAGTTCCTTTAAAGCTAATTTAAGTCTTGTTCAGTTTTTAAGATAATTCAAGTTTTACTTGAGTGTTCTCAATTTTTGTTAACTGTCAATCTCCACTTTAACTAATAGTCAAATTGTGCTCAGAAGCTTATTCAAATGTATCATAAGTCTTTTACAGTTTCAAAAATCAGAAAACTTAGGAAAGATAAATATATATATATATATATATATATATATATATATATATATATATATATATATATATATATATATATAAGAAAAATATTCAAGAAAAATAAAAAATGGTTGTCTCTGGTAATGAAGCAGTTGCAGAATGGGTTTTGGAATGGTTTTAGAGTCCCAAGGGGGGCATTAGGGTGTGGTTTTGTTCCTGGTTTCATCAGCTTCCATACCTTGGACCTCTTGTAAGATCATTTCCCATTTTCTTGCATAATTTGTGTGCATCAGTTACTATTGTAGATTTGTGCTTGTTTTTGTTTATTTGTGTTTATTTTACCTTAAAATAAGTTTATTTTTTAGTTTCATGGATTAAATTCTAGTGTTGCTTTATATAACTTCATAAACTATTTTTATAGGGGTGTTTGGTTCTGGGTGGTTCAGGGTGAAGTAGGTGGATTTACTTGTTACTTGTAGTTTATTTTAGTCACTTGGGTTGTAATAAAGCTAGTAACTGAGAAAATTGGCAGGTTTAACTTCAATTAGTCAAAATTCACTATCATTCCTTCCTAATTGTTAACTGTTGGTAGTTTTGAGGTGGAAATCCATAATTTCAATTCAATATTTGTTAAGTTAGCCTAGAGTAGCTTTACTTTATCATATTATATCCATATCAGTAGCTTAGATTCAATCAAAATCCATAAAAGTCAAAAGCTTAAGTTTTGCTCAAAAGTCAAATATGCATTCTCAGGTTTTTTCCAAAAGTTCACAGATTTAATTTGATTTTTGTGTTAGGAGTTAACCCTTGAAACTTGTTCCTACTCAAAGTGTCTCAGCTCATCTTTGAAATTCCACATAGCCTATATTTTTGTGATTTTTCTGTTGGGCCCCACTAGCCTCCAAAGTTACTTGCAGGGCAAGCATTGCCCCTACATCAGCAGACCACAGTCCCAAACCACCACTTGGTGGTGGCTTTCTAGCCACCACAGTGGTCCTCAAGCCACCAACTTGGCTTCTTTCCACCCCCCTCCTACCATACTTCAGGTGTTGACCCTTGGGTTGACCTGAGAATCCCTGGGACCTACTTAGAATCACCCCACAAGTTTGTCTTAGTTTCAGTCAAATAGCAAGAAATCAAAATGCTTTTTGTTAGCTTATAGCTTATTCTGTGGTCTCTTAGTGATTTTTCCAGCTTAATCATGTCCAAATAAGTTATTTGGATCAGAATTATCAAGATTGGGTCCCACTTAAGCTCATTTGAGCTCATTTCCTCCCACAGTCAACAAAAGTCAACTGTCACTCCTTTTAGCTTCTACTTTGCTTATTTTTAAGTTGTAAAAAACTTGTTTTCACAAAAGTTGTTAGTTTTTAGTTATAAAATAGGTTTGTAAAATAAAAATCAAGAAAAAATAATTTAATATTAAGTGATAGTTTCTATTTAATGTAATTTAATTTTAATTTTAATTTTTAATTTTTTATTAAGTACTTAGCTATTTTATATTTTTCTTAAATTCCTCTTATATTAAAGTATTTATAGTAATTTTCTCAGATTTTTATTTTATAATTTAGTATTTATTAGAATTAATCTTAGTTTTATTAATAATTAATTAATATTAAGTTTTAAATAGCATAATTAGTTTTTATTAAGTAAGACCTAGTTTTTATATTTTTTTAGCTCTTATATATTAAAATATAATTTTAGGAATTTTTCTAGAATTTTAACTGTTCATTTAGTATTTTTAATAATTTAAAATAATTTAATTAGGTAATTAATATTTAATTAGTAATTAATTAATAGAAAAATCACAAAAAGACATAAATACTTATTTTTAATTTTAAAACCTGTTTTTAGCTATTTTATAATTTTAGAAATTTAATTTTTATTTTTCTAGTATTTAATTAATATTATATTGTATTTAAGTATTTTAAATATTAATAATAATTATTAAATAGTAATTAATTAATATTAAATAATTAAATAGTGTAAAAATTTATTTTCTTTTTCTAAAAATTTTCTTTTACCTTTAAGTTTGTAAAAAAGTTATTTTCACCTCCTGGGTGTTTTCAGATTTCAGTTTTCACGTTTTATTTTGTACGTTTACGTTTAATTTAAATGTAAACGTACGCGTTTTAGGTTTTAATCGTTTCTGGTATTTCAAACCTTCCAGTCTTGTTCATATAGCTTATTTAAGCTATTTCATTGTAAATTCCTTAGTTCAGATCACTCACAAACCTTTTCCTGTCCAAATTCACCCGATCACGAAACCGTTTTATAACCATCACACCTCGTCGGGACATAACGACCCGGGGAAACCACTATATTCCGCGGAGCATTGACTCTGAGCTATTTGACCTTGTTGACCATCACCTGGTCAATATATGTTGACGGTTTAGCATCAATCAAATTTTGGCGCCGTTGCCGGGGAGGTGTGCGCGCTATTCTAAACGGTTTTGCGTATTAGTGAATCGGGATATACATCCATTGTATATTTACCACCCTTGTTCATATTATCTTCTTATTTTCATATAAAACAAAACTGTTCCTGAAAACATTTTAAACTCAGTTTTCAACGAACACAAAAAACACAAAAACATTTTCTTTCCTATTTGTACAAAATGTTTATCCAAAAATCCAAAAATATTCACCTTTACCCTCTCACATCTTTGATTCTTCATTCCTACCCCTCCCAAACCTTTTGATTCTTTCTATGTCTCATCTACACTTTCTGGTTTGCCAGTGGTGTGGTAGTTCTTATAATGGTGGTAATTGCCCTAGTTGTGGCATGGTAGAGTCAGGAAACGGGTCTGTCTATAACCATGATCCCTATTCCTACCCTGACACGACTGATTTATTCCACCAGCTACCACACCATGATTCTCAGCAGTTTTACTGTTGTGAGTACTGTGGTGGTTCACACTACAGTTCTGATTGTCAATCGGGAAACACGCTTATCTATGAGCAGTTTCCCGATAACGATTATGACTCTAGCACATACGACTCACAGCCTCAACAATTTTACTGTTGTGATTACTGTGGAGGTCCACACTTCAGCTCAGATTGTCAAACGGGAAATCCATATCCTTGTGACAATTTTGACACACCTTATTATGACCAACCTCCACAGTACCAAATGAATCAAGCACTTCTTCCAGAAATGCAAAATATGATGAAAATCGTTGATGAGCTTAAGGGTTTAGTTAAAGACTTTGCCCAAAGACATAGTCATCAAAAGTCTATGGAAGAATTGCTAGCTGAAGAGCAGGCTGTTAGAATAAATTCCCAAGATGCCTATGAAAAATCTGTTAGGGAATCCATTGCAAAAGAAAAAGTAGCCAGATCTAGCTCTCAGTTCCGTTTTATTCCTGATGACAGTGATGATGAAGATACCCTTGATATTCTTCAAGTTTACAAAGCTTCATCAAGTTCATCAGTTGATACCCCAGCAGTTGAGATTCCATCTCAAACAACTGCTATCACACCCGAAGTTTCCACTCACTCTTTGATCATGGGGGACGAGCATCTTGACACTGTTCCTGATAAGGAATCGGACAAATTTATAAAGTCTAGTGTTGAGAACCTTGTCCCAATCCCAGGAGAGTCACAGGGAATTCTTGAGCATATGTGTGATATTCCTTCCCCTCTTGAGTGTTCAAACGATCATTTTGAGACTTTCTTAGATTTTAATGATGATTGTACATCTCATGGAGACATTGAGTATATCGAGGCATCAGTTCCACAAACTGATGCTGATCATCTTCTTGAGGAGTTTGCCGATGAACTTACTCACATCAATCCACTTTCATTGGAAAGTGATGATGGTCTCCTTGACTTTGAAGCCGATCTAGGAGAAATTGAAAGTTTCCTATATCATGATCCACCACTTACTTCTGATCCCGACAGTCCAATAGAGAATGTTAATCTCTTTGTTCCCGAAACATTCAATACTACTCTCACCAATCCTCTATTTGAATTCGAATCTGAATTCACTTTGATTTCTGATAATCCAATCTTTGATATTCAAAATGAGGATTGTAATGAGTCTATTCCGGAACATGAATTCACAGATTCACATCTTGTGAATATTTCTCTTCATGAGGAGTTCTCGTTCTCACCATTATCCTGGACCTCCCGGTTTTAATCAAAACCAAAATGTCCAAAACCGTGGCCAGAATCAAAACAGAGTGAACCAAGGTTATCAAAACCAAGGTAACTTCAATCAGGGTCACAGTTTCCAAAATCAAAACCAAGGTTTCCAAAATCAAGGTTTCCAACACCAAAATCAAGGAAACTTTAACCGGAACCAAGATCAGGGTAATTTCTATCCCGGGAACTTTCATGGAAACAATCACCAGAATCAAGGGAATTTCCATCATCAAAACCAAGGAAATTTTCAAAATCAAGGTCCCAATCCGAACAATCGTGCTCCAAATATTCCTAATCCGAATCAAGCCGTTGATCCAACCTGGCCTTCATCTGATGAGTTGTTAAAGCAATTCATGAAGTCCCAAGAAGAGTTGAACAAGTTGCTGGTTAGCCAGATTTCTGATATCAAGAAGTCTTTAAATGATCGACCCTCGGGCTCAGGTACTACTTTACCGAGCAATACGATCGCTAACCCAAGGGGCGATGCTAAGGCGATCACAACACGAAGTGGTGCTTCATATGATGAACCCGCGATTCCTACTACCTCTTCTTCCTCTCCTCCAAAGGTAGTGGATCGTGAGCCTGAGGTGACAAAGGACAAGGTGCAAACTCCTAGCCCATGAAGTACAGCACACGTCCAACCTCAGGTTAATCCTGAAACCAGATGTAAGCCTGGAGTTATCTTTGATCCACCAGAAACTCAAGTGGACAACCCTAAATCCAAAACTTCTATTCCTTATCCATCACGTCTCAATGAACAAAAGCTCCGCGAAAAAGCTAATCACCAAATGGATAAATTTTTCCAAATCTTCCAAGATTTGCACATTGATATTAGCTTCGCGGATGCTATTCTCTTGATGCCCAAGTTTGCATCGACAATCAAAAATCTGTTGAGTAATAAAGAAAAACTCTTTGAGATGGCAAGAACTCCTCTAAATGAGGACTGCTCAGCAGTTCTCTTGAAAAAGCTTCCTGAAAAGCTTGGAGACCCCGAGAAATTTCTCATTCCTTGTACTTTCTCGGGTATGGTTGAATGCTTCACCTTAGCTGATTTAGGTGCTAGCATTAACCTGATGCCATATTCTATGTGGAAGAAACTCTCTCTTCTCGAACTCACTCCCACGTGCATGACTTTTGAGCTTGCCGATCGTTCGATTTCTCGTCCTCTTGGCATTGCCGAGGACGTATTCGTTTAAGTGGGAAAGTTCCATTTTCCAGCAGATTTTGTGATTGTTGACTTTGATGCCGATTCTAGGGTCCCTCTCATTCTTGGGAGGGGATTCCTTAGGACTGGGCACCCTCTTATCGATGTATTTGAGCATGAGATCACATTACGTGTTGGAACGGAAGCTATTACCTTCAACCTAAATCAAACTTCGAGATACTCCTCCGATTATGACTATGAATCGGTGAATCAAATTGATGTCATCGATGTGGCTGCTGAGGAGTATGCTCAAGAGATCTTAGGTTTCATTGATGATTCTTCGAGTGAAAACCTCACTCAGTCTTCTCACCCCATCATTGCCAATTCTTCTCCTTCCCTCACTTCGTTTGAGGGAAGTGACTTCATCTTAGAAGAAATTGAGGCCTTTCTCAAAAGTGATTCGATTCCCGATGGATCGATAACCAAGAGATTGACCCCGAGAGGGATATTCTCCTGCTTGAGAAGTTATTAAACGAAGATCCCTCTCCTCTTCCTGTTCTACCACAAACACTTCATAAGGAGGAAGTAAAAAATGTTGAGAAAACTGATGACTTCCCCGAGGTTGAACTTAAGGACTTGCCACCTCATCTTGAATATGCATTTCTGGAGGGTGATGATAAATTGCCCGTCATAATTGCTAAAGACTTAAGTGTTGAGGAAAAGGCTGCTCTTATAAAGGTTTTGAAGTCTCATAAACAAGCAACTGCTTGGCGACTCTCCGACATCAAGGGCATTGACCCTGAGTTTTGTACTCACAAGATTTTAATGGAGGACGACTTCAAACCTGCAATCCAACAACAAAGAAGGGTGAATCCAAAAATTCACAAGGTTATCAAACAAGAGGTTTTAAAACTTCTTGATGCCGGATTGATTTACCCTATCTCGGACAGTCCTTGGGTCAGCCCAATTCATTGTGTTCCAAAAAAGGGTGGCATTACTGTTGTCACAAACGAGGAGAATGAGTTAATTCCAACTCGTTTGGTTATGGGGTGGCGTGTCTGCATTGACTATCGTAAGTTAAATGACGCCACCAGTAAAGATCATTTTCCTCTGCCCTTTATGGATCAGATGCTCGAGATATTAGCGGGGAATGAGTACTATTGCTTCCTCGATGGTTTCTCGGGTTACTTTCAGATTCCCATTGATCCGCAGGATCAAGAAAAGACCACTTTCACGTGCCCCTATGGAACTTTTGCATATAAACGTATGCCATTTGGCTTATGTAATGCTCCAGGCACGTTTCAAAGATGTATGATGGCCATATTTTCCGACATGATCAGGAAAACTATGGAGGTCTTTATGGACGATTTTTCGGTCATTGGGGATTCGTTCCAATCATGTCTCTCCCATTTAGACAGCATGCTAAAACATTGTGAAGACACAAAGTTATGTCTAAATTGGGAGAAGAGTCACTTTATGGTCAAAGAGGGCATTTTCCTCGGCCATAAAATTTAAAAAAACAGGATTGAGGTTGACAGAGCCAAAGTGGACGTCATTGCAAAATTACCTCATCCCACAACCGTGAAAGGTGTTAGGAGCTTTTTGGGTCATGCCGGTTTCTACCGTAGGTTTATTCAAGATTTTTCTAAAATCGCCCGGCCTATGACCCACCTCCTCGAAAAGGATGCTCCTTTTGTCTTCTCCCCCGAGTGCATCGAAGCCTTTGAAACATTAAAGAAAAGGCTTACCGAGGCACCGATTCTTGTTGCCCCCGATTGGGACTTGGCTTTCGAGCTCATGTGTGATGCTAGTGATTATGCGAATAGGGGCAGTCTTGGGGCAACGCAAAACAAAATATTTTCAGCCTATACACTATGCCAGCAAAACTATGACCGAGGCTCAAAGTCATTACACCACCACTGAAAAAGAATTACTAGCTGTGGTGTATGCTTTTGAAAAATTCCGGCCATACTTGATTCTGACCAAGAGCATAGTGTATACGGATCACTCGGCTTTGAAGTACCTCTTTGCAAAACAAGATGCAAAGCTGAGACTCCTCCGTTGGGTTCTCATCCTACATGAATTTGATATCATAATTCGTGATAAAAAAGGAGCTGAGAACCTAGCTGCTGATCATCTCTCCCGTCTTGAAAACCCTCACCAAGATGCTTTCGAGAAAAAGGAAATAAACGAAACATTTCCTCTCAGAACCCTCAATGAGGTTTCATTTCGTGGAGACTCGATTACCCCATGGTTTGCCGACTTTGCAAACTATCTTGCGGGTAACTTTGTTGTGAAAGGGATGTCGTCCCAACAAAAAAATAAAATTTTCAAAGATGTAAAACATTACTTCTGGGACGACCCCTACTTGTTCAAAATATGCGCGGATCAAGTCATCCGGCGGTGTGTGTATGGTCAGGAAGCCGCTGAAATTTTAAAGGCTTGCCATGCTGGTCCCACGGGGGGACACCACAATCCCAACTACACCGCCAAAAAGGTGTTTGATTCTGGCTTTTATTGGCCCTCGATTTACAAGGATGCCCAAGAATTGGTCAAGTCCTGTGACGCTTGTCAACGTCACGGGAATATTTCACAAAAGAATGAAATGCCTCAGAATGTAATTCAAGTTTGTGAAATTTTTGACATCTGGGGCATCGACTTTATGGGGCCATTTCCATCGTCTCATGGCAACAAATACATACTCGTGGCAGTTGACTATTTGTCAAAATGGGTTGAAGCGAAAGCTTTACCCACAAATGATGCCCGAGTAGATGTGAAATTCCTAAAAGCTCTTTTTGCCCGATTCGGAAGTCCACGTGCTATTATTAGTGATCGTGGAACGCACTTCTGTAATGACAAATTTGACAAAGTCATGCAAAAGTACGGTGTAACTCACCGTCTTTCTACTGCGTACCACCCTCAAACAAGTGGACAAGTCGAGGTTTCCAATCGGGGCATCAAAAGAATTTTAGAAAGAACCATAGGTGAAAATCGTGCATCATGGTCGGATAAATTAGATGATGCACTTTGGGCTTTCCGTACGGCTTACAAAACACCCATTGGGTGTACGCCTTATAAACTTGTGTACGGGAAAGCGTGCCATCTTCCGATCAAGCTTGAGCATAAAGCCTATTGGGCTCTCAAGCATGCCAATTTTGACCTTAAAACGGCGGGTGATCATAGAAAAGTTCAACTAAATGAATTAAACGAACTTCGTGATCAAGCTTACGAGAACTCTTTGATCTATAAAGAAAAGACAAAGAAGATTCATGACTCAAAAATCAAAAACTGCGTTTTCAACGTTGGTGATCGAGTCCTTCTTTTCAATTCTAGACTCAAGATCTTCTCGGGAAAGCTCAAAACCCGATGGACTGGTCCATTCACTATCGCAAAAGTTTATCCTTATGGTACCGTCGAATTATCTCAAAATGACGGTCCTAATTTCAAAGTGAATGGACATCGTTTGAAACATTATTTTGGAGAGGACATACCATCCATGGTTGTCACGGATCTCCAAACTTTCCCCAAGGACAATTGAATTCGGGGATCGAATCAAGCTAGCGACTCGATGAACAAAAACAATAGCACAATACGAGTTTTCACCCGTATCTCTGATTCTTTCTATTTTCTACCACCTAGTGTGGGGGAATGGCCAACCCCCCGCTGTTTGAAAAATGTATATATGTATATAAGTGTAAAAAAAAAAAAAAAAAAAAAAAAGTTGTATATATATAGAAATAAAGTGAAATATGGTATTTCCACAGTTAGATTCGAATATTAGCTTTTTCCGTTCAAAGAGTCAGCGTAATAGCCGGGACTTTGAATATTGAGGACAATATTCATTTTTAAGTGTGGGGGGGGGGGGGGGGGGGGGAATTCTAGCAAATTTTATCAAAATATATCTTATAGTACCCCCGTTTTTGGCCAAAAATTTCAAATTTTTTTTTCACTTTATTTCAAAATTTTTGTGGTAATCAGTCCGCCAGGTCTAACCGACAAAGGGATTGGCTAATCCAGGAGTAAATGGCTCTTGGTAAAGATAACTCAAATCCGTTTACGGCTTGCAATTTGCCCAAAATTGTATGGTTCCTCAACTCCCCATATCCTATAAAGCGAATGAGTTGGCTAGCCCGCAAGATTATGGTTTGTGGTAAAGGCAGTGGAAAATCCATAATTGGTAATCAGCTCACCAAGATGTTGACTAGGTCTATCAAGAGTTGGCTAGTCCAGGAGCAAACGGCTCTTGGTAAACACTAAACAAATCCGTTAACAGCTGGTGGTTGCTCAAAATCACACGGTTATCAGGTGTGCCACAGTTCTTACACCTGGCTACTCCAGAAGTGATGGCTTTTGGTAAAGAGTTTAAAATCCATCAAGTTTTCTAAAAAGATTGCTAGGGACTAGCAATAGTTTAGTGTGGGGGATTGATGAGTGCTAAAACACTCATCATTTTTGACGTATTTAAACTGCCAAAACATACAAAAACAATAAAAAAGATATCAAAATACTTAAATTATCCTAGGGATTGTGTTTTATGTGTTTTAAATGCAAAATGTGCAAAAACAAAGGAAAAACGTACAAAGTTTGCAATATTGGCAGTTTTAGTCCCCCAAGTTTTAAAACTTGTCAAAATTAGTCCCTATGCATTTGTTTTGAAAGGAAAAGTCAACCAAAGGTTTTGAAAGTAAAAAATCATAAAAAATTACACTTGGGTAATAAGTTTTCTAAAATTACAAGTTTGGTCCCTGAGAATTCAAAAATGGCAAAATAGGTCCCTGGGAAATTTTGAAAAATGAAAATGGCAAAATTGGTTCTTGGTTTATTTGATGATTGGCATATTTGGTCCTTGGAAGCAACTTGGGAAAATTACATTATCAGTCCTCATGATTTGCAAAGTTGCAAAATTGGTCTTTGTTAAATACAAACCAACCGGACCCTTATTATTTAACCAAAAACCAAAACCAAACCTCAATCAAAACCAACTCCAATCCAGTCCACCCCAGGACCAAAACCCCCAGCCCATTACCCTTATAATAAAAACCCTTAACCCCCCGTTTTATTTAAATCTCAGTCAAACCCAGTGTTTGACCACCCCTAACCTCCCAACCAAATCCCCCACTAGTAACCTGCAAACACCACTTCTACACTCCATCCCCCCTCCTCCAGCTCACCACTCCCATACCATGTTCCCCAACTCTCCACTAAACCCCAAGTAGCATTAATTGTCCTTAAATCCCTCCAAGTTATCCAAGACTGCCAATTGGACATTTCCCGCCAAAGCATGTTAAACGACCAAGATTGCACAAAGCTCATCCAAAGGCCATAAATCAAAGTGGGAAAAGGCCAATGAGACTTTTGGAAGATTATAAATGAAAAAAAAGGACAGAGAGAAGACCAGTAGTTAAGTAGCAGGGTTGTATTAGATTTTAGTAGTGGTATAGATTAGAGTAGTGCAAGTTAATGTTGTAAGCTTATGTATTTTTCAATATAATTCGAATTTAAGAGTGTAATCTATTTTTAATTTTAGTAAAAGGATTTGTCTATTGAAATATGTTCTTCAATCCGTTTATGCTATTCTTGTTATAAACTCTTAAAAGTCTTTCTCTTAATTTTGTGCTCACTTAAGCTTACTCAGCTCTCATAATCATTTTACAAAGTTTTACTCTGCTCAAAGTTAGTCTAAGACAAAATTCCAAAAAAGTCTAAAAATTCCTTAAAAAAAAAATAGAATAAGTTGGGAAACATAAGCTTGTAAAAGCTCAAACTCCCTCTGGATAAGCTCATTAAGCTGTCTCATAGCTTTGGTGAGCTTATCTCATCAACTCATAGCCATTTCCATTTTCATTTTGTCCTTCAAGTAAGTCTCTATTTCAGTTTTATGCATTTTCTTTTATTCTAGCTTATGTACTGTAACTTTTAGCTTATTTGTGTTAGAAAATGCTTGTTGTAGTTGCTTGATTGCTTTCTTCTAGCTTTTATGTACTATAGCTCATATTTAAAATCCTACTGCTTGTTTTTAGTGTAAACTGCATTTGTATGTTCTAGGTGTTTTTTATGTTAGATTTTTGTCCCTGTAGCTCTAATAATGGTAGGGTACTAAGTTTCAATCATCACATCAGTAGGTATAAGTCTAAAATTTAGATTTGTAGTGTAAACCTAGGAATTAAGGTGTATTTGGATTTGCTAATTTGGAAAGGTTTAGGACTGTTTTGTTTGAAGAATATGGTTTAGTCATACTCATTTAGGTTATACTAGAACACATTAAGTCTCAAACTTGGTCATTTTTCCCTGCAAAGTCAAAAATCATCTTCAAACTCTCTTAACTGTTAACTGTTTGGGATTTTGAGTGGTGACCTCACCACTTCACCTCAAAATCAAACTCTTTAGCTCAAATCAACTTTATTATAGCTTAATACAACTAGTTTAGTCAATTATACCCTTTAGAAATCCAACAAAGTCAATTTGCTAGTTCATCTGAAAAAGTCAATGTGCATGTTCCTCAATTTTTCCAAAAGTTCAAGAAATTGTTATGATTTATGTGATTTGATTCAGAGCTTGAAACTTGTCCCTAATTACAACCCCCCACCTCAAGTTTAGAATCCCATACTTTCTATATATTTGCAATTTTTCTCTAGGCCCCACATCCCCCAAAAGTAACTTGCAGGGCTGGGATTTGCCCTGCTGTGCAGATCAGACACCCAACACCACCACCTTGGTGGTGGTTTTCTGGCCACCTTAGTGGTCCCACAACCCCCAACTTAGGTTCTTTCCACCCCCTCCTACCACATTCCATGGTTTGATCAATGGTTTGACCTAGTACCCTGTGGACCCCACCTGAAATAAGCCAATTATTTTGTCCCTTTTTTCTATGTTGAACAATAAGCCAAGTGATTATTCTGTAGCTTATTTGCTTATTCAGTTGACCATTATTGCTTTTTCTTGCTCACACATGTCCACTCAACTTGTTTGAACCAAATTTAACCATAGTGGGTCCCACTTAAGCTGGTTTGAGCTTATTTTCCACTTTGGTCAACATAAGTCAACTGTTTAGCTTATTTCTTTCCATAGTGCTTATTTTTAGTTTACAAAAAAGTTGTTTTTACAAAAGTTTGTTGTTTTTAGGTGTAAAATAAGTTTCCAAAAGAAAAATCCAGAAAATCAAATTTAATTTTAAGTGATAGTTTCTATTTAATTTTATTTAAATTTTAATTTTCATTTTTAGATTTTTATTAAGTACTTGGTGTTTTTATAATTTTATTAATTTCCTTTTAAGTTAAAGTAATTTTATAATTTTCTCAGATTTTTATTTTATCATTTAGTATTTATTAGAATTAATCTTAGTTTTACTAATAATTAATTAATATTAAGTTTTAAATAGCATAATTAGTTTTTATTAAGCAACACCTAGTTTTTATATTTTTCCTAGCTTTTATATAGTATAATATAATTTTAGAAAATTTTATAGAATTTTTACTGTTCATTTTCTATTTTTCTTAATTTAAAATATTTTAATTAGGTAATTAATAATTAATTAATAGAAAAATCACAAAAAGACAAAAATACATATTTTTAATTTTAAAACTTATTTTTAGTTATTTTATAATTTTAGAAATTTTATTTTCATTTTTCTAGTGTTTAAATAATATTATATTGTACTTAAGTATTTTAAATATTAACAATTAGTATTAATAAGTAATTAATTAATATTAAATAATTAAATAGTGTAAAAATTTATTTTCTTTTTCTAAAAATTTTATTTTACCCTTAGGTTTGTAAAAAAAGTCATTTTCACCCCCTGGGGGTTTCCAGATTTCAGTTTTCAATTTTTATTTCGTACGTTTACGTTATTTAAAACGTGAACGTACGCGTTTTTAGGTTTTAAACATTTCTGGTTTTTCCAACTTTTATGTCTTATTCACATAGCTTATTTAAGCTATTTCTTTATACAAATCAGTAGTTTAATCAAACACAAACCCTTTCCCATCCAAATTCACCCGATCACATAACCGTTTGTTAACCATCACACCTCGTCGGGATATAATGACCCGGGGAAACCCTATACTTCCACGGAGCATTGACTCTAGGCAGTTTGACCTTGTTGACCATTCCTTGGTCAGTTTAGGTTAATTTTATCACATTTTACTATCTTATACCCCCGTTTTTAGCCAAAATTTCAAAAATTAAAAAAAAAAAATTTCACTGGTGCTTCAAAATTTTTGTGGTTTCAGTCCACCTTGTCTAACCGACAAAAGGGATTGGCTAGTCCTGGAGCAAATGGCTCTTGGTAAAGACATCTCAAATCCGTTTATGGCTTGCAATTTGCCCAAAATTGTATGGTACCTCAACTCGCCATATCCCATAAAGCGAATGAGTTGGCTAGCCCGCAAGATTATGGCTTGTGGTAAAGGCAGTGGAAAATCCATAATTGGTAATCAGCTCACCAAGATGTTGACTATTCCATCAAGAGTTGGCTAGTCCAGAAGCAAACGGCTTTTGGTAAAGACTAATCAAATCCGTTGACAGCTGGTGGTTTGCTCAAAATCACACGGTTATCAGGTGTGCCACAGTTCTTACACCTGGCTACTCCAGAAGTGATGGCTTTTGGTAAAGAGTTTAAAATCTATCAAGTTTTTAAAACAGTTTATTGCTAGGGACTAGCAATAGTTTAGTGTGGGGGATTGATGAGTGCTCAAACACTCATCATTTTTGGTCAAATCTGAACTGCAAAACATACAAAAACACTCAGAAATGTATCAAAATACCAAAAATATTTCAAAATTGTGTTTTATATGTTTTAGATGCAAAATGAGTAAAAACAGATGAAAAACGTACAAAGTTTGCAAAATTGGCAGTTTCAGTCCCCCAACTTCCAAAAATTGGCAAAAATAGTCCATGAGCACATATTTTAAAAGAAAAATCACCAAAGGTCCTTTTGAAATCATAAATTGTCATATTTAGTCCTTTGGTGAAAAATCTCAAAAGTTTTGGAAAATTACAAATTTAGTCCCTGGAGTTTTGGAAATTGGCAGAATTGGTCCCTGGTGGGATATTTTTGAAAGAAAAATCATTCAGGGTCCTTTGGAAAATGAAACTTGGCAAGAAATGCCATTGGATAAAAGTTTTGACAAAATGGCAAGAATGGTCCCTTAACTTTGAAAAATATCATTTTTGGTCCCCGGGAAGTTTAAAAATAAAATGAAAATGGCAAAAGATGGTTTTTGAAATATTGGTGATTGGCAAATTGGTCCTTGGTATTACTTGTGGGGAATTACAATTTCAGTCCCTTTGTTTTGTAAAATTTCAAATTGGTCCCTATGTTTATGGTAATACCAAACGGACCCTTGAAATATTATTACCAAACAACACCTAATCCACCCCAATCCACAAACCAACACCCTCCAGCCCACACCAACACCCTCAGCCCATTACCCTACCCCAGCCCATCTCCCACAAATAAAACTCACCCCGTCCATTTTACTACTTCCCCCAGTCAACGCCCTATTTTGACCACCCTTTTCCCTCCTTCCACCTCAACCCCCCACTTGATACCTGCTACCCTCACCCAACACTCAATCCCCCTCCTCCAGCTCACCTCACACCATACTTTGTTCCCAATACAAACACTAACTTCCAAATACAAATTAATGATCCTTGAATACCTCACAAGCAAACCCCAACTGCCAATTGAGCCTTTTCCCGTCAAATTTAAATCAAAGGCCAGGAATGGTTTGGGTCATCCAACGGCCACAAACAGATGTGGGAAAGCACATGGGACATGCTATGGACTATAAAAGTCAAGAAAAAGCAGAAGAAAAAGGCAGTTAGAGTAGTAATAGATTTAGCTTAGTTTAAGCTTGTAGATTTTAATTTCCAATTGTAAAATAAAATTACCTTGTAATCTTGTTGTTGTAAGTTTAGTTTTCTCATGTAATTCAGTTCCTTTAAAGCTAATTTAAGTCTTGTTCAGTTTTTAAGATAATTCAAGTTTTACTTGAGTGTTCTCAATTTTTGTTAACTGTCAATCTCCACTTTAACTTATAGTCAAATTGTGCTCAGAAGCTTATTCAAGTGTATCATAAGTCTTTTACAGTTTCAAAAATCAGAAAACTCAGGAAATATATATATATATATATATATATATATATATATATATATATATATATATATATATATATATATATATATATATATATATATAAGAAAAATATTCATGAAAAATTAAAAATGGTTGTCTCTAGTAATGAAGCAGTTGCAGAATGGGTTTTGGAATGGTTTTAGAGTCCCAAGGGGGGTATTAGGGTGTGGTTTTGTTCCTGGTTTCATCAGCTTCCATACCTTGGACCTCTTGTAAGATCATTTCCCATTTTCTTGCATAATTTGTGTGCATCAGTTACTGTTGTATATTTGTGCTTGTTTTTGTTTATTTGTGTTTATTTTACCTTAAAATAAGTTTATTTTTTAGTTTCATGGATTAAATTCTAGTGTTGCTTTATATAACTTCATAAACTGTTTTTATAGGGGTGTTTGGTTTTGGGTGGCTCAGGGTGAAGTAGGTGGATTTACTTGTTACTTGTAGTTTATTTTAGTCACTTGGGTTGTAATAAAGCTAGTAACTTAGAAAATTGGCAGGTTTAACTTCAATTAGTCAAAATTCACTATCATTCCTTCCTAATTGTTAACTGTTGGTAGTTTTGAGGTGGAAATCCATAATTTCAATTCAATATTTGTTAAGTTAGCCTAGAGTAGCTTTACTTTATCATATTATATCCATATCAGTAGCTTAGATTCAGTCAAAATCTATAAAAGTCAAAAGCTTAAGTTTTGCTCAAAAGTCAAATATGCATTCTCAGGTTTTTTCCAAAAGTTCACAGATTTAATTTGATTTTTGTGTTAGGAGTTAACCCTTGAAACTTGTTCCTACTCAAAGTGTCTCTGCTCATCTTTGAAATTCCACATAGCCTATATTTTTGTGATTTTTCTGTTGGGCCCCACTAGCCTCCAAAGTTACTTGCAGGGCAAGCATTGCCCCTGCATCAGCAGACCATAGTCCCAAACCACCACTTGGTGGTGGCTTTCTAGCCACCACAGTGGTCCTCAAGCCACCAACTTGGCTTCTTTCCACCCCCCTCCTACCATACTTCAGGTGTTGACCCTTGGGTTGACCTGAGAATCTCTGGGACCCACTTAGAATCACCCCACAAGTTTGTCCTAGTTTCAGTCAAATAGCAAGAAATCAAAATGCTTTTTGTTAGCTTATAGCTTATTCTGTGGTCCCTTAGTGATTTTTCCAGCTTAATCATGTCCAAATAAGTTATTTGGATCAGAATTATCAAGAGTGGGTCCCACTTATGCTCATTTGAGCTCATTTCCTCCCACAGTCAACAAAAGTCAACTGTCACTCCTTTTAGCTTCTACTTTGCTTCTTTTAAGTTGTAAAAAACTTGTTTTCACAAAAGTTGTTAGTTTTTAGTTATAAAATAGTTTTTAAAAATAAAAATCAAGAGAAAACAATTTAATATTAAGTGATAGTTTCTATTTAATGTAATTTAATTTTAATTTTCATTTTTAAATTTTTATTAAGTACTTAGCTATTTTATATTTTTCTTAAATTCCTCTTATATTAAAGTATTTATAGTAATTTTCTCAGATTTTTATTTTATCATTTAGTATGTATTAGAATTAATCTTAATTTTATTAATAATTAATTAATATTAAGTTTTAAATAGCATAATTAGTTTTTATTAGTAAGACCTAGTTTTTATATTTTTCTTAGCTCTTATATATTAAAATATAATTTTAGGAATTTTTCTAGAATTTTTACTGTTCATTTAGTATTTTTAATAATTTAAAATATTTTAATTAGGTAATTAATATTTAATTAGTAATTAATTAATAGAAAAATCACAAAAAGACATAAATACTTATTTTTAATTTTAAAACTTGTTTTTAGCTATTTTATAATTTTAGAAATTTTATTTTAATTTTTCTAGAATTAAATTAATATTATATTATATTTAAGTATTTTAAATATTAATAATAAGTATTAAATAGTAATTAATTAATATTAAATAATTAAATAGTGTAAAAATTTATTTTCTTTTTCTAAAAATTTTCTTTTACCTTTAAGTTTGTAAAAAAGTCATTTTCACCTCCAGGGTGTTTTCAGATTTCAGTTTTCACGTTTTATTTTGTACGTTTACGTTTTATTTAAATGTAAACGTACGCGTTTTAGGTTTTAATCGTTTCTGGTATTTCAAACCTTCCAGTCTTGTTCATATAGCTTATTTAAGCTATTTTATTGTAGATTCCTTAGTTCAGATCACTCACAAACCTTTTCCTGTCCAAATTCACCCGATCACGAAACCGTTTTATAACCATCACACCTCGTCGGGACATAACGACCCGGGGAAACCACTATATTCCGCGGAGCATTGACTCTGAGCTGTTTGACCTTGTTGACCATCACCTGGTCAATTTAGGTTGACCGTTTGGAGCCAATAAAATTTTGGCGCCGTTGCCGGGGAGGTGTGCGCGCTATTCTAAACGGTTTTGCGTATTAGTGAATCGGGATATACATCCATTGTATATTTACCACCCTTGTTCATATTATCTTCTTATTTTCATATAAAAACAAAACTGTTCCTGAAAACATTTTAAACTCAGTTTTCAACGAACACAAAAAACACAAAAACATTTTCTTTCCTATTTGTACAAAATGTTTATCCAAAAATCCAAAAATATTCACCTTTACCCTCTCACATCTTTGATTCTTCATTCCTACCCCTCCCAAACCTTTTGATTCTTTCTATGTCTCATCCACACTTTCTGGTTTGCCAGTGGTGTGGTAGTTCTTATAATGGTGGTAATTGCCCTAGTTGTGGCATGGTAGAGTCAGGAAACGGGTCTGTCTATAACCAAGATCCGTATTCCTACCATGACACGACTGATTTATTCCATCAGCTACCACACCATGATTCTCCGCAGTTTTACTGTTGTGAGTACTTTGGTGGTTCACACTACAGTTCTGATTGTCAATCGGGAAACACGCTTGTCTATGAGCCGTTTCCCGATAACGATTATGACTCTACCACATACGACTCACAGCCTCAACAGTTTTACTGTTTTGATTACTGTGGAGGTCCACACTTCAGCTCAGATTGTCAAACGGGAAATCCATATCCTTGTGACAATTTTGACACACCTTATTATGACCAACCTCCACAGTACCAAATGAATCAAGCACTTTTTCCAGAAATGCAAAATATGATGAAAATCGTTGATGAGCTTAAGGGTTTAGTTAAAGACTTTGCCCAAAGACATACTCATCAAAAGTCTATGGAAGAATTGCTAGCTGAAGAGCAGGCTGCTAGAATAAATTCCCAAGATGCCTATGAAAAATCTGTTAGGGAATCCATTGCAAAAGAAAAAGCAGCCAGATCTAGCTCTCAGTTCTGTTTTATTCCTGATGACAGTGATGATGAAGATACCCTTGATATTCTTCAATTTTACAAAGCTTCATCAAGTTCATCAGTTGATACCCCAGCAGTTGAGATTCCATCTCAAACAACTGCTATCACACCCGAGGTTTCCACTCACTCTTTGATCATGGGGGACGAGCATCTTGACACTGTTCCTGATAAGGAATCGGACGAATTCATAAAGTCTAGTGTTGAGAACTTTGTCCCAATCCCAGGAAAGTCACAGGGAATTCTTGAGCATATGTGTGATATTCCTTCCCCTCTTGAGTGTTCAAACGATCATTTTGAGACTTTCTCAGATTTTAATGATGATTGTACATCTCATGGAGACATTGAGTATATCGAGGCATCAGTTCCACAAACTGATGATGATCATCTTCTTGAGGAGTTCGCCGATGAACTTACTCACATCAATCCACTTTCATTGGAAAGTGATGATGGTCTCCTTGACTTTGAAGCCGATCTAGGAGAAATTGAAAGTCTCCTATATCATGATCCACCACTCACTTCTGATCCCGACAGTCCAATAGAGAATGTTAATCTCTTTATTCCCGAAACATTCAATACTACTCTCACCAACTCTCTATTTGAATTCGAATCTGAATTCACTTTGATTTCTGATAATCCAATTTTTGATATTCAGAATGAGGATTGTGATGAGTCTATTCCGGAACATGAATTCACAGATTCACATCTTGTGAATAATTCTCTTCATGAGGAGTTCTCCGGTGAACTCACTCATCATATCATGACTCCTCTAGAGTTTGATAGCCTGGGGGGAGATGCACTCAATCATGAGAATTTGCTAATTCCCACCCACCCTCCCGGGATGTTTATGAGCTTAACCTTTGGAATCCAAATTCAGGCTACGGAGCCTGATCTCGAGGAAGAAAATCTTATCATGATTTTCATCATGGTTTTCTTCCTTTTCTTCACCTATAAGGTGACTTCTCTTGTTCTTCACTCCTTCGGGAATGAAGATACCATATTTGATCCCGGCATTTTCATGTATCATTATCTTGAGCCGGATACTTATCTCATCGGTGTGGAACTTTCACGTGCTTCAAATGTTTGTCCAAACATCTTGAATGAAAGTCTGATTGAGATTGTTTCTTCCACATCATGCTTCCCCAAGGACAAATGAATTCGGGGTCGAGTCAAGCTAGCGACTCGGTAAACAAAAATAGTAGCATGCTTATAGGGTTTTCACCCTAAGTGTGGGGGAGTTACCCACACAATGGTTACTTATGAAGTGAAAAACAAAATGGTGTTTTCCACGCTTAGCTTGTAATGTTGCCCTTTTACATTCAAAATGTCGGCATAATAGCCGGGATTTTGAATATTGAGGACAATATTCATTCTAAGTGTGGGGGGGGGGGGGGGGGGGGGGGTATTTCGCTATTCTAGCGAATTTTATCACATTTTACTATCTTATACCCCCGTTTTTAGCCAAAATTTCAAAAAAAAAAAAAAAAAAAAAAAAATCACTGGTGCTTCAAAATTTTTGTGGTTATCAGTCCGCGTTGTCTAACCGACAAAAGGGATTGGCTAGTCCAGTAGCAAACGGCTCTTGGTAAAGACATCTCAAATCCGTTTATGGCTTGCAATTTGCCCAAAATTGTATGGTACCTCAACTCGCCATATCCCATAAAGCGAATGAGTTGGCTAGCCCGCAAGATTATGGCTTGTGGTAAAGGCAGTGGAAAATCCATAATTGGTAATCAGCTCACCAAGATGTTGACTATTCCATCAAGAGTTGGCTAGTCCAGAAGCAAACGGCTTTTGGTAAAGACTAATCAAATCCGTTGACAGCTGGTGGTTTGCTCAAAATCACACGGTTATCAGGTGTGCCACAATTCTTACACTTGGCTACTCCAGAAGTGATGGCTTTTGGTAAAGAGTTTAAAATCCATCAAGTTTTCAAAACAGTTTATTGCTAGGGACTAGCAATAGTTTAGTGTGGGGGATTGATGACTGCTCAAACACTCATCATTTTTGGTCAAATCTGAACTGCAAAACATACAAAAACACTCAGAAATGCATCAAAATACCAAAAATACTTCAAAATTGTGTTTTATATGTTTTAGATGCAAAATGAGTAAAAACAGATGAAAAACGTACAAAGTTTGCAAAATTGGCAGTTTCAGTCCCCCAACTTTCAAAAATTGGCAAAAATAGTCCCTGAGCATATATTTTAAAAGAAAAATCACCAAAGGTCCTTTTGAATTCATAAATTGTCGTATTTAGTCCTTTGGTGAAAAATCTCAAAAGTTTTGGAAATTACAAGTTTAGTCCCTGAAGTTTTGGAAATTGGCAGAATTGGTCCCTGGTCGGATATTTTTGAAAGAAAAATCATTCAGGGTCCTTTGGAAAATGAAACTTGGCAAGAAATGCCATTGGGTAAAAGTTTTGACAAAATGGCAAGAATGGTCCCTTAACTTTGAAAAATATCATTTTTGGACCCCGGGAAATTTTATAAAAAATGAAAATGGCAAAAGATGGTTTTTGAAATATTGGTGATTGGCAAATTGGTCATTGGTATTACTTGTCGGGAATTGCAATTTCAGTCCCTTTGTTTTGTAAAATTTCAAATTGGTCCCTATGTTTATGGTAATACCAAACGGACCCTTGAAATATTATTACCCAACAACACCTAATCCACCCCAATCCACAAACCAACACCCTCCAGCCCACAACAACACCCTCAGCCCATTACCCTACCCCAGCCCATCTCCCACAAATAAAAGTCACCCCGTCCATTTTACTACTTCCCCCAGTCAACGCCCTATTTTGACCACCCTTTTCCCTCCTTCCACCTCAACCCCCCACTTGATACCTGCTACCCTCACCCAACACTCAACCCCCCTCCTCCAGCTCACCTCACACCATACTTTGTTCCCAATAAAAACACTAACTTCTAAATACAAATTAATGATCCTTGAATACCTCACAAGCAAACCCCAACTCCCAATTGAGCCTTTTCCCGCCAAATTTAAATCAAAGGCCAGGAATGGTTTGGGTCATCCAACGGCCACAAACAGATGTGGGAAAGCACATGGGACATGCTATGGACTATAAAAGTCAAGAAGAAGCAGAAGAGAAAGGCAGTTAGAGTAGTAATAGATTTAGCTTAGTTTAAGCTTGTAGATTTTAAGTTCCAATTGTAAAATAAAATTACCTTGTAATCTTGTTGTTGTAAGTTTAGTTTTCTCATGTAATTCAGTTCCTTTAAAGCTAATTTAAGTCTTGTTCAGTTTTTAAGATAATTCAAGTTTTACTTGAGTGTTCTCAATTTTTGTTAACTGTCAATCTCCACTTTAACTTATAGTCAAATTGTGCTCAGAAGCTTATTCAAGTGTATCATAAGTCTTTTACAGTTTCAAAAATCAGAAAACTCAGGAAGGATATATATATATATATATATATATATATATATATATATATATAAGAAAAACATTCAAGAAAAATAAAAAATGGTTGTCTCTGGTAATGAAGCAGTTGCAGAATGGGTTTTGGAATGGTTTTAGAGTCCCAAGGGGGGCATTAGGGTGTGGTTTTGTTCCTGGTTTCATCAGCTTCCATACCTTGGACCTCTTGTAAGATCATTTCCCATTTTCTTGCATAATTTGTGTGCATCAGTTACTATTGTAGATTTGTGCTTGTTTTTGTTTATTTGTGTTTATTTTACCTTAAAATAAGTTTATTTTTTAGTTTCATGGATTAAATTCTAGTGTTGCTTTATATAACTTCATAAACTGTTTTTATAGGGGTGTTTGGTTCTGGGTGGTTAAGGGTGAAGTAGGTGGACTTACTTGTTACTTGTAGTTTATTTTAGTCACTTGGGTTGTAATAAAGCTAGTAACTGAGAAAATTGGCAGGTTTAAATTCAATTAGTCAAAATTCACTATCATTCCTTCCTAATTGTTAACTGTTGGTAGTTTTGAGGTGGAAATCCATAATTTCAATTCAATATTTGTTAAGTTAGCCTAGAGTAGCTTTACTTTATCATATTATAACCATATCAGTAGCTTAGATTCAATCAAAATCCATAAAAGTCAAAAGCTTAAGTTTTGCTCAAAAGTCAAATATGCATTCTCAGGTTTTTTCCAAAAGTTCATAGATTTAATTTGATTTTTGTGTTAGGAGTTAACCCTTGAAACTTGTTCCTACTCAAAGTGTCTCAGCTCATCTTTGAAATTCCACATAGCCTATATTTTTGTGATTTTTCTGTTGGGCCCCACTAGCCTCCAAAGTTACTTGCAGGGCAAGCATTGCCCCTGTATCAGCAGACCACAGTCCCAAACCACCACTTGGTGGTGGCTTTCTAGCTACCACAGTGGTCCTCAAGCCACCAACTTGGCTTCTTTCCACCCCCTCCTACCATACTTCAGGTGTTGACCCTTGGGTTGACCTGAGAATCCCTGGGACCCACTTAGAATCACCCCACAAGTTTGTCCCAGTTTCAATCAAATAGCAAGAAATCAAAATGCTTTTTGTTAGCTTATAGCTTATTCTGTGGCCCCTTAGTGATTTTTCCAGCTTAATCATGTCCAAATAAGTTATTTGGATCAGAATTATCAAGAGTGGGTCCCACTTAAGCTCATTTGAGCTCATTTCCTCCCACAGTCAACAAAAGTCAACTGTCACTCCTTTTAGCTTCTACTTTGCTTATTTTTAAGTTGTAAAAAACTTGTTTTCACAAAAGTTGTTAGTTTTTAGTTATAAAATAGGTTTGTAAAATAAAAATCAAGAGAAAACAATTTAATATTAAGTGATAGTTTCTATTTAATGTAATTTAATTTTAATTTTCATTTTTAAATTTTTATTAAGTACTTAGCTATTTTATATTTTTCTTAAATTCCTCTTATATTAAAGTATTTATAGTAATTTTCTCAGATTTTTATTTTATCATTTAGTATTTATTAGAATTAATCTTAGTTTTATTAATAATTAATTAATATTAAGTTTTAAATAGCATAATTAGTTTTTATTAAGTAAGACCTAGTTTTTATATTTTTCTTAGCTCTTATATATTAAAATATAATTTTAGGATTTTTTCTAGAATTTTTACTGTTCATTTAGTATTTTTAATAATTTAAAATAGTTTAATTAGGTAATTAATATTTAATTAGTAATTAATTAATAGAAAAATCACAAAATGACATAAATACTTATTTTTTATTTTAAAACTTGTTTTTAGCTATTTTATTATTTTAGAAATTTTATTTTTATTTTTTAGTATTAAATTAATATTATATTGTATTTAAGTATTTTAAATATTAATAATAAGTATTAAATAGTAATTAATTAATATTAAATAATTAAATAGTGTAAAAATTAATTTATTTTTCTAAAAATTTTCTTTTACCTTTAAGTTTGTAAAAAAGTCATTTTCACTTCCTGGGTGTTTTCAGATTTCAGTTTTCACGTTTTATTTTGTACGTTTACATTTTATTTAAATGTAAACGTACGCGTTTTAGGTTTTAATCGTTTATGGTATTTCAAACCTTCCAGTCTTGTTCATATAGCTTATTTAAGCTATTTCATTGTAGATTCCTTAGTTCAGATCACTCACAAACCTTTTCCTGTCCAAATTCACCCGATCACGAAACCGTTTTATAACCATCACACCTCGTCGGGACATAACGACCCGGGGAAACCACTATATTCCGCGGAGCATTGACTCTGAGCTATTTGACCTTGTTGACCATCACCTGGTCAATATAAGTTGACGGTTTAGCATCAATCACTCCCCCGATCAAAAATTTCAAACCATTTGAGATTTGTGATCCCAAGTGATTTAAATAGGTTCAATGATTTTGAGAGAAAAATGTGGTAAGATTTAAGAATGACTGATTATGAGACGTTACATTTGCTCCCCCTCAATCCTTGAGGGAGCATGTTATGTGTTTGAAATGATGAGTTTATAAATGATTTAGAGTTTAACGAGAAACTCATGAAAAATTCATATACTAACTTATAACAATCATTTTATTCACTACCCTTTTATGTACAAAGATCATGTTTTGATGATATAAAATTTTTGAAATCATGCTCCCCTTAATCGATGACCTATCTTCAATTTATCATTATACTTCAAAAGATTAATCATTTAGCATCGATTGAGAGGCAAATTTTATACAAAATTTCAAGTTTGTTTGATTTTCAAAAAATCATGGTACCAACAAGTTTAGTACAAATTGTTGGACCCTTTAACTTGGTTATGGTTAACTACAAAGTTAATCTAACCAAGTTCCATGATGTAGCGAAGTATTGATTAATTATCAAAAGTAAATAAATGTAAAAGATAAGACACAAAGTTTTCAACGTTTAATTCTTTATTAGAAATTAATCAAAAGAATTATACCCAAGTGTTTGCTGAACAACACTTGGGATTGAAATGACAAGTATTTAAGGAAAGTTGACCTTTGCATGATAAAGACCTTCCCTTATCCATTCAAACTTATCCCGCCTAATCCCGCCTTTACTTCAGTCTTCTTATCTTTAGTCTTTGTTCGCTCAGTGATCTTAGTTGGTGAGGAGTTATGGGACTCAGTGAGTTATTGTCATCCCTCACTGAGTCCATCATCTTCTTCTTTGGCTCAGGTATCATTCACTGAGAAGCGCCTCACTGAATGGTGAATCTTTCTCCATAGATTCGCCCTGAGCATCTTGAGGATGACTCATTGAACAACTATGCATTCAGTGACTTGTTTGGTGTTCTCGGTTATCAAACACTTAGGATATTTTATGTTCAAATCCTAGATTAAGGATTTTGGGTTTTAACAGACCCAACAGTCTCCCCCTATTTAGATATACAAATAGCCTGACAGAACCTTGCATTAGCCTTATTTTTTTATGGGATTGGCCATAAAGAAGTATCCTGTCATTGCCCTGATTCCTGACAGATCAATATCAGCCCATCTTTGGAAGGCTGGATCTCCATACTCATCTATGAAGAAGAGACCTCTCCCAGGTTGCTCAATGACCAAGTTTTCCACAAATGTAAATCCTTCAGGGAGGGCTCTATTGTAGTTTAGGCCCGGAGCACTGACTTCAGGTTCAGTCTCTATCTTCTTTCTTTTTCTCTTAGAAGACTGAGCAGAAGCAGCCTGAATGGCAGGTACTGATGCTGGGAGCAATGATGGAATGCTAAGTTCCGCATGCTTTTTGGCCAGCAGATCATACCTGATTCTGAGGGACTTCAGTACGTTCTTGACAACAACATTGTTCTTCTTAGCAATAATTGGACCTAGCTTATCTAGCTCAGCGATCCCAAAGTCAGCAAATCTGAAGGAATCATAAACTTCAAAGTGTCATTTGTCCTGGCCTCTGTAGACACTGAGAACAGTTGTTTTGGAGATCTGGTGAATCTTGACATCAGTGATAGTTTCAGGGTTTAGTCTCTGTGTCATGATCCAGGTATATTTTTCAATATTTAGTTGCCTGACTGCAGCAGCTTTCTTCAGTCTGGCATCCATTTTTTCTTTTAGAGCCATCAGGGCAGCATCCTGAGCCTGCTTAAACTTTTCACCACCTTCCCTGTGTGCAAGGTCCTAAGGCTTCAACCCAATAGCTGTGGCTTCCTCATTAACCACCTCAATGAGAGTAGCCTTGCTTGCTTGTTCATCCAAGGCTACTTTCTTCAGTCTTTGCACTTTATCCATGTGAGCTTGGATTTCATCCTCAGTCATCAGATATGTTACTCCGTTCATCTGAAAGGGGACCCTGACAGGTGCATCAGGGTCTGGTCTTAGGACTGAAGAGGCAGCTACCAGTGGTGTTGTGGGTTCAGACACAATAGTAAGAATGCCTTTGCCCTTATCAGCCTAATTAGTTGGTTGAGTGGTTGTATCAGGAGACTGAAAAGAGGAGATTGGAGTGACTTTAACTATGTGCTCCCCCTCAGCCTGAGAGAAAGGTTAACTGGTGGAAGGTCCAGGGACTTCAGTAGGTGGAACTTCAGTGGATCTTTCCCCCTCAACTGTTGTCGCAGCCTTAGTGAGAGCAAGAGTTGGTGGCACCACTGAAGGACCCTTGAAGGCTTGGTAAAGTTCAGATAGCATGTTCTTGATGTCAGCAGTATCCTTCTGAATGGTAGATACTTTGGCATCCAGGGAAGCCTGAGATGATTCAATGGCAGACATCCTCGGCCCAAGATTCCAGGCCAAGGAGTTAGAAGACTTAGCCCAAGCAGCCAAGTTTTTCTCCATGAGACTCAGTGATGAACAAATGGAAGTCACTGAAGATTGAAGACCCTAAAGATTGGCATACTTCAGCATATCTACCAGCTTAGTAAATTGAGCAGAGTTCTGCTGGTAGGTCTGAGCAGCCTGAAGTATTTTCCTGTTGAGCTCTGGGTCATCTTTGACAGACTCTTGGATGGTGGAAACGCTCTTGGTGATTTGGCTAAGCGAGTAATTGAACTTGTTGAGGTGACCATTAAGAGTTGTCAGTGAGAAAGCAACATCAGCCTGTTGTTCCAAGGTATTATCATGAAAAGCTTCAACAGAGTCTTTAAGGTTGAAGTAGTGTTGATACAAAAGTTGGGCGTTCCTTGTTTAGACTCCTATTCTCGTATCAATTGGATCTTAATGCTTGAGACCTGCGCACTAAGAGAGTAAACAACACCGTTAGGCTTATCGTGGGATTGTCTCCCACGATTATACTCCGGCGTGAGAGTAAGTAATCGGTTTAGGGTTTTAATGAAGAGTTATGGTTATTAGATGATACCTTATTGAGGGCCGAGATGCCCTTTATATACACACGGAATCCTTGTTGGTTTTGTGTTCCTTACTCTTCGGCGTATCCCTATTAATACGGTCCCTTGATCCTTATCCCATAAATAAGAGATCCTATATCAAAACCGTAAATAGTAGATTCGAATTTGGGCCTTTGTAAGCCCAAATCTTGATCATGATAGCCCATGCGTGATGGGCTTAGATATTAGTAGTGTCCATTGGTCGGGTTCATGACCCGAGTGCGGACTATACGTCATCATGTCCCCCCAGTCTAGTATGCGCAAGGTGTAACCGCGTATGCTAGACTAACAACTGCAGCGGAAAATTATCCAGAATGCGTGGCGGGGAAGCTTCAAGTGTTTCCCGCCAAAAAGAAATATACGGTGTATCTAGTCCAAATTAGTCCCGAATATCCCTCGGAAATCATGAGGAGGTGGGTGAAAAGTGTTGTACCTCTTGATCTCCTAGCCATACGATTAGAACTAGTGGGATCCACATGTTAAGCATCCAAGACTGTGGGTAACCCTATATAAAGGGTATCCTCCCTTTCACTGTGACTACCACAGTAAAAATATACCATTTCTGCCATTGTTAAGCTTTCCAAACTCAGTCAAGAAATCAATCGTATACTAAGGTAATAGCGTGTGCGCATCTGAAACCATCAAATTTTAAGAATGGTTCTCAAGTTATCCGATTTTACCTCCGATATAACCAAGGATGAACTTCGTGAGTTCACCTCGGATTACTATATCCCTCTCGCGTTGCGCCCGGTAGTACCGGTGGCAACTGCATCCATGGCTGATTTCCCTGAGGAAAAAGTAGGGGTATACACGCGCTTTTTCGAATTTGTGAATCAGCGCGTGCCCATTTCACTATTCTTGTGCGATGTCCTTAATTATTATTGCCTTCATATATCCCAACTGCATTGTATATGCGCAGCTAAAATAACCAATTTTGAAGTAAACTGTCGTTTGCTGGCAATTAACCCTACCATCAATCTCTTCCGCGCGTTTTATCACACAACGTGGTCAAACGGGTGGGTATCCTTTTCCAAGCGCGTAGGGCGCCTTCAATGTTACCCGAAAAAGCTAGACGCAATTAGGAATTGGAGGGAAAGGTTTTTCTGGGTTGATGATATAGTGTTCCCTTGGACTTTTGAGTTCTATACCCAGGGGACGTTACCAAAGGATGAGCGCCCAAACCCTGGGATGTACAACGCAGATGATGCTGAGACAATAAAGGCCAACCGTATCCCCATCAACTGCTACCCAGAAGAGTTTTTGGTGCATATGGGCATAAGTCGCAACTACTTCCAAAGTCCTGATGAGGTGCCAACTTTTTTGGATGAGAATAACCGGGGTGGTTGCTTGTCCTTCCTTTCCTTCGCATCTGTAGTGTAAGCGCTCTCTTGTATTGTAACTTTATGTAACTCATTTTGTTTGTTGTTTGTTGTTTGTTGCGCAGAGATGGATCTATTCAGCGTAGTGAGGCTGGCGAAGCCCACACTGGTAACCGTAGGGGTGCGCCCCCTGAGAGATGGTGAGACACCAATTTTGGAGGCTACTGCAGGGCGCACCATGGAGTTCGTACAGGAGGAGCCGGCGAATGCCTTCCCTGTGGTTCTAGAGGCAACCCCAGTGCGCAGTGTCCTAACTGAGAGGGTGCAATCCCCAGAGCTTTCGCGTACAGATTCTTCAGAGGGTATGGGGATCCTGAAGGCTGAAAGTAAGCAGGAGGAGGCAAGCCAGGGGTGAAGCGCAAGAAGGCTTCTGGTGATGATGGCGTGGGCACATCCAAGCGAAGACGTCATATTATCATTGTGGATGTGTCATCAGAGGAGGATGCGTCGCCCTCCACTGCTGCGCAAGATACGACCAAAACTTCTCCCCCCAAGTAAGTAATGAAACCTGTGCCTTTATTTCATATTCTTTGTTTGATATAAAATAACCTTGAATTGTTGTCCTTTGCGTGCAGTGTTGAAGCTGCTGGGGGTGATGCTGCGGATGCTGGGAAATCGCTACCTAACGTGAGTCTCCCTCATCTGGATGAGCCTTCAAAGGCATTTGAGGATGTGCCTACGGATCAGCTGATAGAGGAGCTGGGTTTGGCCGCTGCGCACCAGGCTGCGTTAGTTGCTCAGCTCAAGGCTAAGTATGTTGGTGAAGGGAGCAGAAGTACGCAGAAAGATGAAGAAATTACGCTACTGAAGTCACACTTGGCTAGTGCGCATGCTGAAGTAGAGTCAACAAATCAGTACGCCCAAAATCTTGCTGAGGAGAAGATGTCTTTACTTGCTCGGGTTAGCCAAGAGCATGCTGCTGTCACAGAGTACAAGGCCACTTGTCTTTGGGCTTTGAAGTATATGGAGCAGAACAAGAACGAGCACTTTTCTAGGCTGGACGAGTTCGGCAAGGCTGTGGAGGATGCATTGGAGAAGAAGGAGGGTAAGCTGCGCAAGCTCAGTATAGAGTATGATGAAGAGCTATACCTACACTTGGTATCCTCCATTGCTGAGGGCAGGTGGCTAATCAGCCATGGTCTGCGCCTTGCTGCCTTGAGCACCCTGGATTCTCAAGAAGTTAAAAAGTCGTTTGGGGATGTTGTCCGATGTGCGCTGGCGCGTGGCAAGGCAGAGGCTATAGAGGAGTTGTGTGAGAACAAGGTTTTGGCCATGCCTATTACCAAAGTCTTAGGTTACAACGGGGGTGCCTTTGCTGATCTTGTCGCTGCTATGGAGAAGATGAAGCTGTTAGAGCTTCCTCACATTGTTCAGCTGGAGTGCGACCAAGATTACCCCATAGGTGTTATCATGGAGGGGTTAACCTTGGCCAGGCACGCAGCAGAGGACGCAGAGGCTCAACCTGACTAGTTTTTGAAGCCAGATGTGTCACAGTTGCAAGTTCTTGTCTTCGCTCGTCCAAGCGACATCCTTAACCCCTTTGCTCTTGAGAAAGAAATCTCCTTGAAGGCATCCTTAGAGGCCCATGCCATGAGACTTGCAAGGAAGGAGGGTGTGAAGGGGAAAGCAATCCTCTGTGGTGTTGGCGCAATGCATATTCCCAGATCTGATGGGATTCCTGTTAGCGTGGCGACAGTGTCACCTGAGGATAGTAGTTTGCTGAAGCAGCTTGAGGAAGCAAAGGATGCAGCATACCGAGTCGGTAGCTCAGAGCATAGACGTTCCCATAGTTTTTAGGCTGTTTGCCTTTGTTTTGTAATAGATTAACATTTTGTTGTATGTTAAATCTATGTTTTGTATGAACTTGTAGTCCATAATAAAATTGATGTTGAAAGTGCGATTTGTACGCATATTTGTATTATAATGTTTGTACTTAGTTTTTTGTCTTTGCATAAAAGACGTCCAAGAATAAAACTGTTTTGTAAACATACTTAAAAGAGATTACAGGATCTATAATCACTTATAACATACTTGTGTATGAAGTCCATAACTTAATGTATATGCGAATATAAAATTCACAAGTGTATGGGTTAAGATGCAACGTACTGCAAATACCATATGAAGGAGTCAAGAGTCTTGGCTCCTAATTTGTTAAACGCGCACAGTGTGCATTGTTGCGTATCCATCGTGGGATGCAAATTGAACTTACTCCAACGTCTTGAGAGTAAGGTGTTTAACAAGAATGGTGATCCAATGTTGATGGGTTTGCAACCCTCTTACTCAACGAGTTAGTTAGTAGGTTTACTCATCCTTTACCATCGTGGGTTTTAATAAGTGCATGCACGCCATGTAGGCAAAAGATAATATAACAACCATGTTGAGATGTAAATAATATGTAAATAACAAATTGAAGTGTATCACGGAGTTAGCTAGAAACCGCGACCTTTAATTAATACTTGCAAGTTTTTGGAAAAAGAAAAAACATTTGCCTATATAAAACAAAATGTAAATACACGGACATTTATTGGGCACCTACTAAAGTGCAGAGGTGTCTGTACACGGGGCCGTAGCCTTTCCTAAAGATAGCATCTCTTGAGATTGCAAATATTCCATGTGCGTTGTAGCTCACGACCCTCCATATCACACAGCTTGTATGCGCCTTTTCCTAGTGCTTCTATGACCTCATAGGGTCCTTCCCACTTTGGTCCAAGTTTTCCTGTATCTTCTGTGTGGCTTGCATCATTAGCGCGATATACAAAGTCGCCTGGTCTGAATGAGGTGCTTCTAACTTTAGCATCGTAGTATCCCTTCATTTTTGACTTAGCTCTTGCGTCACATGTAGCTGCACGCTCGCGCCTTTCTTCCAATAGATCCAAGTCTATACGTCATTCGTCGTCATTGGTTGTGACATTAACTTCCGCCGTACGAATAGTTTGCATCCTAATTTTAGCTGGTATGACAGCTTTTGTCCCATAGACAAGAGAAAAGGGGGTATCTCTAGTGCTAACTTTGATTGTCGTGCGGTGTGCCCATAAGACGTGCGACAATTCATCCACCCATCTTCCCTTGTGTTTGTCGAGGCGCGCTTTAATTCCTTCGCCCAGACTACGGTTCGCGCGCTCAACCAAACCATTGGTTTGTGGGTGCTTAACTGACGCGAAGTGTTGTGTAATATTTAGTTGCGCGCACCAGTCTTTGAACGCGTTATCGCAGAATTGTTTTCCCTTATCCGAAATGATTTCCCCAGGTAATCCGAAGCGGAATACAATGTTCTCCCAAACAAATCGTTTTACTTGATTGCCTGTGATTGTTCCCACAGCTTTTGCCTCAATCCACTTAGTGAAGTAATCTATGGCCACAATAAGAAATTTCAGTCCCCCTACTGCAACAGGGAAAGGGCCTGCAATATCGATACCCCACTTATAAAATGGCCATGGCGAAGTGATAGGCGTTAGCTCTTGTTGTGGTTGGTGCGGGATGGGTCTATGAACTTGGCAGTCGCTGCATTTCTTTATCATATCCCGCGCATCGCGATGCATAGTGGGCCAATAGTATCCTGACCGCAAGGCTCATGCTACAACGGACCGTGGTCCTGAGTGCATACTGCATGAACCGGCGTGGATCTCTTGGAGTACGTAACTTGCCTGAAGAGGTCCAACGCACCGAAGCCATGGTTGTAGAAATGAGCGTCGATATTGATGAGGCGAAAAATGATCCGTTTTTAGGGGGTCATTTAAGCCGGAATTGTAATTTATTTGATCAAATATTGCCCTAAATCGTTCCTTTTGTGATTTTATGTACTTTTGGAGTGAATTCTGGAAAAGGAAGCATTTTGGAACTTTTTGGAGCATAAAAGTGAAGAAAACGACAAAGTCTTAATTTTCCTTGCTGGGAACAGTACCTGACGGCCTCAAGAGCAATTTTATGACGGCCTCAAGAGCAATTTTGGTGACGGCCCAGTGAAAACGTAACAGCGTCAAATCAAGGCCGTCAAGAGTAAAAGTGGTGACGACCCAGAGCAGCATAACACATGACGGCGTCAGATCTGGATCTAGGCAATCCGATTATATTTTTGGCGGCGGGTTGACGGCGTCCGAACTTTCTTCTTGACACCATCACCTTAGGAAGTCTATATATGCTCTTTGTTATTTTCATTATAAAAGAGAGGAGAATTTTAGGGTCGAACCTAATAAACCCTAGCACGACTTTTACAGTATTTTCAAGGGTTTTCACCCCTTGAAACCCTTCATGTTCAATTGAGATAAGTATCCTTTCAATTCATTTAATATGTCTATGTGTTGTTTGAATTTATCTTACGCTTGTCTTGATTTTAACATGCTAGGCTAGATCTCTTGTGTGTTTGCTTAGATGTAATAAAACCTAGATGTTGATAATAGGTTTATTGCTTGTTTATAGTTGTAATGGATGAATGATTTCGATGTTAGGCTTAAGAAAGCTGGCAGATCTCCATTGTGTAACTTGCTTGAACGTCTTAAGAAACATGAACCAATGCGTACTAAGGTTTTTATGGTTGTATTTAATGCATGAGCGAATTCTAGTGATCCCATGTTAGGAGCTTCTTTCAGGCTCGACATAGGAGTGAAGTAGGAGCTTATAGAGTTGGGGAAGTACGTACGCCACCCCACGATTGGTATTAAGGAATATAACCGGTCATCCACGCAACTGTAACAAACAATTAACCTGTAAAAGATATCTAGGGAGTAGTGAAATCAAAGTAAACACAATTCTTCCATCCATTGTTCACACCATTAGTTTAATTAGCTTAATTTCAATTTCTGTTATTTTATTTTGATTGTATCTTAGTTATTGGTTTAGTTGACTAGCAACTAATTCCACCCACTCTTCCAAAAACTGAGATTTTTAATTGCTTTTTATAAAATATAAAAATACAAAAAGAATCATCCCTCACCTCTAGACCTAGTTTTTAGGCTTTCTAATCCTAGCGACACTATTCCTGAGTTGAACGATCAATCCCCCGGTACTTGTCACTATACTATACTACAACGATCAGGTACACTGCCTGGTGGGGGTTGTAAGCTTCTCGAGATCCCTCGAGAGGTAAAGCCTGGTGCAATTACCACGCATCAAGTTTTTGGCGCCGTTGCCGGGGAATAGTTATTGTCTACGTTAGGATTTCTTTTTATTAGGTCTACTTGCTAGATTCCTTTCTAGTAAGATTTTATTTTTATTTTTTTTAGGTTTTCTTTAGTCTATCTTATTTCTTCGTGCCTTTGTTCGTAACCTTTACCATCCAACATCATGGAAGGTGGTAACATCTTTGAACCCATCAACCCACCACAACAAGACCACCCACAAAACCCACCACTAGTAGACCAACCTCTTAGGCCCCGAACCCTAGGAGAGTATTCCCAACCTAGCCACCAAGGCTATCGAAACACTATTGAGCTCACCCAAGGAGCCAATGTGTCACCCTTGCTATCCGACACCATCTGGTTGGTGCAAAGCGGATGTGCATTCCATGGACTTCGTTCCGAAGATCCTAACCAACATCTCAAGGACTTCCTTAAAATCGTAGATTCTATAGACCTTGATGTTACAACTAGAGAGTCAACCCGATTACGCCTATTCCAATTCTCTCTAGGTGATCAAGCTAGTCAATGGCTTGAACGTTTACCTGCGGGATCCATCACCTCATGGGATGATCTCACTACTCGTTTCCTTGCTCAATTTTTCCCACCGGGGAGAACTACCAAGCTTAGAAATGATATCTTGATGTTCAAAAAACGTCAAGGTGAAACTCTATATGAAGCATGGACTCGTTTCAAGGACTTACTCCAAAAAGTCCCTCATCATGGCATAGATCTTTGGCTCCAAGTCCAAATCTTCTATGACCATATCGATCTCTCCACAATGCGAACCATTGACCAATCGGCCGGTGGTAAGCTACGTGATCTAAGTGCGGAAGAATCATGGGAACTCATAGAAGATCTTGCTCTCTATGACAACGAAAGTTGGAATGATTCCCGTGATTTGAACAAAACGGTCAAGGCAATATCTTTGCCTTCGAACAATTCTAGCACTCCCGACTGTAGGATCATGGTACTTGAGGACCAAGTCAAGTTTCTCATGAAATCTTATGAAGCTCCTAAGCCTTCAAGACAAGTGAATAAAATCACTTCTTCATGCGAATTATGTAGTGGTCCCCATGACACTCGTGATTGCGTGGAACTCCCCGGAACAGCTTTTGCGGACCACGCATCCTCACGTACCGATGAAGCAGGAGATAAGTGGTACACTTTCAAACCCGAGCCAAACCCTTACGGTGATTCCTACAACCCTTCTTGGAAAAATCACCCGAACCTTAGGTGGAAACAAAACCAAAACAATTCTTCCAATCCGCCTAATCGTTACCAACCAAATGGTCCACCCTCCAACCGTACTTTCAACAACAATCCTTCTAACAACTATGGTAGTACCAACAATCTTGAAGGATTGATGTCCAAGTTTATGGCATCTCAAGAAGCTCGCATATCTAAGTTTGAAGCCGATTTCAAACAAAAGCAAAGCGAGATGACCACCAAAATTGACACATTGTTGAAAGTTCTCAATGACTGAGAAACGGGAGCACACCCAAGCGACATTGTCAGGAACCCGAAACTAAACGTTAATTCCATATCATCAGTTTCGTCACCCACTTCTTGTCCGCAATACTACTCGGTTAAATCAATGAGCACGTGTTTCAAGCAAAACCAAATTCTTCAAAAGGACCAATCAAATAAAACACCCGATATAAAACCGGTCAAAAGCATAGTTGAAACCAAGGTTATAAATAGCGTAAGGCGTGGCGTGGCGGCGAAGCCAAGCCTCAAGCCTTACGAGCCATAGCGAGGCTATGGCGTTTTATAAGGCGTGACTCAAGGCGGCATAATTTTTTTTTAAAAATTTATATAGTAATTAGAAAATTCATGATTTTAGTAATTAGAAAATTCAGCCAAAAAAGTCACATACTACTAAATTCTTAAAAAAAATAAAAAGCCCAAATTCTAGCCCAAATACTACTAAATTCTTTAAAAGCTTCTAAATAATGTGCCACGCCTCGCGCTAAAGCACACCTTACCACGCCTTTTCGAGCCTCATCAGGCGCTACGCCTCAAGACGACGCCTTGGTCTATTTCGTAGCGCCGAAGCCACGCCTCGCGCCTTAGCGATGCCTTAGCGGCGCTAAGGCGCGCCTTTTAGAACCCTGAAACACCTCCTACGCAAGACCTTGACAATGAATTCAAGGAGCTTCACCTTGAACGCCGCATCATTGATGTCTTAGCCCGTGCTCCCTACTATAGTACCCTCATAGAAAAATATGAGAAATTTAAACTAGGTAAAAATGGGACCGCATTCGTTCAAAACAAGTTGCCTAAAAAGCTTGATGATCCGGGTATATTTGTTTTGCCTTGTAAGATAGGAAGATCCGAAGCTTTCGACACACTAGCCGATTTAGGGTCAAGCCTAAACTTGATTCCCTTATCCCTTTTCACCACTCTCAAGCTAGGAAAGTTAGAGGAGACGGAGGTATTAATTGGTCTAGCGGATGGGAGTATTGCCCACCCGGTTGGGATGATTAAGGATGTAGTTGTTCACGCAGGGAAGTTAACTATTCTAGTGGATTTTCAGGTCCTAGATATGGTTAGTGACACTACATGCCCATTATTAGTAGGAAGAGGATTTTTAGCAACCGCTAGCGCCATGATAGATTGTAAGGAGTCTAAGATAGCGGTAGGTGAGGGCGATACTTGGTCGGTATATGATGTTAAGAAACATAGCTACGATTGTGAGGATGAGTCGACACCACATTGGGTAGAGATGAATAGGAGACCATCAAGATATGGACCTTGGATAGAAAGAAACTTCATAGGACCTAAACGCCCATTCTATCTAGAAAAAGATTTCATCGATAAAACACATTCGGTGGAACAACTCATAGCTAGAGATGAAGAGCTAGACCCTTTTGAGGACCCCCTAGTCTTTAGGAAAATGATTGAGTTCTTAAGCGTAATGCCTATTAACATAGAGATGAACAAGTGGAAAAGAGAGGGGGATAAGTGTAAATGGAGGTGGGACAAGCCACCGAAGGAAGGTGACGGATCATGGCATAAGAAGATGATTTTGTATGATCCGGATGGAGAAAAGTTTGAAAGGTCATACCGTAGTAAGACAACCGATAGGAAGCTGAAACCTAAGTTTGATCCCAAAGATATCCTTAATGAGGAACTCACCCAGGTCACGTAGTAACCCATGACCTTGAGTTTAGCTACAAGACTCGTAAATAAAGAAAAGCGCTTCTTGGGAGGCAACCCATGCTTTGTGTGATTTTTATTTTATTTGATTGTTATTTGTTTCCGTATGCATGCTTTATTTTTATTGTTGGTAGATCATGTTTCAAAACTAAATGGTGAAAATACTTTATTTTGTTGTTTGGCTTAGTCTTAACTTCATCCAAAGGTATTTCGCAAAAGATAAGTATAAGGGGAAACCTCAAATATGTTTTTAAGAAACAAAACCGATCATGATTCTCCACAATATTAAATGGACATGTATATTCGTATTTGTTAAAGTCAAATGCTTGTATCGAGTCATAATGATGTTTTGTAGGATTTTCCAGGAAGTAGGACAAAGTTTTTCTGGAAACTTAACATAAAGATTTCTGCAGGTCACTTCTGACGGCGTCAGGAAGAAATTCCTGACGGCGTCACGTATAAAAATCTGGAAATTTTGCTAGTTTTGTTTTTCTAACGGAGTCTTAAATTTTTTGTCGAATCTTTAGTTTTATAATCTCCAGGAAATCTGCAAACATTCATTCCACAAGCATTATATCTTACTTTGTTTTCTAGGATTTGTTAGCATATATAGATTGCCGCCGATTTTAAGCGGGGTTGCCTTGTTTGTTTTCTCAGGTTTAACAGGTTATGTATGACAGGAAGATGATTTATATTCTGGAAGGGAAGCTTTGATTGTTCATTTTCTTGGAGGAAGATCTAACCATGTTACCGCACTATCCATACCTAGCGAATCAGGGGAGTATTTGATTTCATTCTTTTACCTGTTTTCACTTTTACAATCTTTAATTGAACATTGGGGACAATGTTTATCCTAAGTGTAAGGGGAGGGTAAAATGATGATACCTTATAGTATACACTTTCGCTTCAGTTTGTTTGTTTGATGGTAGATGTGTAATAAAACTATGAGAAATACTTTTTAGTGTAATTTTAGCACCAAATTTAAATTTTTTTACAACATTTAGGAGTGAAACTTTAGCCATAGCAAGTGTCTCATGGATAGGAGATTGTATGACTAGCACATAACCGTACCATTCAGAAAAATTTTCCACCCAAATATGTGAGGTTCGCCTTTTTGATTTGATAGGAAAAGCATTTACTATTAGTGCTTATGAGTGTACCGGTAGCATTTAGATTCTAGAACTTGCGTTAGTGATGCATCCCGAGACCGCTAGTGAGACTACATTCGTGTGGTAGGATTTACTACATGATAAGAGGCATTAGGATCACCCTTGTGTTAAACCCGTATCATAATTACTTGACCATTTAAGTCATATTATTTGGCTAGTTAAGTCAATTAATTTTCCCACACCTTAGCGTTGTACTCATTTTTAGTACACGAAACCCCTAGTACACCCCTCCGAGCCTATCTTTTCGTTTCTAACTTTAAGCATCCTACTTAAAGGAATAATTTGTTACACCCCACTTAAATGTACAACCAAATCGCCTTAGCCTTCCGTGTATGCACTCATCTTTAGTGCATTATTGTTATTTGTTTAAACCCTTAGTTAATTATCTAATTGATTACATGGTTGCTAAGTCGAGTCATATCCTTGTACATATTGTTTTGGGACGATTGGGACTCATGGGTAAAATACTAATTTTATGGAGTAATGGGGAAGAACATCATATATTACCCCCATATATTCATTAATCTTAAAAGTACTCCAAGTGTTTTGATTATCTTAATTCGAGTAATTAGAGTAGTTTATTGTAAAGTATGTAAAATTCAAGTGTAAGGGGAATGTTCATTCCCTATGATGTACATGTAAAAAAAAAATCAAAAAAATCAAAAAAAAAAAAAAAAAAAAAAAAAAAAAAAAAATACGGACTACCATTCCGTTTCATTCTATGTTTGTTTTAAGTTTTTTTTTGATTTACTAGCTTAAGTCGAGTCTAGTCTTGGCCTAGCAACGCCATATTGTACATGTAATTAACCACGATGATTAACTCGCCACCAGTAAAGGTTGCCTATATCCAACAAAACCGTGTATTCCATATCCCTACACCTAACGTTACAACCCTTTAAAAGACCTCTTTGATAGTCTATCCTAGGTGCTTACGCCATGTGGTGGAGGTTTGATCGTTTCCCAAGCCTATGGTAATCTATTTTGTTATGACATGTAGTGAGAGATGTTTTCCATTTCCATATTGTGATATATACTTTATTACACCTTAGAGATGTGAGTATCTAAACACTATTTGTGAGGTGCTAGTGTATGACCTCCGTGCTTGTCTTTGGTCTTTAGTGGAACGATTATTTGTTGTAATTACTTTTATATTAGTGTTAAATGACCCCTAACTTGTATTTTGATTAGAATAAAAGCACATTTGCTTGAGGACAAGCAAATCTCAAGTGTAAGGGTATATGATGAGGCGAAAAATGATCCGTTTTTAGGGGGTCATTAAAGCCGGAATTGGAATTTATTTGATCAAATATTGCCCTAAATCGTTCCTTTTGTGATTTTAGGTACTTTTGGAGTGAATTCTGGAAAAGGAAGCATTTTGGACATTTTTGGAGCATAAAAGTGAAGAAAACGGCAAAGTCTTAATTTTCCTTGCTGGGAACAGTACCTGACGGCATCAAGAGCAATTTTATGACGGCGTCAAGAGCAATTTTGGTGACGGCCCAGTGAAAACGTGACGGCGTCAAATCAAGGCTGTCAAGAGTAAAAGTGGTGACGGCCCAGAGCAGCATAACACATGACGGCGTCAGATATGGATCTAGGCAATCCGATTATATTTTTGGCGGCGGGTTGACAGAGTCAGAACTTTCTTCTTGACGCCGTCACCTAAGGAAATCTATATATACTCTTTGTTATTTTCATTCTAAAATAGAGGAGAATTTTATGGTCGAACCTAATAAACCCTAGCACGACTTTTACAGTATTTTCAAGGGTTTTCACCCCTTGAAACCCTTCATGTTCAATTGAGATAAGTATCCTTTCAATTCATTCAATATGTCTATGTGTTGTTTGAATATATCTTACGCTTGTCTTGATTTTAACATGCTAGGCTAGATCTCTTATGTGTTTGCTTAGATGTAATGAAACCTAGATGTTGATTATAGGTTGATTGCTTGTTTATAGTTGTAATGGATGAATGATTTCGATGTTAGGCTTAAGAAAACTGGAAGATCTCCATTGTGTAACTTGCTTGAACGTCTTAAGAAACATGAACCAATGCGTACTAAGTTTTTTATGGTTGTATTTAATGCATGAGCGAATTCTAGTGATCCCATGTTAGGAGCTTCTTGCAGGCTCGACATAGGAGTGAAGTAGGAGCTTATAGAGTTGGGGAAGTACGTACGCCACCCCACGATTGGTATTAAGGAATATAACCGGTCATCCACGCAATTGTAACAAACAATTAACCTGTAAAAGATATCTAGGGAGTAGTGAAATCTAAGTAAACACAATTAACCTGTAAAAGATAACCGGTCATCCACACACATCACTAGTTTAATTAGTTTAATTTACATTTCTGTTATTTTATTTTGATTGTATCTTAGTTATTGGGTTAGTTGACTAGCAACTAATTCCACCCACTCTTCCAAAAATCGAGATTTTTAATTGCTTTTTATAAAATATAAAAATACAAAAAGAATCATCCCTCACCTCTAGACCTAGTTTTTAGGCTTTCTAATCCTAGCGACACTATTCCTGAGTTGAACGATCAATACCCCGGTACTTGTCACTATACTATACTACAACGATCAGGTATACTTCCTGGTGGGGGTTTTAAGCTTCTCGAGATCCCTCGAGAGGTAAAGCCTGGTGCAATTCCCACGCATCAGATATAGTATACCATCTCGAAGTTCAAACCTCTGCGTTGTGCGCCGTATTTATCGAGCGTCCTTCTACTCATAGGGTAATTTACCCTTGCTGATAAATTCGATGAGGGGTCATCCACGTAGGATCCTGCTCTTCTATCACCGTGGATATCTCCATTTCCAAGATAGATTTGTTTTTCAGGGTCTCTACCAATACTTGTTTTGACAGGTGCGCAAAGCTTGGAGATGCGACCTTGCTTAGTGTATCCGCTTTCCTGTTTTCCCCTCTAGGAACTTGTTTAATGGTGAACCTGTCGAAACCCTGGATTAGGGACTTGGTCTTGTCGAGGTATTGGACCATGTTATCTTCTTTAGCCACATATTCACCCAACACATGATTGGCTACTAATCGGGAATTGACATTTGCTTCTAGGTTGCGTACACCCATTCGAGTTGCAATGCGTAATCCAGCAATTAGGGCTTCATACTCTGCCTCGTTGTTCGTGGCTGTGAATTCAAAACGTAGTGGGTAAGTGAATTCCATTCCTTCTGGACTAGTGAGGATAAGGCCTGCGCCCGACCCGTCCACACACGAAGATCCATCTGTGAACAGGACCCATGGTTCTTGTAGTTCTACCTCGCCTCTTGAAGGTGGAGCATCAGTGTCTGGTTTCTCAATAATGAAATCTACTAGTATCTGTCCCTTAATCGTAGTGCGTGTTCTATAAGAGATGTTATGTTCGCCTAGCAACATGCTCCATTTTTGTAATCGTCCTGATGCATCGGTTTTGGAGATAACTTACTTTATAGGTTGGTCCACGATCACCACTATTGGGTGTGATTGAAAGTACCTGCGCAGTCTTTTGGCTGCAAATTCTAACGCCAGGACCAACTTTTCCATTGCGCTATAGTTAATATCTGTCTTCTTGAGTTCTTTGCTTACAAAATATACTGGCGTTTGTACGGAGTTCCTATCTGTCAGTAGCACTGCGCTGACTGCTCCATGAGTCGCAGATAAGTACATAATTAATTCTTCCCCTGGTCGGGGTGCGACTAGTGTAGGAAGCGCTGCTATATGTTGCTTAAGCTGTGTAAAGGCTTCTTCCACTTCCGCAGTCCAACGAAAGTCTCCTTTTTTTGTACACTTCGTGAGTTTTTAAAAAAGGGGGAGTGACTTATCTGCTGATTTGGACAGAAATCTGTTCAACCCGACTAATTTTCCATTCAGGGACTGGACCTCTTTCAACGTGCGTGGTGAAGGGAGTTGGATGACAGGCTTTGTTTTTTCTGGGCATGGCTTAATGCCATCAGGCTCTATCAAGTACTCAAGGAACATGCCTTCTGTAGTACCAAAAGCGCATTTCTTAGGATTTAACTTCATGTTGATCTTTCCCAGTGTTTTAAATGTTTCTTCAATGTCGCGTATCAACTCGTCTTCGGTATGACTTTTTATGACAAGGTCGTCAACATAGACCTCCAGGTTGCGGCCCACTTGCTTTTCAAATGCATTATCTACCAATCGCTGGTAGGTGGCGCTTGCATTTTTTAAGCCAAAAGGCATTTTTGTATAACAATAGACACCCTGGCTTGTGTGGAAGGCTATTTTTTCCTCGTCTTCTTTAGCCATTTGGATTTGATGGTACCCTTTTAATGCGTCTAGGAAGCATTTAAAGGGGTATCCGCACAAAGATTCTATCTTCCAGTCTATCTCTGGTAGCGGGTAGCAGTCTTGTGGACATGCTTTGTTGAGATCAGTGAAATCCACGCACATCCTCCCTACCATCAATCTTTTTCACCATCACTGGATTGGAGAGCCAGTCATGGCAATAGACCTCTCGCATGATGCCTGCGTCCACAAGCTTATGTACTTCCTCTAGAATGGATTTTGCACGCTCTGGAGCCTGGCCGTGCTTTTTCTGCCGTACTGGGGAGTATCCTTGTTGGATTTTCAACTTGTGTTCTGTAATTAATCGTGGCACGCCAGTCATGTGCTTTGGTTCCCATGCGAAGATATCTAGATTCCTTTGCAAGAGTGCGCACACGGCCGCTCTGCCTTTGTCAGACAACGATCCCCCAATCGATACTTCTTTCTCCGGGTAATCAGGATGGATTGCGACCTTCAGGTTTCATACTTTAGCTACGTGCTGTTCTAGAGTGCGTGTTGTCTCACATGTGACTATGTTACACTCTCTAGGTTGTACAGTGGTATTGTAGAGGGTGACAATGCCTCCTTCTACTGGGAATTTGAGCATCCCATGTGCTGTGGACAGTACCGCGCGCATGGCTGATATTCCTGGTCTTCCAATAATGCCATTGTATGGCGAAGGAGATCTGATCACCATAAAATTCATCCGGGCCGCTGTGGAGTGTTGCTTATCACCAACGACTACGAGTAATCATATTTGCCCCATGGGCAATATCTTTTCTTCTGTAAAGCTAGTCAACGACATCGTGGCCGGGCTTAACTGACTTCGTATCTCAGGTCTCAACCTTTTGAAATAGTGTTCATACATTATGTCTGTGGATGCCCCTCCATCAACATACATGCGGTGGATATCATGACCCCCCGTATTTATCTCGATGGTGAGCGGTTCCACTACTGCGTTGTCCGCAGCCAGAGTGGGAAAAGAGATCTTGCTCCCATAAGAGAACTTTTGGCTGACCTTTTGCCTAGTCTTTCGCTGCCATGATTGTATCATGTAGATGGTGTCAACCATGTCTTTAGGTACCTCTTTCTTGTTAACGATCTTTTGTTTGTCTTTCCCATCCTTGATGTTCTTATCTAGATGATCCAATCTGCCTTCTTTTACTAACTTATCAATTAGTTGGCGCAATTGGACGCTCATTGGTGGTATGACCCTTCTATCCATGATACTCGCAGTACCCGTTCCCTACGTGCCGATCTTCTGGGGTGCGCATTGGTGGGGGTTTCGGGAAGTTCGCACCTTCCGTCACAAATATCTCCCTTGGAGTCTTTGTTAGTGGGGTGTACTTGTCATTATCTCGTCCGCCCCCTGGCCGCGGTAGCTTTTGTTACGGTTGCTACTCTGGTCATTGGATTGTCTCCTGGGCTGTTCTTGTGACCTATAATTTGAGTAGCCTTTCTTGCTATCCGCAGCGGCTGCTTCCCCTTGGATAAAGGACCTCGTGCGCTTCATAAGTTCATCAAAGGTTTGGGGAACCTTATCATTTAACCTTCTGATAAGTTCTGGGTTATTGATTCCATTCATAAACCCAGAGATCTTTAGTATTTTGGGGCATGCCTTGATGTGTATCCATTCATCCTTATTGCGCTCCACATAAGCGCTTGTGGATTCCTCTTGGCGTTGTTTTACCCTAGCAAGTTCGACAGGGTTCTTGGCGCACTTCTTCCTTTGAGTAAAGTTCAAGCGAAATGCCTTTCGCAACTCTTCAAACCCATCTATGCTTCTTCGTGGCAGCTTACTAAACCAGGTTCGCGCATTTCCCACCAAGGTGGAGTTAAACATGTGGCACCACACGGGTTGTGGCCAATTTTTGATGGTAGCGGCTGATTCGAAAATTTTTAGGTGGTCATCAGGATCACCCGTTCCATCATAAGTTTTAACATTAGCGGGCATGCGCCTTCTCTTATCTTCTGAAAAGTTGCTTATGCGCTGAGTGAATGCGTCAATCTTTTGGCGGCGCCAGGGACGGTACATATCTTCATCCTCTTCATCGCAATATCTTCTCTTGGACTTCCAGTGTCCTGTTTCTTTGTCCTCGTTGTCCGATGAGTCACTTGAGGATGAGCTGACCCTTTTTCGGTGCTTGCGCCGAATTTCCTCGAAATCCGAGCTTGAAGGGCTTTCACTTGGGGAGCGCTGTCGCCCAAGTCTATCATGAACTCTTCGACTACTAAACCTTGGAGGGCTTTCGCTTGGTGAGCGCTGTCACCCAAGTCTATCATGAACCCTGCGACTACCAAGCCTAGCGTGGACATTGGTATGCCTTCCATCGTCTTCGTGCTCCTCCAGGTATTGCAAGTCAGCTGCTTCATCATCCACAACTTTCTTTCCGACCCTAGTGAACACTGGGAGTCGGCGGCTATCCTTCTCGCGCCTCTCCTTTCGGTGACGCGGTGGGGATGCTTCATACTCAGGGCCGAAGTTGAGCCGAGCTTGCAGGCTCTGACTTGACCTCATTTTCGCTTCCTCTTGCATAAGGGCATCCAAGGTTTCGTAGTTTTGAGACACAAAATCACTTGGTGCTAGTTCAGGCGCGACTCCTTCTAGCGCGAGGATGTCTGTTTCCATATTAGGACCCTTGTCTCGGTTAGGCGCGCGTTGCGGCTCAGTGGGGTCATTTTCTAGCACCGTTTGGTGGGGGGTGGTAAAAGGAGTGCGCTGTAGATCTTCCATGCTAGTGGTTGTCGTAGTGGCCTGGGTAGTCCCTGTGGGCAGTTCTACTGTCGAAAAGATCAGATCTAAGCCTGATCCTTGATGCCTGGGCGCACTGGTTGTTCCAGAGGCTTTCTTAGAGGTTGAATCACTTTGCTGCTTCTTCCCCTGTAGGTCACCATACGTTTTCTTCACCTGCGGAGTCCGCTGGTTTACGTTTCCATGTTTCGTCATTCTAGTTCTTAGTGTGTGGTCCCACGGATGGTGCCACTTGTTGATACAAAAGTTGGGTGTTCCTTGTTTAGACTCCTATTCTCATATCAATTGGATCTTAATGCTTGAGTCCTGTACACTAAGAGTGCAAACAACACCGTTAGGCTTATCATGGGATTGTCTCCCACGATTATCCTCCGGCGTGAGAGTAAGTAATCGGTTTAGGGTTTTAATAAAGAGTTAGGGTTATTAGATGATACCTTAATGAGGGCCGAGATGCCCTTTATATACACACAAAATCCTTGTTGGTTTCGTGTTCCTTACTCTTCGGCGTATTCCTATTAATACGGTCCCTTGATCCTTATCCCATAAATAAGAGATCCTATATCAAAACCGTAAATAGTAGATTCGAATTTAGGCCTTTGTAAGCCCAAATCTTGATCATGATAGCCCATGCGTGATGGGCTTAGATATTAGTAGTGTCCATTGGTCGGGTTCATGACCCGAGTGCGGACTATACGTCATCAAGTAGTGAACGGCCTGCTCAGTGTGCATGTCGAATACATCTTCAGTGATGTCTTTGTAAATGACATTGCAAGCCTTCTTCATAAATTTCATTAGTTTTCTTTCAGTGAGGGGCTTGGAATCATCATACTTAGCCAGTTTTGTAGGAGAGGAAGTCTCTGGTTCATTTTCCTCTTGAGGATCAAAGGGAGACTGAAGAGATTGTTCAGTTGTTGTTGCATCAGTCTCCATATCATCACCAGCTTCATAGAACTCTTCCTCACTGACTTTTCTATCTTCATCATCTGAATCAAGAACAGCCTGAAAGGTAGCTATTGAATCTATCTGCAAGAACAGGTTAGCCGGCTCCTCTTCAAAAGAAGACTTGCCTTGGTTGTGGTCACTCCCTGACTCCTTTAATCCAACAGACTGGGTTTTGTCAGTTTGGTGACTAGAGTCACTTTTTGAAGTATGGGCAACTCCGTGAAGGGGTGTAGGTTCCATATCAGTGGGTTGTTTCAATCCCTCTGAGTCTTTGTCCCCTATGACTCCTTTAGACACTGACGGGTGTTCTTCAGTGGCATCATTAGGAATCAGTGAAATGTTGAGGCCGCTCGTTCTAACAGGCTGGTGCTGGCCTGTCGAAGATTTAGGGGCCACCACTCCCTGAGACCTTGGTTGTGATGTACCAGAGACGTTAGCGGGAAAAGTGGAAGGCGCTCCCCTACCAGCGGGTTGTATATTTCCCTCTGGATCTTTGGGAGTAGTCGTGCGGACCAAGGACCCTGACTGTGATTTGTCAGTGCCCTTCGTTGTCCCTGAGGGTGGTGGAACCTTGTCATGGGTGGCTGTATCAGACTTGGGTTTTCTTTTTGGCTTAGAAGCCTGTGTCCCTGAAGCCCCAGGGCCATGTGCCTTTGGTTTGGTCTTTGGCACAGTCTAAGACTTCCCTGTCCTCTTAGGAGGGGAAGGTGGATACACTGAGTCCCTCCTGTTATTTATGGCAACCATATGGGCCGTCAATTCTATGTTGGAGACTGAGGATGGGTCCTTTGAAAAATTTGAAGGACTCAGGACGGCTGGTAAAGAACATAAATGAACGTCCTGAGTGTAGTCACAACCCAGTAACCTTTGAAGAGCACATGAAATAAACCTAGGATACCACACATAGTGTAGCCTAGTCTTATTCAGTAGCTTGGTTACAAGATCACCATAAATGATCTCTCCAATGTCGACAGTAACCTCTTTCATCAGGCAGTAAGCCATCATCATTTAAACAGAGTTAATCTGGTCAGTGGATGAATGGTTCCCACCGAGAACCTGAGTCACAAAAGTGAACAGGATCTTCCAAGCCATGGGAAAGGAGCTCTTGGTGACAGGGGTCTTGTCCAAATCTTTTGGATCCAAAGCAAATTTTCTAACCCTGATTTAACATCATTTGGGTCAGGGTGTGCAACATAATTTCCATTGTTATAATCAAGTCCTGTTGCAGAGCAAAAAGTTTTGAAATCCAGGACAAATTTTCTTTTCCCATTTAAAACAGAGAAACTGATGAGAAATTCCTTGAGGGGCCTGAGTTCGTTCTCATCAGTGGAGGGTGTAGGACCGTAGAACAACCTATTTCACCATTGAATCAAGCCTAAACCTAGAGAGAGAAAGTAAGTAGAGAGAGAGAGTGGATGGGAACTCTAGTGTGTGAAAATAATAACCTTGTTAATGACTAAGAGAACCACTAAGAGAACCAACCTCTAAAATGAGGTTTACAAGAGTATTTATAGTTGAAGTCTAGGGCTTCTCTAATCTTTGACCTTATTACATAACTAGCCCTTAGACTTTATAAAATCATGAAAACTACACATAAACTTCATCATAATGATATTCTAAAGCAACCTAAAACAATACGTTAATGACCGACACTTTTTATAAATAAAATACGATGCTAACAATCTCCCCCTAAGTGTTGGTCATTGAAGGTTGCGCGACGTCATCATCTTTGTCTTTAACCTTTATCATTCATAGCTCTTGACGTCTTTAAGAATCACTAGATGAGTCAGTGTACATTGTTCATTGTTCCTTGTTCATTGTTGATGAAGTGATCCAATGATGTCATCTGCCTTTCGTCACTTCTGTGTTTGTGGTGGTTGTCTGCCATTCCAACATGCTCATACGTCTTAAGTCTTTGTGATACATGCATTTGTTGTTTCCGTTCTTTCACTTTGATCTTTGTCACTTTACTTTGTAGATTCTTCTTTTTGGCGTAGAATCTTTCTTTGACTGTTGCTATCCTTTGATCTTTGTGAGAACTTTCCATTGACTTTGTGATGCATGTATGAGCATGTGGAATCTTTCACCATGGAGATGATGTATAGCTGCAGGTAAACAGTTAGCAATAAATCAACCGGTACTTACAGATAAGGAATTAGAGATCGTCAACAGCATAGTGTGAAGACTCCTTCTAACCCTTACCATGGCCGTTCCCATATCAGATACTCCCGAAAGAGCTTACGAGACCTACTAAGTAGCTCAATGACTGGGTGAGTCGCTGGGGATCACTCCACGACTGTAGACCGTTTGAAACCACCGCGAACACTAAGCGTAACCCATAAAGAATTACCGAAGTGACCTGCTGTCAGGGCTGCATGATGTTGACCCTGGCAGGAATTTCCATTCAATCATTGAGAATCACAAGTGTGAATCCTCTCATAAATGTTCTGGCAGATTGCTAAGATCTGCGTAGGACTCTAAAGTTTACATCTGGCGTCCTTAATGATGAACAACCAGTGTAGAAATATCATGTGTTCCTATGAGATCTTTTGATGAATCTCGGGGCTCTAGACTCGATAAGTGAACATTAGGTTTCCTATGCGGAGATTAGGGAGAGGTCTCCTGCTTCAATATCAACCATCTCTAAGAGACAGGTCGATAGATTATGCCGGTTCCCCGTGAGAATGAAACAAGCTCTTTTAAGAGAACTTGAGTGGCTAGAAGGTTTAGTGCAGTGCGTCACTGGGTCCATGACGTCTTTATCTTCAATACCGGTGTCACCTTAGTAACAACCAGTAGCATATGAATTGAACCCGGTGTCTGCCCTAAGGTTGAACATATGGAGGGCTATTTCTTTTCACCCTTTTTCATAACTTTTCTTTTTAATTCTTCAACCCCTTCTTTCTCCTTTCTCATTTTCTCCTTTTTTCAATCATACCTAAGGACTTCTAATTCTAATCTATTGGAATTGTCCTTGGGTAGATCCCTCCGGCTCTGGCGGATCATAGGACGGTTTTCCCTAACCTTAGTCACCTTATAACTCCATGAATCCTATAATTGCCATGAAAACCTTTGATTGAAAATCTCTCAAAGTGTTTATGAATATAAACACATTTTTGTTGACACTTTGAGAGTTTTTGTTTCTTTTGAAGGACTCCCCCTTCACATGTGCTCATGAATTTTTAAGAAATTTGCACATGCGTGAGGAGTTTGCACTTTTTGAATTGATCCACTTTCAGTGAACATAACCGATTCGAGACACGCTTACATCACTAGTTAGACTAGCTTGAAGTTATTACCCGTCCTGGTCAAGTCCAAAGAAAGTCTCTCGATACGGTACATTCTACTCAGACAAGTCCTATTCGAGACACGCTTACATCACTAGTTAGACTAGCTTGAAATTATTACCCGTCCAGGACAAGTCTTTTCGATTACTGACACTTTAAGCTTCGTCAATTCATTGGTACATTCTGAGTCTAGCTCTTTTGAGATTCAGTCACAAGCTTTAAACATCTTTGATCACATTTTAATCATGTCTTCTCCCCCTCAAAAATAGCATATCGTGATATTTTTGATATCAACTGATTAAGAAAAAGCTTTTTGGAGAGAAAGACAGATTCTGCATGAATTTGGAACATTTTGTTTTTGTACTCCCCCTTAATGATAGCACATTTTAAAATTAATTAAGGGTTTTGAGGGAGTTATCTTGAGCACTCATTTGAAAGATTTTGAAAAATCTTTTGATGAATCTTGAAAAAGTGCTCAAGATTACTATTTTGAAAACGAGTTTTTGTTTGAAGTCTTTTTCGTTTGTTTAGACTCGAACTTTTTGAAAAAGATTTCGTCCTTGAAAATGCGAGTCCTTGATTTGAAATAATTAGAAGTCATCATTCGGGTCCGGGTTTCGTACTGAAGTATACGAAAGCCATAGTGAAGAAACTTTTGAGAAACGACATGTTTTAGAAAAACATTAAAAAGAACTCCCGCTCAAGCATCTGTACATGTCCGTATCATTGTTGAATGACATTTCTAGAAACGTACAGAATATTGATTTATACGAGAGACATGTCGTGAGAAGAATATTTTTGGATTTTTTGATTTTATATTGTTTTTGTATTTTTTGAAATTTTATATTTTTGTATTTTGTTTTTGTTGGTTTTTCAAATTTTGTATTTTGTTTTTTCAAAAATATTTACAGCGAAGTGATTTTGAAAACATTTTTCAAGAAGATTCGAGAAGACGTTCTAGCTCCTCAGGAGTTAGGCTTCGCATGCCAATTCGTCGAACTAAATAGTCAAACCTTTCTTTTGGAAGGGCTTTGGTAAATAGATCGGCGAGTTGGTAATCAGTCTTAATGAAAAATAATTCAACAGTACCCTCTTCCACGTGTTCTTTGATGAAATGGTAGCGGACTTTGATATGCTTCGTCTTAGAGTGATGTCCGGGATTGCACGAGATGGCTATGGCACTTTTTGAGTCACAATACATAGGTATTCTGTCAAAAGTAAAGCCATAATCTGTGAGCTGTGTCCTCATCCAAAGAACTTGGGCACAACACGCAGATAGAGACACATACTCGGCTTCGGCGGTTGATAGCGCAGTACAATCCTGTTTCTTTGACGACCAGCATACTAGCTTTTCACCCAAAAATTGTGCTCCACCTGATGTACTCTTTGCTGTAACTTGATCACCGGCATGATCTGCATCTGAAAATGCTGTTAGATTAAACTCCGAATCCTTCGGATACCAAAGTCCCATGTTAATGGTGCTTCGTAGGTACCGAAAGATCCGTTTAACCTCTTTGAGGTGAAGTTCGGTAGGCTTAGCCTGAAACCGTGCTAACAAACAAACAGCAAATTGAATATCGGGTCGACTAGCAGTTAGGTACATGAGTGAACCGATCATGCTCCGATATTTCTTCGGATCGATGGGTTTCCCAAACAAATCAGCACCTATTTTTGGTGAAGTGACCATTGGAGTACCAACAGAATCACAGTTTTCCATACCATGTTTTTTCAAAATCTCTATAGTATATTTAGCTTGATTGATAAAAATACCACGAGGGGATTGATGTATTTGTAATCCAAGAAAGAATTTTAGTTCCCCCATCATGGACATTTCAAATTTGCTTTTCATGAGATTTTCAAAATGTTTTGAATGGTTAGGATTGGTTGATCCAAAAATTATGTCGTCCACGTAAATTTGAACGATCAAAATGTCATCTTTGAATTTTTTGATAAACAAGGTGTCATCAACCGTTCCTTTTGTGAAATTGTTTTTGAGCAAGAAAGATGATAGTTCGTCATACCACGCTCGTGGAGCTTGTTTTAAACCATAGATGGCTTTCTTAAGCTTGTAGACGTAGTCTGGATGATCTTTGTCGATGAATCCCTCTGGCTGACTCACATACACTTCTTCTTTCAGAGTTCCATTCAAGAATGCTGTCTTAATGTCCATCTGATAGACTGTGATGTTTTTGTGAGCTGCATAGGCTAAGAAAATCCGGACTGCTTCAAGTCTAGCTACAGGCGCGAATGATTCTTCGAAATCTATCCCTTCTTCTTGTGGATATCCTTTAGCCACGAGACGAGCTTTGTTGCGAATGACAGTCATTTCCTCATCCAGTTTGTTCTTCCACAACCACTTGAGATCAAGAACTCGTTTATCAAGTGGTCGTTCAACAAGTTCCCAACTGTCATGTAACAGGTATTGAAGAAATTCCTCCTGCATCGCTTCAATCCAAGGGTTTTCTGCCATTGCTTCCCGAATGTTCTTTGGTACTTTGGTGCTTATTGAGCAAATGTAAATGCACAATTCGAGATCGGTGGCAAGTTGTCTCCTCGTCTGAACTGGCATTGAAGGATCACCAATAACATGTACTAACGGATGGTCTTTTGTCCATTGAAACGTAGAAGGGTACCTTTGGTTGAACGAATGTGTGTTAGATGATTCTTGTAACCTTGAAGAAGATTCAGCAGAGTCTGATGCAAACGGGTTTTCAAATGCTTCTTCTTCTTCTAACGCAACATCGTTTGAATTAGTTGTTGGTTCTTCTTGAAAATTTGTGTTTTGATTTTGCTCATCAACTCTTGGTTGTTCAGTTTCAAGTACTGGAGTTGGTTGAGTAGATGTAGATGATGTTGAGGGAGTTGGTGCTTCAGCTTCGATTGTGGTAGATGCATCCTGTGGTGGTGGTGGTGGTTGATTTTGAGCGGGTGCAGCGGAATGTTGTTGAGATGCATTTGTCGAAGTTCCACCATAATATTCATCAAACATTAACTCGAAGAAATTTTCCAGTTCTTGTTCTGAAGGTTTGTCCGTGTTTGTTGACTGAGCTCCTTGAGGCACGAGTCCTGAACTGATGTGTCCAGAAGTCTGACTATTTGTTGCGGGTCCTAATCTGGTTTGATTAGAAGCCATCGGATTAAGCGCGGGTTCTAGAGCGTATCTCTCAGAAGCCATCTGTGAAATCTCGTCAAACTTCACATTCATCGTCTCCATTATCTTTTTGGTTCTTCTATTATACACCCTGAATGCCCTCGAGTTTTCTGAATATCCAATGAAGATTCCAATATCACCCTTAGCTTTCAACTTTCCTAGATCTTCTCTATCGTTCGTCGGATAGCACAAAGCGCCAAACACGTGAAGGTAAGAGATGTCAGGTTTTCGATTGTTCACTAGCTCATATGGGGTTTTATTGAATCTTGGATGTACTAGGGATCGGTTTTGAATGAAACAAGCAGTGGCAACAGCATCAGCCCATAAGAATAGTGGTGCACTAGAATAAATCAGCATTGTGCGAGCAGCTTCCACAAGAGTTCGATTTCTTCTTTCAACTACCCCATTCTGCTGTGGAGTTCTAACAACTGATGTTTGGTGAGTGATTCCCACATCTTCAAAGTAGGTTCTTAACTCCTGATTTGTGAATTCTGTGCCATTATCTGTTCTTACAATCCTTACTGGAGCTTGAAGTAGAACTTGAATACGCTTCAGAAAGGTGATGATGATGCCTGGTGCTTCGTCTTTTGATCTCAAAAACTTTACCCAAGTGTATCTTGAATAATCATCAACAATAACAAGAATATACTTCTTCCCATTAATGTTTTCAACTCTCATTGGGCCACATAAGTCCATGTGCAACAAATGTAACCTTGCTTCCGAACTAGGTACGGTTTTGGGTTTATATGATGCTCTTTTGCTTTTTCCTTGTTCACATGATGGACATAGATGATCCTTGGTGAATTTGAACTTAGGAAGTCCGGTGACGATGTTGTCTTTGGCTAACTTGTTGATGGTGTCGAAATTGAGATGGGATAAACGTCTATGCCACAGCCAGGACTTAGTTTCGGTTGCCCTTGTCATAAGACAAATTGGTGATGTAGAAGCCATTTGGTTGATGTCGATAGCATACAAGTTTGTACCACGATTACCAGATAAGAGATCATCACCAACCAAATTTCTTATGAAAACCGTGTTTCTCCTGAATGCAACTTCTAAATCTGCATCACAAAACTGCCCAACTGAAAACAAGTTGTGTCCCAACCCTTCGACGTAGTAAACTCGAGTGATCAAAAAATTCCCAAACTGAAGATCTCCATAACCCTGAATAGCTGCTACATGATCATTTCCAAAGCGTACAGTTCCCATGAATTTCCAGATGAAATTGATCAGCAGCTTTAAATTCCCGGTCATGTGCTTGGAGCAACCCGAGTCGACGATCCAAAGACATATTTCGATAACCTGCCAATAACAGAAGAATTTGTATTTGGAAACCGTTTTGAATTTGGTTCCATGGGGTTAGGGGTACATTCTGAATCACACTCAAAGACAGTTTCTACATGTTTATCTTGAACTATTTCAAATTTTCCATCATTGAGTATAAATTCTCTACCCGTTGGAATCCAAACACAATACTTAAGATAGTTCCTAGGTGTGCGACTATTAGTGGTGTTCCTAATTCTTTTGATTAGGTTTCCAACAAATCTAGATTTAGCACTAGGACCTTTCGAAACGCTCTTCTGTTCTGGCGTACCATTCACATTCTTAGAAACACATTCATCATGAACATCATTAATTAAACATTTCTTGCATATTAAACAAACAGTATTAGAACCAGTACTCTCAACATTACATTCAGATGAATCATGTTTCTTATTAAAAAGCGATAAATTCCTAGGGTGTTCTTCTACTTCTTCAACTTTATTCTTGCAACTACTCTTAGAGGCATGTGAGACTCTATTGTTCCTTGTATTGCTCCTAGGCTTTAGTCTGCTGCTCCTAGAGGTGCTGTCTAATCCTATAGAAGTTGAGGCACACACATTAGAATTTATATTGTTGTCCTTTTTAGCATCACTAGACTCTTTAGAATTATCCTTTGTGCACGCATTTGTCTTAGATGTGGAGGCAGACGCATTAGTGGGACTAATCCTAAAAAGGCCAGGTGCTAGAACTTTTGGTGTTTCGACAACCGCTTTTCCTTTATCAACAATCTTTTCCTTTTCAATTTTCTTGGGCAAGGGTGTTGGAGTGACTGGTTTTGTCAAATCCTTTTTCTCATCGACTTTTGGAGCAAACCGTGAAATAGATATTTTTGGTTTTTGAACCATATTTGGAACATTTGGTTTCTCCGAAGTCGATGGTTTTGCAAACTTAGTTTCCTCACCCTTCCTTTTTTGACTTTCAAGCTGAGCCCTCAAAAGATCATTTTGCTCTTTCATGTTTTTGAAAGCACGCTCATACGACAGTTTGTCATACTTGCATTCTTCCTTTTTTCAATCAAGTTGTTTAAAACATGACACATTTTCATTTTCAAGCTTTATAAGAGCATTTTCATATTTGGAAACAATTTCGGAGGTCTCAGCTCTCAGTCTTTCATTGTCTTGAACAGAGTATGTTTGTAAAATGATGGACATAATGTCAGTGGTCATAACAGCTTCGAAGAGAGAATCATTTAGGTTTTCCAAAACATTCATGTTTTCACGAGTATCATTAGCTTCGTTTACCAGGGATTTGTGGTCCTTGACAAAGTCGGCCGTTTCTTTTAAGAAAGCTTTTTCAAAATGGATTACCCTCGCACTGATGTTATTTAGTGGGATAGTAATTTCGTTTTCAAAAACTTTTTTCTGCTCAATATGAAAACTGGAATGCCAGTTGTTAATATCGATTGTAGTTTTAGAAGCAACAATGTTTTGAAGTTCTTGAATTCTCTTTTTAACGTCATCCAGAATGTTTCTAGCCTCACTTGTATTAAAAGTGTTGTTAGAAGACATTTGTTCCATTTTTGAAAGAGATTTTGAAACAATTACTTTCTTAGAAAACATTTTTGAGAATGGTCGTTTTATGGAAAACACAGATGGTTCTTTTTGTGGAACAAAAGTAATTCCCGAAAGTTTGTTCAATTTGTTGTAATCAATGGGTTTCAAATCCTTTTGTTTCATTTTAGAAATGCTCTCTTCGACATGTTCTATCGTTTGCACAGAATCCCGAACGACGGGAGGATCATGTTTAGTGTAAATCACATTACCATTGTACAAAACATTCTGTTCTTGCTGAGCTTTCTTGAGATTACTGGGGGTGTTGTTACCGAGAGCCACTTTATGTTTCGTATGGTAAACCGGATTAGTTTGATTTGAAATCATTATCATTGTTTGACTTGACTGACCCGACTTAACCACTAATTCTTCTAAATGAGCAATCATGTGTTCTGACTCTACGATTTCTGCCAAAAGTTTGTCTTCTTTCTTTGCAAAGTCCTTTTTCAACTCATCCCTTTCTTTTTCAAGATTGGTATAAGCTGTTTTTTGTTTAGAAAGTTGGTTTTGTAAATCAGAAATTTCCGTCTTTAAAGCTTTTATCTTCTTGAAAGAATTAACATCAAGTGTATCAAACTTGAGTTGCAATTGTTTTTCCCTTGAAACGGAATTTTGATAACCAGTTTCTAATTCAGACAATCTTTTGTTATGAAATTCAAAAGCTTTAGCGTTTTCCTTGTAACTCTCAAGCTCAGCGGTCAATTTAGCATTCGCGGCCTTAACATCGCGATTGACCTTTGTCACTTTTTCGATTTCAATACCACAGTTATTTAATAATGATTCAAATAAAGCACGTGTTTCCTCATCATTCACAGCATGCTGTGAAACAAAGTCTCCATTATGATTCACAGCTGGAGTTGCTGAAGGAGTATTGCTACTACTTGGCGTGTCCAGATATGTATCATAAGTGGGTGCTTGCTTCTCAAAATGCTGTTCCTCATGAGGAGACATATCAAATATATCATTATTGTGACACGTGTTGAAATTTGATACCTCAGAGACTGCATTGATGTCATAGACCGGAGGTGTGTCAGAATCTGTGTCATACTTTGCCTCCTGAAGATTTGCCATAAAAATGCAGTTCGCATCGATATCCTCTATGTCTTCCATGTCATCCATAAGAGCCATAAAGTCATTCTCCTCTGCGTTCAACTGAAATCCTGCCTCTTTCTTTTGTGCCAACATCACTGCTTTCTGCAAGTACGCTGAGTCTCTTTTGTTCGGCTTAGTAGGACAGTTCCTTGCCATATGACCTACACCCTGGCAGTTGAAACACTTTACCGGATTACCCTGATTCACATTTCCCAAATTCCCAACTACTGGAGCTGCAACATTTCTATTCTGATTACCCATAGCCTGATTACCAACATTCTGACCCCTCTGATTTCCAACAAACTGACCCAACTGATTCCCTGCATACTGACCATACTGATTCCCTGCAAACTGACCTGCATTCTGATTCCCTGCATTCTGCATATTCTGATATCCCTTCTGATTCCCATAAACTCCAACCATTTGACCTTCATTGCCCATATTGAAATTCGGCTGAGCAAATTGCTTGTTGCGAGTGTTCGATGAAATCCTTTGGTTGTTGTTTGTTGGAGCAGAATAGCGTCCTTGGAATGCTTTTGTCAGAAAAGCAAACGCTTGTGTCAAGGCTGCAGTAGCTTCATCATTGTCAGTGAATTCTGGTTCTTGGAAATGTGGGTATTGCTGTTGTGGAATAACTTGTTGTTGTTGTGGGTAGAACTGTTATTGGTAGACCGGTGTTGGTTGTAGAATGCATGATGGTTGCATGTAGTTGTGGGTGAAAGATGATGATGGTGGTTGAGTGTTCACTGGTAATGGTGTTGGTGTATTAGCAATTAATGCAAGAGGATCATGATTCTTTGCCAATCTTTCTTTCCTTACTTCATTAGCCTCAGCTTGGTTTTGCTTCAAAAAGTCATAGAGTTGATCGTAATTCACCTTATGTAAGTCCTTTGTTTGATTGACAATTGTAACATAACGACCCCATTCTTCTGGAAGGTTATTGATGAATTTGATGTTTGTTGCAATTGGTCGAGGTGTCAACTTGTTTCTGATTAACTCATTCATCAAAGTGCAAAACCTGGTGTAGTATGATTCAATCTGTTCACCTTTAGTGGATGTGAAATTCTCCCATTCAGTAAGAAGTTTGTTCTCAACATCTTGTTGTCCAATCTCAGTTCCATGACATATCCGTCTAACACGTTCCCACATAGCATAAGCAGTTTCACAGCTGTCGACCGCAGCAAAGATCTCCCGTGGTAATCCAAGTTGGATTAAATGCATTGCCATATCATCTGCAGCGATCTGCTTCTTGTCTTCCTCTGTGTAATCTGCTTCTGTTTGTTCACGCACGAATGGTTGAGTAGGAGGTGTGTCATTTGGATTACCTTCAATTTGAACTTGTCTTGGCTGAAATGGACCTTTTTCAATGGATTTGATCATTAATTTACCATCAGGCTTTGTTTTGATGTAACGAAGCATGCGGCTTGTCCATGGAAGATATCCACCTTTTTCAAGCATTGGAGGTCTGTTTTCGGCACCGGCAGCATGAATGTCTTGTTGAGTTGCCATGATTTGAATTCAAAGTGAAATGTTGTTCTGAGGATCTTTTGAAAGATAACAAAGGTTGTTGTTGAAGATTAGTTGATTTGGTGAAGATGAAAGTTCGTTCTCGGTTGATCTGATTGATTTCGTAATTTCCCGCCAAAAATCGAGTATGAAAATTTTCCTTGCCAAAATTTGAAAATCACTAAGAAATACAATTCTAAGGTTACCAGAAAAATTTGAGTTTTGAAAATTTTTTCGCCAAATTTTACCGAAATTTTTTGAATTTTGGCCTAAAAATTTGAATTTTCGGCCGAGATTTTCAACGTTATACCAAACTTTGAATCTCGCGTAAAAATTGAACGTAAAGTCTCGTGTGAAAAATAAATTTTACTCAAATTTTCCCGCCAAAAAACTCTTTTTTTTCTATTTTTTTTTTTTTTTGGTGCCTAACTCGATAACTAGTGTATCTAACTCGATAAGTTCATGTAGGTATCTAACTCGATATGTTTGTGCTTCAAACTCGATAGGTTTTTATGATTCTAACTCGATAGGTCTTTAGGTATCTAACTCGATATGGCTTTGGTATCTAACTCGATAAGTCCAAATGATATCCTAACTCGATAAGTCCAAATGATACCCAAACTCGATAAGTAATGAAAATTTTGTCAGAGTATCCCCTTAGAAGTTAGCTACGCTGATCCTAACTCGATAAACGATTAGGAAATCAAGGCTAACTCGCCAAACACCAAACTCGATAGATCACTTACACCTAACTCGATAAGATGAAACACCAAACTCGATAGATCACTTACACCTAACTCGATAAGATGAAACACCAAACTCGATAACACCTTAAACGAACCTCTAACTCGAAAAAAACTGCTAACTCGATAGAAGTTTAGTCCCAAACTCGATAGAACATGTTCCAAACTCGAAAAACTAATTCTAACTCGAAAATTTTTGGCGATGAACAGTAACTTCGAATGAAAAATCACTTTTATACCAACTTTTTTCAACCAAATCAAACCTAAAACAACCTATATTATCCCTAGGCGATTGATACCACTTGTAGGACCGTAGAACAACCTATTTCACCATTGAATCAAGCCTAAACCTAGAGAGAGAAAGTAAGTAGAGAGAGAGAGTGGATGGGAACTCTAGTGTGTGAAAATAATAACCTTGTTAATGACTAAGAGAACCAACCTCTAAAATGAGGTTTACAAGAGTATTTATAGTTGAAGTCTAGGGCTTCTCTAATCTTTGACCTTATTACATAACTAGCCCTTAGACTTTATAAAATCATGAAAACTACACATAAACTTCATCATAATGATATTCTAAAGCAACCTAAAACAATACGTTAATGACCGACACTTTTTATAAATAAAATACGATGCTAACAGAGGGTGTCGGGTGATAGGCCTGAGCAGTACCCCAAAACTCCCTGAGGAAGTTGTGGTACTGAAAGTAGGGTGTGGAGGTGAAGGCAGTTTTCAAGGGGCAGTTATACAAAAACTTTATGATTTCCTTGTAGGCAGGGACATTTTTTTGGTAGTTAAAATTGCCTACAACATTATTGGTTTTGAATTCTACATCAACCAGAGTTGAGTTTGCCCATTGAGGTACAACCTCAACTCCTTGGTCATCTGCCATTTTTAGGTCAAAAAAGGTTTTAAAACTTTAATGGCAGAATATCACTCACCAGATGATCCACAAGTTGAGTCCAACTCACTTTCTGTTCGTAAAATGAATGATATTGTTATCAAGGAGATTGCAAACAGGAAGGATTTCTTGTTGCAAGTCTACTTAACCAAGAAATAATGATTTGAAAAAGCCTCTTTTTTTGTTATAAAAGTTTACAAACAGTTTTGCAAAGGTGAAATTTTTGCAGAGTTTCTTTAAGAAAATTTTGTGTGTGTGTTTTGTGTGTTTTGAAGGAGGTATTTATACAGGGTGAGGAATACCATTGGTTAGGGATTTTGAAAATCAAAATGAATAACCACTTTGGGATCCGCATTAAATGCCACCACTCCACTTTCCCAAGTTTTTCGCAACTGTCGAGGTTAACAGTGCAAGGGGCCTGCACAAGATGCACTTTTGCAGGCATGATGCCACAGAAATATCATGAGATATTATTTGTGAGGGAAGGCATTTAATGCCTAGTAGGATGTTGTTATGTAAGTGGAGGCTCAAGGTGTGGATGTCAGTGAGGCAGAGACATATATTCCTATATTTAATAGAAAATTCAGTTACCAACCTAGGACATTTACTAACTAGATACTTAGAGCATTTAGTTATGCATTGAATTGCATCATTAAATGTTATGAGCCCCCCTTGAATGAGAATTCATTCAATGTGAATATCTTGGTTCAGTGAGTCTTTCACAATATGAGAAAACTCCATGCGGCTTTGTTTTTTTTTGTTGAAGGCAGTGGCGAAGCTAGAAAATTTTGAGTGGGGGGCCGGGATCTAATTTTTTTTTCTAACGCTATTTTTCGGGTAATATGTTCGGGTCGGGTCAAAAATTAAATACTATTATTATTAAAAAAAAGTTTCAATCACTAAAAAACTAAATATTTGTCCAAGACAACTAAACATTAAAAAGGATACAAACGGTTGGTACCTGGTTCGATTCATTGAAGAAATTAGAGTTCAGCCTTTCGACATTTAACATAGAAAACAATAAGCCTTGTGTGTTGTTGGAGAATACTCTAACCAATTAGGGAACATACCAAACCAAGCAAATTTAAATCGACGAAGATTATTCTTTGGACCTCTAGGCTTATACTCTTCAAGCTTAGATTGATACACTCCTAATATCTACAATTCTACTAAATCCTTAAATAAAAGACAAGTAGATAATAGATTTAAAGACAACAAACCTAACCAGAAGGGCCGCTGAGGTGGTGGCCGGCCGTCGGCGATGGTCAGTGGTGGCCGCGAGACTGCAGGAGTGAGGAGCCAGGAGGGAGGAAGGAGGGACTGTGGGAGGAGATGAGGGTCGATTGGGGGAGGATTTGTAAGTTTGTTCCGGTTTCTTTTTCTTTTTTTTCTTTTTTTTAATGGGCTAAGTAAATAAGTAATGGATTTTAGTTTGGGATTTGGTTTAATAATAGATTTTAGTTTGGGTAGATGGGCTTATGTAAAATGTAATAGATCAAAATTTTATTGCTTAATATATACAAAAACTTTAACAATTAAAATAGGGGGTCGAAACCGAATATACCGAAATTTTTCGACACGAAAACTATATACCCCCTATATCGCAAAAAAAATTTCGGGGGGTCGGGCGCCCCTCCTCGCCCCTACATAGCTGCGCCTCTGGTTGAAGGGTTTCACTGAGGAAGGTTGATTATCAGAGATAGGATAAGGAATATACACCATGTTAGGATATCTTAATCAGTGACCTGATTATCAATATCTAACATGCCTAGTTCTGCTTTCAGTCTGGTGAAAGTAGGTTCATCGAAGGGTTTTATGAAGATATCAGCTAACTGATACTCAGTGGGGATGAAGTGTAATTCAATATAACCTTTCATGATATGATCCCTGATAAAATGATATCTGATATCAATGCGTTTTGTTCTTTGATGAAGCACATGGTTGTTTGAAATGGCTATTGCACTTGTGTTATCACAAAAGATGGGTACCATTTTGTAATGAATACCATAGTCACTGAGCTGACTTTTCATCCACCTCACATTTACACAACAGCCTGTAGCAGTAACATATTCAGCTTCTGCTGAGGACATTGCAACAGATTGTTGCTTTTTCGCACTCCAACAAACTAACTTTCCTCCAAGAAATTGGCAGGAGCCTGAGGTACTTTTTCTGTTCATGTTGCAACCTGCATAATCAAAGTCTGAGTATCCTTTAAGATCAAACCCTGAACATTTGGGATAATATAGTCCAAGACTGGAAGTGCCTTTCAGGTATCTCAGAATCCTTTTGACAGCAGTGAGATGTAATTCTTGTGGGTCAGACTGATACCTTGCACACAAATAGACTGAGAATTGAATATCAGGCCTTTAGGCAAGAAGATACATCAGTGACCCAATCATTCCTCTAAAAGGAGTAGGATTAAATGGTTTTCCAGCAAGGTCAGGACCTAGGTTGTTAGGAGGTACCATTGGTGTTTTCACTGAGGCACTGATGAGGCGAAAAATGATCCGTTTTTAGGGGGTCATTTAAGCCCGAATCCGACTTTATTTGATCAAATATTGCCCTAAATCATTCCTTTTGTGATTTTAGGTGTTTGGAGAGTGAATTCTGGAAAAGAAGCTATTTTGGACGTTTTTGGAGCATAAAAGTGAAGAAAACGGCTAAGTACCAAATTTCCATGCTGAAAATACAAGGTGACGGCGTCAAGACCACCATCTTGACAGCGTCAGACATGAGGAATTAAACACCGAAGGTGGTGACGGCGTCAGAAGGATTCGTGACGGCGTCAAAGTGGCAAAAATTATATACCGTGGGTGGTGACGGCGTCACATAGGCCGTCATAAGTGGATCAAGGCCGTCCGAGGAAGTATATGGTGGCGAGGTGACGGCGTCACAAGTAACTCTTGACGCCGTCAGCCTGTTTTTCCTATATATAGTTTTCTAGTTTTTTCATAAAAGGAGGAGAAGTTTTGGTGAAACCCTAAAGACGATTTTGGTGCCTCTTTTACAGGTTTTTCAAGGGTTCCAAACCCTTGAGACCTTGCATTGTAATTGAGATAAGTGTACTTTCAATTCAATCAATATGTCTATGTGTTGGTTGTTTATATCTTGTTCTTGTCTCAATTCCATTATGCTAGGCTAGATCTCTTTTGTGTTTGCTTAGATCTAATGAAACCTAGATGTTGATTATGTGTTGATTACTTGTCTATTCTTGTTTTGAATGAATGATTTATATGTTAGGCTTAAGAAAACTGGCAGATCTCCAAATGGTAACATGCTTGAACGTCTTAAGAAACATGAACCGAGGCGTACTAGGTCTTTATTGGTTGTATTTAATGCATGAGCCACTGTTTACAATCCCTATAGTTGTGCTGGGTCATGGTGTAGGAGGAGATAAGAGCTCATAGAGTTGGGGAGTTATGTATGCCACCCCACGAATGGTATTAAGGAATACAATCCGTCATTCATACAAGTGTAACAAGTAATTAACATGTAAAAGATATCTAGGGAGTAGTGAAGTCTAAGTAAACACAATTTCTCCAACCACTGCTCACAACCTTAGTATAATTTAGTTTAATTTCATTTTCATTATTTTAATAGCTTTGGGTTAGTTGAATAGCAACTAATTCCGCCCACTCTTCCAAAACCCGAGATTTTACTTGCTTTCATAAAAATATAAAAATACAAAAATAATCATCCCTCACCTCTAGAACTATTAATTAGGTTTTCTAATCCTAGCGACACTATTCCTAAGCTGAACGATCAATCCCCCGGTACTTGTCACCATACTATACTACAACGATCAGGTACACTGCCTGGTGGGGGTTGTAAGCTTCTCGAGATCCCTCGAGAGGTAAAGCAAGGTGCGATTCCCACGCATCAAGTTTTTGGCGCCGCAGCCCGGGGAATAGTTATTGTCTAGGTTAGGATTTCTTTTTATTAGGTCTACTTGCTAGATTCCTTTCTAGTAAGATTTTTATTTTTATTTTTAGGTCTTCTTTAGTCTATCTCATTTCTTCGTGCCTTTGTTCGTAACTCTTTACCATCCGACATCATGGAAGGTGGTAACATCTTTGAACCCATCATCCCACCACAACAAAACCCACCACTAGAACCCCTTAGGCCCCGAACCTTAGGAGAGTATTCCCGACCTAGCCACCAAGGCTACCGAAACACCATTGAGCTCACCGGAGCCAATGTGACCCCCTTGCGATCCGACACCATCCGGTTGGTGCAAAGCGGATGTGCATTCCATGGACTTCGTTCCGAAGATCCAAACCAACACCTTAAGGACTTCCTCAAAATCGTAGATTCCATAGACCTAGGTGTTGAAACTAGAGAGACTACCCGTTTACGCCTATTCCAATTCTCTCTACGGGATCAAGCTAGTCAATGGCTTGAGCGTTTACCCGCGGGATCCATCACCACATGGGATGATCTCACCACTCGTTTCCTTGCTCAATTTTTCCCACCGGGGAGAACTACTAAACTTAGGAATGACATCTTGATGTTTCAACAACGTCAAAATGAATCTCTTTATGAAGTATGGACTCGTTTCAAGGACTTACTCCAAAAAGTCCCTCATCATGGCATAGATCTTTGGCTCCAAGTCCAAATCTTCTATGACCATATCGACATCTCCACGAGGCGAACCATTGACCAATCGGCCGGTGGTAAGCTACGTGATCTTAGTGCGGATCAATAATGGGAACTCATAGAAGATCTTGCTCTCTATGACAACGAAAGTTGGAATGATCCCCGTGATTTGAACAAAACGGTCAAGGCAATATCTTTGCCTTCGAACAATTCAAGCACTCCCGACCGTAGGATCATGGAACTTGAGGACCAAGTCAAGTTTCTCATGAAATCTTACGAACCTCCGAAGCATTCAAGCCAAGTGAACAAAATCACTTCTTCATGCGAATTATGTAGTGGTCCCCATGACACTCGTGATTGTGTGGAACTCCCCGGAACAGCTTTTGCGGACTACGCATCCACGCGTACCGACGAAGCGGGAGATAAGTGGTACACTTTCAAGCCCGAGCCAAACACATACGGTGATTCATACAACCCCTCATGGAAAAATCACCCAAACCTTAGGTGGAAACAAAATCAACCAAATTCTTCCAATCCGCCTAATCGTTACCAATCAAACGGTCCCCCATCCAACCGTACCTTCAACAACAATCCTTCTAACAACTATGGTAGTACCAACAATCTTGAAGGATTGATGTCGAAATTTATGGCATCTCAAGAAGCTCGCATAGCTAGGTTTGAAACCGAATTCAACCAACAACAAACGAAGATGACCAACAAGATCGACAACTTGTTGAAAGCCCTCAACAACCAAACATTAGCCACACCTAGAAAGGACACTAGGGACACCAATAGTGGAATCCAAGTTAAGGACCCCTCATCATCCAAACATGTCCACTTTGTCAATGTTGTCACCATTAAGCCGATAGATAGGGAGATAGAGGAGAGTGACAAGGATGAAGTTAGAGTAGAAGCCAATAGTGAGGATGAGAGTAGGGAAGTTGAGGTTAAAAAGGATGAGAAATTGGAGGGGATAGAACCTATAGAGAAATACTTTGGTAAGTTGCCAACCGAGGAGGAACGGGAATACCATAAGGATTTATTCGATAGTCCCGAGAAAACATATATCTTTGGCGACCCCCTGATCAAAATGGGAGATCCCTCCAACATTAACATCCCATGCAATATCGGGCACATGCATATATGGAAAGCTTACATCGACCTTAGATCCCCCGTAAACATCATGACTAGGACCTATTACAATTGGGTGATGAAGAAGCAACTCAATTTTAGGATGATGCCCGGTAAAAATTGGATAAGTAATTTTGCAGGAAGGGTTAAGGGAGTACATGTGATTATAGGGAATCTCACCTATGAGATTGATTTTATGATAGTGGAAGACACTCGTCCCGTGATAGATGCTTGCCTAAGCCAAACTATATTCGGGAAGCCTTTTGTTGAAGCCACTAGGATGAGTTATGATCCGACTTTAGGGATAGTTAGGTTCAAGAAAGACAATGATGAGGTTGCTTATCAAATGCCCTACAAGATCGAACAATACCGCCCTCTCTCTAATTTCGAAAAGGAACGTAAGCAAGCGGCTTATTATAGGAATGAGGAGGATAGACGTAGAGGAGTAGTCAGTAGAGTATGTTAGAAATAGGATGCTTGGTTTCTACAAAGAATGCTTGCAACTAGGTCCGGAATACAAAACTGGTTTAGAAGACGACCTAGAGAGTGGAACCAATGATGAGATCACGTAGTAACCGACGACTTTGAGTCTAGCTACAAGACTCGTAAATAAAGAAAAGCGCTTCTTGGGAGGCAACCCATGTTTTGTGTGATTTTATTTGTTTGATTGTTATTTGCTTCCGTATGCATGTTTTATTTTTATTGTTGGTTGATTATGTTTCTCTACTAAAATGTGGAAATACTTTATTATGTTGTTTAGCCTAGTCTTAACTTCAACCTAAAGGTATTTTTTGCACAAGATAAGTGTAAGGGGAAACCCCAAATATGTTTTTAAGAAACAAACCGATCATGATTCTCCACAATATTAAATGAACATGTATATTCGTATTTGTTAGAGTCAAATGCTTGTATTGAGTCATAATGAAGTTTTGCAGGATTTTCCAGGAAGTAGGACAAAGTTTTTCCAGAAATTTCCCGGAAACTTAACATAAGAATTTCTGCAGGTCCATTCTGACGGCGTCAGGGTATTGCCCTTGACGGCGTCAGGATGTAAAATCTGGAAATTTTACCGGTTTTGTTTTTCTAACGGAGTCTTATGGTTTTTGTGAATTATTAAGTTTTATAATCTCCAGGAAATCTGCAAACTTCATTCCACAAGCATTATATCTTACTTTGTTTTCTAGGATTTAGTAACTTATATAGGATGCCGCCGATTTTACGCAAGGTTGCCTTGTCTACTTTTGTCAGGATTTACAGGTTATTTATGACAAGAAGATGATTTATATTCTGGAAGGGAAGCTTTGATTGTTCATTTTCTTGGAGGAAGATTTAACCTGGCCAACCTAAAATCCATACCGAGCGAATCAGGGGAGTATTTGATTTCATTCTCTTTACTTTTTAACTTTTACATTCTTTACTTGAACATTGGGGACAATGTTCATCTTAAGTGTAAGGGGAGGGTAAAAAGATGATACCTTACATATGCACTTTCGCTTGAGTTTGTTTTGTTTGATAGTAGATGAGTAATAAAACTACGAGAAATACTTGTTAGTGTAATTTTGGCGCCAAATTTAAAATTTTTTACAACATTTAGGAGTGAAACTTTAGCCATAGCAAGCGTCTCATGGATAGGAGGTTGTATGACTAGCACATAACCGTATATTCAGAAAAATTTTCCACCCAAAAATGTGAGGTTCGCCTTTAGATTTGATAGGAAAAGCATTTATTATTGGTGCTTATGAGTGTACCGGTAGCATTTAGATTCCAGAACTTGCGTTAGTGATGCATCCCAAGACCGCTAGTGAGACTACATTCGTGTGGTAGGATTTACTACATGATAAGAGGCATTAGGATCACCCTTGTGTTAAACCCGTATTATAATTACTTGACCATTTAAGTCATATTACTTGGCTAGTTAAGTCAACTAATTTTTCCCACACCCTTAGCGTTGTACTCATTTTTAGTACACGAAACCCCTAGTACACCCCTCCGAGCCTATCTTTTCGTTTCTAACTTTAAGCATCTTACTTAAAGGAAGAATTTGTTACACCCCACTTAAATGTACACCCAAATCGCCTTAGCCTTCCGTGTATGCGCTCATTTTTAGTGCATTATTGTTATTTGTTAAACCCTAAGTTAACTTTCTAATTGATTACATGGTTACTAAGTCGAGTCATATCCTTGTACATATTGTTTTGGGATGATTGGGACTCATGGGTAAGTACTTAATTTATGGAGTAATGGGGAAGAACATCACTTATTACCCTCATACGTGCGTTAATCTTAAAAGTGCTCCAAGTGTTTTAATTTTCTTAATTCGAGTCATTAGATTAGTTTAATGTAAAGTATGTAAAGATTCAAGTGTAAGGGGAACTCTCATCCCCTATGATGTATTATTTCGGATGGTAGGGTAAGAGTGTATGCAAAAAAAAAAAAAAAAAAAAAAAAAAAAAAAAAAAAAAATAGAAAAGAAAAAGAGAAAAAACATACGGACTACCATCCCGTTTTTATTCTATGTTTATTTTATGTTTTTGTTATTTTTCATTTATTAGCTTAAGTCGAGTCTAGTCTTGGCTTAGCAACGCCATCTTGTACATGTAATTAACCGAGATTGTTAACTCGCCACCAGTAAAACTTCCTTTATCCAACAAAACCGTGTAATTCATATCCCTACACCTAACGTTATAACCCTTTAAAAGACCTCTTTGATAGTTTATCCTAGGTGCTTACGCCATGTGGTGGAGGTTTGATCCTTTCCCAAGCCTATGGTAATCTATTTTGCTATGACAGGTAGTGAGAGATATCTTCCATTTCCATAATGTTATATTACTTTATTACACCCGAGAGATGTGAGTATCTAAACACTATTTGTGAGGTGCTTGTGTATGACCTCCGTGCTTGTCTATTGGTCTTTAGTGGAACGATTATTAGTTGTAATTACTTTTATATTAGTGTTAAATGACCCCTAACTTGTCTTTTGAGTAGAATAAAAGCTCATTTGCTTGAGGACAAGCAAATCTCAAGTGTAAGGGTATATGATGAGGCGAAAAATGATCCGTTTTAAGGGGGTCATTTAAGCCCGAATCCGACTTTATTTGATCAAATATTGCCCTAAATCGTTCCTTTTGTGATTTTAGGTGTTTGGAGAGTGAATTCTGGAAAAGAAGGACGTTTTTGGAGCATAAAAGTGAAGAAAACAGCTAAGTACCAAATTTCCATGCTGAAAATACAAGGTGACGGCGTCAAGACCACCATCTTGACGCCGTCAGACATGAGGAATTAAACACCGAAGGTGGTGACGACGTCAGAAGGATTCGTGACGGCGTCAAAGTGGCAAAAATTATATACCGTGGGTGGTGACGGCGTCACATAGGCCGTCATAAGTGGATCAAGGCTGTCCGAGGAAGTATATGGCGGCGAGGTGACGGCGTCACAAGTAACTCTTGACGCCGTCAGCCTGTTTTTCCTATATATAGTTTTCTAGTTTTTTCATAAAAGGAGGAGAAGTTTTGGTGAAACCCTAAAGACGATTTTGGTGCCTCTTTTACAGGTTTTTCAAGGGTTCCAAACCCTTGAGACCTTGCATTGTAATTGAGATAAGTGTACTTTCAATTCAATCAATATGTCTATGTGTTGGTTGTTTATATCTTGTTCTTGTCTCAATTCCATTATGCTAGGCTAGATCTCTTTTGTGTTTGCTTAGATCTAATGAAACCTAGATGTTGATTATGTGTTGATTACTTGTCTATTCTTGTTTTGAATGAATGATTTATATGTTAGGCTTAAGAAAACTGGCAGATCTCCAAATGGTAACATGCTTGAACGTCTTAAGAAACATGAACCGAGGCGTACTAGGTCTTTATTGGTTGTATTTAATGCATGAGCCACTGTTTACAATCCCTATAGTTGTGCTGGGTCATGGTGTAGGAGGAGATAAGAGCTCATAGAGTTGGGGAGTTATGTATGCCACCCCACGAATGGTATTAAGGAATACAATCCGTCATTCATACAAGTGTAACAAGTAATTAACATGTAAAAGATATCTAGGGAGTAGTGAAGTCTAAGTAAACACAATTTCTCCAACCACTGCTCACAACCTTAGTATAATTTAGTTTAATTTCATTTTCATTATTTTAATAGCTTTGGGTTAGTTGAATAGCAACTAATTCCGCCCACTCTTCCAAAACCCGAGATTTTACTTGCTTTCATAAAAATATAAAAATACAAAAATAATCATCCCTCACCTCTAGAACTATTAATTAGGTTTTCTAATCCTAGCGACACTATTCCTAAGCTGAACGATCAATCCCCCGGTACTTGTCACTATACTATACTACTACGATCAGGTACACTGCCTGGTGGGGGTTGTAAGCTTCTCGAGATCCCTCGAGAGGTAAAGCAAGGTGCGATTCCCACGCATCAGGCACAGTCACTGAGGTCATACTTTTTGAGTAGGTTCCTAGTGTCCTTTTCTTGACTGATGGAAATGTCTTTCTCAGTTTGTTTGATTTGTAGTCCAAGAAAGTAAGTGAGTTCACCCATCATACTCATTTCAAACTTCTTTGTCATTAGTTTTTCAAACTGCTTACAAAGTTTGTAGCTTGTTGAGCTGAATATGATGTCATCTACATACACTTGGACTAAAATCACATCCTCTTTTGTCCTATAGGTGAACAATGTATTGTCAATTTTACCTCTAACAAACTTGTTTTGGATCAGGAAGGCTGAAAGGGTTTCATACCATGCCCTGGGATCTTGTTTTAGTCCATAGAGGACTTTGTTTAGCTTGTAGACATGGTTGGGAAACTCACTACTTTCAAAGCCAGGAGGTTGTTGCACATATACATCTTCTTTAATGTTACCATTTAGGAATGCACTTTTTACATCCATTTGATAGACTTTAAAGTTCATGTATGTTGCATATGCAAGAAAGATCTTGATGGCTTCCATTCTAGCAACTGGTGCAAAGGTTTCCTCATAGTCAATACCTTTTTGTTGATTATATCCTTTTGCAACAAGTCTTGCCTTGTTTTTGATTACTGTTCCAGACTCATCAGTCTTAATTTTGAAGACCCATTTCATTCCAATGATAAACACACCCTGAGGACATTCAACTAAGGTCATGACATCATTTCTATCAAACTGTTCTAGCTCATCTCTCATGGCCTGAACCCTACTCTCATATTAAAAAGCTTCTTTAACATTTTTAGGCTCTATTTCTGAGAGAAAATCAACATAGAGACATACATTGGCTGAGGCCGCCTTGAGTGTGGCAGCCATGCTCCTTGTAAGCATGCCTTCAGTGGGCTCACCAATGATGTTAACAAGTTCTATTGATTTGGACTTAGTCCAGCTATCCTGAGGTCTTGGATAGGAGTAGGAACTTGTAGAGGCATGATGTAAAGATGGAGTGGGTTCAGATACCGGAGCCTGAGATTCCTCAAGATTGAGATTTTCAGTTACCTCAGTGTGATCAGCTTGAGTTGTGGTATTCTGAACAATTGGTTCAGTGGTGGTAGTCTCATTGGAGACTTGTTGAGTTTCTATGAACTCACTGATGGTGGGTTGAGGTAGGTTGTGTGGATTGATGTAATATGAGAAATCTGCATCAGCTTGGTATTGTGTGGAGAGATTACTCTCAGGGTGATACTCATCAAGAGGATATCTTGATGAGTAATCAATACCAATTTCTTCCACTGAGGAATTTGAAAATCTAACAGCTTCAGTACTTTCATCAAATGTGACATGGAAGGTTTTCTCAGTCTGTTGTCTCCTTGTGTTGAATACCCTGAAGGCTTTTGAGACAAGAGAATACCCTAAAAAGTACCCATCATCAGCTTTTTCATCAAACTTTCCAAGATGATCCTTATGATTATGGATAAACACAGGAAAACCAAACACGTGGAAATAGCTGATGTCAGGAATTCTTCCTTTAAATAACTCATAGGGAGTTTTGCTATGTCTCTTAACAATGATGAACCTGTTTTGTGTATAACAGGCTGTTCTTACTGCCTCATTCCAAAAGTGTTTGGAGAGAGCAGATCCATTAAGCATTGTTCTAGCAGCCTCAATGAGGGTTATGTTCTTTGTTTCTGCAACTCCATTTGGTTCTGGGGTGTAAGGAGAAGAAAAGTTTTGAGATATACCCTTCTTATCACAGAAACATTCAAGGTCATTGTTTTTGAATTCAGTCCCATTATCAGTCCTGCTTTGTTTAACCTTGATGTCATTTTGGTTTTCAATCTTCCTGATGAAGGACATGATTGTTTCAGCAGCCTGACTCTTTTTGGTCAGAAAATATACCCAAGTGTATCTTGAGTATTCATCCACGATGACCAGAGTGTACTTCTCATGGTGGATTGACGTTGGACTAATGGGTCCAAAGAGATCCATGTGAAGTAGGTGCAGGCAGTTGGTGATAGAGGAATTTTGTTTGGTTTTAAAGGATGCCCTGTGGTGTTTACCTTTTTCACAGGCAGGGTAGGGTTTATCTTTTGAGAACACAAGTGATGGTAAGCCAAGGACTTTGTTTTGTTTGGCCAGGTTGTTTATGTTTTTGAAATTCAGATGGGAAAGTCTTTTATGCCAAAGCCAATTGAGGGTTTCAGTGGCTTTAGCAAAAAGGCATGTTTCATTCTGAGTGAGTGAGGACATATCCAAAACATAGACATCCCGCCTTCTTGGTGCAATAAGAACAACTTCTTTGTTTGCATTGAAGATAGTGCCTTGCTTATCATCAAACTGAACTATGTATTTTGCATCACATAGTTGACTGACACTGATCAAGTTGTATTTAAGACCATTAACATAAGCAATTCTAGTAAAATACTATTCCACTACAGTTTACTGAACCATAACCTTCAGTGAGACAAGATGAATTATCAACAAATACCAACTTTGGTCCTGGTTCTTTTACATATTTATGCAGATATTCCTTTACGCCAGTCATGCTTCCTGAACATCCACTGTCAAGATGCCAAACAGGATCTCTGGCATGTCTCTGCATAAATGTAAACTGAGTTAGTTTTTCTTGTGAACTCACTTTCTGGTGGGTTTGGCTTTAACGGCCTTTTTGAACTGAGAGATTGATCCATGATCAGTGGTGGTGTGAATGTTGCTTCCACAGATTTTGCATCTTGGAGAAGAGGTAGTTTGTTGGGTTGGCTTGGTGATTCCTCTTCTAGACTGAATGACTTGTTCATGTCTTGAACTGTCATGAGTAGGATCTCCACAGATATCACAACATGGATACATCAAACAATCATCAAGGAGATGATCATTGAATCAACAATGAGTGCAAGGTGTGAAAGATTTAGCTTTCTGCCTTATCTGTTTAGAGCCTGAGGCATAGTTATGAGACTGAGCATTGTGATAGGATACAACACTTGATGAGACTATGTAAGATAGATGATCATAGGTTCTGTGATCATACTTTTTACATATCATGTAAAAAAGGATTCTATAACAGTCATCAGTGTTATGTGTGGTATAATTACACAATTCACATATCATTTTTGGTTTAGATGTGACTTTAGATTTAGTGGAACTTGAGGAAGCTGGTTTAATTTCCTTTTTCAAAGGTTGAGGTTTCTTCTCAGATGATTCAATCTTTTCACTCAACTTCCTAAGAAGTTCAGCCAACTGATCAAATTTGGAGTCAGGGCTGTCAGTGATAGCCTCATTTGGGACTGAGGTTGTGGAGTCATCATTGGGGGCTGAGACTTCAGTGAATGGTCTTTTCAAGATAGTCCTTCCTAAACCAGCCTTCTCTCTTGGAGAGTGTTGAGTATACATCAAGGGTGTTAGCTCAGAGCTAGGTTCAGCTCCCTAAAGAACTTTCAGTGGTGGGAGTGGATTCTGTGATATAGGTTCAGACTCATTAATGGACTCAGGTGAGCTAGACTCATCAGTGACACCAAGAATATTTTTGATGGCCTGACTTTACCAGTGTTAAAGTTTGGTAGTTTGCTATCTGGGTTGACTCTTTCAATCTAGTCACTAGGTTTTGGTGCCAATTACTTGTTAAAGGATATGCCTAAAGGCAGAAATGCACTTTCACTATGATTCTCACTTGAGGACTCAGTTTTTTGATCTTCACCAATAATAGCTTTCTTATTACTTGGTGTGAGACTCACTGAGTCAAAAACCCTAGGGTTTTTCTGAGTCCACTTATATATCACAGCCTTTTCTTTCTTAAGTTCATCCTGAAGAGCTTGATTTTGTTTTACTAGTTCAGTGTTTTGAATTTGAAGTGTAAACGCCTCAAGCTTTGCTTGTTTTAAAACCAGTTTTTCATCTCTACACTTGTTTAACTCAAAAATTAACTTATTGAATTTTAAAAAGAAATTTTGTCTTTGCTCTTCAACGAACTTAAGATCCACATTTAAGTAGTTTAAGTAGGATTGCCAATCAGCATCATCATCCATAGATAACAAAATGTTTACCTTTTTCATGGTGATGTTGACCCATTCTCCATTTCTAGCATGGCTTTTTCCAACAGCCAGCTTGTTGCCATCTGAAAGTACCATCAGTGCACTGACCCTTACTTCTTCATCAGAGGAGACATCTTCCTCGTCCCAATCATAGGCTTCAGCAACAAGTACCTTGTTCTTGCCTTGAGCAGGTTTGGAAGGTGCAACCTGGGGTACTAAGGGAGTTGTCTCAAGGAGAGCAAGTTTAGCTTTAGCTTTTCTATACTTTGCTTCAAAATCCTTTTGAATATTTGCATTTTGAAAATGTTGAGTGGATTGAAGAATTTTTGGTTGAAACTTGCTAGTTCCTGAAGAAGAAGTACTACCAGATGGTTTGTATGAAGGGTCTGAGGTTGTTTTTGAAAAACAGTCTTTAGCAAAGTGACCCTTTTTGCCACAGTTGAAACATTCAGTGGATTCATTTGCGTTAGCTTTTTGAAATTTTGACTTGTTTCTTTTAATAAAACGTTTTGAGTCTGCTAAAAGAGCTCTTTCTTGAAATTCAACTTGAAGATCATTGAGGTACTCTTCACTGGTTCTCATATCAACCTCATCATCAGAATCATCTTGAAAATCCTGGACAACACCATTAGACTAGAAGGCAGTGGGTATGGGTGAAAAAGTCAGGGCCTTTTTGGTTTCTTAAGCCTTTTTAGGGTATCGCCTTGCGATTAGGTTGTCTACATAGACAAACTTCCCATAAATTTGAGGAAGCTCAAGATTCTGAATGTGATTAGCATTCCTAAGACCCTGAGAAAAGTTTAACCACTTCTCAGGGAGACTGTTGACAAAGCCAACATTAATTTCATGCTTAGACAGTACTACACCATCATTTGAGAGCTCATTGAGCAAGGTTTTGTATAGGGTATAGGTCTGAGAGAGGCTTTCAGATTCTTTGGCCCTGAAAATGTTATACGCAAGTTTCAAGTCCATGATCCTGTTTTCCTTGGTATCTGAGGGACCTTCAAAGCTATGAACCAAGTCAAGCCAGGTTTGTTTGGCTGTAGGACAGTTAATGACTGATTCCATTGTATCGTCGGGGAGACACGATATAATGATGCTTTTCAGGTGTTGGTCCTGGTTGACCACCCTCCTCTCATCAGGAGTCTATTGTGCTTCAGGTTTGGGTAAACCTTGAGCAGTCTTAGTGACAAAGGAACCTTCATTGATGCATGTGATGTAGTATGGTTCCATACCAGTCAAGTAGCAAAACATACGCTTTTTCCACTTGCTAAATTTACCAGCTTCTAGTTTAGGAGCTACAGCTGAATAGCCACCTCCCTTTTTATCAACTAGCTGGGGTACATCGCTATCAGCCATGGTGGGATCTTGATTTTAAAAACTTTGAGCACTCTTTTGTTTGAAAAGTTTTAGAAAAGTTTTACAAATCAGAGGCTCTGATACCACTTGTTGGACCCTTTTACTTGGTTATGGTTAACTACAAAGTTAATCTAACCAAGTTCCATGATGTAGCGAAGTATTGATTAATTATCAAAAGTAAATAAACGTAAAAGATAAGACACAAAGTTTTCAACGTTTAATTCTTTATTAGAAATTAATAAAAAGAATTATAACCAAGTGTTTACGGAACAACACATGGGATTGAAATGACAAGTATGGTACACTCCTAAACTCAAACTAAGTTTGAGTGACAACTAAGATCCAGCTGAGCTATCTCAGGGATTGTGTTGTTCTTTGGAGAGAGTAAAGATTTGGTTTGTGAATGTCTAAGCATTAAGTGCACAAACGTAATCTTTACCTCTCCCACTTATTCTCTATTTATACACAATTAGATTCTAACACATACCTAATGGACAAGGACTATAAGACAAATTACATCATCCTACATTGGACAAAATACAGAGGTATTTTGTCCATGTTACAAATAACTATAAGAAGTAAAGGGCATGGATGCTTTCTGGTCTTCAGTGTTGACACATGACTTAGTATTATACTCATTCAGGGAAAGTTGACCTTTGCATGATAAGGACCTTCCCTTATCCATTTAAACTTATCCCGCCTAATCCCGCCTTTACTTCAGTCTTCTTATATTTAGTCTTTGTTCACTCAGTGATATTAGTTGGTGAGTTATTGTCATCCCTCACCGAGTCCATCATCTTCTTCTTTGGCTTAGGTATCATTCACTGAGAACCGCCTCACTGAATGGTGAACCTTTCTCCATTGATTCGCCCTGAGCATCTTGAGGATGACTCACTGAACAACTATGCATTCAATGACTTGTTTGGTGTTCTCGATTATCAAACACTTAGGATATTTTATGTTCAAATCCTAGGTTAAGGAGTTTGGGTTTTAAGAGACCCAACACAAATACTTTCCTGAAAAATCATAGAAGGAAAAGTATTGGCGATAAAAAGAGGATTTCTCTTCTTATACAAGAAATGATGCACTGAAGCGTACATCAGATCGAGGGTGCATGAATGTAAAGTAATTCACGCTCGGATGAACGGCACCCTTTGCTAGGAACAACCATCTTTTTGGTAACGAGTTTTCCTCATTTTAAAAATCGGGTTGCTATCTGAAGTAATAGCAAGCCATATTGAAAGAATGTTTTGAGAAACGACATGTTTTAGAAAAACATTATTTGAAATTTAGAGATAAACTCTTGCCAAGCATATGTATGTTTCCGTGTCATTATTGAATGACATTTCTAGAAACATACATAATATTGATTAGACAAGAGACATGTCATAAGAAGAATACTTTTGGAATTTTTATGATTTTTCAGATTTTTATGGTTTTTATAGGTTTTATATTTTTCTATTTTCTTTTCGTTTTAAACTATGTACAGAGGATATGTGAGAGCAATCCTTTACTCCTCGTTTTCTTCCTGAAGACACTTAAGATTTTCTGGCGTGAGACTCTTCATCCCAAGTCGTGGAAGAATAAACTGGAACCATTCTCAAGACAGAGCCTTTATGAAGATATTAGCCAACTGAAACTCTGTTCTCACGAAGTAGAGTTCCACTACCCCTTTCTCTACTTGTTCCCTGATGAAGTGATGACGGATGTCGATATGCTTGGATCTGGAATGCTGGACATTGTTACAGCACAAGGCAATGGCACTTTTGTTGTCACAATACATTGGGATTTTGTTGAAGACAAAGCCATAATCTGATACTTGAGATCTCATCCACAAAATTTGAGCACAGCACGACGACATGGCAATGTATTCAGCCTCTGTGTATGAGATCGATGTACACATTTTTCTCACCCAGAAATTGAGCACCTCCTGACGTACTTCTTCGAGTATCTTGACATCCCACATGGTCAGCATCTGAGTAAGCAGTGGGAGCCATTACATTGTCTTTAGGGTACCAGAGACCCATGTGAATAGTCCTTTGAAGATATCTAAATATTCTCTTGACCGCTTCTAAGTGTTTTTTGGTAGCTCCGGATAGCTACCGAGAACACATACAAACTGCAAATAGAAGATCTGGCTTCCGTATTTGGTTTGATCAACAGGTAAGCCTGCTGGGTCATCATCAAGTTTGGATCTTTCAACCATTGGAGTGTCAACTGAGTCACTTGAATCAAAACCAAATTTCTTCAGAATGTCATTAGCATATTTGGCTTGATTAAGGAAGATGCCCTTGGATTTTGTGAGATTTGTAATTCCAAGAAAAATAACATTTGTCCCATCATTGACATTTGAAACTTGGAACTCATTTCCTTTGCAAATCGATCACATTCATTGGAATCAGACGATGCAAAGATGATATCATCTACATAAATTTGAACGTGGAGCAGATGGTTTCCATTCTTCCTAGTGAACAAGGTAGGATCAACAACACGCTTGGTGAATCGGTTTGCTAGAAGAAATTTGGACAAAGTGTGGTACCAAGCTCTGGGTGCTTGTTTTAGGCCATATAGAGCTTTCTTCAAACGATACACATGATTTGGATGTTCAGGGTTTACGAAACCTTCAGGCTGAGTAACATAGACCACTTCTTTCAAATCTCCATTCAGGAAAGCAGTCTTAACATCCATTTGGTAAACAATCATGTTACTGCTAGCAGCATTGGCAAGGAAGATTCTAATGGCCTCGATACGAGCAATAGGTGCAAACGATTCTTCAAAGTCAATTCCCTCTTGTTGACTATATCCTTTTGCAACTAGTCGTGCCTGGTTTTTCAAAACATCACCATGCTCATCAAGTTTTACTTTAAAGATCCACTTAAGAGCAATGATCATTCTGCATTCTGGTGGTGGCACCAATTCCCATACATCAAGTCGATCAAACTCATGGATTTCTTCTTGCATTGCTGTGAACCAGCATTCTTTTGATAAAGCATCCTTGAAATCTTTGGGTTCGGTTTTGGATAGAATGGAATTGAAGAAGAACCACAAGGCATCGGTAGCAAGTTGTTTTCTTGTAGACACTGGTCGAGAGCAAATACATTTTCAAACGGTTCATCATCAGGAGGAGCAAAAGGATTAATTTCACATGAATTATCTGCAGTTGTTCCTTGTTGTTCTGAGGATGATTGTACATTTGATGCATGTTGAGAGTGACTAGATTCTGGAGCATCCAGATCAAGGGAGATGGAAGTGGATGGACCATTAGTAGCATGAGGAGCATCTACAGCTAAAGCATTAGGATCTGCAGCTTGTTGTTCAGGTTCGTGAGGTTGCTGTGATTCAAAGTACTCATCAAACATAGGATCAAACAACTTCTTCAATTCCTCACTAGTGGGAGGAACATAAGGAGTGGCAGGGTTGACATTATGTACAAGTCCTGAACTAATTGGTCCAGGAGATAAAAAATTTGGTGAGGGTCCAGAACTGGTGTGTCCTGAAACCGTATGCTAGCTCATCAAACGTGACATGGATTGTTTCCATGATTTGTCGGGTTCTTTTGTTGTAGATTCGGTACCCCTTGCGATCTAGCGCATATCCAACAAATACCCCAATATCAGCCTTAGCCTTGAGCTTCCCTAAGTCTTCTCTATTGTTGGTTGGATAACACAGAGCTCCAAACACACGTAAAAAGGAAAGATTAGGCTTTTTGAGATGCACCAGCTCATACGGCGTTTTGTTGTGGATAGGATGTATTAACGATCGATTTTGAGTGTAACAAGAAGTAGCAATGGCTTCAGCCCATAGAAACATTGGTGTTTTAGAAAATATCAGCATAGTACGAGCAGCTTCAACTAGCGTACAATTCCGTCTTTCAACAACTTCATTTTGTTGAGGAGTTCGAGGAATACTCGTTTGATGACTGATGCCGACACTTTCATAAAATTGAGTGAGTTGTTTGTTGACAAACTCAGTTCTATTATCAGTGCGAATGATTCTAACAGTCATGTTGAGCCTTACTTGCAGTTGCTTGGTGAGCGTAATGATAATTTCAGGAGTTTCATCCTTGGATCTTAAAAACTTCACCCATGTAAATCGTGAGTAATCATCCATAATTACAATGATGTATCTTTTCCCATTGAAGCTCTGCACTCTCATGGGTCCGCACAGATCCATGTGAAGGGTATAAAGAACTTCTGTATTGAAGTTGGCTGGTTTCGGTTTGTGAGTGTGCTTCTGGCTTTTACCCAATTGACATGCTGAATAAAGATGGTCTTTTTCATACTTTAACAAGATCCTCGCGAGAAAGTTCATCAATGGTGACAAAGTTCAAGTGGTTCAAACGACGGTGCCATAACCACGATTTGTTCTTAGAGGCCTTAGAGAGCAAGCAAATGGGAGAGGACCGCATCATGTATTCAATAGAGATGGTATAAAGATTTGTGACACGACTTCCCTTAAGAAGATCAATTCCATCCAATTCTTTAACTAAACAGGTGTGCTTTCTGAAGGCCACTTCGAGATCAGAGTCACAAAATTGTCCAACAGTGAATAGATTGTGCCTAAGTCCTTCCACATAGTAGACTCTAGAGATCACACTGTCACCAAACACATAATCACCATAGCCCATAATGGATCCAAAATGATCGTTCCCAAATCTGACAGTCCCGATAAACTTTTTCATGAAATTTCTGAGCCGAGAGCGATCCCCAGTCATATGTTTTGAGCAGCCTGAGTCCAAATACCATAGGACAATTTGTACGACCTGCATTTGAAACCAAACAGATATGGATAACTGAAAAACATGGATCCCCAAGTGTAATTGGGATCCAATTGGTTAGCACAAGCATACTTAAGAGTAGTAAGATTAACATTTGCAATGGCTTTCTTAAAGGAAATGATACTAGTGGATGCTACTGACTTATCGTCAAGTCATTGTGTTACTAAGGGGAACTTTCTACCGGTTGCCTTCCATTTCTTAACCTCTAAAGACTTGGGATCGGGCATTCTTGTTAATGGACACTGGCTTCCTAATGTGAACTTTCTTCCCGTAGGTCTCCATTGATATCCTACATTGTTAAAAATCTTTCCTGTAGCTTTCTAAGTATGGTTTTCCAGTTTATGTGTCTTAGCGATCTTAACTAAGGATACGTAAGAAGATTTCAAAAATGACACAACACAATCATCATGATTACCAGAAATTAAACGTCCATTACAAGTCTTACAAATAGCATTAGAATTTGAATTAATTACAGTACGCTTAAAGCAAATACTAGAATCAACACGATTCTTTTCACTCAAATTAGTCTTATTGTTCCTAAGGTGGTCTTCTACTTTCTCCCCTTGAGCACTCTTAGCTGGCGAAGTCCTATCATTCCATGTATTGCCTTTAGGCTTTGGCCCACTAGCTTTAGTGTCATTGCTTACTCCTATAGAATTAACGATAGGGACATTAGATTGTTGCATAGTTGTTTGGTTTCTAGGAGGTGATGTGCTATGTTCAGATATTGCCAAAGGTATGTCAAAGGTAACATGCTTATTCAAAATCTTAGATGAGGATGGAACTTTTCAATCTCGCATGTTGAGAATTTTAGGACACGTACCTATGGCATATTCTAATAGTTCTTATGACTGTTTGGTAAGAAAACTAACGTCTAATAATGTGTTATCATAGGGTCTCTCCATTATATCTTCTTCAATGGTCTCACGGGTCATGTCAAGGCAAGCCTTAAGATATCTAAGATAATCTGTCACACCCCCAAAATACCTGAATGGCAGCGGAATGGAATACCTGAGGGTGTAACGGATCATAGCACACAACCAGGATATATTAAACGACCTAAAGTGTCGTTTATAAAATACATCGTTTGATTCATTCAAAATATTCAAAGTTATAAAACATAGGTCCCAAAGGTTGGAAAAGGTTTAAGGAAACAAGTTTATTACAATCAAACGATAGTTTAAAGTGCATGAAATCCAAAAGAGACGCGTCATCCTTGATACACAAAGTGACTCCATGCAATGCCATGAGAATATGCCTTAGTTACCTGAGAAATACATTGCGAAAAACGGTCAACATAAAGTTGGTGAATAATCATAGGTTTGTAAGTAAATCGTAAGTACATAAGCCACAAGTAATAAGTAAACCGACACGAATGTCAAAAATGCTACATTGGCTCTTAAGCTCATGACCCCGAAGCTAGACTTTGTAATGCCCCACCAGAGTGTTTACCAGACACTCAATTCGTTAAGACATGAAATGCATTCGTCCCATTTGGAGCAACCCAAACACGAATGGAGGCGTCACCCTCGATAGATCTATCCACTCACTCTCGCTTGGCTAAAATTAACGGTCCATGATATATATAAGGGGACTTAACATGGTAGTAGGCAACTTAAGCAATGTATGGAATTTGATATACTTGGGCATGTACAAAAATAGTTGTGCAATGTAATCTCCCCCGTGGGATTTAAAATCAAATAAGTAATTAAAACGGGGCTATGAGAACTCACCTCAAAAGGATGATACAACGATGGTACAATGATGTAAAAGTAGTCGGGACAATGAGGCGCGTACACTAGCCGCAACCTAAATGAATAATCGCGATCTAATTAAGATCAAGTCGAAATGAAATGAATGCACATGCACATGATACTCATACCACTCGAAATTTGGAAATACTAGTTATCGTCATAGTAAAATAGTTTCCATACTTAGGAAAATATATCCATATATAGGAGTATATAACTTGTCATATTAACTCGTACGAAAAGTTAGCGTTATAATCCTCGTATCAAAACCTTAGAATGACGTCGTCATGTCGTATAAATATTCCCTCGGGTCGTACGTATTCGTTTGTTAAGAAAATAGTCATTAGTAACGTTGATAGAAAATATACCATTTAGTACGTACGTTATTATTTTTATTTGTGACTATATATATATATATAGTTTTGACAATGTTAAAACGGGTATAACTCGGTCGTTTTAGGCTCGTTTTCCTTGTTCTTTATGTCCACGGATTCGTTTTTGTGTATACTAGTATATTTTTGATAACTCGGCTTCTCTAAGTTACGTTTAATACCTCTTTTTACCCATTGAAATCTGCCAAACAGCAAGCAGTTTTTGTAAAAATAGTTTTCGTCGTTAAATTTGCAAAAATCATATCTCCTTCGTTATAAACTCGTTTTAATCCGTTCTTTCGCCTAAAGTTTCGTTTTTGAAAGTATTTTCTAAATCTTTGGTCAAAACTTAGCCATCATCTACTGATTTTCCCACGAAATTAAAATAGGGACAGTAGGTATATCAAAAGTTTCAAAAACCATTTTCAAGTCTCCAAACTAGTTCCATCTTCCATCAAACCACTTTCAAACACCACAAAACTAATCTAATCCTACCATACACCTTCTTAGGGTGTCATGGGTTCCTAATCACCAAAACCAAGTAGATCTAACAAGGATCTAACTAAAATCACTTCTAGGGCTTGTATGATCAAAAGTTTACAAAAATAAAGTGGTATAAGTTAATGCATGTATGAGATCTTGCAAGAAACATGTATAAACATAGTAATAACTTTGTAAAAATTATGAAATGAGTTTAGTAAACTTACTTGTAAAATTAGGGAAGTTAAGATGATTAAAACCTAATAATCCTTGAGTTTGTATCTCAAAACTCTAACAAGGACTACAAAATACACTAAGATCTTAAGAAAAATTCTTGGTTCTTGCTTCCTTTCTTCCTTGGCCATGGGTTAGAGAGAGCAAAAGAGAGAATATGAATTTTTTTACTAGTTGCAAATGAGATAAAAATCTTGTATAAGTATATATGTATTATTGGTTTTTATTATTATTATATAAAATGGTTAGTGATAGACATTAAATGAGAAGGAGTGTATTAGTAACATTGTAAGAAAAATGGTAAGGGGGGGGGGGGGGGCAAAGTCAAGGGGGGGGGGGGGAATGTGGAAGACTTTTGTTGGTAAAAATGCATTATTAGATGTTATTTGTAGTTTTAAATTGTACCGGGTACCGGGTTAACTAAAAATAAATTTTAACGGAGTTAACCGGGATAAAATAAAGTTATAAAAATTATAAAAATAGGTTGGATAAAATTATTGGGTGTCTCGATAATTATAGTTTAATTTCTACAAAAACCGTCGAAGTTTTAGTAAACTTAAGTTAATAATTAAAATAAATATCCAAAATACCGGGTAAATTAATATTATAATTTTTATATTATAAAAATGAATATAAAATATATTTGGATCATAGTCGGGAGTGTCGGACATGTTAGACACATTTATAGTTCGCGTATTAGCGTTTATTTAAAATAAACACACGTAAATCGTTAATTATATTAAAAATATAATTTGAATACCCTACGAGTGGAATAGTATGCAAGTGCCCTAATAATGATATGTCGACTATTTCTAGTCCGTATGAAATGTCCCTGATAATAATGCATGAATTCGCTCCTGAACCAATACGGTTACGCGAATTTGAACACTCGTAAACTAAATTTACGATGACATGAATAATGCACGTGAATAGTGGTTTTCTCTCGGAAATGAATAGTGTCAAGTGAATAGTAAAATTTCTGAATGTGTCTCGGAATGTCAAATTGACCTCAAAAATGATAAATAGTAAAACGATGAATAGTGATCAATGAATAGTAATTTGTGAATAGTAGAATGTCGAAGTTTGGAAAAATGACCTGAAATTGTGGGTTGTGACAGTCGCCCATCCAAAAAGGAATTCAGTCCCTGAATTCAGTTAGAGTTGGTCTCGGTAATAGGCTCGGTGAAAAGTTGTGGATACTTGCGTCGCATTTGATCTTCTCGTTCCCAAGTAAACTCGGGTCCTCTTCGAGAATTCCAGCGAACCTTCACGATCGGAATTCGACTTTGTTTCAATTGTTTGATCTCGCGGTCCATTATTTCAACTGGTTCTTCCACAAAGTTAAGCTTGTCATCGAGTTGTATTTCTTCTAATGGTATAATGGCAGACTCGTCCGAAAGACATTTCTTGAGGTTCGAAACATGAAACGTGTTATGTACGTTGCTAAGTTCTGATGGAAGTTCAAGCTTGTAAGCAACCGGCCCAATCCTCTCCAGGATCTTGAATGGCCCAATGTATCTCGGGTTCAATTTCCCGCGTTTTCCAAATCGTATCACGCCTTTCCAAGGCGAGACTTTCAACATAACTTTGTCCCCGACCTGAAATTCCAATGGTTTTCATCGAACATCTGCGTAGCTTTTCTGTCGACTTCTTGCAGTTTCGAGTCTCTCTCGAATCTGAATTATCTTTTCTGTTGTTTCTTGCACCATTTCCGGGCCAGTACATTGTACTTCACCGACTTCGGCCCAACAAACTGGAGATCTACACTTACGACCATAAAGTGCCTCGAATGGTGCAGCCTTAATGCTTGAATGGTAACTGTTGTTATAGGAAAATTCGATCAACGGCAAATGGTTAGCCCAACCATTTCCAAAGTCAATCACACATGCTCTAAGCATGTCTTCAAGTGTCTGAATAGTTCTCTCGCTCTGACCATCGGTCTGAGGATGGTAAGTAGTGCTCATGTCTAACTTGGATCCAAAAGAATCTTGTAATGATCGCCAAAAGTTTGAAGTAAAACGACTATCTCTGTCGGAAATGATGGAAACTGGTGCTCCGTGTCTTGAGACTATTTCCTTGACATAAAGTCTAGCAAGTTGTTCCATTGTATAAGTCTCTCTAATGGGTATGAAATGAGCTGATTTGGTAAGTCGATCAATGATTACCCAAATAGCATCAAAACCTCCTAACGTCTTTGGAAGTTTAGTGACAAAATCCATAGCAATACGTTCCCACTTCCATTGTGGAATTTCTGGTTGTTGAAGTAACCCTGACGGTTTCTGGTACTCGGCTTTCACTTTAGCACAAGTAAGACATTTGTTGACATACGTAGCTATTTCTGCTTTCATGTTCGGCCACCAATAAAGCTTTTTGAGATCCTGATACATCTTATCAGAACCTGGATGAATAGAGTACTTCGACTTGTGTGACTCATGCATAATCAATTCTCGCACTCCACCATAGAGTGGTATCCAACTTCGGTCCTTGAAGCATAACACTCCATCTGATCTCTTTACAAAGCCATTTTCGCTTTCAGGCATACCATAAATTTTCTCGTGTGGTCGATTTTCTTCCTTGAGAGCCTCAATCTGAGCTTCTAAAATTTTTGATGGTAATGGCGAAATGATAGTCATTCCCAATGACCTAACTCTCAAAGGTTTGAGTCGTTCTTTTCGGCTAAGTGCATCTGCTACAACATTTGCTTTTCCTGGGTGATATCGGATTTCACAATCGTAATCACTCAACAACTCTAGCCAACGACGTTGTCTCATATTAAGTTCCTTTTGATCGAGTATATGCTGTAAGCTCTTGTGGTCGGTAAAAATTACACATTTGGTACCATAAAGGTAGTGTCTCCAAATCTTGAGTGCAAAAACTACCGCACCCAACTCCAAGTCGTGCGTAGTGTAATTTTTCTCGTGTATCTTAAGCTGTCTAGATGCATAAGCTATCACCTTCTCGTTTTGCATTAGCACAGCTCCAAGTCCTTGATGCGAAGCATCGCAATATACCACAAAGTTCTCAATACCTTCAGGTAGTGACAAAATCGGTGCGTTACAAAGCTTTTGTTTCAATAATTGAAATGCGGACTCTTGTTTTTCTCCCCACTCGTACTTCTCATTCTTTTGTGTCAGTTTCGTCAATGACTTTGCTATCTTAGAAAACCCTTCGATAAACCTTCTGTAATATCCGGCAAGTCCTAGGAATTGACGAATTTCCGTAGGAGACTTGGGCGTAGCCCAATCCTTAACTGCCTCGATCTTTGCTGGGTCGACTTGTAAACCTTGGCTATCAATAACATGGCCAAGAAATTGAACTCTTCGTATCCAAAAATCACACTTTGAAAATTTGGCATACAATTGCTCCTTCTTGAGTAGTTCCAGGATTGTTCTGAGGTGTTCTTCGTGATCTTCCTTACTCTTGGAATAAATCAAGATATCGTCAATGAATACGATCACGAACTTATCAAGATACGGTTTGCACACCCTATTCATGAGATCCATAAATACCGCAGGTGCGTTGGTTAATCCAAAAGGCATCACTTGAAACTCATAATGACCATAGCGTGTTCTAAATGCCGTCTTCGGGATATCCTCTTCCCGAACTTTAAGTTGATGGTAACCGGATCTTAAATCAATCTTGGAATAAAAACTAGAACCTTGTAACTGGTCGAACAAGTCGTCAATTCTTGGGAGTGGATAACGGTTCTTCACCGTTACCTTGTTCAGCTCACGATAGTCGATGCACATTCTGAAAGTTCCGTCCTTCTTCTTTACAAACAAAACCGGCGCTCCCCAAGGCGAGGAACTCGGTCTAATGAATCCTTTGTCCAAAAGTTCTTGCAATTGATTCGACAATTCTTGCATCTCCAAAGGTGCAAGTCTATACGGTGCTCGTGCAATCGGTGCAGCTCCTGGCACTAATTCAATTTGAAACTCAACTTGGCGTGTAGGCGGAAGTCCTGGCAATTCTTCCGGAAAAACCTCTTGAAATTCCTTAACAATTGACACATCTTCAAGTCGTTTCTCATCCGACTTCTTCTCCGTGATGTGAGCCAAGAATGCATAACAACCCTTCTTTATGTACTTCTCGGTTTTAATGCATGATATAATACTGAGTCTAGTTCCACTTCGCTCTCCACGAACAACCAAAGTTTCACCGTTATAAGGAAGGTGAACAACTTTCTCATCACAAATAATTCTCGCTCGATGCCGAGATAACCAATCCATACCGATAACAACGTCGAAACTTCCAAGTTCTACGGGCATAAGGTCTATGTTGAATGGATGGTTTAGGAAATTTATAGTGCAACCACGGATAATGGTGTTGGTGTTAACTAAAGACCCATCGGCTAATTCAACGATATAGGAAATGTCTAATGGGGTTGGTTCTATGTTAAGTAAAGGTGCAAATGCAATAGAAACAAAACTTCTATCCGCTCCTGAATCAAATAAAATGGATGCATAACGATTATTAACGAGGAACGTACCCGCAACAACATTCGGGTCTTCTTTGACATCTTCTCCTCCCATGACATAAGCTCTTCCTCGAGCCATTCCATTTTGGTTTCCTGTTCCTTGATTCTTCTTCTTCGGGCACTCATTCCTAAAGTGTCCAAGTTCTCCACATCCAAAACACGTTACCGGTGGTTTCTGATTGCCACCAAGGTTTGGACTCTTGCAATCTTTGGTGTAGTGACCAGCCTTCTTGCAGTTGCCACATAGATCTGGGCAACGTCCTGGGTTATGATGCTTCTGACAACTTTCGCACTTGGGTAATTTACCCTCATATCCCTTCCTTTCAGTCGGCCCTGCAGCATAGGCCCTTGCCACTTCTTGCCTCTTAGGTGGCGGCTGAACAGCGTTTCCACCTTGGTTGTAATCAAACCTTCTCTTGTTGTTGTTATTGTTGTTTGGATTGTTGTTTCGGTTATTGGGATAGTTGCGGTTTCGATTGTTGTTATAGTTGTTGTTGTTTCGAGTGTTGTTGTAGTTGGTGTTGTTTGAACGGTTATTGTTGTTGACAGCAGCTTTTCCTTTTATCACTTGGACCATGAGTTTCTGAGTTATACGAATAGCCTCTTCCATTGATTGAGGATCAAAAGAAATCACATCTCCTCGAACACTTTCAGGCAATCCACCAACAAAGTTTTCCATCTTTTTCTCATCATCGGGAACCATAGTTGGACATAGTGCAGCCAACTCCTGAAACCTTCTGAAATAAGTCTCAATGTCATCACCTTTAGTCACAAGCTCATAAAATTCCGTTTCCATCTTTTGCACCTCGGTACGAGGGCAAAACTTCTTTGTCATCAATTTCTTGAATTCCTCCCAAGTAAGCTTGTGAGCATTTTCCATACCAATTGGCTGAGCATACGAATTCCACCAAGACATAGCTTCATCAAGAAGCATACCTGTAGCAAATTTTACCTTGCTGACGTCCGGGCATCCGCACATGAGAAATACATTCTCAGTCTTTTCAAACCAGCGGATTAAAGCAACCGCTCCTTCAGTGCCCTTAAATTTGATAGGATCACTAATCTTGAAATCTTTCCATGTACATTCACGCCTAGCAGTGGGTGGTTCAATGACCTCTGTATTAGAAGCAGCCTCAGCAGCCCTTGCAGCAACCTCAGCTCTCTCAATCTCTAGAGCTTCTGCAATACTATCCCTGACCAACTTGCGGATAGCGGCTTGAGTCATGGCGGATGTCTCTGGTGCATTCTTACCCTTCCTTGGTGCCATACTTCTGATAAATCACAATGGAAATAACCATGAGAAAAATCATAATAGAAAAAGTCATCGAACCAAAGATGTACACCCACAACATGTATATATACAACCACGACATGTACGAATACAACCACAATCTGTCTAAACATCACCACGATAAGTATATATACAACCACAACAACCACGACACGTATATATACAACCACAACCTGTATCGATACAACCACGACATGTATAGATACAATCCACAACCTGTATAAATGCGATAATAATAAAGAGCAACCACGAAACATCATAAATATAATCACAACACATGAATATAATACATGAAAATTTCGGCCTACATGGACCGATATAATATATAGCACAACATTTCCAACATAGTAGAGTCGCACTTGATATATTTGTTTGTACAACAACCAAAAGACTACAAGTTCTTGAACTATGTCCCACACCTCGGGACTAGGAAAATAATAAAAGCTAATATAATACCAGTCTATGCCTAGGCTCCTCCAGGTGCTCTAGATGGTCCAGGCTCTCCCCTCAAGCGGCGAATCTCACGATCCATCGCAACCACGATCTCCTCAAGATGCTCAAGTCGTAACTGAGAAGAAGTATCCCTACGCTCCAAAACAACCACTCTCTCTCGAAGCAATGTCAACTGGTCTACCTGCTCCCACTAAGTCTCCTGTGTCGCCTAAGCTCTATCTCGAATCTCAGGTAACTCATCCCTAAGTAGCTCAATCTCCTCCTGGTGCCTCAAATGTCGTGCCTCGAGTCCATGGTATGACACATCAATACCAACCCTGCCCTGAACCAAATCCTCAACCTGCTCCTCGACAATCTCAAGTCGAGTAGTAATGATCTCATCAACTCTATACCCCAACCTATCTACTTGCTCCTGCTGAGCACCCATCTGATCCTCTAATGTGACGGCTGTAGGGCTCCTAGCCGCAGCCGCTCTAGAACTCTCACCTATGTGGTATACTGGTGGTGGTGAAAGGTCAGCAGTCTCAGTGGTAGGTGAATCTGGAGTGGTAAGCCTTGCACGCTTCCTGAGCGGCAAGAGTGAGGTGGATATAGGGGTAGTAGTGGGTATGGCTGGTGGTGGTGGTGTAGGCACAGTAGGACTAGGGAGGGTCCTATAAGTAGATGTAGCATAACGAACTCTCTTCCTAGCAGTCTGGATAGTCTTATCCCTAGGAAACATAAGTCTCAGCTCTGAATGGATAGTAGTAGTAGGAGATGGTGTGTCTGTGGGTACACGGGTGACATCAAGTGGTACAGTAGGATGGACATGAGGAGTAGGAGCCGTCTCCTCATCCTCGAAAAGTTCGGTATCATCATCTGACGCCAAAAGTGGCAACTCGGGTGTAGGAGAAACAAATGGTGAAACAGCAGTGGAGGACACAGAGCCCTCATCATCAGAATCTGATATAGTGTAAAGTACAACAGTGTTGGGATTCGAAGACATATCTCTGTGATAATCAAGGTGAAATAAAAATAAATAACTCGTAAAATGGAATCACCTAAAAATAAGTAAATATGCACTTATGATGAAACGATGATATGCTATGATGGTGTGGTTATAGTCTAGGGTCAATGATGCAACCTAGTTCGCTATAACCTTAGCTCTGATACCAATCTGTCACACCCCCAAAATACCTGAATGGCAGCGGAATGGAATACCTGAGGGTGTAACGGATCATAGCACACAACCAGGATATATTGAACGACCTAAAGTGTCGTTTATAAAATACATCGTTTGATTCATTCAAAATATTCAAAGTTATAAAACATAGGTCCCAAAGGTTGGAAAAGGTTTAAGGAAACAAGTTTATTACAATCAAACGATAGTTTAAAGTGCATGAAATCCAAAAGAGACGCGTCATCCTTGATACACAAAGTGACTCCATGCAATGCCATGAGAATATGCCTTAGTTACCTGAGAAATACATTGCGAAAAACGGTCAACATAAAGTTGGTGAATAATCATAGGTTTGTAAGTAAATCGTAAGTACATAAGCCACAAGTAATAAGTAAACTGACACGAATGTCAAAAATGCTACATTGGCTCTTAAGCTCATGACCCCGAAGCTAGACTTTGTAATGCCCCACCAGAGTGTTTACCAGACACTCAATTCGTTAAGACATGAAATGCATTCGTCCCATTTGGAGCAACCCAAACACGAATGGAGGCGTCACCCTCGATAGATCTATCCACTCACTCTCGCTTGGCTAAAATTAACGGTCCATGATATATATAAGGGGACTTAACATGGTAGTAGGCAACTTAAGCAATGTATGGAATTTGATATACTTGGGCATGTACAAAAATAGTTGTGCAATGTAATCTCCCCCGTGGGATTTAAAATCAAATAAGTAATTAAAACGGGGCTATGAGAACTCACCTCAAAAGGATGATACAACGATGGTACAATGATGTAAAAGTAGTCGGGACAATGAGACGCGTACACTAGCCGCAACCTAAATGAATAATCGCGATCTAATTAAGATCAAGTCGAAATGAAATGAATGCACATGCACATGATACTCATACCACTCGAAATTTGGAAATACTAGTTATCGTCATAGTAAAATAGTTTCCATACTTAGGAAAATATATCCATATATAGGAGTATATAACTTGTCATATTAACTCGTACGAAAAGTTAGCGTTATAATCCTCGTATCAAAACCTTAGAATGACGTCGTCATGTCGTATAAATATTCCCTCGGGTCGTACGTATTCGTTTGTTAAGAAAATAGTCATTAGTAACGTTGCTAGAAAATATACCATTTAGTACGTACGTTATTATTTTTATTTGTGACTATATATATATATATATATATATATATATATATATATATATATATATATATATATATATATAGTTTTGACAATGTTAAAACGGGTATAACTCGGTCGTTTTAGGCTCGTTTTCCTTGTTCTTTATGTCCACGGATTCGTTTTTGTGTATACTAGTATATTTTTGATAACTCGGCTTCTCTAAGTTACGTTTAATACCTCTTTTTACCCATTGAAATCTGCCAAACAGCAAGCATTTTTTGTAAAAATAGTTTTCGTCGTTAAATTTGCAAAAATCATATCTCCTTTGTTATAAACTCGTTTTTATCCGTTCTTTCGCCTAAAGTTTCGTTTTTGAAAGTATTTTCTAAATCTTTGGTCAAAACTTAGCCATCATCTACTGATTTTCCCACGAAATTAAAATAGGGACAGTAGGTATATCAAAAGTTTCAAAAACCATTTTCAAGTCTCCAAACTAGTTCCATCTTCCATCAAACCACTTTCAAACACCACAAAACTAATCTAATCCTACCATACACCTTCTTAGGGTGTCATGGGTTCCTAATCACCAAAACCAAGTAGATCTAACAAGGATCTAACTAAAATCACTTCTAGGGCTTGTATGATCAAAAGTTTACAAAAATAAAGTGGTATAAGTTAATGCATGTATGAGATCTTGCAAGAAACATGTATAAACATAGTAATAACTTTGTAAAAATTATGAAATGAGTTTAGTAAACTTACTTGTAAAATTAGGGAAGTTAAGATGATTAAAACCTAATAATCCTTGAGTTTGTATCTCAAAACTCTAACAAGGACTACAAAATACACTAAGATCTTAAGAAAAATTCTTGGTTCTTGCTTCCTTTCTTCCTTGGCCGTGGGTTAGAGAGAGCAAAAGAGAGAATATGAATTTTTTTACTAGTTGCAAATGAGATAAAAATCTTGTATAAGTATATATGTATTATTGGTTTTTATTATTATTATATAAAATGGTTAGTGATAGACATTAAATGAGAAGGAGTGTATTAGTAACATTGTAAGAAAAATGGTAAGGGGGGGGGGGGGGGGGGGAATGTGGAAGACTTTTGTTGGTAAAAAAGCATTATTAGATGTTATTTGTTGTTTTAAATTGTACCGGGTTAACTAAAAATAAATTTTAACGGAGTTAACCGGGATAAAATAAAGTTATAAAAATTATAAAAATAGGTTGGATAAAATTATTGGGTGTCTCGATAATTATAGTTTAATTTCTACAAAAACCGTCGAAGTTTTAGTAAACTTAAGTTAATAATTAAAATAAATATCCAAAATACCGGGTAAATTAATATTATAATTTTTATATTATAAAAATGAATATAAAATATATTGGGATCATAGTCGGGAGTGTCGGACATGTTAGACACATTTATAGTTCGCGTATTAGCGTTTATTTAAAATAAACACACGTAAATCGTTAATTATATTAAAAATATAATTTGAATACCCTACGAGTGGAATAGTATGCAAGTGCCCTAATAATGATATGTCGACTATTTCTAGTCCGTATGAAATGTCCCTGATAATAATGCATGAATTCGCTCCTGAACCAATACGGTTACGCGAATTTGAACACTCGTAAACTAAATTTACGATGACATGAATAATGCACGTGAATAGTGGTTTTCTCTCGGAAATGAATAGTGTCAAGTGAATAGTAAAATTTCTGAATGTGTCTCGGAATGTCAAATTGACCTAAAAAACAATGAATAGTAAAACGATGAATAGTGATCAATAAATAGTAATTTGTGAATAGTAGAATGTCGAAGTTTGGAAAAATGACTTGAAATTGTGGGTTGTGACATAATCACTATGGACTAACTCATTGTTCCTAAGGGGAAGTGGAATGTACACAGCCTCATACACATATTTTTTATATTCATAGACCTTTGAAGTGACATTGTCACATGCAGTGACTGGTATTTTCCCTTTCACCTTGGTCTTTAGATTCTCAATTTCATTTAGCAAAGAAGTTATCTTTTCATTGGTTTTATCATGAGTGATCTTAATTGAATCATATAACTCTTTGTAATGTTGTTTGACTTTAGAATTTTCAGCTTGAAAACAATTATTTTCATATTTGAGTTTGTTGATCATGTCTTGAAATTGAAAGTCCTGAGAATCTAAAGACTGTGGTTTATGGGTGCCGATCACATCATTATTGGAAGATTTCAATTGGGAAATTTGGGCCCTCAATTTCCGAATTGTGTTGGTGTGAGATTGAATTTTTTCATCCCTTTTTGCTAATTCAAAATATGTATCAAATTTAGGAGCATCAAAAGATGTCTTGACATTTGATATTTTAATCATTTCTTCTAAATGTTGATATTTTAATTGTAAGTGAAGATTATCAACTTCTAGTTTAGAAAAGTGTTTGACCATGTTATCATGATCATCGTTTTGAATTTTTTCATGCAGTTTTAAATTCTCCCCTCAAGCTCAATAACACGATTTTTGAGAACATTCAAAGCAATAGATATTTCATGAAATTGACAAGCAGTTAATGTAGAATCAGTAGCAGTGTAGAACACATCTTGTGCAATACTCTTAGCAATCAAATTGTCATTCATGATAAGGACATTTTTCCTTGCTATTTCACTATGTTGAAGATCTATTGCAATTCGTTTTCCCTCATTTTCCACATTTTTAAACACCTCTTTCATTTCTTTTAGTTCAATTTCAAGGGATTGTTGTAAACCCTCAAAGTGTTCTTTGATTAGTTTAAAAAATAGGATAACTTCAGTTAAGTAACATTCTTTCGTAAGTTCAAAACCCCTTTCACCCTCAGTAATTCCCATTGGTGTGATTCTCTTTTTGCATGTTTTATCAAAATCAGCGAACATTTGACAAAGGACATATATGCTAATAAGAGTTCTACATTGTGTGGGAAGTGATAACTGAACTAAGTGCATTGGTGTATTGGGGGATACACCGTTGGGGTAGCAAAATTTTGAGGGATTTTGGCCTTAAGTTCACCAGCTTTCATTTTCTCAACATCTAATGGCCAAAATACCTGCTCTAGTGTTAACTTAGTTTGGGGTGCAAAAACAGTCACTCAATTTTGTTCATAGTAATCATGAGGTTTGATAATGACACATTTTTAATGCACTTAGGATCCTTCATTTTATTATCAAATCTCTCTCTATTGACATATTCAGTATCATCCATTTCTTCATCAGACCAACTATTTGGGGGGGGGGGGCATGATTAGGTGTAAGCATAACATTAGCATCCTATAGGGCAGGTTGAGAGGCACTAATGCTCTTAAGGAAGTTCGTTTTAGGCACAACTAAATCCTTATTACTATGCTTATCCTGCAGTTTAATGTGCTTTTGAATCATTTGAGCTGTTTGTATGGTTTGGCCTTGGGTGTATAACTTGTTTTCAAGTTTGTTTTTCAACTCCCTAAGGTTGGAAAATTCATTTAATAGTTTAGTTTCTTTTTCTTGAAATTCACCTTTTAGAACACTTAAACTATGCTGAATCTCCTGTTTTTCCTTAACAGCTTGATCAAGTTGATTTTGAACAGACTTTATTGATGCGTGGGAATCGCAACAGGCTTTACCTCTCGAGGGATCTCGAGAAGCTTACAACCCCCACCAGGTAGTGTACCTGATCGTTGTAGTATAGTATAGTGACAAGTACCAGGGGATTGATCGTTCAGCTTAGGAATAGTGTCCCTATGATTAGAAAGCCTAAATACTAGTTCTAAAGGTGAGGGATGATTATTTTTGTATTTTTATATTTTTATGAAAGCAAGTAAAATCTCGGGTTTTGGAAGAGTGGGCGGAATTAGTTGCTATTCAACTAACCCAAAACTAAGATGCAATCAAAATAAAATAATAAAAATGAAAGTAAACTAATTAAACTAAAGTTGTGAGCAGTAATTAGAGAACATGTGTTTACTTAGATTTCACTACTCCCTAGATATCTTTTACACGTTAATTACTTGTTATAATTGCATGGATGATGGATCGTATTCCTTAATACCATTCATGGGGTGGCATACATAACTCCCCAATTCTATGAGCTCTTATCTCCTCCTACACCATGCCCAGCACAACTATAGGGATTGTAAACAGTGGCTCATGCATTAAATACAACCAATAAAGACCTAGTACGCCTCGGTTCATGTTTCTTAAGACGTTCAAACATGTTACCATTTGGAGATCTGCCAGTTTTCTTAAGCCTAACATATAAATCATTCATCCAAAACAAGAATAAACAAGTAATCAACACATAATCAATATCTATGTTTCATTAGATGTAAGCAAACACAAAAGAGATCTAGCCTAGCATGATAGAATTAAGACAAGAACAAGATATAGACAACCAACACATAGACATATTGATTGAATTAGAAGAACACTTATCTTGATTAATCATGCAAGGTATCAAGGGGTTGGAACCCTTGAAAAACCTGTAAAGTTACACCAAAATCGTCTTTAGGGTTTCTCCCAAAACGTCTCTTTTTAAATGTGAAAAACTAGAAAACTATATATAGGAAAATAGGGATTACGGTGTCAAGAACAAAGGTGTGACGCCGTCATCTCGCCGCCAAATACTTCCTCGGACGGCCTTGATCTACTTCTGACGCCGTCAAGGCCTAGGCCGTCACACAAATTACTCTTGACGCCCTGTGTGTGACGCCGTCATCAACTACGGATTTTAATTCTTGGGGTTTTGATGCCGTCAGGAAAACTCTTGACGCCTTCATGAACTCTCGGATTTTATTATTGAGGTTTGACGCCGTCAGGAAATTACTCTTGACGCCGTCACCTACTGTTCCCAGCATGGAAAATTGAGACTTTGCCGTTTTCTTCACTTTTATGCTCCAAAAACGTCCAAAATGGCTTCTTTTCCAGAATTCACTCTCCATGTACCTAAAATCACAAAAGGAACGATTTAGGGCAATATTTGATCAAATAAATTCGGATTCGGGCTTAAATGACCCCCTAAAAACGGATCATTTTTCGCCTCATCATATACCCTTACACTTGAGATTTGCTTGTCCTCAAGCAAATGCGCTTTTATTCTACTCAAAAGACAAGTTAGGGGTCATTTAACACTAATATAAAAGTAATTACAACAAATAATCGTTCCACTAAAGACCAAAGACAAGCACGGAGGTCATACACAAGCACCTCACAAATAGTGTTTAGATACTCACATCTCTCGGGTGTAATAAAGTGTAAATTACAATATGGAAACGGAATATATCTCTCGCTACCTGTCATAGCAAAATAGATTACCATAGGCTTGGGAAAGGATCAAACCTCCACCACATGGCGTAAGCACCTAGGATAAACTATCAAAGAGGTCTTTTAAAGGGTTGTAACGTTAGGTATAGGGATATGAATTACATGGTTTTGTTGGATAAAGGAAGTTTTACAGGTGGCGAGTTAACAATCTTGGTTAATTACATGTACAATATGGCGTTGCTAAGCCAAGCCTAGACTCGACTTAAGCTAATAAATGAAAAATAACAAAAACATAAAATGAACAAAGAATAAAATGGGATGGTAGTCCGTATGTTTTTTCTCTTTTTCCTTTTTTCTATTTTTTTTTTTCTTTTTCTTGATTTTTCGATTTTTTTTTTTTTTTTTTTTTTTTTTTTTTTTTTTTTTTTTTTTGCATACACTCTTACCCTACCATCCAAAATAATACATCATAGGGGATGAGAATTCCCCTTACACTTGAATCTTTACATACTTTACATTAAACTAATCTAATGACTCGAATTAAGAAAATCAAAACACTTGGAGCACTTTTAAGATTAACGTACATATGGGGGTAATAAATGATGTTCTTCCCCATTACTCCATAAAATAAGTACTTACCCATGAGTCCCAATCGTCCCAAAACAATATGTACAAGGATATGACTCGACTTAGCAACCATGTAATCAATTAGAAAGTTAACTTAGGGTTTAACAAATAACAATAATGCACTAAAAATGAGCGCATACACGGAAGGCTAAGGCGATTTGGTTGTACATTTAAGTGGGGTGTAACAAATTCTTCCTTTAAGTAAAATGCTTAAAGTTAGAAATGAAAAGATAGGCTCGGAGGGGTGTACTAGGGGTTTCGTGTACTAAAAATGAGTACAACGCTAAGGGTGTGGGAAAAATTAGTTGACTTAACTAGTCAAGTAATATGACTTAAATGGTCAAGTAATTATAATACGGGTTTAACACAAGGGTGATCCTAATGCCTCTTATCATGTAGTAAATCCTACCACACGAATGTAGTCTCACTAGCGGTCTCGGGATGCATCACTAACGCAAGTTCTAGAATCTAAATGCTACCGGTACACTCATAAGCACTAATAATAAATGCTTTTCCTATCAAATCTAAAGGCGAACCTCACATATTTGGGTGGAAAATTTTTCTGAATATACGGTTATGTGCTAGTCATACAATCTCCTATCCATGAGACGCTTGCTATGGCTAAAGTTTCACTCCTAAATGTTGTAAAAAATTTTAAATTTGGCGCTAAAATTGCACTAACAAGTATTTCTCATAGTTTTATTAAACATCTACTATTAAACAAAACAAACTCAAGCGAAAGTGCATATGTAAGGTATCATCTTTTTACCCTCCCCTTACACTTAAGATGAACATTGTCCCCAATGTTCAAGTAAAGAATGTAAAAGTGAAAAAGTAAAGAGAATGAAATCAAATACTCCCCTGATTCGCTCGGTATGGATTATAGGTTGGCCAGATTAGATCTTCCTCCAAGAAAATGAACAATCAAAGCTTCCCTTCCAGAATATAAATCATCTCCTTGTCGAACATAACCTGTAAATCCTGACAAAAATAGACAAGACAACCTCGCGTAAAATCGGCGGTATCCTATATAAATTATTAAATCCTAGAAAACAAAGTAAGATATAATGCTTGTGGAATGAAGTTTGCAGATTTCCTGGAGATTATAAAACTTAATAATTCACAAAAACCATAAGACTCCGTTAGAAAAACAAAACCGGTAAAATTTCCAGATTTTTAACTCCTGACGCCGTCAAGAGTAAACTCATGACGCCGTCAGAATGGACCTGCAGAAATTCTTATGTTAAGTTTCCGGAAAATTTCTGGAAAAACTTGGTTCCACTTCCTAGAAAATCCTGCAAAACTTCATTATGACTCAATACAAGCATTTGACTCTAAGAAATACAAATATACATGCTCATTTAATATCGTGGAGAATCATGATCGGTTTGTTTCTTAAAAACGTATTTGGGGTTTCCCCTTACACTTATCTTTTGCAAAAATACTTCTAGGTGGAGCTAAGACTAGGCCAAACAACAAAGTAAAGTATTTCCACTTATTTAGTTTAGAAACATGATCTACCAACAATAAAAATAAAGCATGCATACGGAAGCAAATAACAATCAAACAAAATAAAAATCACACAAAACATGGGTTGCCTCCCAAGAAGCGCTTTTCTTTATTTAGTAGTCTTGTAGCTAGACTCAAGGTCATGGGTTACTACGTGATACGGGTGAGTTCCTCATTGAGGACATCTTTGGGATCGAACTTAGGTTTCAACTTTCTATCGGTTTCCTTAGTATGGTACGACCTTTCAAACTTTTCTCCATCCGGATCATACAAGGTCATTCTAATATGCCATGACCCGTCACCTTCTTTAGGTGGCTTGTCCCACCTCCATTTACACTTGTCTCCTTCTCTTTTCCATTTATTCCTTTCTATGTTGATGGGCATTACGCTTAATAACTCAATCATCTTCCTAAAGACTAACGGGTCCTCAAAGGGGTCTAGCTCTTCATCTCTAGCTATGAGTTGTTCTACCGAATGTGTCTTTTCAACAAAATCTTTTTCTAGATAAAATGGGCATTGAGGTCCTATAAAGTTCCTTTCTATCTAAGGCCCATATCTAGATGGTCTCCTATTCATCTCTACCCAATGCGGTGTTGGTTCATCATCACAATCATAACTATGCTTCTTAACATCATACACCGACCAAGTATCGCCTTCACCTACCGCTATCTTGGATTCCTTGCAATCTATCATGGCACTAGCGGTTGCTAAAAATCCTCTTCCTACCAATAATGGGCATGTAGTGTCACTAACCATGTCTAGGACGTGAAAATCCGCTAATATAGTTAACCTTCCTACGTGAACAACTACATCCTTAATCATTCCAACCGGGTGGGCAATGCTCCCATCCACTAGCCCTATCAATACCTCCGTTTCCTCTAACTTTCCTAGCTTAAGAGCGGTGAATAAGGATAAGGGAATCAAGTTGAGGCTTGACCCTAAATCGGCTAGTGTGTCGAAAGCTTCGGATCTTCCTATCATACAAGGCAAAACAAATATACCCGGATCATCAAGCTTTTTAGGCAGCTTGTTTTGAACGAAGGCGGTCCCATTTTTACCTAGCTTATACTTCTCATATTTTTCTAGGAGGGCACTATAGTAAGGAGCATGCGCTAAGACATCAATGACGGGGCGTTCAAGGTGAAGCTCTTTGAATTCATCGTCATGGTCTTGCGTAAGAGGTGTTTCAACAATGCTTTTGACCGGCTCTATAGTGGGTGTTTTATTTGATTGGTCCTTTTGGGGAACTTGGTTTTGTTTGAAACACGTGCTCGTTGATTTAACCGAGTAGTATTGTGGACACGAAGTGGGTGACGAAACTAAGGATATGGAATTAACGGTTAGTTTCGGATTCTTGACCGTGTCGCTCGGTAGTGCTCCCATTTCTCGGTCATTGAGAACTTTCAACAATGCATCAATTCTAGTGGTCATCTCGCTTTGCTTTTGTTTGAAATCGGCTTCAAACTTAGATATGAGAGCTTCTTGAGATGCCATGAACTTTGACATCAATCCTTCAAGATTGTTGGTACTACCATAGTTGTTAGAAGGATTGTTGTTGAAAGTACGGTTAGATGGTGGACCGTTTGGTTGGTAACGATTAGGCGGATTGGAAGAATTGGGTTGATTTTGTTTCCACCTAAGGTTTGGGTAATTTTTCCATGAGGGGTTGTATGAATCACCGTAAGTGTTTGGCTCGGGCTTGAAAGTGTACCACTTATCTCCCGCTTCGTCGGTACGCGTGGATGCGTAGTCCGCAAAAGCTGTTCCGGGGAGTTCCACACAATCACGAGTGTCATGGGGACCACTACATAATTCGCATGAAGAAGTGATTTTGTTCACTTGGCTTGAAGGCTTAGGAGCATCGTAAGATTTCATGAGAAACTTGACTTGGTCCTCAAGTTCCATGATCCTACGGTCGGGAGTGCTAGAATTGTTCGAAGGCAAAGATATTGCCTTGACCGTTTTGTTCAAATCACGGGGATCATTCCAACTTTCGTTGTCATAGAGAGCAAGATCTTCTATGAGTTCCCATGATTGTTCCGCACTAAGATCACGTAGCTTACCACCGGCCGATTGGTCAATGGCTCGCCTCGTGGAGATGTCGATATGGTCATAAAAGATTTGGACTTGGAGCCAAAGATTTATGCCATGATGAGGGACTTTTTGGAGTAAGTCCTTGAAACGAGTCCATGCTTCATAAAGAGATTCATTTTGACGTTGTTGGAACATCAAGATGTCATTCCTAAGCTTAGTAGTTCTCCCCGGTGGGAAAAATTGAGCAAGGAAACGAGTGGTGAGATCATTCCATGTGGTGATGGATCCCGCGGGTAAACGCTCAAGCCATTGACTAGCTTGATCCCGTAGAGAGAATTGGAATAGGCGTAAACGGGTAGTCTCTCTAGTTTCAACACCTAGGTCTATGGAATCTACGATTTTGAGAAAGTCCTTAAGATGTTGGTTTGGATCTTCGGAACGAAGTCCATGGAATGCACATCCGCTTTGCACCAACCGGATGGTGTCGGATCGCAAGGGGGTCACATTGGCTCCGGTGAGCTCAATGGTGTTTCGGTAGCCTTGATGGCTAGGTCGGGAGTACTCTCCTAAGGTTCGGGGCCTAAGGGGTTCTAGTGGTGGGTTTTGTTGTGGTGGGATGACGGGTTCAAAGATGTTACCACCTTCCATGATGTCGGATGGTAAAGAGTTACGAACAAAAGCACGAAGAAATAAGATAGACTAAAGAAGACCTAAAAATAAAAAATAAAATCTTACTAGAAAGGAATCTAGCAAGTAGACCTAATAAAAAGAAATCCTAACCTAGACAATAACTATTCCCCGGGCTGCGGCGCCAGAAACTTGATGCGTGGGAATCGCAACAGGCTTTACCTCTTGAGGGATCTCGAGAAGCTTACAACCCCCACCAGGCAGTGTACCTGATCGTTGTAGTATAGTATAGTGACAAGTACCGGGGGATTGATCGTTCAGCTTAGGAATAGTGTCGCTAGGATTAGAAAGCCTAAATACTAGTTCTAAAGGTGAGGGATGATTATTTTTGTATTTTTATATTTTTATGAAAGCAAGTAAAATCTCGGGTTTTGGAAGAGTGGGCGAAATTAGTTGCTATTCAACTAACCCAATACTAAGATGCAATCAAAATAAAATAATAAAAATGAAAATAAACTAATTAAACTAAAGTTGTGAGCAGTAATTGGAGAAAATGTGTTTACTTAGATTTCACTACTCCCTAGATATCTTTTACACGTTAGTTACTTGTTATAATTGCATGGATGACGGATCGTATTCCTTAATACCATTCATGGGGTGGCATACATAACTCCCCAATTCTATGAGCTCTTATCTCCTCCTACACCATGCCCAACACAACTATAGGGATTGTAAACAGTGGCTCATGCATTAAATACAACCAATAAAGACCTAGTACGCCTCGGTTCATGTTTCTTAAGACGTTCAAGGATGTTACCATTTGGAGATCTGCCAGTTTTCTTAAGCCTAACATATAAATCATTCATCCAAAACAAGAATAAACAAGTAATCAACACATAATCAATATCTAGGTTTCATTAGATCTAAGCAAACACAAAAGAGATCTAGCCTAGCATGATAGAATTAAGACAAGAACAAGATATAGACAACCAACACATAGACATACTGATTGAATTAGAAGAACACTTATCTTGATTAATCATGCAAGGTATCAAGGGGTTAGAACCCTTGAAAAACCTGTAAAGTTACACCAAAATCGTCTTTAGGGTTTCTCTCAAAACTTCTCTTTTTAAATGTGAAAAACCAGAAAACTATATATAGGAAAATAGGGATGACGGCGTCATGAACAAAGGTGTGACGCCGTCATCTCGCCGCCAAATACTTCCTCGGACGGCCTTGATCTACTTCTGACGCCGTCAAGGCCTAGGCCGTCACACAAATTACTCTTGACGCCCTGTGTGTGACGCCGTCATCAACTACGGATTTTAATTCTTGGGGTTTTGATGTCGTCAGGAAAACTCTTGACGCCTTCATGAACTCTCGGAGTTTATTATTGAGAAAATCAAATTGTGACAGTTGACTTTGTTTGACCAAGGGGGAAAATAAGCTAAAATGGCATTAAGTGGGACCCATAATGATTGATTCTGGTTCAATTGAGTGTGTTGGACATGTATGAGCAGGATTCAAGTGAATAAGCTCATAGGATGAGCAATAAGATCAAAATAAGCACTTCCAAAACACAAATGCAACTCAGAAAAGGGACAAAGTTTAGGGGTTGATTAAGGTGGGTCCCAGGGGTTCCAAGGTCAAATAAGTGGTCAGAATCCCAAGCCTACCAGGAGGGGGGTTGGGAGGAACAAAACTTGTGGCTTGTGGACCACTGTGGAGGTCAAGAACCACCACCAAAGTGGTGGTGTTGGGACTGAGTCTGCTGGTGCAGGGGAGACACTCCCCTGCAAGTGATTTTGGACCTAGCTGGGGGCCACTAGAAAATTGCTAAAAAAATAATGATACTAGGAACTTGGAGATAAGCTGGGATACTATGACCCCTTAAAAGCTCAGGGTCTAAAACACCCTACAAAATTCCACAAAAATCAATCCATTTTGAGAAAAACTGAGTCAGTGCAAAGTTTGACTTTTGATAAAAACTTAAAACCTTGACTTTGCTTAATTTAAATGACTCCTAGATGATTGTTTATGCAATGTTATGCTAAAATGAAACTACTCTATGTTATATTAGCTACATATGTACTTATGATCATGATTATGCAACCTAACTGTAAACAGGGGTGAAAATATGTGAGATTGAAGTGAGATTTGACTTTTTTCCAAACTACACACCTATTTTATAGTTATACCATCCTAATAGAACCTAAAGTGATGTGTATAGGCAAGATTTAGTCACTAACTACCACAAATGCACAGGGTACTTCCCTGTGCCAAACACTCCCTAATGAACTGAAAATGGGTTTTTGAGGAGCAGACACACAATCTAAACCATGAAATTGCAAAATTAACTCAAACTAACATTAATTAAACCTAAATGAACTAAATTGAGCAACAAGAGGTACATTAATATTGAATGCAAAAAAAATGAAAGGTGCTTACTATGACTTGCAATCTGAATTCAGTGATCAAGGTGCAAAAGAGCAACCTAAAGCCTACCACTAGGCACTAATACCATATAAATCCAGAATTCACCAAGCTCCTTTGCTTACTTCAGTCTTTCACTGATTTTTCTTTTTTTTTTTGTATTTTTGTGATTTTCTTGAAACTTTGAAATAAAGCTACTACTTGTACACCAAAATCATATGAATGCTTATGGATAAGCTAAAGTGACTAAATAAGAGCATTAACCAACAACTTTCAACAACTTATAAGCTATAACGGATTTAAGAGCAATTTTGAACAAAAATTAACTTGACTGAGATAAATTTGGAAACTTGATTAATGAAACTTGAAATTACAATGATAAATATTCAGAATACAACTTTGAAACACTCTGAAAACTAAACTAACTTTAATCTAACATTAAACTAAAACTACCACTAACTACTGCTACTCTAATACTCATTCTTCTGGCCTCTCTCTTGACTTTTATAGGACCTGGAGTGATACTTTCTCTTTCCCACCTCTTCTCACAGCCATTGGATGGCTCAATTGAATCTTGGCCATTGAATTGAATTTTGGAGCCAAATTGGATACAGGCAAAGATAGTGGGATAGGTGAGCTTATTTAATGAAGTGAGGAGGGGGTTGGTGTAGTAGATGAGAGGTTGGTGAGTGATATTTAATGGGGGTAGCATGGGGGGGGGGAAGTTTCCTTGGTAATTAGGGGAGTGTGTTGGGAGGTTAGGGGTGAGTCAATGGGAGGTTTGACCGAGTTTTTAAATAAAAACGAGGGTTAAGGGTTTGGGGGTGTTGACTGTTTTGTTTGACCGGGTAATATTATAAAAGGGTGGGCTTGATTTGGTGGGCTGAGGTGTTATTGGACCAGGCTTGGGGTGAAGGGTTAAAAGGGTTTAGGTTTAGTTTTGTTTTGGGTGGGCTTATGGAATAATAAAGGGTCCGTTTGATAATAGTAAACAACAAGGACCAATTGTGTAAAATACAAAAAGTTGAGGGCTGATGTTGTCATATTCCTAAAGTACTCACAAGGACCAATTATGCAAAGAACCAAATAAACCAAGAACCAAATTTGCATTTTTCCAATTTTCAAATTCCCAGGGACCAAAACTGACAAATTGCCAAACTTAAGGGACCAAAAATGTAATTTCCACAAAACTTTCACCCAGGGACCCATTTTGATAACTTTTGATTTCCCAAGGTCCAAGAATGATTTTTCTTTCAAAAATATCCCACCAGGGACTAAATCTGCCAAAATCTGAAACTTTAGGGGCTAAATTGTAAATTTCCAAAACCTTTCCAATTTTTCACCAAAGGACAAAATATGACAACTTATGATTTCAAAAGGACCTTTGGTGATAATTTTCCATATTTTGAATGACCAGGGACTAGTTTTGTAATTTTATGAAAGTTGGAGGACTGAAACTGCCAATTTTGCAAACTTTGTACGTTTTTCATCTGTTTTTACTCTTTTTGCATCTAAAACATATAAAACACAATTTTGAAATATTTTCAGTATTTTGATGCATTTCTGAGTGTTTTTGTATGTTTTGCAGTTCAGATTTGACTAAAAATGATGAGTGTTTGAGCACTCATCAATCCCCCACACTAAACTATTGCTAGTCCCTAGCAATAAAATGTTTTGAAAACTTGGTGGATTTTTGATACGTGGGAATCGCACCAGGCTTTACCTCTCAAGGGATGTTGAGAAGCTTACAACCCCTTCCAGGCAGTGTACCTGATCGTTGTAGTATAGTATAGTGACAAGTACCGGGGCATTGATTGTTCAGCTAGGAATAGCGTCGCTCGGATTAGAAAACCTAAATACTAATTCTAAAGATGATAGATAATTATTTTTGTATTTTTATAATTTTTTAGAAAGCAAGTAAAAATCCCGGGTTTGAAGGATTTGGGCGGAATTAGTTGCTAGTCAACTAACCCAATACTAAAGATGCAATCAAAATAAAATAGTAGAAATGAAAATAAACTAAATTAAACTAAGGTTGTGAGCAATAAGTGGAGAAGTTGTGTTTACTTAGATTTCACTACTCCCTAGATATCTTTTACACGTTAATTACTTGTTATAGTTGCGTGGATGACGGATTGTATTCCTAAATACCATTCATGGGGTGGCGCACTTAATTCCCCAATCCTATGAGTGCCTACTTCACTCCTATGTCAAGCCGGCTAAAAAGCTCCTAACATGGGATCATTAAAATTTACTCATGCATTAAATACAACCAATAAAACCTAGTGCACGTCAGTTCATGTTTCCTAAGACGTTCAAGCATGTTACCATTTGGAGATCTGCCAGTTTTCTTAAGCCTAACATCGAAATCATTCATCCAAACAACCATAAACAAGTAATCAACACATAATTAACATCGAGGTTTCATTAGATCCAAGCAAACACAAGATAGATCTAGCCTAGCATGATGGAATTAAGACAAGAACAAGATATAGACAACCAACACATAGACATATTGATTGAATTAAAAGAACACTTATCTCAATTACACATGAAAGGGTTCAAGGGCTGAGAACCCTTGAAAAACCTGTAAGGGGCCTTAGGGTTTCTCCAAAACTTCTCTCTTTAATATGTGAAAATTAGAAAACTATATACAGGAAATAGGGTTTGACGGCGTCAAGACCAATTTGGTGACGCCGTCATCTCGCCGCCAAAATACTTCTCGGACTGGCTTGATCTACTTTTGACGCCGTCATGTGTTATGTGTTTCCAGGCCGTCATACATTTTACTCTTGACGCCCTACTTCGTGACGCCTTCAATTCTGTACTGGGTCGTCATGGAAATTACTCTTGACGCCGTCAGAAATTCCTTCTTGATGCCGTCACCTACTGTTCCCAGCAAGGAAAATTAAGACTTTAGCGTTTTCTTCACTTTTATGCTCCAAAAACGTCCGAATTGCTTCCTTTTCCGGATTTCTCTCCCAAAGTACCTAAAATCACAAAAGGAACGATTTAGGGCAATATTTGATCAAATAAATTCAATTCCGGGCTTAAATGACCCCCTAAAAGTGGTTCATTTTTCGCCTCATCATATACCCTTACACTTGAGATTTGCTTGTCCTCAAGCAAATGCGCTTTTATTCTACTCAAAATACAAGTTAGAGGTCATTTAAAACTAATATAAAAGTAATTACAACAAATAATCGTTCCACTAAAGACCAATAGACAAGCACGGAGGTCATATACTAGCACCTCACAAATAGTGTTTAGATACTCACATCTCTCGGGTGTAATAAAGTATAAATTACTGTTAGAAATGAAGCTGAGCGATATTTACGTGAATTGGAGTAGACAACTAGAATGCATAAAGCGCAGGGACTACTAATGTAATATTGTAAAAGTTGTCTTTTGTAAGGGTTGTAAGGCCTATAAATACCTCTCAAGGCTTCACTTGAGAGGTGTGGGTATGCAACATAATTTATAATAAGAAAAACATCTTTGTTTCACCTCACCTTCTCTCTACTTTCTCTCTCTAGAAACATGGCGTATTTTGATCAACCTCGTCCTCCAGAAGGTGTTTCTTGGTTCTACAATTGGCATCAGAGCTAACCGGGGGCGAATCGAGTTAGGTGCATGCTTATCGAGTTAGGTGCATGCTTATCGAGTTAGGACTTTTGCCGAGTTAGGCTGTTTCACCTAATCGTTTATCGAGTTAGGTTTTTTGTGGCTTATACCTAGACGAAACTCTGCCAAATTTTTCTGAGCTTATCGAGTTACATAAGATCTTATCAAGTTTGAAGATCTTATCGAGTTTGAGATGATACTATCGAGTTTGGGAAGTGGTTACCGAGTTAGGAAGCTTTATCGAGTTACAAAGGTTACCGAGTTAAGGGACGACTTATCGAGTTAGAGGCACTTATCGAGTTAGCAAAAAAAAAAAAAAAAAAAAAAAAAAATTCAAATTTATTTTTGAGAGGAGACTAAACGTTCAATTTCTACGCGAGATTTTAATTTTGGTATAACGTTGAAATTTTTGGCCCGAAATTCAAATTTTTTCGGTGAAATTTTGCGTAAAAATTTTCAAAACTCAAATTTTTCTGGTAACCTCATAATTGCATTTCGTAGTGATTTCCAAATAATGGACGAGAAAATTTTCCAATTCTATTTTTGGAGGGAAAATCCGAAATCACTACGAATCAACGAGATTGAACTTCTAGCTTCACCAAAAACACACCACGAATTGCTTAAAAGATCCTGATCAAGATTCACCAAAGATCTATGGCTAAATTTTGAACGTTATCAAAAGGTGACTACGGGGATAATTTGTTTATTACTTATTTGAGCTTGAAGTGACGTTTTACGGGTGCGTGTACTTAGCATCTCAAGGTCTAGGGGTTGGTTGGATGAAAGACTTTTGGAGATCCTTGTTTGAGCATTCATAGGATAGTGATTAAGACTTGGACATCTAGCTATGTGTGAGATCTATAAACGCATAAGTTGGTTCTTAATGCTCACAATAGCTATCACTTTAAGGAGTTACGTTGTAGTGCTCAGTGTCACACAAGGTTGTGGATTGTTCAAGAGACGGATATACAATAAAGGATGGATGGTTGGGTATATGCCACTACCTATATTGTAAGGAGTTACGTTGTTGTGCTCATATAGGTTCTTAATCATGATAGTACAAGCATAAGTCACAAGTCTGGGGAATTTTACTTCACACTCAAGTTTGTCATATTGGGTTGTCTCCACACGTGGTCACTTACTATTAGCCAATGGAAGAGAGGTTGATCTGAGATGAAGTGTAGAGAGAATAGTTATTGCCATTTCACTCATGGGGTATTGATTTGTATGTTGCTTCCAGTTGATACGTTTATGTACACATATTTATGATGATTCCGAGAGATCGTCATCATCCAGGAGGGAGAAATGTGTACATCGAGGCTTTTATTGAAGATCTGGAAGCATTCTAAGTGAGTTGAAGATGACAATATGATGCTCCCCAAACAAACCTGTGAAGAAGTTACATATTATCAGTCTAAGATTCATTTTCCGTTGTGCATGAGACTGAAGATTATCTGGGCAGAATTCAAAGATACTTCTTCAACAAGCATCAAGGTTATATCAAACGGGTTGTCTATTTGGGAGGGAGCATGTAAAAGAAAATGGCTTACTAATTGGGAGGGAGTAATAACCCAATTAGATTAGCAAGTGATTCGTCTACAAGTAAACAAAGACTGCTGGGGATATTTATGAAGAAAAGAGCTATGAAGTCCTCCTCAGCATTGTTGCGCTTACTTTGATTGTTTTATTTTACTTGTTAGGAATCACTGTAACCAATTCACGTATATCTCCAGCTGGAGGGAGATTGTTAGAAATGAAGCTGAGCGATATTTACGTGAATTGGAGTAGACAACTAGAATGCATAAAGCGCAGGGACTACTAATGTAATATTGTAAAAGTTGTCTTTTGTAAGGGTTGTAAGGCCTATAAATACCTCTCAAGGCTTCACTTGAGAGGTGTGGGTGTGCAACATAATTTATAATAAGAAAAACATCTTTGTTTCACCTCACCTTCTCTCTACTTTCTCTCTCTAGAAACATGGCGTATTTTGATCAACCTCGTCCTCCAGAAGGTGTTTCTTGGTTCTACAATTACAATATGGAAACGGAAGATATCTCTCACTACCTGTCATAGCAAAATAGATTACCATAGGCTTGGGAAAGGATCAAACCTCCACCACATGGCGTAAGCACCTAGGATAAACTATCAATGAGGTCTTTTAAAGGGTTGTAACGTTAGGTGTAGGGATATGAAATACACGGTTTTGTTGGATAAAGGAAGTTTTACTGGTGGCGAGTTAACAATCTTGGTTAATTACATGTATAATGTGGCGTTGCTAAGCCAAGACTAGACTCGACTTAAGCTAATAAATGAAAAATAACAAAAACATAAAATGAACATAGAATGAAAAGGGATGGTAGTCCGTATGTTTTTTCTCTTTTTCTTTTTCTATTTTTTTTTTCTTTTTCTTAATTTTTCGATTTTTTTTTTTTTTTTTTTTTTTTTTTTTTTTTTTTTTTTTTTTGCATACATTCTTACCCTACCATCCAAAATAATACATCATAGGGGATGAAAATTCCCCTTACACTTGAATTTTTACATACTTTACAATAAACTAATCTAATGACTCGAATTAAGAAAATCAAAACACTTGGAGCACTTTTAAGATTAACGCACATACGGGGGTAATAAAATGATGTTCTTCCCCATTACTCCATAAAATAAGTACTTTACCCATGAGTCCCAATCGTCCCAAAACAATATGTACAAGGATATGACTTGACTTAGCAACCATGTAATCAATTAGATAATTAACTTAGGGTTTAACAAATAACAATAATGCACTAAAAATGAGCGCATACACGAAAGGCTAAGGCGATTTGGTTGTACATTTAAGTGGGGTGTAACAAATTCTTCCTTTAAGTAAAATTCTTAAAGTTAGAAACGAAAAGATAGGCTCGGAGGGGTGTACTAGGGGTATCGGGTACTAAAAATGAGTACATCGCTAAGGTGTGGGAAAAATTAGTTGACTTAACTAGCCAAGTAATATGACTTAAATGGTCAAGTAATTATGATACGGGTTTAACACAAGGGTGATCCTAATGCCTCTTATCATGTAGTAAATCTTACCACACGAATGTAATCTCACTAGCGGTCTCGGGATGCATCACTAACGCAAGTTCTAGAATCTAAATGCTACCGGTACACTCATAAGCACTAATAATAAATGCTTTTCCTATCAAATCTAAAGGCGAACCTCACATATTTGGGTGGAAAATTTTTCTGAAAGTACCGTTATGTGCTAGTCATACAATCTCCTATCCATGAGACGCTTGCTATGGCTAAAGTTTCACTCCTAAATGTTGTAAAAAAATTTAAATTTGGCACTAAAATTACACTAACAGGTATTTCTTATAGTTTTATTACACATCTACCATCAAACAAACAAACTCAAGCGAAAGTGTATCTGTAAGGTATCATCTTTTTACCCTCCCCTTACACTTAGGATGAACATTGTCCCCAATGTTCAAGTAAAGAATATAAAAGTGAAAAAGTAAAAATGAAATCAAATACTCCCCTGATTCGCTCGGTATGGATAATAAGGTGGCCAGGTTAAATCTTCCTCCAAGAAAATGAACAATCAAAGCTTCCCTTCCAGAATATAAATCATCTTCTTGTCATACATAACCTGCAAATCCTGAGAAAATAGACAAGACAACCTCGCATAAAATCGGCGGCAACCTATATAAGTTACTAAATCCTAGAAAACAAAATAAGATATAATGCTTGAGGAATGAAGTTTGCAGATTTCCTGGAGATTATAAAACTTAATAATTCACAAAAACCATAAGACTCCGTTAGAAAAACAAAACCGGTAAAATTTCCAGATTTTTACACGTGACGCCGTCAAGAGTTAACTCGTGACGCCGTCAGAAGTGACCTGCAGAAATTCTTATGTTAAGTTTCCGAAAAATTTCTAGAAAAACTTGGTCCTACTTCCTGGAAAATCCTGCAAAACTTCATTATGACTCAATACAAGTATTTGAGTCTAACAAATACGAATATACATGTTCATTTAATATTGTGGAGAATCATGATCGGTTTGTTTCTCAAAAACATATTTGGGGTTTCCCCTTACACTTATCTTTTGCAAAAATACTTTTAGGTGGAGTTAAGACTAGGCCAAAACAACAAAGTAAAGTATTTCCACTATTTAATTGAGAAACATGATCTACCAACAATAAAAATAAAGCATGCATACGGAAGCAAATAACAAACAAACAAAATAAAATCACACAAAACATGGGTTGCCTCCTAAGAAGCGCTTTTCTTTATTTACGAGTCTTGTAGCTAGACTCAAGGTCATGGGTTACTACGTGACCTCATCATCAAACGTCACATCCTCCTCACTAATCATTTCATTGTTATTTTCTTGATAATGTTTTACACGTTGTATGTTAACAGTAAATTCCCTACCTTCATCGTCTAGTAACACCACCGCTCCAGTTTTAGAGGAATTCTTCACCGTAAATGGTCCATACCATCTAGACTTAAGTTTTCCCGGAAATAATCTCAACCGAGAATTGTACAATAGGACTTTGTCTCCTTCTGAAAATTCTTTGGGTTTTTTAATTCTCTGGTCATGCCATCTTTTTGCTCTCTCTTTATATGTGATGGAAGATTCGTAGGCTTCTAACCTAAGCTCATCAAGCTCGTGTAATTGCAAGAACCTATTAGTTCCAGCAATTGTGTAGTCTAAGTTACATGTCTTAAGCGCCCAATAAGCCTTATGTTATAATTCCACTGGTAAGTGACATGCCTTACCATACACCATGCGAAACGGGGTCGTTCCAATAGGTGTTTTGTAGGCGGTTCGGAATGCCCACAAGGCTTCGTCGAGTTTAAATGACTAGTCTTTTCTATTTTGACTAACCGTCTTTTCAAGTATTCTTTTAATAGCCCTATTGGTGTTTTCGACCTGGCCATTGGTTTGTGGATGATAGGCGGTGGAGAACCGATGGGAAACTCCATACCTTTTCATGACCTTTTCCATTTGTGCATTGCAAAAGTGGGTTCCCCTATTACTGATGAGAGCTTTAGGAATCCCGAATCTAGCGAAAAGCTTTTTCAGGAAATGAATAACTACTCTGGCATCATTGGTCCTAAGGGCTTGTGCCTCAACCCATTTTGAAACATAATCGATGGCAACTAAAATGTATTCGTTCCCCCTGAAGATGGAAAGGGTCCCATGAAGTCAATTCCCCAAACATCGAAGACCTCACATACTTGTATAAAATTCTGAGGTGCTTCATTCCTATGTGATATGTTCCCGGCCCGTTGACATGCATCGCATACCTGCACCATCTCTTTGACATCACGGAAAATTGTGGGCCAATACATCGAAAATCTTTCGGGCGGTGGTGTTTATCCCATGATGCCCGCTAGAGGGACCAGAGTGACATTCCCTCATAATCTTTACTGCCTCACTTTCCGAAATGCAGCGTCTTATAAGTTGGTCTGGACACCTTCGGAATAAAAATGGTTCATCCCAAAACTAGTATTTTAACTAAGAAAAGAACCTTTTTCTTTCGTATCTAGACAGGTGCTCAGGAACAAGTCTACTTGCGAGGTAATTAGCAAAATCGGCGTACCACGGCTCCGAATCAATCATTAACATGAGTTATTCGTCAGGAAATGAATCCCTAATATCACTTCTATCGTGCTTATCCAAGGGGTTTTCAAGACGAGATAGATGATCTGCGGCCAGATTTTCTGCCCCCTCTTATTGCGAATCTCAACATCGAATTCTTGTAGCAACAAGATCCACCGAAGTAGCCGTGGCTTAGCATCCTGCTTCGCAAAAAGATATCGAAGAGCCGAGTGATCAGTGAAAACGACTGTCTTTGAAAGGACAAGATATTGTCGGAATTTGTCGAATGCAAACACTACGGCTAATAATTCTTTCTCGGTGGTGGAGTAATTCTCTTAAGCGGGATTCATGGTTTTGCTAGCGTAGTAAATAGGTTGGAAAAGCTTGTCACGCAGTTGGCCCAATACAGCCCCAACAGCGAAATCGCTAGCGTCACACATGATTTCAAACGGTAACTCCCAGTTGGGTGTGATCATGATTGGAGCTTGTGTGAGTTCCTTTTTTAAGAGATCGAATGCATCCTTGCATTCTTGGGAAAAATCGAACGGAGCATCCTTCACAAGCAATTGAGTCATTGGCCGAGCTATTTTGGAGAAGTCTTTGATGAATCTCCGATAAAACCCGGCGTGCCCCAAGAAGCTGCGTATTGCTTTAACAGTCGTGGGGTATGGTAGCTTAGATATAGCTTCAACTTTAGCTTGGTCCACCTCTATTCCGTTCCCTGAGATCCTATGCCCTAACACAATCCCTTCTTTTACCATGAAATGACACTTTTCCCAGTTTAACACCAAGTTGGTTTCCTCACAACGTTTAAGCATCTTCTCTAGATTAGCAAGACAGCGGTCGAAGTAGTTCCCGAAGACCGAAAAGTCATCCATGAACACTTCCATGCTGTCTTCCATGAGTTCGTGAAAGATTGCGGTCATGCATCGCTGGAAAGTGGCAGGGGCATTACATAGCCCAAAAGGCATCCTTTTGTAGGCAAATGTTCCATAAGGGCAAGTAAACGTGGTCTTTTCTTGGTCCTCAGGTGCTATGGGAATTTGAAAATATCCAGAGAATCCATCCAAGAAGCAATAGTACTCGTGTCCAGGCAATCTCTCTAACATTTGATCAATGAATGGTAAGAGAAAGTGATCTTTCCTCGTGGCATCATTGAGCTTCCGATAGTCAATCAATACCCGCCATCCAGTGACCGTTCTATGGGGCACCATCTCACCCTTGTCATTCTTAACTACAGTCATTCCACCCTTCTTAGGTACAACCGGCACAGGACTGACCCATGGGCTATCCAAGATTGGGTAAATCAATCTTGCATCCAGAAGTTTGATAACTTCTTTCTTTACTACTTCCTTAATGTTAGGGTTCACCAGCCTCTGGGGTTGCACTGTAGGTTTATAATCTTCTTCCATGAGAATCTTATGTGTGCAAAAAGTTGAGTCAATCCCTTTAATGTCGGCTACACTCGATGCGAGCACCCCTTTATATTTCTTTAGGACCTCTAAGAGTTTACCTTTTTGTTCATGTTCCAAGGAAGAGTTTATGATTACCGGCAGTTGGTCCTCTCCCTGAAGGAAGGCATACTCTAAATGGTTAGGAAGCTCTTTAAGATCTAACTCAGGAGGTTCGATAATAGAAGGTTTAAGCTTGTTTTCGGGCTTTCGGAGCTCGAGATGCTCCGTTCCCTCTTGTCTGGGGTAGAAGGAGACTGCACCAACATCCTCCATCTTTTCTACCTCTAGCAAAGGCAGAAAACTCTCGTCCCGTAGCCAGCCTTCCTCGATCTGTTCATCGACACAACTATCAATGACATCTGTGAGTTCATCGACCTCCCCAATGAAATAGAGCCGGTTGGCTGCTTCAAGGGAGAGGTCCATAGAATCCTTAATGTCGAAGGTTGTGCTATCGGTTCCCACTCGTAAGGTTAATTTGCCGTCATAAACATCAATGACTGCACGAGCGGTAACAAGAAATAGTCTCCCTAAGATGATGGGTACCAAGTCATCCTCCTCCATATCCAGGATTACGAAGTCGACCGGGAATTTGAATTTCCCAACTTTGACTAGCACATTCTCGCATATTCTTACGGGGTACTTGACTGATATATCGGCTAGTTGGATGTTCATACGGGTAGACTTTAATCCAGAGTATCCTAGTTTAAGGAACATAGAGTGAGGCATGAGATTGATACTCGCTCCCAAATCGGCAACAGCATTCTTGATTGATAGAGATCCTATAGAGCAAGGCAGGGTGAAGCTGCCTGGATCGTCTACCTTTTTTGGTAGCCCTCGATGGGTCACCACTGAGCATTCTTCCCCTAGGGTCACAAGACCCTCGAGTTTCTTCCGGTTAGCAAGTAGTTTTTTAAAGTATGCGCTATACTTTGGCATGTGATAGCAAGCATCAAGGAGGGGTATGGTGACAATCGAGTCTTTTAGGTATGATAAGAATCTCTTGTTATCATTCTCAGTTTTCTGGTTCCTTAATCGGGATGGAAACGGGATTCTCACAGGTTGGTTAGGTAGGGTTGATGGGGAAGGGGTCGTCAAGGGAGGTTGGTCGGGGGTCTTGCCGCCTACATCCTCCCCCTCCTCGCCAGGTTTGTTTGGATCGGGGGCAATAGGGGACGAGCTTGGGTAAGGTGGGTCCTTGGTTGTTGTTCCAGCTCGAGTGGTTATCGCGAGCATGGGGTCTCTTTTGCTTACTGATGGCATTTCAAGATTATCTAGGGCTGAGTTAAGCTTGTTGAAAAACTCTACAATGTCATCCTGCTGCTCGTCGAAAAGCTCATTAAGACCTTTCATTTGCAAGCCTTTTTCTTGAGTGAAGTGACCAAGGTCATCTTCAAAAGTGCTCCTGATTTCGAATTCAGGGCCTTCCTCTCCTTCTTTTCTCTTCACCTGATTTCCCTAGAGGATGTAATCGTCATTTTGGTAAAAAGGCAAAATGGAGGGATCAGCATAAATGTCCCCTCCTGACAAGCATGCATGTTCAGTTGTGGCTGCTCCTCCACATTCTTCTACCTCATGCGGGCCCCTACAGTAATCGCAGATTAAGTAAGGATTCGACAGTTGTTTAGGTAACTGCGATCCAGCTAGGTATTCCACTCTTTTGTGCATTTTTCTCAACCGATCTGAAGTGATTTCAGAAATGCTGACAGTCGACTCAGGTTCATCCCAAGTGTCATCCTGGTCTTGAGCATATTCTTCAATCCTATCCCATCCTTCTTCGGTACTAAGATTGGCCAATCTCCCTTTTCTAGATTGGTTGATTCCGTTTCGATCATTAGAGGAGATATTATAGTAGAAGATTTGGACCAAGAGCCAAAGCTCAATGCCATGATGGGGAACTTGTCTTATTAAATCTTCGAATCTAATCCACGATTTATGGAAGGGTTCGTCCTTCCCTTTTCGGAAACGGAGGATCCTATCTCTAAACGCTGAGGTTTTTCCAGTTGGAAAGAACTTCTCATAGAACTTGGATATGAGTTGCTCCCATGTGAAAATAGATTAAGAAGGAAGTTTATCATACCATTCTCGGGCTTCTTCATATAGGGTGAAAGGAAAGAATCGCAATCGGGACGTGTCTCTAGTAGCCCCACCTGTATGGAGGGTGTCTACTATTTTCAAGAAGTCTTTAATGTGTTGAATTGGATCTTCCTCATCTAATCCACAAAACTTACACACAATTTGGACAAGCCAAACATCGTTTGCATGCAAGACCTCTTTGGTGTGTTCGTTTGGGTAGACAATGGCGTTTGAGAAGCCACGAGGGGTTGGGGAGGAGTAGTCCTTAAGGAGCTTAGGAATGGGAGTTGCGGGGGTACTCATCTCGTCATTGGGTTGGGAGCTAGGGGTTGTAACATAATTTTCTGAATTTTCTTCAGAAAGGGGTGCATCAAAATCGATGGCAACGCTAGATGGTTCAGAAGTTGAGTGATATTGCCTCAATCTATGCATTTCTCTTTCGGGTTCTGCATAAGGCAAGACAAGGTTTCTATTGGAACTACGACTCCTAGTGATCCTAAGGTTAGAGGATTCGTCGGTTGCCATGATGGCAGGTGGTGAAGAGTTACGAACAAAAACACAAAGAAATAAGATAGACTAAAGAAAACCTAAAAATGAAAATAAAATCTTACTAGAAAGGAATCTAGCAAGTAGACCTAATAAAAAGAGATTCTAACCTAGACAATAACTATTCCTCGGCAACGGCGCCAAAAACTTGATACGTGGGAATCGCACCAGGCTTTACCTCTCAAGGGATGTTGAGAAGCTTACAACCCCCTCCAGGCAGTGTACCTGATCGTTGTAGTATAGTATAGTGACAAGTACCGGGGGATTGATCGTTCAGCTAGGAATAGTATCGCTAGGATTAGAAAACCTAAATACTAATTCTAAAGATGATGGATGATTATTTTTGTATTTTTATAATTTTTTAGAAAGCAAGTAAAAATCTCGGGTTTGAAAGATTTGGGCGGAATTAGTTGCTAGTCAACTAACCCAATACTAAAGATGCAATCAAAATAAAATACTAGAAATGAAAATAAACTAAATTAAACTAAGGTTGTGAGCAATAAGTGGAGAAGTTGTGTTTACTTAGATTTCACTACTCCCTAGATATCTTTTACACGTTAATTACTTGTTATAGTTGCGTGAATGACGGATTATATTCCTTAATACCATTCATGGGGTGGCGCACTTAATTCCCCAATCCTATGAGTGCCTACTTCACTCCTATGCCGAGCCGGCTAAGAAGCTCCTAACATGGGATCATTAGAATTTACTCATGCATTAAATACAACCAATAAAACCTAGTGCACGTCAGTTCATGTTTCCTAAGACGTTCAAGCATGTTACCATTTGGAGATCTGCCAGTTTTCTTAAGCCTAACATCGAAATCATTCATCCGATACAACCATAAACAAGTAATCAACAGATAATTAACATCGAGGTTTCATTAGATCCAAGCAAACACAAGATAGATCTAGCCTAGAATGATGGAATTAAGACAAGAACAAGATATAGACAACCAACACATAGACATATTTATTGAATTAAAAGAACACTTATCTCAATTACACATGAAAGGGTTCAAGGGCTGAGAACCCTTGAAAAACCTGTAAAATTAGTACCAAATTTGGCCTTAGGGTTTCTCCAAAACTTCTCTCTTTAATGTGTGAAAATTAGAAAACTATATATAGGAAATAGGGTCTGACGGCGTCAAGACAAATTTGGTGACGCCGTCATCTCGCCGCCAAAATACTTCTCGGACTGCCTTGATCTACTTTTGACGCCGTCATGTGTTATGTGTTTCCAGGCCATCATGCATTTTACTCTTGACGCCCTACTTCGTGACGCCTTCAATTCTGTACTGGGTCGTCATGGAAATTACTCTTGACGGCGTTAGAAATTCCTTCTTGACGCCGTCACCTACTGTTCCCAGAAAGGAAAATTAAGACTTTGGCGTTTTCTTTACTTTTATGCTCCAAAAACGTCCGAATTGCTTTCTTTTCCAAATTTCTCTCCCAAAGTACCTAAAATCACAAAAGGAACGATTTAGGGCAATATTTGATCAAATAAATTCAATTTCGGGCTTAAATGACCCCCTAAAAGTGGTTCATTTTTCGCCTCATCAATTTTAAACTCTTTACCAAAAGCCATCACTTCTGGAGTAGCCAGGTGTAAGAACTGTGGCACACCTGATAACCGTGTGATTTTGAGCAAACCACCAGCTGTCAACGGATTTGATTAGTCTTTACCAAAATCCGTTTCCTTCTGTACTAGCCAACTCTTGATGGACCTAGTCAACATCTTGGTGAGCTGATTACCAATTATGGATTTTCCACGGCCTTTACCACAAACCATAATCTTGTGGGCTAGCCAACTCATTCGCTTTATGGGATATGGGGAGTTGAGGAACCATACAATTTTGGGCAAATTGAAGCCATAAACGGATTTGATATATCTTTACCAAGAGCCGTTTGCTCCTGGATTAGCCAATCCCTTTGTCGGTTGGACATGGCGGACTGATTACCACAAAAATTTTGAAGCACCAGTGAAATTTTTTTTAAAAAAAATTTGAAATTTTGGCTAAAACGGGGGTACTAGATAGTAATGTGATAAAATTCGCTAGAATACCCCCCACACTTAGCATGAATATTGTCCTCAATATTCAAAGTCCCGGCTATTATGCCGACATTTTGAACGTAAAAGGGCAACATTACAAGCTAAGCGTGGAAAACACCATTTTGTTTTTCACTTCATTTGTAACCATAGTGGGTGACTCCCCCACACTTAGGGTGAAAACCCTATAAGCATGCTACTGTTTTTGTTTACCGAGTCGCTAGCTTGACTCGACCCCGAATTCATTTGTCCTTGGGGAAGCATGATGTGGAAGAAATAATCTCAATCGGACTTTCATTCAAGATGTTTGGACAAACATTTGAAGCACATGAAAGTTCCTCACCGATGAGATAAGTATCCGGCTCAAGATAATGATACATGAAAATGTCGGGATCAAATATAGTGTCTTCATTCCCGAAGGAGTGAAGAAAAAGAGAAGTCACCTTATAGGCGAAGAAAAGGAAGAAAACCATGATGAAAATCATGATTTGATCTTCTTCCTCGAGAGCAGGCTCAGTAGCCTGAATTTGGATTTCAAAGGTTAAGCTCGTAAACAACCCGGGAGGGTGGGTGGGAATTTGCAAATTCTCATGTTTGAGTGCATCTCCCACCGGGCTATCAAACTCCAGAGGAGTCATGATATGATGAGTGAGTTCACCGGAGAACTCCTCATGAAGAGAATCATTCACAAGATGTGAATTTGTGAACTCATGTTCCGGAATAGACTCATCACAATCCTCATTCCGAATACCAAAGAGTGGATTATCAGAAATCAAAGTGAATTCAGATTCGAATTCAAATAGAGGATTGGTGAGAGTAGTATTGAATGTTTCGGAAACAAAGAGATTATCATTCTCTATTGGACTGCTAGGATCAGAAGTGAGTGACGGATCATGATATAGGAGACTTTCAATTTCTCCCAAATCAGCTTCGAAATCAAGGAGACCATCATCACTTTCCAATGAAAGTGGATTGATGTGAGTAAGTTCATCGGCAAACTCCTCAAGAAGAGGATCAACATCAGACTGTGGGAGTGATGCCTCAATATACTCAATGTCTCCATGAGATGTACAATCATCATTAAAATCTGAGAAAGTCTCAAAATGATCGTTTGAACACTCAAGAAGGGAAGGAATATCAAACATATGCTCAAGAATTCCCTGTGACTCTCTTGGGATTGGGACAAGGTTCTCAACACTAGACTTTATGAATTCGTCCGATTCCTTTTTAGGGACAGTGTCAAGATGCTCGTCCCCCATGCTCAGAGAGTGAGTGGGAACCTCGGGTGTGATAGCAGTTGTTTGAGATGGAATCTCAACTGCTGGGGTATCAACTAATGAACTTGATGAAGTTTTATAAAATTGAAGGATATCAAGTGTATCTTCATCATCACTGTCATCAGGAATAAAACGGAACTGAGAGCTAGCTTTGGCTGCTTTTTCTTTTGCAATGGATTCCCTCACGGATTTTTCATAGGCATCTTGGGAATTTATTCTAGCAGCCTGCTCTTCAGCTAGCAATTCTTCTATGGATTTTTTATGAGTATGTCTTTGGGCAAAGTCTTTAACTAAACCCTTAAGCTCATCAACGATTTTCATCATATTTTGCATTTCTGGAAGAAGTTCTTGATTCATATCGTACTGTGGAGGTTGGTCATAATAGGGTGTGTCAAAATTGTCACAAGGGTATGGATTCCCCGATTGAAAATCTGAGCTAAAGTGTGGACCTCCACAGTAATCACAACAGTAAAACTGTTGAGTCTGGACTGGTGAATCATATGGGTATTGGTCATAACCAAAGTTCTGAGCATCACCGGAAAACTGTTCATAGACAAACGTGTTTCCGGTTTGACACTCAAATCCTTGGTGTGGACCACCACAAAACTCACACAGATATGTCAGTATCTCATGATGTGGTGGCTGGTAGGACGAATCAGATGTGTCATGGTAAGGATAGGGAGCTTGGTTATAGACATACCCATCTCCTGACTCTACCATGCTACAGCCGGGACAATTCTCACCATTATGAGGACCACCACACCATTGACAACCGCAATGGTGTGGATACGACATGGAAAGAATCAAAGGTGTACAGAGGGGTAGGGATGAAGAATCAAAGATGTGAGAGGGTAAAGGTGAATATTTTTGGGTTTTTGAATGAACATTTTGTACAAATAAGAAAGAAAATGTTTTTGTGTTTTTTGTGTTTGTTGAAAACTAAGTTTAAAATATTTTCGGGAACGGTTTTGTTTTAATAATAGGAAAATATGAACAAAGGATGGATAACTGTACAATGGAACGAATTCCAAAATCACTAATCAGAAAAACCGTTTAAAATACGCGCACAACCTCCCCGGCAGCGGCGCCAAATTTTGATTGGCTCCAAACGGTCAACTTAAATTGACCAAGGATATGGTCAACCAGGTCAAACTACCTAGAGTCAATGCTCCGCAGAATATAGTGGTTTCCTCGGGTCGTTATATCCCGACGAGGTGTGATGGTTAACAAACGGATTTGTGATCGGGTGAATTTGGACAAGGAAAGGTTTGTGAGTTTGATTAAACTACGGAATCTACAAGGAAATAGTTTAAATAAGCTATATGAATAAGAAAATTAAAATGAAAATGAAATTATTAAAATGTTTATTTTAATATTTAAATACTATTGAATTAATTAAATTATTTAAAAAGTAAATTAAACCTAATTTAAATAAACCAAAAATGATAAACACTACAAATTAAACTAAAAACTTGCAAAAATAATTTCTAAAACTTAAAATGAACTTGAAGAAAGTATAAAAATTAAAAATAAATATTTATGTCTTTTTATGGATTTTCTAGTAATTAAAAACTAATTAATTATTAATTACCTAATTAAACTATTTTATATTACAAATAATACTAAATTAACTTAGAAAATTATGGAAAAATTCCTAAAACTATTTTATAACATTTAAAAGCTAGGAAAAACATAAAAACTAGGTGTTACTTTGTAAAAATTAATTATGCTATTTAAAACTTAAATATTAATTAATTATAAATAAATCTAATATTAATTCTAATAAATACCAAATGGTAAAATAAAAATCTGAGAAAATTACTATAAATACTTTAATATAAGAAGAATTTCATAAAAATATAAAAATGCTAAGTACTTAACAAAAATTTAAAATGAAAATTAAAATTTAAATTATATTAAATAGAAACTATCACTTAAAATTAAATTTGTTTTTCTTGAATTTTCTTTTACAAACCTATTTTATACTTAAAAACAACTAACTTTTGTAAAAACAAATTTTTAGAAAATAAAAAATAAGCCAGAATAAAACAAAAAGTTGTGACAGTTGACTTTGTTTGACCAAGGGGGAAAATAAGCTAAAATGGCATTAAGTGGGACCCACAATGATTGATTCTGGTTCAATTGAGTGTGTTGGACATGTATGAGCAGGATTCAAGTGAATAAGCTCATAGGATGAGCAATAAGATCAAAATAAGCACTTCCAAAACCCAAATGCAACTCAGAAAAGGGACAAAGTTTAGGGTTGATTAAGGTGGGTCCTAGGGGTTCCAAGGTCAAATAAGTGGTCAGAATCCCAAGCCTACCAGGATGGGGGTTGGGAGGAACAAAACTTGTGGCTTGTGGACCACTGTGGAGGTCAAGAACCACCACCAAATGGTGGTGTTGGGACTGAGTCTGCTGGTGCAGGGGAGACACTCCCTCTGCAAGTGATTTTGGACCTAGCTGGGGCCCACTAGAAAATTGCTAAAAATATAATGATACTAGGAACTTGGAGATGAGCTGGGATAATATGATCCCTGAAAAGCTCAGGGTCTAAAACACCCTACAAAATTCCACAAAAATCAATCCATTTTGAGAAAAACTGAGTCAGTGCAAAGTTTGACTTTTGATAAAAACTTAAAACCTTGACTTTGCTTAATTTAAATGACTCCTAGATGATTGTTTATGCAATGTTATGCTAAAATGAAACTACTCTATGTTATATTAGCTACATATGTACTTATGATCATGATTATGCAACCTAACTGTTAACAGGGGTGAAAATATGTGAGATTGAAGTGAGATTTGACTTTTTTCCAAACTACACACCTATTTTATGCTTATACCATCATAATAGAACCTAAAGTGATGTGTATAGGCAAGATTTAGTCACTAACTACCACAAATGCACAGGGTACTTCCCTGTGCCAAACACTCCCTAATGAACTGAAAATGGGTTTTTGAGGAGCAGACACACAATCTAAACCATGAAATTGCAAAATTAACTCAAACTAACATTAATTAAACCTAAATGAACTAAATTGAGCAACAAATGAGGTACATTAATATTGAATGCAAAAAAAATGAAAGGTGCTTACTATGACTTGCAATCTGAATTCAGTGATCAAGGTGCTAAAGAGCAACCTAAAGCCTACCACTAGGTACTAATACCATATAAATCCAGAATTCACCAAGCTCCTTTGCTTACTTCAGTCTTTCACTGATTTTTCTTTTTATTTCCGATTTTTTTTTTTTTTGTATATTTGTGATTTTCTTGAAACTTTGAAATAAAGCTACTACTTGTACACCAAAATCATATGAATGCTTATGGATAAGCTAAAGTGACTAAATAAGGGCATTAACCAACCACTTTCAACAACTTATAAGCTATAACGGATTTAAGAGCAATTTTGAACAAAAATTAACTTGACTGAGATAAATTTGGAAACTTGATTAATGAAACTTGAAATTACAATGATAAATATTCAGAATACAACTTTGAAACACTCTGAAAACTAAACTAACTTTAATCTAACATTAAGCTAAAACTACCACTAACTACTGCTACTCTAATACTCATTCTTCTGGCCTCTCTCTTGACTTTTATAGGACCTGGAGTGATACTTTCTCTTTCCCACCTCTTCTCACAGCCATTGGATGGCTCAATTGAATCTTGGCCATTGAATTGAATTTTGGCGTCAAATTGGATACATGCAAAGATAGTGGGATAGGTGAGCTTATTTAATGAAATGAGGAGGGGGTTGGTGTGGTAGATGAGAGGTTGGTGAGTGACATTTAATGGGGGTAGCATGGAGGGGGGGGGGAAGTTTCCTTGGTAATTAGGGGAGTGTGTTGGGAGGTTAGGGGTGAGTCAAAGGGAGGTTTGACCGAGTTTTTAAATAAAAACGGGGGTTAAGGGTTTGGGGGTGTTGACTGTTTTGTTTGACCGGGTAATATTATAAAAGGGTGGGCTTGATTTGGTGGGCTGAGGTGTTATTGGACCAGGCTTGGGGTGAAGGGTTAAAAGGGTTTAGGTTTAGTTTTGTTTTGGATGGGCTTATGGAATAATAAAGGGTCCGTTTGATAATAGTAAACAACAAGGACCAATTGTGTAAAATACCAAAAGTTGAGGGCTGATGTTGTCATATTCCTAAAGTACTCACAAGGACCAATTATGCAAAGAACCAAATAAACCAAGAACCAAATTTGCATTTTTCCATTTTTCAAATTCCCAGGGACCAAAAACTGACAAATTGCCAAACTTAAGGGACCAAAAATGTAATTTCCACAAAACTTTCACCCAGGACCCATTTTGATAACTTTTGATTTCCCAAGGTCCAAGAATGATTTTTCTTTCAAAAATATCCCACCAGGGACTAAATCTGCCAAAATCTGAAACTTTAGGGGCTAAATTGTAAATTTCCAAAACTTTTCCAATTTTTCACCAAAGGACAAAATATGACAACTTATGATTTCAAAAGGACCTTTGGTGATAATTTTCCATATTTTGAATGACCAGGGACTAGTTTTGTAATTTTATGAAAGTTGGAGGACTGAAACTGCCAATTTTGCAAACTTTGTACGTTTTTCATCTGTTTTTACTCTTTTTGCATCTAAAACATATAAAACATAATTTTGAAATATTTTCAGTATTTTGATGCATTTCTGAGTGTTTTTGTATGTTTTGCAGTTCAGATTTGACTAAAAATGATGAGTGTTTGAGCACTCATCAATCCCCCACACTAAACTATTGCTAGTCCCTAGCAATAAAATGTTTTGAAAACTTGATGGATTTTTGATACGTATGAATCGCACCAGGCTTTACCTCTCAAGAGATGTTGAGAAGCTTACAATCCCCTCCAGGCAGTGTACCTGATCGTTGTAGTATAGTATAGTGACAAGTACCGGGGCATTGATTGTTCAGCTAGGAATAGCATCGCTAGGATTAGAAAACCTAAATACTAATTTAAAGATGATGGATGATTATTTTTGTATTTTTATAATTTTTTAGAAAGCAAGTAAAAATCTCGGGTTTGAAGGATTTGGGCGGAATTAGTTGCTAGTCAACTAACCCAATACTAAAGATGCAATCAAAATAAAATACTAGAAATGAAAATAAACTAAATTAAACTAAGGTTGTGAGCAATAAGTGGAGAAGTTGTGTTTACTTAGATTTCACTACTCCCTAGATATCTTTTACACGTTAATTACTTGTTATAGTTGCGTGGATGACGGATTGTATTCCTTAATACCATTCATGGGATGGCGCACTTAATTCCCCAATCCTATGAGTGCCTACTTCACTCCTATGTCGAGCCGGCTAAGAAGCTCCTAACATGGGATCATTAGAATTTACTCATGCATTAAATACAACCAATAAAACCCAGTGCACGTCAGTTCAAGTTTCCTAAGACGTTCAAGCATGTTACCATTTGGAGATCTGCCAGTTTTTCTTAAGCCTAACATCGAAATCATTCATCCAAACAACCATAAACAAGTAATCAACACATAATTAACATCGAGGTTTCATTAGATCCAAGCAAACACAAGATAGATCTAGCCTAGCATGATGGAATTAAGACAAGAACAAGATATAGACAACCAACACATAGACATATTGATTGAATTAAAAGAACACTTATCTCAATTACACATGAAAGGGTTCAAGAGCTGAGAACCCTTGAAAAACCTGTAAAATTCGTACCAAATCCGGGCTTAGGGTTTCTCCAAAACTTCTCTCTTTAATATGTGAAAATTAGAATACTATATATAGGAAATAGGGTCTGACGGCGTCAAGACCAATTTGGTGACGCCGTCATCTCGCCGCCAAAATACTTCTCGGACTGGCTTGATCTACTTTTGACGCCGTCATGTGTTATGTGTTTCCAGGCCGTCATGCATTTTACTCTTGACGCCCTACTTTGTGACGCCTTCAATTCTGTACTGGGTCGTCATGGAAATTTCTCTTGACGCCATCAGAAATTCCTTCTTGATGCCGTCACCTACTGTTCCCAGCAAGGAAAATTAAGACTTTGGCGTTTTCTTCACTTTTATGCTCCAAAAACGTCCGAATTGCTTCCTTTTCCAGATTTCTCTCCCAAAGTACCTAAAATCACAAAAGGAACGATTTAGGGCAATATTTGATCAAATAAATTCAATTCCGGGCTTAAATGACCCCCTAAAAGTGGTTCATTTTTCGCCTCATCATATACCCTTACACTTGAGATTTGCTTGTCCTCAAGTAAATGCGCTTTTATTCTACTCAAAATACAAGTTAGAGGTCATTTAACACTAATATAAAAGTAATTACAACAAATAATCGTTCCACTAAAGACCAATAGACAAGCACGGAGGTCATATACTAGCACCTCACAAATAGTGTTTAGATACTCACATCTCTCGGGTGTAATAAAGTATAAATTACAATATGGAAACGGAAGATATCTCTCACTACCTGTCATAGCAAAATAGATTACCATAGGCTTGGGAAAGGATCAAACCTCCACCACATGGCGTAAGCACCTAGGATAAACTATCAAAGAGGTCTTTTAAAGGGTTGTAACGTTAGGTGTAGGGATATGAAATACACGGTTTTGTTGGATAAAGGAAGTTTTACTGGTGGCGAGTTAACAATCTTGGTTAATTACATGTATAATATGTACAAGGATATGACTTGACTTAGCAACCATGTAATCAATTAGATAATTAACTTAGGGTTTAACAAATAACAATAATGCACTAAAAATGAGCGCATACACGAAAGGCTAAGGCGATTTGGTTGTACATTTAAGTGGGGTGTAACAAATTCTTCCTTTAAGTAAAATTCTTAAAGTTAGAAACGAAAAGATAGGCTCGGAGGGGTGTACTAGGGGTATCGGGTACTAAAAATGAGTACATCGCTAAGGTGTGGGAAAAATTAGTTGACTTAACTAGCCAAGTAATATGACTTAAATGGTCAAGTAATTATGATACGGGTTTAACACAAGGGTGATCCTAATGCCTCTTATCATGTAGTAAATCTTACCACACGAATGTAATCTCACTAGCGGTCTCGGGATGCATCACTAACGCAAGTTCTAGAATCTAAATGCTACCGGTACACTCATAAGCACTAATAATAAATGCTTTTCCTATCAAATCTAAAGGCGAACCTCACATATTTGGGTGGAAAATTTTTCTGAAAGTACGGTTATGTGCTAGTCATACAATCTCCTATCCATGAGACGCTTGCTATGGCTAAAGTTTCACTCCTAGATGTTGTAAAAAATTTTAAATTTGGCACTAAAATTACACTAACAGGTATTTCTCATAGTTTTATTACACATCTACCATCAAACAAACAAACTCAAGCGAAAGTGTATCTGTAAGGTATCATCTTTTTACCCTTCCCTTACACTTAGGATGAACATTGTCCCCAATGTTCAAGTAAAGAATATAAAAGTGAAAAAGTAAAAAGAATGAAATCAAATACTCCCCTGATTCGCTCGGTATGGATAATAAGGTGGCCAGGTTAAATCTTCCTCCAAGAAAATGAACAATCAAAGCTTCCCTTCCAGAATATAAATCATCTTCTTGTCATACATAACCTGCAAATCCTGAGAAAATAGACAAGACAACCTCGCATAAAATAGGTGGCAACCTATATAAGTTACTAAATCCTAGAAAACAAAATAAGATATAATGCTTGTGGAATGAAGTTTGCAGATTTCCTGGAGATTATAAAACTTAATAATTCACAAAAACCATAAGACTCCGTTAGAAAAACAAAACCGGTAAAATTTCCAGATTTTTACACGTGACGCCGTCAAGAGTTAACTCGTGACGCCGTCAGAAGTGACCTGCATTAATTCTTATGTTAAGTTTTCGGAAAATTTCTGGAAAAACTTGGTCCTACTTCCTGGAAAATCCTACAAAACTTCACTATGACTCAATACAAGTATTTGACTCTAACAAATACGAATATACATGTTCATTTAATATTGTGGAGAATCATGATCGGTTTGTTTCTCAAAAACATATTTGGGGTTTCCCCTTACACTTATCTTTTGCAAAAATACTTTTAGGTGGAGTTAAGACTAGGCCAAAACAACAAAGTAAAGTATTTCTACTATTTAATTGAGAAACATGATCTACCAACAATAAAAATAAAGCATGCATACGGAAGCAAATAACAAACAAACAAAATAAAATCACACAAAACATGGGTTGCCTCCTAAGAAGTGCTTTTCTTTATTTACGAGTCTTGTAGCTAGACTCAAGGTCATGGGTTACTACGTGACCTCATCATCAAATGTCACATCCTCCTCACTAATCATTTCATTGTTATTTTCTTGATAATGTTTTACACGTTGTATGTTAACAGTAAATTCCCTACCTTCATCGTCTAGTAACACCACCGCTCCAGTTTTAGAGGAATTCTTCACCGTAAACGGTCCATACCATCTAGACTTAAGTTTTCCCGGAAATAATCTCAACCGAGAATTGTACAATAGGACTTTGTCTCCTTTTGAAAATTCTTTGAGTTTTTTAATTCTCTGGTCATGCCATCTTTTTGCTCTCTCTTTATATGTGATGGAAGATTCGTAGGCTTCTAACCTAAGCTCATCAAGCTCGTGTAATTGCAAGAACCTATTAGTTCCAGCAATTGTGTAGTCTAAGTTACATGTCTTAAGCGCCCAATAAGCCTTATGTTATAATTCCACTGGTAAGTGACATGCCTTACCTTACACCATGCGAAACGGGGTCGTTCCAATAGGTGTTTTGTAGGCGGTTTGGAATGCCCACAAGGCTTCGTCGAGTTTAAATGACCAGTCTTTTCTATTTTGACTAACCGTCTTTTCAAGTATTCTTTTAATAGCCCTATTGGTGTTTTCGACCTGGCCATCGGTTTGTGGATGATTGGCGGTGGAGAACCGATGGGATACTCCATACATTTTCATGACCTTTTCCATTTGTGCATTGCAAAAGTGGGTTCCCCTATCACTGATGAGAGCTTTAGGAATCCTGAATCTAGCGAAAAGCTTTTTCAGGAAATGAATAACTACTCTGGCATCATTGGTCCTAAGGGCTTGTGCCTCAACCCATTTTGAAACATAATCGATGGCAACTAAAATGTATTCGTTCCCCCTGAAGATGGAAAGGGTCCCATGAAGTCAATTCCCCAAACATCGAAGACCTCACAAACTTGTATAAAATTCTGAGGTGCTTCATCCCTATGTGATATGTTCCCGGCCCGTTGACATGCATCGCATGCCTGCACCATCTCTTTGACATCACGGAAAATTGTGGGCCAATAGAATCCCGCATCAAAAATCTTTCGGGCGGTGGTGTTTATCCCATGATGCCCGCCAGAGGGACCAGAGTAACATTCCCTCATAATCTTTACTGCCTCACTTTCCGAAACGCAGCGTCTTATAATTTGGTCTGGACACCTTCGGAATAAAAATGGTTCATCCCAAAAGTAGTATTTTAACTAAGAAAAGAACCTTTTTCTTTCGTATCTAGACAAGTGCTCAGGAACAAGTCTACTTGCGAGGTAATTAGCAAAATCGGCGTACCACGGCTCCGAATCAATCATTAACATGAGTTATTCGTCAGGAAATGAATCCCTAATCTCACTTCTATAGTGCTTATCCAAGGGGTTTTCAAGACGAGATAGATGATCTGCGGCCAGATTTTCTGCCCCCCTCTTATCGCGAATCTCAACATCAAATTCTTGTAGCAACAAGATCCACCGAAGTAGCCGTGGCTTAGCATCCTGCTTCGCAAAAAGATATCGAAGAGCCGAGTGATCAGTGAAAACGACTGTCTTTGAAAGGACAAGATATTGTCGGAATTTGTCGAATGCAAACACTACGGCTAATAATTCTTTCTCGGTGGTGGAGTAATTCTCTTGAGCGGGATTCATGGTTTTGCTAGCGTAGTAAATAGGTTGGAAAAGCTTGTCACGCCGTTGGCCCAATACAGCCCCGACAGCGAAATCGCTAGCGTCACACATGATTTCAAATGGTAACTCCCAGTTGGGTGTGATCATGATTGGAGCTTGTGTGAGTTCCTTTTTTAAGAGATCGAATGCATCCTTGCATTCTTGGGAAAAATCGAACGGAGCATCCTTCACAAGCAATTGAGTCATTGGCCGAGCTATTTTGGAGAAGTCTTTGATGAATCTCCGATAAAACCCGGCGTGCCCCAAGAAGCTGCGTATTGCTTTAACAGTCGTGGGGTATGGTAGATTAGATATAGCGTCAACTTTAGCTTGGTCCACCTCTATTCCGTTCCCTGAGATCTTATGCCCTAACACAATCCCTTCTTTTACCATGAAATGACACTTTTCCCAGTTTAACACCAAGTTGGTTTCCTCACAACGTTTAAGCATCTTCTCTAGATTAGCAAGACAGCGGTCGAAGGAGTTCCCGAAGACCGAAAAGTCATCTATGAACACTTCCATGCTATCTTCCATGAGTTCGTGAAAGATTGCGGTCATGCATCGCTGGAAAGTGGCGGGGGCATTACATAGCCCAAAAGGCATCCTTTTGTAGGCAAATGTTCCATAAGGGCAAGTAAACGTGGTCTTTTCTTTGTCCTCAGGTGCTATGGGAATTTGAAAATACCCAGAGAATCCATCCAAGAAGCAATAGTACTCGTGTCCAGACAATCTCTCTAACATTTGATCAATGAATGGTAAGGGAAAGTGATCTTTCCTTGTGGCATCATTGAGCTTCCGATAGTCAATGCATACCCGCCATCCAGTGACCGTTCTCTGGGGCACCATCTCACCCTTGTCATTCTTAACTTCAGTCACTCCACCCTTTTTAGGTACAACCTGCACAGGACTGACCCATGGGCTATCCAAGATTGGGTAAATCAATCTTGCATCCAGAAGTTTGATAACTTCTTTCTTTACTACTTCCTTAATGTTAGGGTTCACCAGCCTCTGGGGTTGCACTGTAGGTTTATAATCTTCTTTCATGAGAATCTTATGTGTGCAAAAAGTTGAGTTAATCCCCTTAATGTCGGCTACACTCGATGCGAGCACCCCTTTATATTTCTTTAGGACCTCTAAGAGTTTACCTTTTTGTTCATGTTCCAAGGAAGAGTTTATGATTACCGGCAGTTGGTCCTCTCCCTGAAGGAAGGCATACTCTAAATGGTTTGGAAGCTCTTTAAGATCTAACTCAGGAGGTTCGATAATAGAAGGTTTAAGCTTGTTTTCGGGCTTTCGGAGCTCGAGATGCTCCGTTGCCTCTTGTCTGGGGTAGAAGGAGACTGCACCAACATCCTCCATCTTTTCTACCTCTAGCAAAGGCAGAAAACTCTCGTCCCGTAGCCAGCCTTCCTCGATCTGTTCATCGACACAACTATCAATGAAATAGAGCCGGTTGGCTGCTTCAAGGGAGAGGTCCATAGAATCCTTAATGTCGAAGGTTGTGCTATCGGTTCCCACTCGTAAGGTTAATTTGCCGTCATAAACATCAATGACTGCACGAGCGGTAGCAAGAAATGGTCTCCCTAAGATGATGGGTACCAAGTCATCCTCCTCCATATCCAGGATTACGAAGTCGACCGGGAATTTGAATTTCCCAACTTTGACTAGCACATTCTCGCATATTCCTACGGGGTACTTGACTGATCTATCGGCTAGTTAGATGTTCATACGGGTAGACTTTAATCCAGAGTATCCTAGTTTAAGGAACATAGAGTGAGGAATGAGATTGATACTCGCTCCCAAATCGGCAAGAGCATTCTTGATTGATAGAGATCCTATAGAGCAAGGCAGGGTGAAGCTACCTGGATCGTCTACCTTTTTTGGTAGCCCTTGATGGGTCACCACTGAGCATTCTTCCCCCAGGGTCACAAGACCCTCGAGTTTCTTCCGGTTAGCAAGTAGTTTTTTAAAGTATGCGCTATACTTTGGCATGTGATAGCAAGCATCAAGGAGGGGTATGGTGACAACCGAGTCTTTTAGGTATGACAAGAATCTCTTGTTGTCATTCTCAGTTTTCTGGTTCCTTAATCGGGATGGAAACGGGATTCTCACAGGTTGGTTAGGTAGGGTTGATGGGGAACGGGTCGTCAAGGGAGGTTGGTCGGGGGTCTTGCCGCCTACATCCTCCCCCTCCTCGCCAGGTTTGTTTGGATCGGGGGCAATAGGGGACGAGCTTGGGTAAGGTGGGTCCTTGGTTGTTGTTCCAGCTCGAGTGGTTATCGCGAGCATGGGGTTTTTTTTGCTTACTGATGGCATTTCAAGATTATCTAGGGCTGAGTCAAGCTTGTTGAAAAATTCTACAATGTCATCCTGCTGCTCGTCAAAAAGCTCATTAAGACCTTTCATTTGCAAGCCTTTTTCTTGAGTGAAGTGACCATGGTCATCTTCAAAAGTGCTCCTGATTTCGAATTCAGGGCCTTCCTCTCCTTCTTTTCTCTTCACCAGATTTCCCAAGAGGATGTAATCGTCATTTTGGTAAAAAGGCAAAAGGGAAGGACCAGCATAAATGTCCCCTCCTGACAAGCATGCATGTTCAGTTGTGGCTGCTCCTCCGCATTCTTCTACCTCATGCGGGCCCCCACAGTAATCGCAGATTAAGTAAGGATTCGACAGTTGTTTAGGTAACTGCGATCCAGCTAGGTATTCCACTCTTTTGTGAATTTTTCTCAACCGATCTGAAGTGATTTCAGAAATGCTGACAGTCGACTCAGGTTCATCCCAAGTGTCATCCTGGTCTTGAGCATATTCTTCAATCCTATCCCATCCTTCTTCGGCACTAAGATTGGCCAATCTCCCTTTTCTAGATTGGTTGATTCCGTTTCGATCATTAGAGGAGATATTATCGTAGAAGATTTGGACCAAGAGCCAAAGCTCAATGCCATGATGGGGAACTTGTCTTATTAAATCTTTGAATCTAATCCACGATTTATGGAAGGGTTCGTCCTTCCCTTTTCGGAAACGGAGGATCCTATCTCTAAACGTTGAGGTTTTTCCAGGTGGAAAGAACTTCTCATAGAACTTGGATATGAGTTGCTCCCATGTGAAAATAGATTCAGAAGGAAGTTTATCATACCATTCTCGGGCTTTTTCATATAGGGTTGCTCCTTTGCTTACTTCCTTTTATGGATACGGGCAAAGATAGTGGGATAGGTGAGCTTATTTAATGAAGTGGGGAGGGGGGTTGGTGTGGTAGATGAGAGGTTGGTGAGTGATATTTAATGGGGCTAGCATGGAGGGGGGGGGGGGAAAGTTTCCCTGGTAATTAGGGGAGTGTGTTGGGAGGTTAGGAGTGAGTCAAAAGGAGGTTTGACCGAGTTTTTAAATAAAAACGGGGGTTAAGGGTTTGGGGGTGTTGACTGTTTTGTTTGACCGGGTAATATTATAAAAGGGTGGGCTTGATTTGGTGGGCTGAGGTGTTATTGGACCAGGCTTGGGGTGAAGGATTAAAAGGGTTTAGGTTTAGTTTTGTTTTGGGTGGGCTTATGGAATAATAAAGGGTCCGTTTGATAATAGTAAACAACAAGGACCAATTGTGTAAAATACCAAAAGTTGAGGGCTGATGTTGTCATATTCCCAAAGTACTCACAAGGACCAATTATGCAAAGAACCAAATAAACCAAGAACCAAATTTGCATGTTTCCATTTTTCAAATTCCCGGGGACCAAAACTGACAAATTGCCAAATTTAAGGGATCAAAAATGTAATTTCCACAAAACCTTCACCCAGGGACCCATTTTGATAACTTTTGATTTCCCAAGGTCCAAGAATGATTTTTCTTTCAAAAATATCCCACCAGGGACTAAATCTGCCAAAATCTGAAACTTCAGGGGCTAAATTGTAAATTTCCAAAACTTTTCCAATTTTTCACCAAAGGACAAAATATGACAACTTATGATTTCAAAAGGACCTTTGGTGATAATTTTCCATATTTTGAATGACCAGGGACTAGTTTTGTAATTTTATGAAATTTGGAGGACTGAAACTGCCAATTTTGCAAACTTTGTACGTTTTTCATCTGTTTTTACTTTTTTTGCATCTAAAACATATAAAACACAATTTTGAAATATTTTTAGTATTTTGATGCATTTTTGAGTGTTTTTGTATGTTTTGCAGTTCAGATTTGAACAAAAATGATGAGTGTTTGAGCACTCATCATCCAAACACCCTTCATTTTTACATATGCATTTTTAGTCTGCCCCTGATACATCTGGTCTCTTCATTGACCTGGTCCGCTCCACACATACTTTAATTATGCAGCAACCTGATCCAAACACACTTAATTTAGGTAGTGAATGCATCCTTGAAACCATTGCCGCGTAATGCGACCTATAACAATATTATTACAAACCAAATAAAAATTACCTGGCTTGACATGCTGCAAAAATTCAACATTTATAATTTAAATTATATTATTTATTATGGCATAATGGAGTGAGATGAGGTCACTTGTAGCAAGCACATCGTCTAATGTGTGATTTGTTTGTTCTTCTTCTAGGTCTGATTAAAGTCGGTCACTTAACTCTTCACAGAGTTCTTTCAGGCATTTTTCAACCTGAAGGAATTGCAACAAAACTTAAACGAATATCATTATCAATTGTTATAGGTCTGAAAACATAATATAGCTAAAACTCATATGAAGCACATATTTTAGGATGCAAATGACCCTGAACTTCGTCCCCATTGATCCCTCGAGCAGTATTCCATAGCCAAGTACTGGAAAAGAATTTGAACGAAAATTAATAGCAATTCACATTTCTGAACTAATTTTACCCAGATTCAAACAATTAGCATAATCATGTAAACTATTATTTCAATTAACATAAGCATGTAAACAATTAAAAAAATTTATTCAAATAAAAAACCCTAGAATAAATCATCTTTGAATTAGCATAATCATGTAAACATAACAAAAAAAAAAGTTTAAACAAAAAATTATATATATATATATATATATATATATATATATATATATATATATATATATATATATATATATATATATATATATATATATATATATATATATATATATATATAAAGTTACAATCGAAACCAAATATATAATTCAAATCCAAATGAATTGGTTTGTGATATTCAGTTACAAATGTCTGGCATATGGATGTATGTAACCTAAAAAATTTCTTGATGGTGGTTGAATCGGTTTGGGTTTGAATTGTGAATCGTAAACTACAAATAATCATTTGCATCAATCCATATCATCTACTAACAATTAAATTGAAGAATGAAAAGAGATCAAACTTGTCAAATCTGGTTATTCTTCTTTAATCTCATTCTACCTACAAAAATAAACTCAAACATCCTCGATCAAAATCTATCAAGGTAATTCCCCCCCCCCCCCCCCCCCCCCAAAACAAAATAGGGTTCTCATTAAACACCAAAAAATTATAACAAATTCAATAGAAATATATCAATTAGCAAATATACATTGTGGACAGCATAGAAATCACTGGCAAATCAAGAGCAATTGTAGACCTTTCGAAACGTGCGATTCAATACCTGATTTTGTGTATGTGTTTTTGAATCGTTTTTAGCGAGAGGAATGGTTTTGTCAAAAAACTAATATGTATTTTGAATCTTCGACATTAAATGAGGATTCAAACTGGCAATTGAAAATGAGGAGTATACATTCAATGATTAATCGAAACGTAACTTATTTTTTGGAGATGATTCCATTAATTGCTTACGGAGATTATTTTGAAATATAGATCCACGGATTGAAGCTCAGTATTGTAACATAATTTTAATGATTTAATTAATTAGCAAAAATAGCATAAGCATTGAATGGTGGTTTTGATAGAAAGTGTTTTAAGAAAGAGGAATTGAAGGATGGCAATGATGTGTTGTACCGTAATAAATCAAGGACCAATCAGAAGAGAGATATATCATCAAATTAAATGCAGGGTTTGCTTTATAGGACTTGTAAATTATTTTGTTTTATTAGTATAGATAGATTGAATTGGGCCACAAGTTATTTGTATTTCATAGTATTACATTTATCATAGCACATGTTTATTCAGTTACATACCCTTGACATGTGAAAACCTGTACACTGTCTAAGGGTTTGATGTAATCGAAATGAGAGTTATTTGTATTATGGGATTTAAGGTTCAATTCATGTTTGATACGACCCGGTTAGGGGTTTTATCGGGATAAGGCATCACTTTTAGCGTGTGCGAGCTCCTTAAGAAATATAAGAAAAGAACTAGAGAATTATTTATCTTTAACTTTGATTAATTCATTCATAATAATGATTCGGTATATATAACCGAATAACCCTAGCTTGTAAAACAAGCCAAACATAAAGACCTACCTAAACAATGACACTTTCCTAATACGACACAAAGACATACCCTAAATAAATATAATATGACATAAAGCCCGGGGCGTATCATTCCCCACTCTTTCAAAATCACCTTGTCCTCAAGGTGTGGTCTTGAAAAATTCTCTTGATTCCGGGATCCCATATCCTAATCATAATCCTAGTCCTATCTTTCATTCCCGTAGTTCTCCTGTCTCCGCTACCGCAACAAATACCTTTTTCCTCTTCCGCCTTCCACTACCTTGGACATAACACAACACCATTCTTCCGCCTTCCGCTACCCATGTTGTAACACTCTCCACTCCTTCAAAAATCACCTTGACCTCAAGGTGATATGAAGAATATGCATATTGAGAATCGGCTAATTCCTCGCTTAAATTCAAATTTATTTCATCCAAACGACTATCAAATTCACCACCACTCCCAACAATCTCTTCCATACTTTTCTTATCTTCTGAAAATTCTTCAAACTTGCTATTAACTTCATTACTCTCACCAATATCGAAAACACCATTTATCGCGTTATTAACCACATCAACACCAATATATTCATCAGAATCTAACGACCTTTTAGTCTTAGGTGAAGCGAATTCACTTTGTAATGATGGAATGTTATCTGATTTCTTTTCAATTATATGTTCTTTCTCCTTTTCATCAATTGCCTCAAAACGAGCCTCGACTATATGGGCTAAGGAAAGGTTTCTCCTAAAGTTGTAGGCATTGCTCTCAACAGCTCTATTTGTAACTTTAGTTTAATCCCGAAGATATAAAACGATGTAAGTAAAGATTCAGAGATCCCTCTTACTCGATTTGCAAGTACTACAAACTCACTCTCATATTCGGTCACCGTACCCATTTGCAAGAGCTTAAAAAGTGCGTATTCCGCGTCCTGATCGCTGCCCGCCTGATGCCACGAATAATACTCAAGCGATTAATAATTCTAAAAAAAAAAAATTATTGATGAATAGTAACCGCGATGAACAGTACGCGTGAACAGTGATCGATGAACAATAATTTTTTTTTTTTTTTTTTTTTTTATTTATTTTTTTTATTGGAAGCCTAATCAAAAACCCTTTCAACGAGAGCTCTCAATGAAAGCACCAATTGATACGACCCGGTTAGGGGTTGTATCGGGATAAGACACCACTTTTAGCGTGTGCGAGCTCCTTAAGAAAAAGAAGAGAAGAACTAGAGAATTATTTATCTTTAACTTTGATTAATTCATTAATAATAATGATTCTGTATATATAACCGAATAACCCTAGCTTGTAAAACAAGCCAAACATCAAGATATATCTAAACAATGACACTTTCCTAATACGACACAAATACATATCCTAAATAAATATAATTTGACATACAACCCGGGGCGTATCAATGTTGGTTTTGGTATTTTTTTTTTTCTTTGAACAGAGATTTCATTATCACACCTCACAAAAGGAGGAAAATAGAACATAACAAGTTACATCGAACATAACAAGTTAAGCTACAACAAGACATACACCAAAATAGCTGTGACACACTATAGCAACACCATACAAAGGTGGGGAAAATCACCAAAGTGAGCTTTTTGTAGGCAGAACCATTTAAAGGTGTAGCTTGACAAAAGTACACAAGGTACATAAAACATACAAAGAAGAAAAAAGCAAGCATCCTAACAGGAGCTAGACCAAAACCTAACAGATCTAAAGACAGATCCCAATGCAGCAACAAGCCGTCGATGACCGACCACAACAGCCCTGAGCAGAAGAGACCAACTGGTAACGGATCTGAGCAGAGAACCACGGCGGCAGCAGCAACTACAGCAGCAGCTACATTGAAGGATATGGCAGATCTGCAGTAAAGCTTTATTGCGGAAAAGGAAAGAACAAAAGAAAGATCCGGACGGCCGGCCAAAACCGGCCGCCGGAAAGGAAGGTTTGGTCGGATTTGTTTGGTTTTGTAGAGAGAGGTAGGAGGAAGTATTATTAGAGAGAGAATTAATTTTGCTGGTTTTGGTATTTGATCTAGAGGAAATTGTTGAATGTGGGAATTAAATGTTGGATTAAATCGAAATCAGTTTGCTTTCACAATAAACATAAATTGACATCAGTGGTTGATTGGCCAGAAATGTGATGATGAGTGATGAGCATAACAAAGAACATATAAGTTTTGTCATTTGAGAAAGATGATTAAATTAAGCACAGTGACAACTTATCTAGCACACTACGTTAACAATAATGAGTTTTTTTAAATAAAAAACGCGTAATGAGTAATAATAGTTACGTAATACATGGAGTATTTATAACTTTTACCCAAATGCGATAAACCTGGCTTCATGGTACGCAACTCGTGATGCGATATAATATAGATTTAGATAGGCATTTATGGTACTTTTTATTTGTATTGTAAGAAATGAAGGTGATGACGTTGCTCAATGGTTTATGTTTGGATCGATCGTGGTATATTTTGATTGCTGAATGATTTATGCTGGGAGTTTCATGTTCTAGTTTGGTAGTTGTAGAATGAAGACCAAATTTCAATCCTTATTCTGCTGCAACTATGTGATCGTTTCTTAATTAGGAGTATCCCGTTGGCTTCATGAAGAGAGGTATGCACAAAAATGATCATTCTTGATATGATGGGCAACATCCTAGGCGAATCTCCGAGTAAAATATTATATTTACGACGTCTTGTAGCTGCTTACGGCTTCCATCAGTAGATGAGAAGAAAGGCGTTAACGTGTAGCTATAGATCGCAACTGAGGTTTGGATGAAATAAAATGTTAAGCGTGATTTTTTTTTTTTTTTTTTTTTTTTTTTTATTATTTATTTTTTTTTTTTTAGTATTTTAAATAAATAAACTTGTTTTACATTTTAGATAAGTACATTGTGTTTATAGCGTTGGGCTCTAGATTGTTGATGGGTTGCTTGCTGGACTCAAAGTGTTTGGCTGCAGAAATGGGCTTGAGAGTTAAAGAGGACATTGTAAATTTGTAGTGACCTAAGTTTGCACAACACTACACCTCTTTCCACCATATGCAATGTTGATCACACTTTTTAGTCTTTTGTGGTTTACTTGGATTAAGTTAACGTATAAGGTTAATGTTTTCCTGAACTAACACAAACTTATGTGCACCGTAACCTACACATTTATTGGACAGTGAAAGAAAGAAGCGCTTGGTACATCTAGATGATTACCTATAACTGAGAAACGTACCAAAATTAACTTGCAAATGCAAAAACGGCACCATTTTTTTTAAAAAATATTTGATTAGGCTTCACACTTACATGTTACACAAACCAAATGAAATTGTCAAATTGATCTAAGTGTTACAAATACAGTAGTAATAAAAGTAGAACTCATGAAAATCTATTAATCATGATACTATTGGTAACGGCATGAGATTTGCTCCTAGGAAACATCATATGACCACTCTTGCCATTCCTTCGCAAATCTAAATCATCAGGAAAGCTCGTAACGGGAGCATCTTCATCAATCCTACTCATCCCAACACTCACACTCCTCGGCACTCTCTGAAGACCCATACCCGACTTCATCATTGTATGTTGCGTTATGTACAACTCCACATCAGCTGTACTTATATTATGACCTCTCATACTGGTCGTGGAGTTGGCCCTTATGAGCTCCCTTAGATCTTCACTCGCGGCATTACTGGGACCATATGAGCTGGTGCTTGTGCTCCTCGACAATTTGTTTTTCGTACTCATGTCAGCTGTCCCATTAGTAGTGTGGTTGGTGATGCTTCGGACGTAGAAATCTTTGGCTTTGCAAATAGCTCTATAAGGTGTTGTGATGATTTTGATTAACTTCTTTTGGGTTGCAGACTTGTTCCTCATATTTGTGTTAGAAGTAAAATATGTAATATTGATATGTGATCTATTAACTGTGTGCATAGTGTGATTTATAAGTGAGGAAAATAGACAAGGAATCTTAATGCATGATTTTATAACCAGTTGTTTAAAGTGTTGCATGTGGTTTTTCTTTGACTGGTCTTGTAGTTATGGTTTTCTCGATTTTTATACTCTTAATTTGCGACACGAGGTTTGGAAGGAAATGACCAAACACCTCGCTAAAGTATATTTTTTTTAATCATATCGTGTTCTCGAGATTGGAGATAAAATTAAGAAAAGTGTTCTCGTGTACAAAAGAGTTAGGGGGTGTTTGGGGTTACGTTTTGCAGCCGCTTATCTGATTACACGTTTTCAAAACGCAAAAGTTCCATCTTTAGTGTTTGGCAAAACAAAATCAAAATCACTTATTCTGCGTTTTTGGGGAATCAAAACGTGGTTTTGCAAAAGCATCTCTCCACCTGCTTTTGTGAAACGTGATTTTTTGTCTAGCCCTTATAGTAATCTTCTCTTCATTTTTGTCTAGCTAGAGTAAAAAGGAGTCAAATGGCCACGTGGCAATTTTCAATTGCATTCACACCTCTTGATTTCTTCTCTGTCGCATGCAAAGTGAATCCCAACTTCACGTTAAATTATGAACTCGAATGGGCCACTGACTTCATTCAGACTTGGGCTAGATCTTTTCATTTTAAACATGTTTGGGCCACGAAGGATTGCTAGTCTTCTGCTTGTCAAGTTGGGCCGAGCTAAGCAAGTCTGCTCCACAAATGAGACACTTTGTTGGGCCCAAAAAAATTCGGCAGCCCACGTGACGTAGCTTGCGTCATTTGTCCTGAAATTATATATATAGTAATAACCAGGTTGAAGCTTAGGCAGTACACACTAGTGGAAGACTGGAAGATAATTAACAGGTCAAAATGTCAAACCCTAAAAAGAGTCAGCTCATTGGGCTTGGCCCATTTAGAAATTACATACGTAATTTGCTTAAAATGGTTTTGTAACGGTAGAATTGTTATTTAACATACACAGAGTATAAATGCAATAGTATTTTTCTTTCCATTCAATTTATAACAGTTATAAGTACGAAAATATATATCTATATATGTGTTTTCATTAGCTAATAAATATAATTAAATGTTAGATTTAAAAGACTAAATAATAAGAGTGTCTATTTTAGTAAATTTGATATGTTAAGTCATTAGATAATCTGATTTCCCAAATACTCAAAAAACTGATTGTGATTATCGCGATATCAAATCGCATAATCAAATCCAAACACTATGTTTTAAAATCACGTTTTGTGACAGCTGATTATCTGATTATTCTTTTTCAAAATGCATAATCTATTTTCAATAAGCAATCCCAAACACCATAAGAATCAAGTTGGTTCATAATATTATGAGTAAATTGCAAAGTCGTCCTTGTGGTATGGCCAAACTGCAGGTTCATTTCTTATCTTTTCGAAAGTGCACTCAACTTCGTGGTGGGAAACTTACAAGCGCATTCTTGGTCCATGACCAAAATTAAATGACTAAATTACCCTCACAATGACCAAAGTGAAAGGGAAGACGAAGAGGGTATCTTAGTAATTTAATTTTAGCCAAGGACCAAATGTGCACTTATAAGTTTCTTACATGGATGATGAGTGCACTTTTAAAAGATATATTGATGGAACTTGCAAATTGGCCAAACCACAAGGACGAGTTTTGTAATTTACTCTAATATTATACAAACAGGTACCTGCGCGTTGCAGTCACGGGTACCTATAATTACAATTTGCAGCGAGTAACTGATGACATCAAATAATGGCATATTATTAACAACAATTGTTCTATGTATATTGCTTGTTTTATATTGCTTTGCATAAGAAATGATACTTAATCGCTTAAATGTTTATATTTCAGTTATTCACAAGCAATTGGTGAAAGTTAGCTATCATTGACGTGTTTTGAAGCTAAATGGATCAAGTTTGAGAAAGTCCGCAAAACAGACAAGAATACGCCGTATCATTCTAAACAGATACGCCGCATACCAAGACTTGGATGATTATGGAGACTATTGCCTGACTTTGAAGAATACATTGTATCCAATTATTAGATACGATGTATATGAACTTTGGTCAACATAAAGAACGAGCTTATTTTAGTCCTGATACGCCGTATGAAGACAAGTAAATACGTTGTATCCATCTCAAAGATTTCACCAGAATTTCAAGACATTGAAGACTTAATACGGCGTATGAAGATAAGTGATACGTCGTATCACTATGGTGGTGTATGAATATTCCAGAATATAATAATCTTAGACCCCACACAAAGTTACCTTGATACGCTGTATTGAACTAATTCGATATGCCGTATCAATCGTTTCGAAAAACTATAAATAATAAACCCTAAATCCGGTTTTCAGAGAGCACTTAACCACCAAGTACGAGACCAGAGACATAAAGAAGACCAAGAAGGTCTGCTAGTGCATAATTACATAGAAGAATTCACTTAATTCATTTTAGTACACTATAATCATTCCGTTAGCGTATTTTTCTCTTTTTATTTAGACTTGAATCTTTCAGAATATATTATCTTGTATTATGACTGAGATTATGGGCTAATAATTGTAGTTATTAGTGATAACGCTCAAAGTTAACATGTTTTTATAAGCGTTATTAGTGTTTTTGTGTATGTTATTTGGTTGTTTTTATATGCTTTTACCACTAAATCATATCAAAGTATGTTTTTGTAGCATATGTAGCCAAATACAGGAAAAATGGAGAAAAAGTGAAGGAAATGAAGTATACGCGATTACACGAAGATTCCCAAGCTCAAAAGTCCAATCTATGAAGTAATTCATAAGAGAACCTAAGTTTTGTCATCTCAAAGTTCCAAGTTCAGAAGTTAATCAAGTTTGGATAGTACATAAAAAGCTACACAAGTCAAAGTCAAAGTCCAAAGCTGCCAAAAATTACCATCCGATCAGTTGGTGTGAAACCGATCGGATGGCCATAAGTATCCTTCACCAACCGATCGGTGCCAGCCCGTAACCGATCGGTTGGTCAGTTCTGCATGTTTTTGCCAACTTTTGTGCACGAATCTTGGTCTTTTGTCTCAAGGTTCTAGGCCCTTTTTAGTGTCTTATTGTCCAAGTTCAAGCATTTAAGTTCCTATTTATGACCAAGAGTGTTGGACAAGCCTATGGGGGACTTCAAAAGTGCATAACTCAACACCATTCAACACACAATTGAAGATACCATTTACTCTCATTACTACACACAATTATTATCATCTTCTAGCTCTCTAAGGAGGAAAATTCGTGCAGAAAGAACCAGGAACTTTGGAGGATCAAGGAAGTAACATTTGGAGTCCGAAAATCTCAAGAAATCATCACCAACTCTTAGGTTATCAATACCTTGTCATTTGTTATCAATTTCAAAGCATTGTAAGACTTATAACCATGGATTCTTATGTTAAATATTCTGAGTTTATTTGCATGTTTGCCATGAGTGGCTAGTAATCTTTTTACACTTGTTTTGATGATGTTTTATACTTAGTGATAGTGATGATTGTGATAACATGTTTTAATTCAATTTCAAGTCAATCCTAAGAACCAATTGTACCTTAAGTTTCATAGTGACATTTGTTTAGCCAAGGTTAACTAATTGATAATAGTTTCAAAGGTCGAAAGATTTGTTATTACTCAACTAGTTATAATCATTTGTCTATGAATGATTGTTTTTCACCATAATTATTCTTGACTAAACAAAGAAACAAGAAGTATGATTGTAATAAGAATTCTTTTATAACGTCAAATCGGATTGTTTGTAAACCTTTAGTAGGACGAAAGTTTAAATGTTTATAAACGATTGTGACCTTTTTGTCTAAGAAGAGGTTACCTTTTGTATTGACCATTTCTTAAGAGTATTTGATTGGTAATAAAAGTTTGTCTTGTGTTTAAGATATCCACCATACCTTATGAACCTTGGAGATATCTTGAATTGATTGGTTTACACCTAAAGCTTGTTTTTATGAACTAAAATCTTGACGAAGGTTTAACTTGTAGAAACAATAGATTAGATCACCATCTAATTATCTTAACCAACATGTCATCAAAAGTTATCACAATCATGTGTGTCATTAAGTAGAAAACTAGTCTAAACAAGTGCAGTTTTTAAATTATTGAATTTGCTTATTATCATATTTGCGTACATTAGAGATTTACTTTTAGACTTACATTTCGATTCACTCACAAATCCCTGTGAACGATCCCGACTTACCATAATATCTTGCTATAACGGACGAGTACACTTGCTCGTATGTGTTGTTTCTAGATTTAGCAATTCACTATTAGAAATTTAAAACTTGCACTAACAAATAGCACATCAATTAGCCATGTTTAATATAAGCCCTGGAAGGTATAATGATAAAATTGATAATCATTAAGTAATTTTATGTCAGTTCCGACTAACTGTGACATGATTAGACCTGTTGAAAAATAATTAATACGAGAATCTAGAGCCTAGGGGCCACCTAGATTTAGGACAGACCACGCCATGTTGTGAGTACCGTCGCTACAGGTCTTAGACTTATCAAACATCTTATATGACTAAACAATGGCTAATACGTTTTTCTTATTGTCGATTTGACCTCTTCTTTATTATCTGTTTTTCTGCTTGTGTGTGTTATTTTTCTCATTATATTTACAGCTTTCATTAAATCTAAAACACGTGCCAGGCTCTCAGGTTGAAAACCCCTTTGTTGTCGCCGACCTTGGTGAAAACTTTACTGTTAAAGGTCATCATCTTTCTATGATCAAAGACCGTCAATTCGATGGCCGTTCGCGGGCCGATCCGCATAAACACATTGCCGAATTCATTGAAATTTGTAACATGTTTCGTTATGGAGACACTAATGTCGATGCTATCAAGCTCAAACTTTTTCCATCATCACTCGCCGGAGATGCCAAAGTATGGTATAACGAATTAACCCCAGGAACTATTAATACTTGGGAGGAGATGAGGCAAGCTTTTGTAAGCCGATTCTTTCCACCTGCCATGTATGATAGGTTAATGGGAGAAATCCATGCTTTTTCACAAAATCCTAATGAATCTCTTGTTGAAGCTTGGCTTCGCATGAAAGATTTGCTTCGTAGTTGTCATGGTCATAATTTAGGACGAGGAACAATAATCCAAATCTTTTATCATGGTCTTGATGAAGCATCTCAAGCAATCCTTGATGCCGGAGGAATTTTCCTTTACAAAACACCAAATGAGGCATATCAACTTCTTGAAGATCGAGTACTTCTTAAACTCGATTGGTCAAAAGATTCCAAAACCAAACCCTTACGGAAAACCGTTGCTTTCGCCGAAAGTTCAGATAATTCAAAACTCATAGACAAAATAGAAGCCTTGTCTTCTAAAATGGACTCGCAATACAAAGATATAAAAGGAGAAATGAAAGAAATGCGAGATGGCTGTAATAATTGTGGAGGAAATCACACATCATCCGAGTGTGATGACCAACCTATGAATGGACCCAACGAAGGGGAAGCCAATTATGTCCAAGGAGGATATCGTGGAGGAGGTTTTCGTGGTAATTATTACGGAAGAAGTTCTGGTAATTGGCAAGATCGCCAACAAAGGGATAACAAACGTGATTTTCAATCTCGAACAGAAAATCCAAACCTAACAAATTCAGATAAAAAGGAAGAATCTGATTTCGAAAAAATGATGCGAGAATTCGTAAATGCTCAAAGAACTACAAATGAGTTTGTAAAAACTCAAATTTTCAATCTCAAAAGCAAAGTTGAGCAAGGTCAGAAAAATCATCAAGCTTCTATTCAGGATCTTGAACAAAAATTTGGTAGACTTTCTGATCAATTTTCTTTTCGAATTCCTGGTACACTACCAAGTAACACCCAATCCAATCCAAAACCATCTGGATCAAACGATAAGAATTATCGTCCACCACACAACAGAAATGAGCATATCAATGTTGTATTCACTCGAAGTGGTCTCTCATATGATCCACCACCCATTCCTACCGATACTACTCTTATTCAAGAAGAGGAGGAAGAAGCTGAAAAGGAAGAAGCAATTGAAAAAGAACTAACTCAAAAACCAACCGTTTCACCAATAAAGCCTTATACACCAAAAATACCATATCCACAAGCCCTAAGAGAAGAGAAAAGAGAGGAGCGAAATAAGAAGTTTTTAGAGATGATTAAAGAAGTTAGAATTAACGTACCCCTCGTTGATGTTCCAGCTGGAATGCCCTATTATGGGAAATTTTTGAAAGAACTTCTTAATAATCGAAACAAGTTAGAACAAATTTCTGCTACCGTTCTCAATGAAGAATGCTCTGCTATAATTCAAAACAAAATTCCACCAAAACTTGGAGATCCCGGAAGTTTTCTTATACCATGTACATTAGGAAACAACATCACATGTGATGCTTTAGCCGATTTAGGTGCAAGTATCAATTTGATGCCTTATTCGTTGTATTTTAAACTTTCCATCAATACATTGAAACCTACTAAGATGAGTATACGATTAGCCAACCATACATATCAATATCCTGTTGGGGTTGCTGAAAATATGCTTGTTCAAGTTGGTAAATTTATTTTTCTTGTGGATTTTGTCATCTTAGAAATGGAAGAAGATAGTCGAGTACCCTTAATCTTAGGAAGACCTTTCTTAAACACTGCTGATGCAATGATTAAAGTTAAAGGTAAAGAACTAAATCTTGGAGTAGGAGAAGATCGAATCACGTTCTTAATCGATAAAGCAATGAAATATCCAAATTCCAGTGATGACACATGCTATAACATCGATGTAATTGATGAAGTCACTGAAGAAGAATTGGATGCATTACTTGACAATTCAAAACCATTCATGACTACTTCAGAAAAGATTAGTGAAACAGATTCTGATAAAGAATTTAAGGAATTCATGGAAATAAAAATAGAAGAAGAGGAAGAAGAGAAATTTGAAGATATCATTGATAAAGATCAATTGAAAATCAAATCATCTTTAGAAGAACCACCCACTGATTTGGAACTCAAAACCCTTACCAATAATCTCAAATATGCTTACTTAGAAGAAAATTCACTTCTTCCAGTAGTCATATCGTCGTTGCTTAAAACAAATCAAAAAGAAAGACTCGTTTCTGTTCTTAAGAAGCATAAACGCGCTTTTGCGTGGAAAACTTCTGATATTCCAGGAATTAGTCCTAATTTTTGCAAACACAAAATCAATTGTGAAGAAGGTTCTAAACCCGTTGTAGAAAGACAACGTCGACTCAACCCAAATATGAAATAGGTTGTTAAGAAGGAAATCATTAAACTTCTTGACGCAGGAATTATTTATCCTATCGAGGATAGTCCATGGGTGAGTTCAGTTCATTGTGTTCCAAAGAAAGGAGGAATGACTGTAGTGACAAACGAAAGGAATGAGTTAGTTCCTACTAGAACTGTCACTGGATGGCGAGTATGTATTAATTAGAGAAAACATAATAAAGCCACCAGGAAAGATCATTTTCCTTTACCGTTCATGGATCAGATGCTCGAAAGATTAGCAGGAAACAAATACTTTTGCTTCCTTGATGGTTTTTCGGGATATTTCCAAATTCCTATCGATCCAGCCGATCAAGAAAAAACCACATTTACATGTCCTTTTGGAACCTACGCTTACCGGCGTATGCCTTTTGGTCTATGTAATGCACCTGCAACTTTTCAAAGGTGTATGATCGCAATATTTCAAGACATGCTTGAAACATCTATGGAAGTTTTCATGGATGACTTTTCAGTTTTTGGTGATTCTTTTGAAACATGTCTTTCCAATCTCGATAAAATGCTTGAAAGATGTGAAGCTGCACATCTAGTTATTAATTGGGAAAAATGTCATTTCATGGTGACTGAAGGAATTGTGTTAGGACACAAAATATCAAGTTCAGGGATGGAAGTAGACAAAGCTAAAATAGATGTTATCACCAAATTACCACCACCAACTAACGTTAAAGCCGTTAGAAGTTTTCTAGGACATACCGGTTTTACCGCCGATTTATCAAATATTTTTCAAAAATATCACGTCCTATGACTAAACTTTTAGAAAAAGATTCTGTATTTGATTTCAATGCTGATTGCATCAAAGCTTTCGAAACATTGAAGAGTCAATTGACTAGTGCCCCAATTATGGTTGCACCTAATTGGTCACTACCATTTGAAATCATGTGTGATGCAAGTGATTTCGCTGTTGGAGCTGTTTTAGGACAACGTGAAGGAAAACATTTTCGTCCTATTTACTTTGCTAGTAAAACACTCAACAATGCTCAACAAAACTATACGATTACGGAGAAAGAATTATTAGCCGTAGTTTTTGCATTCGACAAATTCAGATCTTATCTTGTGCTTTCAAAAACGATAGTTTTTACCGATCATTCCGCACTCAAATATTTGTTTAACAAACAAGATGCAAAACCACGTCTTATTAGATGGATTTTATTACTGCAAGAATTTGATATCGAAATAAAAGATAAGAAAGGAGCAGAAAATCTTACAGCTGATCATTTATCACGTCTCGAGAATCCAAATTTGGAAGAATTAAAAGAAAATGAAATTAATGATTATTTTCCAGAAGAAACTCTCATGACGATAGATAAAGACGATGATGAGGAAATACCATGGTTTGCAAATTACGCAAATTATCTTGCGGGAGACATTCTTAAAAAAGGAATGAGTTACTACCAACGTAGTAAGTTCTTTTCAGAACTAAAACACTATTATTGGGAAAAACCATATCTTTTTAAGATGTGCAAGGATGGAATGATACGAAGATGTGTTTCGGGTGCCGAAACAAGAAAAATTCTTGATGAATGTCATCATGGCCCAACTGGGGGACATTATGGTCCTTCCACTACAGCTAGAAAAGTTTCTGATGCTGGATTCTATTGGCCTACAATTTTCAATGAAGCGTATACTCTTGTTCAAAACTGTGATGCGTGCCAAAAATCCGGTAACATTTCTCGAAGAGACGAAATGCCTCAAAAGAGCATTCAAGTCTGTGAAATATTCGATATTTGGGGAATTGATTTTATGGGACCCTTCCCTAAATCACACAAATACGAATATATCCTCGTTGCAATCGATTATGTTTCTAAATGGGTTGAAGCTGAAGCTCTTCCTACTAACGATGCACGAGTTGTTGTCAACTTTCTCAAAAAGCTTTTCGCTCGCTATGGAATTCCTAAAGCTTTAATAAGTGATAGAGGATCTTATTTCTGTAATAAACAAATGGAGAAAGTAATGAAACGATATGGAGTTCATCATCGTTTTGCTACAGCTTATCATCCACAAACTAGTGGTCAAGTCGAAAATACCAATAGAGCTATGAAAAGAATCCTTGAAAAAACGGTTAAAGACAATCCTTCCGTTTGGTCAAGGAAATTAGATGACGCTCTATGGGCATTTCGTATGGCGTATAAGACACCAATTGGTACGACACCGTACAGACTCTTGTATGGGAAAACATGTCATCTACCGTTCAAACTTGAACACCGTGCTTACTGGGCGTTAAGAAGCTGTAATCCTGATTTAAAAATAGCTGGAGAAAAGAGATTTTTGCAATTACATGAACTTGATGAGTTAAGACTTCAAGCTTATGAAAACTCCAAGCTATACAAAGCAAGAACCAAAGCTTATCACGATAGGAAGCTAAGAATTCAAAAACAATTCAAAGCTGGAGATAAAGTTCTGCTTTTCAATATGAAATACAAGTTTAAAGCTCCGAAACTCAAACCAAAATGGTTTGGACCATATATAGTGAAACATGGATTTCCATCATGTTATGTTGAACTTTATGACAAACATGGTGGAAGTTTCATTGTAAATGGGCACCGAATTAAGCTCTATTATGATAAGGAGCAATTAAACATGATTTCTAATGAGGAAATTTCATCCAAATTTGAATATGAAGCTATCACATTCATGGCTCCACACAAGGAAATGGTTCCTTGGGCACACAGTAATGGTTTTATCTATGATGCTCTTCCTAGAGCATGGGAAAATGTTAAATTAGAAAACATAGATGAAACAGGAGAAGGAATTGTGATAGGAAATGTGTTGTATATCCCTAAAAGGAAACATAACACTAAAACTTCATAATCTATTTCGAAGTTTGAGTCCGGCTGAGGACTCGTTAATAAAACAAGCGCTTCTCGGGAGGCAACCCGTGTGTTTTATTTTTATTTTTGTTTTTAATTTTCAATGTTTATACCCCAAAGTTTTACTACTTGGTCGAACTTAAGTGTGTGGGTGTGCCACTAATTTGAATAAAACTGCAATGCTTTTTGTTTGTCTGTTTTTGTTTCTAATAATGCAGGTGTTGACTACAAGAAAAAGAAGATTGGATAACACTGGATATCACGGTTTATTTTCTTATTTTTCCCTACTTTTATGCTTTTTCGTTTAATCACATTGAGGACAATGTTTAACTTAAGTGTGGGGGGATGAGTAGGTAAAATAAGAAGTTAAGTCTAATATCGATTTAATTTTTAAATTTTGTTTGTCCTTATAATCTAGTTGTTTTCACACTTTTAGGAATAATTTATTAGAATAACTGGATCAATCCAATGGTAAAAAAACAGTAATTTTTGAAAAATTTGAGATGTGTCCCGATTAATATTGCAATCAATTCTGGGATTGATAACATTTGCTAGCGCATATTATAACCTTTCCACTAGATTGTGAGGATTTGAGCCTATTTCATATCTAGCATACATCTTTTATGCTTAAATATTTTGTTATGAGTGTGCCGGTAATTTTATTTATTCTAGAACTTGTGCTTGTAAATCATTACGAGATCGTTGTGAGATTACATTTTTGTAATATAAGTATACATACGTGATAAGAGGCAACCTTAGGATTTTAACCAAATAGCCTTCATTATTGATTTTTAGCTAGTCACATTGATTAGTTAATTTCCAATTTTTAACCCTTTTGTTAGCGTTCATTTTTAGCGCTAGATACCCCTAGTTACACCCTCTGAGCCATCCTTTTCGTTTTTGATAAATCCAGAAAAATACAAAAATATTTTACACTTTAAACCTTAGCCTAACCCTTGTCAAAGTCTAAATGGTGGGTTGCTAGTTGCTGGATGTTGGATAGTTTTGATGATTATTAGTTAGCCACACTTCACCAATCATGTGTGTGCCATTCCGACAAAGACGGAGACTGCAGCTTCTTATTTGTATTGTTGTGGTGATGCTTATGCGAAGTGTGAGGGTGATAAAAAAAAATCATCATAACTATAAGGTGACAATTATAGCAAATGTGCTATATATGTGAATAAAGGAAATCTTGTGATATGTTGTTAGTCGATGTGCTAAGAATGAAGAATATTGTTATGGCGAATCGATGTATCGTTATTTGAAGAAGAGGGAGATTGTAACTATAATCATTTATGGGTTCGTGGTTTGTTTGGTGACTAGCAACAATGGGACTTTGACTTTATTTTTCTTTTAAAACCAATTTCGTAAATATTCCCATGCCTTATCCCTACCCTTACCAAATTACTTTATCTATCCAGGTATTGTAATGGCTTTGTGAGAATGTCAAGTGCAAGAATATTGTAGTGACCATCCGGTTTTTGAGTAATCAAGAATTCGCGCCAGTAATCTATTATGTTTTTGCATGAGATGTTTAAACATAAGCCTGGTACAACCCTAATCCTTACATTATAACCCGAATAAAAGACCTCTTTGATATGTAGACTTGGTGCTTACGCCATTGCGGTGTAGTTTTGTTTCTTGTACAAGCCTATGGTAATATTTGGATCATGACTGAGCAATGAGTGTGATTTATCTTACATATACTCCACCACCTAAATAAATGAGTGATTGAGTGAATTATACTTCGTTCCTTTTTCGTAAGGTGTTTAGAAATGTTAATCAAGCAAGAAAATCATTGGGTATTGTCAAACATCTCGATTTTTCGCCACTAAAGCTTAAAACGATGTATCATATCTTGTACTTCTACTTGGTGGATTTGCGTCACATTTTTCTAATCATTTTTGGTTACCATTTGGATATTTAGTTTTCTTCTAGATTTGCTTGAGGACAAGCAAAGTTTAAGTGTGGGGGATTTGATAACGCTCAAAGTTAACGTGTTTTTATAAGCGTTATTAGTGTTTTTGTGTATGTTATTTGGTTGTTTTTATATGCTTTTACCACTAAATCATATCAAAGTATCTTTTTGTAGCATATGTAGCCAAATGCAGGAAAAATGGAGAAAAAGTGAAGGAAATGAAGTATACGCGATTACACGAAGATTCCCAAGCTCAAAAGTCCAATCTATGAAGTAATTCATAAGAGAACCTAAGTTTTGTCATCTCAAAGTTCCAAGTTCAGAAGTTAATCAAGTTTGGATAGTACATAAAAAGCTACACAAGTCAAAGTCAAAGTCCAAAGCTGCCAGAAATTACCATCCGATCGGTTGGTGTGAAACCGATCGGATGGCCATAAGTATCCTTCACCAACCGATCGGTGCCAACCCGTAACCGATCGGTTGGTCAGTTCTGCATGTTTTTCCAACTTTTGTGCACGAATCTTGGTCTTTTGTCTCAAGGTTCTAGGCCCTTTTTAGTGTCTTATTGTCCAAGTTCAAGCATTTAAGTTCCTATTTATGACCAAGAGTGTTGGACAAGCCTATGGGGGACTTCAAAAGTGCATAACTCAACACCATTCAACACATAATTGAATATACCATTTACTCTCATTACTACACACAATTATTATCATCTTCTAGCTCTCTAAGGAGGAAAATTCGTGCAGAAAGAACCAGGAACTTTGGAGGATCAAGGAAGTAACATTTGGAGTCCGAAAATCTCAAGAAATCATCACCAACTCTTAGGTTATCAATACCTTGTCATTTGTTATCAATTTCAAAGCATTGTAAGACTTATAACCATGGATTCTTATGTTAAATATTCTGAGTTTATTTGCATGTTTGCCATGAGTGGCTAGTAATCTTTTTACACTTGTTTTGATGAAGTTTTATACTTAGTGATAGTGATGATTGTGATAACATGTTTTAATTCAATTTCAAGTCAATCCTAAGAACCAATTGTACCTTAAGTTTCTAATGCGTGGGAATCGCAACATGCTTTACCTCTCGAGGGATCTCGAGAAGCTTACAACCCCCACCAGGCAGTGTACCTGATCGTTGTAGTATAGTATAGTGACAAGTACCGGGGGATTGATCGTTCAGCTTAGGAATAGTGTCGCTAGGATTAGAAAGCCTAAATACTAGTTCTAAAGGTGAGGGATGATTATTTTTGTATTTTTATATTTTTATGAAAGCAAGTAAAATCTCGGGGTTTGAAGGATTTGGGTGGAATTAATTGCTAATCAACTAACCCAATACTAAGATGCAATCAAAATAAAATACTAAAAATGAAATTAAGCTAATTAAACTAAGGTTGTGAGCAGTAATTGGAGAAAATGTGTTTACTTAGATTTCACTACTCCCTAGACATCTTTTACACGTTAATTACTTGTTATAATTGCATGGATGACGGATCATATTCCTTAATACCATTCATGGGATGGCACACATAACTCCCCAATTCTATGAGCTCTTATCTCCTCCTACACCATGCCCAGCACAACTATAGGGATTGTAAACAGTGGCTCATGCATTAAATACAACCAATAAAGACCTAGTGCGCCTCGGTTCATGTTTCTTAAGACGTTCAAGCATGTTACCAAGTGGAGATCTGCCAGTTTTCTTAAACCTAACATATAAATCATTCATCCAAGACAATAATAAACAAGTAATCAACACATAATTAACATCTAGGTTTCATTAGATCTAAGCAAACACAAGATAGATCTAGCCTAGCATGATAGAATTAAGACAAGAACAAGATATAGACAACCAACACATAGACATATTGATTGAATTAGAAGAACACTTATCTCAATTACAATGCAAGGTATCAAGGGTTTGGAACCCTTGAAAAAACTGTAAAGTTACACCAAAATCGTACTTAGGGTTTCTCCAAAACTTCTCTTTTTTTAATGTGTGAAAATTAGAAAACTATATATAGAAAAATAGGTTTGACGGCGTCAAGAATAAACTTGTGACGCCGTCACCTCGCCGCCAAAACTCTTCTCGGACTGCCTAGATCTACTTCTGACGCCGTCAAGACTTATACACTTCCAGGCCGTCATGACTCTTTTACTCTTGAGATCCCTTCCAACGTGACGCCGTCAAATCTGTTCTGGGTCGTCATGGAAATTCATGAAATTTGCTCTTGACGCCGTCCAGGTTTTGCTCTTGACGCCGTCACCTACTGTTCCCAGCATGGAAAATTAAGACTTTGGCGTTTTCTTCACTTTTATGCTCAAAAAACGTCCGAATTGCTTCCTTTTCCAGATTTCTCTCCCAAAGTACCTAAAATCACAAAAGGAACGATTTAGGGCAATATTTGATCAAATAAATTCAGATTCGGGCTTAAATAACCCCCTAAAAATGGATCATTTTTCGCATCATCAGTTTCATAGTGACATTTGTTTAGCCAAGGTTAACTAATTGATAATAGTTTCAAAGGTCGAAAGATTTGTTATTACTCAACTAGTTATAATCATTTGTCTCTGAATGGTTATTTTTCACCATAATTATTCTTGACTAAACAAAGAAACAAGAAGTATGATTGTAATAAGAATTCTTTTATAACGTCAAATCGGATTATTTGTAAACCTTTAGTAGGACGAAAGTTTAAATGTTTATAAACGATTGTGACCTTTTTGTCTAAGAAGAGGTTACCTTTTGTATTGACCATTTCTTAAGAGTATTTGATTGGTAATACAAATTTGTCTTGTGTTTAAGATATCCACCATACCTTATGAACCTTGGATAGATCTTGAATTGATTGGTTTAAACCTAAAGCTTGTTTTTATGAACTAAAATCTTGATGAAGGTTTAACTTGTAGAAACAATAGATTAGATCACCATCTAATTATCTTAACCAACATGTCATCAAAAGTTATCACAATCATGTGTGTCATTAAGTAGAAAACTAGTCTAAACAAGTGTAGTTTTTAATTTATTGAATTTTCTTATTATCATATTTGCGTACATTAGAGATTTACTTTTAGACTTATATTTCAATTCACTCACAAATCCCTGCGAACGATCCCGACTTACCATTATATCTTGCTATAACGGACGAGTACACTTGCTCGTATGTGTTGTTTCTTGATTTGGTAATTCACTCTTATAAATTTAAAACTTGCACTAACAAATAGCACATCAATTAGCCATGTTTAATATAAGCCCTGGAAGGTATAATGATAAAATTGATAATCATTAAGTAATTTTATGTCAATTTCGACTAACTGTGACATGATTAGACCTGTTGAAAAATAATTAATACGAGAATCTAGAGCCTACGGGTCACCGAGATTTAGGACAGACCACGCCATGTTGTGAGTACCGTCGGTACAGGTCTTAGACTTATCAAACATCTTATATGACTAAACAATGGCTAATACGTTTTTCTTATTATCGGTTTGACCTCTTCTTTATTATCTGTGTTTCTGCTTGTGTGTGTTATTTTTCTCATTATATTTACAGCTTTCATTAAATCTAAAACACGTGCCAGGCTCTCAGGTTGAAAACCCCTTTGATGCATTAGATTAGGTTTAATCAGTCTAACTTGTAGAATTAAAATACTGATAGATATTTAAGTGTTAACATTCCACTCTTAGTGCTTGGCACCCTAATTATAAACTAGCTCACCGTAGATTGGGTGACTGCCCGTTAGTGTTTGTTATAGGTAAAGTCGAAAAAAATATAAATTTAGAACTTGAATGCATAAATTGCCTACACGACAAAAGAAACATCAGTAATGTTTTTTGATATTACATTTTCCAGTGATAATAACTCTCTGGAAGACAGAAAAAAATTTTTGCATTAAATTTAAGAGACAGTGTGATAAACTTATTAAATTTTTTACGATATAAAATATTTTACATTCTAATCGTTAAATAAGATTTTTATACTTTAAAACATTTCATATATTCAGTATTGATAACTAAGATGATATCAATAGAACTTAATTTACTTTCGTAATTATACATTTCACTATATAATTGATACATACTTTATACTATAATAAATAAACAAAACTAAGACTGAAAAAAAAGTTTGTAAAATTATAAGGTAGAAGAAAACGTTTCATTTTCTGAGTATTGATTTAAGTAATTTTTATCATTTTGTTTAAATCGAAAGCCATTATAGCATTCCAGCCCAAATTTGCATTTGACAAACAACCTAATTTTCTCAATTTAAGTCAAACCCAAATCCTCTACCATTGACTGTTGTTTTACTACACCACTGATTATCCTTCTGCCGTTGATATCAATGTTCAAATCCTATTTGTTTCCCTCTCTTTTCATTAACATCGATCTTATACCAATCACTTCCCCATACGGTTTGTCTGATCCGAAAATCATCTACAACCTATATCTAATATGTTTTATAAATTTTCCGGTTAGATCAACTTTTTATAAATATGTTTTTCTGGTGGATCACTGAATCTATAAGAAGAATAAATGTTTGTGTGATTATTATATATATATATATATATATATATATATATATATATATAGAATCTAGATCAAATAAGATCAATATTAAAGTTGTAAAAATAAGATCCAACTAAAATCTGACAAGTGATACACTCGTTAAAATAAAATTAATTTTTTTATTGAGTGCAACTAAAATTGTTAAAATTTCGATGGTTTTCTTTTTTAAATTGACGAAACCAAGGTGATACACTTCGATTCGACATGTAATGTATCAGGTTAAGGTGATACACTTTGATTCGACATGTAAATTTATAGTTGTGTATCACTAATCCAAACTCATGTATCAGTTGGTTATTAGTTGCTAAAATGTTAATTCGTATTAATACTTTATTTTTTTGTGTATTATTGCTAATATAGTTATTTATAAAATGGTTTATGTGATTGTTTAGACTAGATGTTATTTTTATAACTTTAAGTTTGATCTCACATTAACCCACCCATATATATATATATATATATATATATATATATATATATATATATATATATATATATATATATATATATATATATATATATATATATATATATATATATGTATGTTTGAGTTGATAATGACAAAACTACAAGTGAAGAATGAAGACAATACAAAATACAAGGGACTTGCTTTCCAAAGAAGTTTTTACAATATAGTCTTTCGTAGTATTTTTGTAACCCTAATTCTGTGTTATATAAACAGAATACAGGGAATAGGTTTTACGTGTGTCAAGATGTAAAAGCAGTAAAACATGTGTGTATGTGTCTAGGTATCGAGTTCCTACAATGGATGCCTAGGGTTTGTAAGTTAGTAGTTGTTAGAGATGATGACGAAGAAACCTTGTTGTTAATAACAATTGATTCTTATTGAATATTCCTCCTTTGTTATTAATTGTTCCTAGATGATATGAGGTCTAAACAACCTCGAGCTACAACGATCTAATAGGTGGTATCAGAGTAAGTTTGCTCGTGATATCTAGGGTTCATCAAGGTTTCAAGTTTAAGAATATTGTTTTGGAAAAGAAGTAGCGTCGAAGAAGTTTTATGATCAAGTGATAAAAAGGTTATTCAAGTATTGATCATTATGTTTGGTTTTTCTGTGGCGACAAAATTTGTATATGGTAAACAATTTGTGATCTTCAAGTATTAATTATGTTTGTCGTTTTGAGCATGATACTTTAAATTGGTTACCTCGTACTAATTCATAAATTCTGATTGGCCGATTCATTGATTTATTATCTCGTACACTTTAAATTGCAATAATGGGTCTGACATACGCATGGTAACCTCGTACTCATTGCAAGTGGGTTTGCCAAACTAAAAGAACCATGAATAGACTTATCGTTTTAATTGCAAGTGGGGCTGTGAGGTATTAACGCATGATTGGTCAAAGTTTAATATTGGGACAGTAGAAAAAGTGTGTATTATTTGATGATTAGTGAATTTAGTACATAGTATATTGTGGAAAAGGCACTGACATAGGACAATGGTGATTAAAAGTGATTGGTCGAAGGCTTATTGTGGGTCGATGGTCATAGCATTAAAGTATTGGATGTCGTGATTCAATGAAGAGTCATTATCAATTTGTCAGTTTATGAGGAATTGGTATTGATTGATACTGCTGCTAGTTGACTAAGATAGTACTGCTGTCATATGATGTTTTTGATACTGCTGCTCGACAAATAATACTGCTACTCCTATGATTTTTCTACTGCTGTGTTGGTATTATTAAACTGCTGCTCTAGTTGAATGTTTCTGCTGCTGCGCTTAAAGGTAAAATGTTTTTGTTGCTTAATACTTCTTCTAATTGTAAATTTTTCTGCTGCTGAGCGTTAAATTTCTACTGCTAGCTATATCCGATATATTGTTTCTACTGCTTATACTATTTGATATCGGGCAAAGTACATGGGTTTGGTTATGGCAGATTTGGAGATGGTTTACATACACAGAAGGTTTTTGGTTCACACACACAAGAAGATTTTTGGTTTATGTTTTTAAAAGTTTAAAGGCTCGTTCTTATTGGATTAATTGATTAAGAAGAAGATTAATTATGAATTATTTGATGTTGTAGTTGAGTTTTACAAGTTTGTGTTCTTATCATATCTCAAGTGGGTGTTACACTTTGAAGATAACTTGTTTGTTACGGTGGTGACGAAGACTTGTCAAATCTAGTTTTCATAGGTCAAGGGGAGGATGGACGAAGACCTAGTTAACTATAACTTTAAGGAGTTACGTTACTATGCTCAATATCTCATTGAAGATGAGGATTTTGTCAAGAGATTGCGGTTTACTTATATATTTGGTTTTGGGTATAAGTTTAAAGTCACGTAGATAGTACAAGACATAAGACACAAGTTTGGGATATTCTACTTCTTCATCAAGTTCGTTATATTTGGTTTTCTTCATATGTGATCATTACATAGAGCCTACAGATTTGAAGAATCACGAAGGTGGTTAACACTTGGATTTCAGGGGAAGCATTTTCTATAGTGTTTAATCATTGACATGCATCATTCGAAGGGAAGATTTTTGCTATTGTGAGTTGGTATTACTACTGTTGGTTTAAGTTTCTATTGCCTTAATTTCATTTTTAGTAAGCTTTTTGGTGTACATTCATGGAGGGTATCTTGAGGCATTATAAGGTTGGATTAGAAGTGTGATATTGGTTTGTGGTAGTCGTAATCAAAGTTGCTTCTACTTAGTTTCTCTTAGTGGATAATGACAAAAAGAGGAAGAAGAGTTTACTTGAAGATTTGCAACTTGAAGATCCTTGGTGATACATGTTATTTAAGTTCACGTGGTGAGCTTAAGGGGAAGATTGTTTCATTCATGAAGATCAAGACGAAGGTTTTGTAATTATCAACTAGGGGAAGATTGTTGGATTTTATGTTTGAGTTGATAATAACAAAACTACAAGTGAAGAAGGAAGACAATACAAAATACAAGGGACTTGCTTTACAAAGAAGTTTTTATAATATAGTCCTTCGTAGTATTTTTGTAACCCTAATTCTGTGTTATATAAACAAAATACAGGGAATAGGTTTTATGTGTGTCAAGATGTAAAAGAAATAAAACGTGTGTGTGTGTCTCGGCATCAAGTTCCTACAATGGACGCCTAGGGTTTGTAAGTTAGTAGTTGTTAGAGATGATGACGAAGAAACCTTGTTGTTAATAACAATTGATTCTTATTGAATATTCTACCTTTGTTATTAATTGTTCCTAGATGATATGAGGTTTAAACAACCTCGAGTACAATGATCCGACAATATGTGTATATATATATATATATATATATATATATATAGAGAGAGAGAGAGAGAGAGAGTTAGGATCAAATAGAAAGAACAATTAAAATAGGAATGATAAGAAGTAACCACAACCACACATTTCAGATGCACCTACAAAAGTGTAGCTAGAATTACTTCTTACCTTTCTTATTTTAATTATTCTTCTTACTTGATCTCTTCCCTATATATATATATATATATATATATATATATATATATATATATATATATATATATATATATATATATATTGTAGTATTTTATTTGGTTTGTACAATGACCTTTATTAGTTATATTTTTAATTGAAGGGATGTTTTATGGATTATATTAATTGTAGGTGTTGACTAGTCAAAATATTTGTGTCTTAGTGCATAATTTAGTTTTACACTTTGAGTAAGATGTGTAATTGCTTAATATCTAAGTAGGTGTAATGGTTGTAACACATGTTTAATTGGTTGTGATGCTTAAAAAATATCTTAGTGCATTTAGTCGAGAGAAAGATCTTCCTCCACTATATGTAGTTTAGATTAGCGAAACACATTTTTATTAAATATAGTTAGTATTATTCTTAGTTGACACTTCATCAAGGTGTTTTCTATAAAAAATAATGTAAAATGCATATTTTATTAGAAAAAAAATAGGATGAACTATTATAGCGTTGAAAGGCTCATATTTTTTTAAAACATATCAAAACCATGCGCCGTATACGACACTGGGTTTATACGCCGTATACGTCTAAAAACAGACATGCACATTTCTACAATTACCACTCATGACTATTTTTCGCAAAAAAGAACTGAGTAAAACTTGGATGTAACTATTATCAAATATAAACAAATTGATACATAAGTATTTCATACACATTTGGACCCATATTATTTGAAAATGGGTAAAGTTGGCCTTATGCCAAACCCTAGTTTACTTTACATACATTACAAGTTTAAGAACTATAAGTGTTACTTATGCGTTTTACAAGACACGTCTCAATAGATGATTTGGGCAATATTAGTCATATCAAGAGGAAGGTTATAGTATGCTCATTACCACCGGCACCACCACTAGCTAACCCGTTAATTCCATCCCTTTAAGCTTAGTGTCACTTGATTTACCTATAAGGACATGAAATGAAGCAATGTTAGCTTAGTGAGTAAACGAAGTATAAATTGAAAACATGAATAATAAACATGTACTAGCATTGCTTCATGATACGTGGGAATCGCAGCAGGCTTTACCTCTCGAGGGATCTCGAGAAGCTTACAACCCCCACCAGGCAGTGTACCTGATCGTTGTAGTATAGTATAGTGACAAGTACCGGGGGATTGATCATTCAACTCAGGAATAGTGTCGCTAGGATTAGAAAGTCTCCTAAACTAAGTCTAAAGGTGAGGGATGATTCCTTTTGTATTTTTATATTTTATTAAAGCAAGTAAAATCTCGGTTTTTGGAAGAGTGGCCGGAATTAGTTACCAGTCAACTAACCCAATAACTAAAGATGCAATCAAAATAAAATGACAGAAATGAAAATAAATCTAATTAAACTAGTGGTGTAAACAATAATGGGGAAAGTTGTGTTTACTTAGGTTTCATTACTCCCTAGATATCTTTTACAGGTTGATAGTTTGTTACAACTGCATGGATGATGGGTCATATTCCTTAATACTAGTCATAGGGCCGTGTGCAATATTCCCTAACTCTATAGGATCCTATTTCACTCCTATGTCGAGCCGTTAGAAGCTCATAACATGGGATCACTAGAATTCTCCTACGCATTAAATACAACCAAAAATCATAGTACACCTCTGATCATGTTTCTTAAGAGGTTCAAGCATGTTACCAATGGAAGTCTGCCAGTTTTCTTAAGCCTAACATCGAATACAATCATCTGTAACAACTATAAAGAAACAATCAACCCATAATTAACATCTAGGTTTCACCACATCTAAGCAAACACAAGAGAGATCTAGCCAAACATGTTAAATTGAAGACAAGTGTAAGATATATTCAAGCAACACATAGACATATTGATTGAATTGAAAGAGTACTTATCTCAAATTGACATGAAAGGTTTCAAAGGGTAAAAACCCTTGAAAAAACTGTGAAAATCGGACTAGGGTTTTGCCTCAAAGTTGCTCCTTAAAAGTTACACTCTAATGAATGAAAATTGGAAAACTATATATAGATTTTACAAGGTGACGGTGTCAAGAAGAAATCTGTGACGCCGTCAACTCGCCGCCCATAATGAAATCGGATTGCCTAGATCCACTTTTGACGCCGTCATGTGTAAAATTGTTCTGGGCCGTTACTAACATTTGGACCATGACGGCCTTGGGTGACGCCGTCATCCCCTTAGTACAAAACTTTGTGTATCATCCACTTCCACCTCTTGTATTACTCTTGACGCCGTTACTTGGAAACTCTTGACGCCGTCAGGTACTGTTCCCAGCAAGGAAAATTAAGACTATGTCGTTTTCTTCACTTTTATGCTCCAAAAACGTCCAAAATGCTTCCTTTTCCAGATTTCACTCCAAAAGTACCTAAAATGACAAAAGGAACGATTTAGGGCAATATTTGATCAAATAAATTCGAATCCGGGCTAAAATAACCCCCTAAAAACGGTTCATTTTTCACCTAATCAAATACCCTTACACTTGAGATTTGCTTATCCTCAAGCAAATGCGCTTTTATTCTAATCAAAATACAAGTTAGGGGTCATTTAATACTAATATAAAAGTAATTACAACAAATAATCGTTCCACTAAAGACCAAAGACAAGCACGGAGGTCATATACTAGCACCTCACAAATAGTGTTTAGATACTCACATCTCTCGGGTGTAATAAAGTATGTATCACAATATGGAAATGGAAAACATCTCTCACTACTTGTCATAGCAAAATAGATTACCATAGGCTTGGGAAAGGATCAAACCTCCACCACTTGGCGTAGGCACCTAGGATAAACTATCAAAGAGGTCTTTCAAAGGGTTATAACGTTAGGTGTAGGGATATGGAAAACACGGTTTTGTTGGATAAAGGCAATATTTACTGGTGGCGAGTTAATCATCTTGGTTAATTACATGTACAATATGGCGTTGCTAAGCCAAGACTAGACTCGACTTAAGCTAATAAATCAAAATTAACAAAAACATAAAACAAACATAGAATGAAACGGGACGGTAGTCCGTATGTTTTTTTCTCTTTTTTCTTTTTTTTTTTCTTTTTCTTAATTTTTTTTCGATTTGTTTTTTTTTTCATACACTCTTACCCTACCATCCAAAATAATACATCATAGGGAATGTACATTCCCCTTACACTTGAATTTTTACATACTTTACAATAAACTAATCTAATGACTCGAATCAAGATAATCGAAACACTTTGATTACTTTTAAGATTAATGCACATATGGGGGTAATATATGATGTTCTTCCCCATTTCTCCGTAACATAAGTACTTTACCCATGAGTCCCAATCATCCCAAAACAATATGTACAAGATATGACTCGACTTAGCAACCATGTAATCAATTAGATAATTAACTAAGGATTTAAACATGTAAAAATAATGCACTAAAGATGAGTGCATACACGGAAGGCTAAGGCGATTTGGGTTGTACATTTGGGTGGGTTGTAACAAATTCTTCCTTTAAGTAAGATGCTTAAAGTTAGAAACGAAAAGATAGGCTCGGAGGGGTGTACTAGGGGTTTCGTGTACTAAAATGAGTACAACGCTAAGGTGTGGGAAAAATTAATTGACTTTACTAGCCAAGTAATATGACTTAAATAGTCAAGTAATTATGATACGGTTTTAACACAAGGGTGATCCTAATGCCTCTTATCATGTAGTAAATCCTACTACACGAATGTAGTCTCACTAGCGGTCTCGGGATGCATCACTAACGCAAGTTCTAGAATCTAAATGCTACTGGTACACTCATAAACACTAATAGTATATGCTTTTCCTATCAAATCTAAAGGCGAACCTCACATATTTGGGTGGAAAATTTTTCTGAATGGTACGGTTTTGTGCTAGTCATACAACTCCTATCCATGAGACGCTTGCTAAGGCTAAAGTTTCACTCCTAAATGTTGTAAAAAAAATTTAAATTTGGCGCTAAAATTACACTAACAAGTATTTCTCTCAGTTTTATTACACACCTACCATCAAACAAACAAACTCAAGTTCAATAGTATCCTATAAGGTATCATCATTTACCCTCCCCTTACACTTAGGATGAACATTGTCCCCAATGTTCAATTAAAGAATGTAAAGTAAAATAGGTAAAAGAATGAAAGTAAATAATCCCCTGATTCGTTCGGTGTGGATAGTGTGGTAACAAGGTTAGATCTTCCTCTAAGAAAATGAACATTCAAAGCTTCCCTTCCAGAAAAATAAATCATCTTCTTGTCATACATAACCTGTTAAACCTGAGAAAACAAACAAGGCAACCTTGCGTAAAATCGGCGGCAATCTATATATACTAACAAGTCCTAGAAAACAATGTAAGATATAATGCTTGTGGAATGAATGTTTGCAGATTTCCTGGAGTTTATAAAACTAAAGAATTAACAAAAACATTAAGACTCCGTTAGAAAAACAAAACTCACAAAATTTCTAGAATTTCACACATGACGCCGTCAGGAATTAATTCATGACGCCGTCAGAAGTGACCTGCAGAAATCTTTACGTTAAGTTTTAGGAAAATTTCTGGAAAAACTTATGTCCTACTTCCTGGAAAATCCTGCAAAACATCATTATGACTCGATACAAGCATTTGACTCTAACAAATACTAATATACATGTTCATTTAATATTGTGGTGAATCAAGATCAATTTTGTTCTTAGAAACAAATTTGGGTTTCCCCTTACACTTATCTTTTGCAAAATACCTTTATAAGAAGTTAAGACAAAGTTAAACGACAAAATAAAGCATTTTCACAATTTTAGTTTGAAACATGATCTACCAACAATAAAAAAAAGCATGCATACGGAAGCAAATAACAATCAAACAAATAAAATTCACACAAAACATGTGTTGCCTCCCAAGAAGCGCTTTTCTTTATTTACGAGTCTTGTAGCTAGACTCAAGGTCATGGGCTATTACGTGACCTCATCGTTGGTTTCATTCTCTAGGTCGTCTCCAATCTCGGGATCGCTTTCATAGTGCAGGTATTTTGGGTCTTCAAACTCAAAGACATCTTCCCGATACTTGGATCCAAGTTTACTAACATCCTTAAAGAATCCACATGATAAATCAAAAGTGTTTTTACATCCTCTCTGAACATATTCATCAGATAAGATAAGTTAAGAACCTAGCTTATCAAGCCCGTCACAATCAATTCCCTTGAGGTCTTTCCTCTTGTATGGCGTTTGGTATGACACCCTCCTAATCCCATTAGTGAAGGTCATGATTCCGATTCGGTCGTCAACCATTAAGTTAGTGATTTCACAAAAGGGCGCTCCGAAAACAACTTGCAACAACCTTGGGTCGACATAGTCCTTAATGTTGTCCACGATCGTAAAGTCCATTGTGAATGCCATATTTCCTATGAATACCTGGATTTCATGATCTCTACCAACAACATTTTCTCCTTTATAAATCATTCCCCATCTGCAAATATTGTTATAATGGATCGGAGACATAAAATTCTTAGGTTGAAACACGTCAATGTAGACATTATTGAAATACTTGTGACCGATCATACAAGGGATTTTGAGGTTATTCGGATCACGCCGCTTTATCCTCTCCGTTCTCCCATCATGTGATCCGTATATATTCCCATCTAGTGACGGATGGTACTCATACACTTCCTCATCACCCTTCCGAAAAATCACCTTCCTGACGCCATTGGTGAATAATGCACTACCATCCTTCGCATCAAGGATCACTCCCGATTCATTGACAAATGGTTTCCTGAGGATGAGGTTGGTTAATGTTAGATTAGCGACAGAGTCTATGTCATTGACCACGGTGAGATCAATGTTATAGATGAATCCTCCAATCATAACTGATAAATTTTTTATTACCCCGGCGTTATCGATTCTTTTACACGAGATACGTTCAGGGAAGGCTTCGTTGTAAAGGGAGAGGGGGATTACATTGATAGGGATGTTAGGATCTATGTAAGTATCGGTTATGAGCTTCTTCCTAGTAGTGCAAGAAATCTTAAAAACCTCAGAGTCGCTTCCCTTAATCCTGTCACTACTCCCTATAGTAATATCCACCATTTTTTCTTGAGTTCCTCTATAATAGATTCACTCAAAATTGCTAGATTCTTCGTGTGCCCTTTTGATCTCTCTTTTGCTTCATCCCATTCGCCTGAATCTTGTGTGACTGATGCGTAGGGATTGCAACAGGCTTTACCTCTCAAGGGATCTTGAGAAGCTTACAACCCTCACCAGGCAGTGTACCTGATCGTTGTAGTATAGTATAGTGACAAGTACCGGGGGATTGATCGTTCAGCTAGGAATAGTGTCGCTAGGATTAGAAAACCTAAATACTAGTTCTAGAGATGAAGGATGATTATTTTTGTATTTTTATATTTTTTAGAAAACAAGTAAAAATCTCGGGTTTGAAAGATTTGGGCGGAATTTGTTGCTAGTCAACTAACCCAATACTAAAGATGCAATCAAAATAAAATACTAGAAATGAAAATAAACTATATTAAACTAAGGTTGTGAGCAATAAGTGGAGAAATGTGTTTACTTAGATTTCACTACTCCCTAGATATGTTTTACACGTTAATTACTTGTTATAGTTGCGTGGATGACGGATTGTATTCCTTAATACCATTTATGGGATGGCGTACTTAACTCCCCAATCCTATGAGTGCCTACTTCACTCCTATGCCGAGCCGGCTAAGAAGCTCCTAACATGGGATCATTAGAATTTACTCATGCATTAAATACAACCAATAAAACCTAGTACACATCGGTTCATGTTTCCTAAGACGTTCAAGCATGTTACCATTTGGAGATCTACCAGTTTTCTTAAGCCTAACATTGAAATCATTCATCCAATACAACCATAAACAAGTAATCAACACATAATCAACATCTAGGTTTCATTAGATCTAAGCAAACACAAGATAAATCTAGCCTAGCATGGTGGAATCAAGACAAGCACAAGATATAGATAACCAACACATAGACATATTGATTGAATTAAAAGAACACTTATCTCAATTACACATGTAAGGGTTCAAGGGTTGAAAACCCTTGAAAAACCTGTAAAATTCGGATATGGTTCGGCCTTAGGGTTTCTCCAAACTTGTTCCTCCTAATGAATGAAAATTAGAAAACTATATATAGAAAATTGAGTCTGACGGCGTCATGAACAAATGGGTGACGCCGTCATCTCGCTGCCAAAAGAATTCTCGGACTGCCTTGATCTACATCCGACGCCGTCATGTATTAAGTTTTTCCAGGCCGTCACGTATTTAACTCTTGACGCTCTTCCTTGTGACGCCTTCATTTCTGTACTGGGTCGTCATGAAATTTACTCTTGACACCGTCAGGATGGTACTCTTGACGCCGTCACCTACTGTTCCCAACTTGGAAAATTAAGTCTTTGGCGTTTTCTTCACTTTTATGCTCCAAAAACGTCCGAATTGCTTCCTTTTCCAGATTTCACTCCCAAAGTACCTAAAATCACAAAAGGAACGATTTAGGGCAATATTTGATCAAATAAATTCAATTACGGGCTTAAATGAACCCCTAAAAGTGGTTCATTTTTTGCCTCATCATATACCCTTACACTTGAGATTTTCTTGTCCTCAAGCAAATGCGATTTTATTCTACTCAAAATACAAGTTAGGGGTCATTTAACACTAATATAAAAGTAATTATAACAAATAATCGTTCCACTAAAGACCAAAGACAAGCACGGAGGTCATATACTAGCACCTCACAAATAGTGTTTAGATACTCACATCTCTCGGGTGTAATAAAGTATAAATTACAATATGGAAATGGAAGATATCTCTCACTACCTGTCATAGCAAAATAGATTACCATAGGCTTAGGAAAGGATCAAACCTCCACCACATGGCGTAAGCACCTAGGATAAACTATCAAAGTGGTCTTTTAAAGGGTTTGTAACGTTAGGTGTAGGGATATGAAATACACGGTTTTGTTGGATAAAGGCAGTCTTTACTGGTGGCGAGCTAACAATCTTGGTTAATTACATCTACAATATGGCGTTGTTAAGCCAAGAATAGACTCGACTTAAGCTAATAAATGAAAAATAACAAAGACATAAAATAAACATAGAATGAAACGGGATGGTAGTCCGTATGTTTTTTCTCTTTTTCTTTTTCTATTTTTTTTCTTTTTCTTGATTTTTCGATTTTTACGATTTTTTTTTTTTTTTTTTTTTTTTTTTTTTTTTTTTTTTTTTTTTTTTTTGCATACACTCTTACCCTACCATCCAAAATAATACATCATAGGGAATGAACATTCCCCTTACACTTGAATTTTTACATACTTTACAAATAACTAATCTGATGACTCGAATTAAGAAAATCAAAACACTTGGAGTACTTTTAAGATTAACGTACATATGAGGGTAATAATAAGATGTTCTTCCCCATTACTCCATAACATTAGTACTTTGCCCATGGGAATAGCACCAGGCTTTACCTCTCGAGGGATCTCGAGAAGCTTACAACCCCCACCAGGCAGTGTACCTGATCGTTGTAGTATAGTATAATGACAAGTACCGGGGGATTGATTGTTCAACTCAGGAATAGTGTCGCTAGGATTAGAAAGTCTCCTAAACTAAGTCTAAAGGTGAGGGATGATTCTTTTTGTATTTTTATATTTTATTAAAGCAAGTAATATCTCGGTTTTTGGAAGAGTGGGCGGAATTAGTTGCTAGTCAACTAACCCAATAACTAAAGATGCAATCAAAATAAAATGACAGAAATGAAAATAAATCTAATTAAACTAGTGGTGTAAACAATAATGGGGAAAGTTGTGTTTACTTAGGTTTCATTACTCCCTAGATATCTTTTACAGGTTGATAGTTTGTTACAATTTCATGGATGACGGGTCGTATTCCTGAATACTAGTCGTAGGGCCATGTACAATATTCCCTAACTCTATAGGATCCTACTTCACTCCTATGTCGAGCCGTTAGAAGCTCCTAACATGGGATCATTAGAATTCTCCTACGCATTAAAACAACCAAAAATCATAGTACACCTCTGATCATGTTTCTTAAGACGTTCAAGCATGTTACCAATGGAAGTCTGCCAGTTTTCTTAAGCCTAACATCGAATACAATCATCTGTAACAATATAAACAAACAATCAACCCATAATTAACATCTAGGTTTCACTACATCTAAGAAAACACAAGAGAGATCTAGCCAAACATGTTAAATTGAAGACAAGTGTAAGATATATTCAAGCAACACATAGACATATTGATTGAATTGAAAGAGTACTTATCTCAAATTGACATGAAAGGTTTCAAAGGGGAAAAACCCTTGAAAAAGCTGTGAAAATCGGACTAGGGTTTTGCCTCAAAGTTGCTCCTTAAAAGTTACACTCTAATGAAAGGATTATGTGCAAACAAACAACGAATTTCACAACTGGCCTTCACTAAAATGCTGACGGGGTCATACCGATGCACAATAAATATAACAAGCAAGTGGAAATGAGAAACGAGTTATGAAATGAAATAAACATAGAGAGGAAAAGAAAACATGGTAGTATATTTATTTAGGGATAAATTGGTAATTATCCTAAGTTAATACTTACCTAAAAACCGTGACAAGTTAGGTCATGCCAAAGCGTGGTGCTTTGAAATGGTATAATGTGGATGCTAGTGTAATATGCGAAGTGACAGGTGTAGTAGCAATTACGATAAAATGATTATATTACCTGAATGTCTTTATTAAACTATAGATAACATACTACAACATGATGCCTCATCATTATGAACCTCATGACTAGTCTAACTAATCAAGAAAAGATTGTTACAATTTTATCAAAAAGGTTTTAACCGATGAAACACCTAAAATGCCTAATCACCTAATTTATCGTGGTGATAGCAGTCACCCCATGTCCATGATGGTTGGAAACCTGAGGCTCTTTGGGACACTCTTCCTTGATCACGGAATGCTGAGATGTTTGTTTAATGCATGAGTTAAGAAATTATCACAACCGAACCGACACATTTGCAAGATTTCACTTTTTGGTCATGGAAGGATTTATCAATCATCTCCGGAAGACAGGAAGTCCAGTAAATGAGGCATTTGGGTTTTTTTTTTTTTTTTTTTTTTTTTTTTTTTTTTTTTTTTTTTTTGTATTGTACAGTCTCTACCAGCTGAATATAGTTCATACCTATTTGCTTTTATGGACACTTCTGAGGAGCCTTCGCTAATGAAGCTTTACAAGTTGGTAAGTAAAGTTGAGGACAATCTAAGGGTCAGGTCCGATAAGATCGAGAAGTGAAAGCCTGATGAGTGAATGGCGAGCATGTTAATAGAAGGACTGAGGGGTTCTTCTTTGAACCAGTAACGAAAAAAAGAGTGACAGTTCCCAAATGCTATTATTGTCGAAAGCTGGGGCATACGCTGGGAATGTGCTTCGAGTATTTACACGTCTTGAAGGTCTCAACAACTAGAAAAGGTATCTATATTTTTATAGATTGTTGTTTCCTTTGTTGTAACTTTTATTTATAAAAGTTAATTGACACTTACAATATTGTAAAGAGTCAAGGGGAGACGGAAAGCACGCATTGCAGCTGTGGTGATTGCGGCCATCATCAAGAGCAAGTGATGATGAGGTTGGGTCTTCATCAAGTGCATGAGGAATTTACAAAATATGACGGCTGAGATCGTGCATCGTTTGGGATCTAGGATTTTTAAAATTATTTAAATTTCAGTAATTTTAAAACTAGTCGTTGCATGTATTAGGGCTTATTTTAAGAATTTCTTTTATTTAATATTTTTAGGGTTAAAAGCATTTGATTTGAAATTTAATATGTCTATAATTTAAAAGAAATGTTCACATGAGCTCTTAAGCCTAACATGATAAACTTTGATGTAATCTAACTGGGATAGAGGTCAAAGATAATCATGAATGTTGATTAAATCCATCTAGGATGGAAGTTTAAAGTAACAATAATTTTTTATTAGAAAGATATATATATGGGATAGATGAATCAAAGAGGATAAAGTCATAGAATGACTTAAGAGAACATTTGAATCTAAATAATTTAGGGATCCTTATACCCGAAGATAATGCTTAATCTCAAGTCTTGATAGAATCAAGCCGTATACCCCATAAGCAACACAATCAAATATCTTGGATATTTGGTAAAGACGATTTCTTATAAAAGAGAAATCCTTAAGTGATGGTATTTCCTGTAATCTAAAAATTGAGTAAAGCTCATATGCTACAGGTTAGCATTTTAGATCTACAAGTCAAACTCAAAAAGGAATGATTTTGTAGATCATGAGTGAAATCTCGCTCTTCTTTGTAATGTTCCAGTAAAGCTAAAAGATGCTTTACATGAAGGAACATTTAACTAGGTTAACACCTGTTAAACAAGATCAAAGTAATGTTCTCAAGCCGAATGTCTTTAACTGGACCTAAGAATAGGAGTTCGACTCAGAGTTAAGCAACGAAAACGAGAGTAAGAGAAGTTAATTTAGATCGTTTAACTATAGAGTACAAAGCATGACAAGAGTTATGTATCTGGGATGATATATGGGAGAGTTATGTATCTGGGATGATATCAAGATCTTGGACAAACACACATCGCCTAATGATTCAAGATAGTTTGACATGTGGGATATGTTGATCTTGAGTTGTTGTAGAAAAATTAAGAAGCCATGTGACTTAAAAGAATTAAAGTCTGTTAGGAAACACGCAATTACATCGTGTTTTTAAGGGGCTTGTACTAAAGTTCTTAGGAACTTAGGAGAATCAGTAACAAGGAGTCACGGTTCTTATTTATTAGATAAAATCCATGATACTTAAGTGTAAAAAAATGTAAATTGTTGAATGCTAAGTTAAGTGTGTCATGATTTAGCTAAGTCTAAAAGCCAGTATGACTAAATCACTGGTACCAGACTCACTTAGGTTCATTTACAGAAAGACAATGTTAAAGGATTGAGAAGTGGTATATGGGGGGGGGGGGGGGGCGTTAATGAATAAGTTATAAGGGTATGAAAGTCTTTTTATCTAAGTTTCATGGTTTGGAAAAGTTAATTCTTGCTAGCCAATCTATTACATGGAGGGTCCTTTGCTTGATAACTTATTTTTGTGCAATGTCGTCTTTTTAACTAACAAAACCTTATAATTATAACATGAGTTAACTTACAAGATTTAATACATATTTAAAATTATTACCGTGAAAAATTGGGGTGTTACATGTGTTTACATCATATTTGTATTTAGAACATGATCTTAGTCAATTGGTAAAGGCGTCGTCTTAATTGATGAAGGTTATTGGAGTGAAATTGAACTATATACCAATATTTCATTATTTCGTCATCTTTGGTGATGAAAAGGACGCATCGATTAGCATTCGGTTCTAAGAATCTAGAAATAAAGTCTGCCTTTAAATTAGTAAGGTCGAGTTCATTCGTCAATGGAGCTCTTGTCTTGAGAAATCATCTCTTACATAGAGAATTGAAGTTAACCTAAAAATATGACATGATTATCTGAGTTAGCACATAAGAATATAGCTAGATAAAGGTTGACATAAAATTTCTAATTTTTCTTAAATTGGCTCTTTAGAGGCTCTCAAACTCTCGCTCACTTGGCTTCCTAAATCGAAGCATACAAAGGACGGAACCAGAAGACAAAGTTACCAAGTGCATTTATGAGAAATCAAATAAGACTACATACACAACTTTTTGAGACCGGGTGCAATTATACAAAAATAGAGGTTTTTTTTTTTTAACAAAATTAACACTATAAGACAAAAATTCATGGGTGTCCCGGGACACCCCTGGGACACCCCTGGTTCCGTCCCTGCATACACTATATGTTATGTTAAGATACATATTGCATGGTTCATGTAATGTTGTCTCGTTCTGCCAATCTATCACCTGGACCTGCATTTTGGTCTGTTTGGATTGGAGCCGACCAAGTGGAACCTCACTTATGCTTTTGGTGTTGCATTTCATGGTGTATTCTCAGACTAGGTGCACTTTTTAGACCATGAGTAGATGAGGTTTGCTTCTCTAATGTATAGTATTGTAATTATAGATTCTAGAGCATCCTATACAAGACATTAACTCTTACATCCTATTCATCTTATATTTTCATCATAGTATATAAGAGAAATATGTGCATAAAATTTTCTTCTGACACGGTTCGGTTTTACAAACCAATGCTATCGACGATAGAAGAAGCTTTGATACATCGTCCTCATCACCAGTAAGTGGGGCTCAAATTCTCTTGAAGCATATGTTATCAAACCGGAGGTTAAACACCAAATTAGGAAGATTAAGAGGACAAAGACTACCGAAGTACCGATTCTACCATTTATCGGCATGAAGTGATCCATAATTATGCTGAAAACATTGTTAAATCATGTTGTGTAGCGTTAAAAGGCACGTGCAACGTGTGATATATGTATGAAAAAAATGAAAATGTAGTTCACGGTTGGAGTGTGGAGAGGAGTAAGATTAGGTTTAACATGATATGATATACATTTGGTATATATATGGAGGGTAATTTATTGTGACATGATGACATCAATTTTTGAATATTTATTGTTAATATTGCTAAATTTTGCATGTGCTAAGTGACAAATTACGATGGAAGACGAGATTGATGTTACTGAAGACATCATACCAAGAGGATGAGAAACTATCAAATATTATCTTATTGCAGCCATCGTTGGCACTAGTCATGTAATTGCCGAATATCGTGCGTTATCGATTGTATTTCTGCGTTTTGGAAGATCCATCTAAAACAAATCGATCTTAAAATAAAGAAAAAAGTATTATGGATTCAATGGTATAATAATTCGAACGTAAAATGTAATCGAGTTAAGAGATATTGAAACTTTAATCGGCTCTATGGTGAGACAAGAAAAAAAAAGAAAAAAAATATATATTTTAAAGGATTTTTTCGAAAGTTTTTTAGAAGCATCAGAGTACAGTAAAATCTTTATAAATTAGTGATATTGGACCGAAATATTTTGTTAATTTAGCGAGATATTATTATATCAATAAATTAATAATTTATTAATTTAAAAAAGTTTTACGTATGGCCTTTAAAATTGCAAATCAATAGTTATAATGTATACTAGTTAGAGATGAAAATAAATTAGAAAACATGTTCTAATTAACATTTTTTGAAGTCATATTCACAAATTAATTGAATTTGTCAAATTCATTGTTTTTGAATAATTTAAAACTTTGTTTTGCTGGAACAAGTTCCAATTACGTAGTATGACCTTTATATATATGTGGAAATTTTTAGTAATTATTAATTTATAGTTTCGTTGGACTAATATATAAACACTATGGTTTCAAAATAATTATTATCTTATTATTTTATCATTTGAGAACCAAATTTGTATAGTTTTTAAATTGGGACTAGACAAAATTTTATTAAGGTTATTAATTTATTAAGTAGATTTTACTGTAATGCTTTTTTGAAGCACTTAGGTAAAAAAAGGTATATTGTGAAGCACAAATTTCATCAAATTTCCTTTGTAAAAGCCTGTTTAAAGATTAGTAATCCTATCAAGTATAAGCATCCGTGACATATAGTTTTTGAAAAACTTTTTACTATTTGTAAAAGCCTGTTTAAAGACATTTTAGCGTCGTGTTGAAAAACTTTTTGTAAAACTTTTAGTAAAAGCTTGTAGTCTGTCAAGTTTTTGAAGCTTTAATTTTTCACTTGAATCTTTATTAATGAAAAGCTTTTGGATTAGTTTTTGCATTTGAAAGAGATTTACAACATGACATTTTGATAACAAAAATTGATTAAAAAAACTTAAGTATTTGCATAAAGTACATTTAATTTTTCTTTGAATTAAACAGAAAGTTATCAAATGGGAACACGAGGAAGACTAGAATAGTATCCGTTTGGCTCTATTTATTTGATGGCCAATTTGTCAACCATAAGCTTCGCCTTTTTGCTGCTATAATTTTCCAATATGGCAGTCCCTCCCTTATGCGACTCACCGCCATATAATATCCGTAGAGTATTCTTCTTTTCATATACGGTATTTATTAAAGTTACTTATAACAACATACTTGAGATATAGAAAATGCCGTTCAAGAAAAAAAAAACATTGGTTTTCCGTTCACCTTATATGTCACGTTTACATACAAGGTAACATTGAATATTTTGTACCATCAGTAGTTGTAACTTACAAGTTACACAAAACTATTACAATGATTAAAAAAGAGGCAATATTCGACAATCTTGAAAATTTTTATAAAGTGAACAAAACAACTAACGAAAATGATAAACATCATGAATATCTATTAATCTTGGCACTACTTGAGACAGCATGAGATTTGCTCCTAGGAAACATCATATGATCACTCTTCGCCTTCTTACCCCACTCCTCGTCATCACGAAAGCTAGAAACTGGAGCATCTTCATCGATCCTAGCCATGCCAACGCTAACACTCCTCGGCACTCGCTTTGAACCCATCACGGGCAACGAAGACTGTTTATTCATCATATGTTGCTTTATATACATATCTAAATCCTCCCTACTGATATTTACATCTCTCATGCTGGCCGTGGAGTTCGCCCTAATGAGTTCCCTAAGATCTTCTGAGGCGTTCGAGTAGTATGAGCTCGTGCTAGAGCTCCTAGACAACGGGTTTGGAGTGCTCATTGATGCCATCCCGTAAGTTGCGCCATTGGAACAATCGGTTATGCTACGTACGTAAAAATCTTTGGCTTTGCCAAGGACTCTAATTGGCGTTGTGATGATTCTCATCAACAAGTTTTTGTGGCTCATGGACTTGCTTCTCATATTTGTGATTGAAATAAACGGGAAATATTGATGGAAGGTTTGTTATATGTGTGAATTATATTGTGTGTGTGGAGATGGAGTTAATAGGTGATACGACTAAAAACTATAAACTTTGATATGTATGATATAAATATTAAGTTGTTTCAACTTTATAGTCTCAACTCCCGTAGTTTTGTTTTGACTGGTTTCGTGATAGGAAATGTAGGGTATTCATTTATTTATTATATTGTTTCACTAAATACATCAAGTTTGGAAGGAAAAAGACATCATACTTCCACGTAATAAAATTAAAGTATTTTTATTTATTCACTAATCAATCTATGGTTTTCATAATAAACATTGTGTTTTTTTGTTACTAAAAACAAGATTAGTAATCAAGTCTTTTTTTTGATAATGTTATTTGGTGTGTTTATCATAAATCCAAGTTTAATTGGATAAATTGGATGAAACATCCTAAACTTGCTATTTTGTTATCTTTTCTTCTAACTTCTTAAATGCTAGAGTTTTATTTTTATTTGCCATTCAAAAAAAAAATAAATAAATAAAAAAGTCATAAGTCTTATTAAAAAGGATTTATTTATAATTTATAAGATAAGTTATATATATGTGTGTGTAAATGTTGCTGTTTAGAAAAAGAAAGATAGGTATCGTGACAATGAGTTTTATTTTGTGAAACAAATAATGATGAGGTTAACTTTTGCTTTTAGGTATGCGTAGTGATCACAAAAGCTACTTTAACAAATTGAATATTACATATAGTGATTACTGATTATCCTAGGGGTGTCAATTCGGTTCGGGTTGTCAGGTTAGCGGGTTCGGGTTGTCAGGTTGACGGGTCAGAAAACCCCAACCTGAACCTGACTCATTTAAATCATTGGGTCAATTATGTCAACCCTAACCTGTTTATACGTAACCCGAACCTGACCCATTTAACCAGTATATATACTTAGGTTAACAGGTTAAATATGTTACATGGGTTGGATATGTTAAACGGGTTTCGAGTTGACCCATTTAATACGTTTTATATATAAAAGTTAGCACATTACATGAGTTAAATGGGTTAAACGGGTTAGTGGGTCAACCCGTTTATCCCATTTAACCCGTATAATTAAATATAAATAATTTTTAATTAAGAAAAAAAACTTAAACAGGTTGGCGGGTCGACCCGTTTATTTTATTCTCAACCCGAACCTGACCTGTTTAATAAACGGGTTAGATATGTCGACCCAAACTTGACCCACAATCTATTTAGCTCAACCCAAACCTATTAATTTTTGTGTCGATTTCAGGTCGAGTTTCATATCGGGTCAGAAATTGCCACCCCTATCCATTAGATATGATTTTTCGGTTGTCAATTTTTTTGATTAAACGAATGGATTGACACGATGAGTTGGATGAGAGAGCTTTTGTCTAATAAGGGGGGCGCCACCCTGCTCATAGTTTTCTCTCGTATATTCTTTTCGTGAAAAGTGAAAACCATGTGGATTCATGGTCCATAAAACTATCATTTCTTTTTTCTTTTTCATAACTACATCTTGACATAGATATTTTATTTTCATCTATTTAGTTTTCATTAGTAATATAGTTTCTCACATATTGATGTGCAACGAGTCAAACCCGACTCGAGCTGATCAAATCTGGTCTGATTCGAAAATTGAATAAAGATAACACGTGATCGAGAAGCGAATCGAGTAAAGCAATCGAAACCGAAACTGAACAAAATAAGGTTGATTCAGATCGGTTATGTTCGGCCCGGTTTCGGTCAGTTTGTCAATTCCGGTCAATTTTCGAGTGATTTTTCTCAGCCTTAGTTTCGGTATCTCATCAAAACAATGTAGTTTCTAGTAATAATTTCAAAGAGATAATTATCGACGGAATTAGCATCAATCATATTATTGTCCTTATGGAAAGTATATAAAAGAAAATAACAAAATGAAAAGACGTCATAATTGATTTCATATCGAAAAGCAACAGGACGACGAGTGCCGGGTGGACTAGTTTACGTGTGAATTTATTTTGGTGGCCAACAAATTGTCAACTACAAGCAATTTTAGACTTTTAAACTATGTTTTCTAAAATGGTTTGCAGCAGTCTCTCCTACATAGGCCTAACCACGGCTATATGATATAGATTATTTGGTTTGTTGGACTATAATTAATTAAGTAAAATGTGATTGTGAAAACATGAATGAGGAATGTATCGACCCATAAACTTGTGGTTTGATTCGTTAAGGCATTCACTATCGTAGTTTCATCAAAATGTCTAAAACTTATATAAAGCTTTATCTTTCATTTTAACCATAGTGATCATTTGTTTCATGTACATGTGGCATGAAGAGGTTCATGTTCTTTAACCTATTCATAATTTAATGCAAGTGTTATTATGAATCCTTTTAAGAGTTGTAAAAGGTTTATCCATAGTGAACATAGGTTTATAACATCAAAAAGTTTATAAATAAATAATTATGGACCTATATAAAGTTTCACCATTGTGGATGCTCTTATAGAAATTTGTCTAAAAAGTACAATGAAGTTATACATGATTTAAGATATATTATACTAAATTACATTTCGCGTGGGCGGTTCATCCTTTGTGGCCCGTTTGTGTGTTGGAGGCCCATACCCGAAATAAAGCATTTGGGGCCCGTGTGATAAAACCGTCTCCCTCTCACAACTCTTTCCCGTTTGTGAGTGATGCCGGCAAAACCGACTCCGACGGAAAAACCCGACCGGTGAAACTTTACCCGGTCCGAACGAAAGCTGCTATAGTGCTTTTGTGAGAGGGCTACAGTGAAATAATATATTTTAATGTGGCTACAGTTGTTTTGTGAGAGGAGGCATGTTTTGTGGTTGTTTTTTAGCCATTTGTTATCAGGTACACTTCCGTTTTTTCCCAGCCACATGTTAATTATTTGTTAGTGTTGAAAGGCTTTTCTAGATGATTCATTTGCTCAAAAAAAATATCATTCATTTGCAAGAGGGTTTTTTCATCAGCTTTTGTGTTCAATCAGATAATCGCTATTACTAGGTGTGGAATCTTTAATTTATGTTTAATTAACTTTTAATGCGTTGAATTACATGTTTGAGCTGTGTAATAGTTGATTTTTTGGGTTAGGGTTCCTAGGCTTCATTATGGTTTTTGATGTTTGATACGTGGGAATTGCGCCCTCGCAACAGGTTTTACCTCTCAAGGGATCTTGAGAAGCTTACAACCCCCACCAGGCAGTGTACCTGATCGTTATAGTATAGTATAGTGACAAGTACTGGGGGATTGATCGTTCAACTCAGGAATAGTGTCGTTAGGATTGAAATTAATCTAACTAGGTCTAAAGGTGAAAGATGATTCTTTTTTGTGTTTTTATATTTTTTTTATTAAAAGCAGGTAAAAATCTCGGGTTTGGAAGAGTGGGCGGAATTAATTGCTAATCAACTAACCCAAAAGCTACTAATTAAACTAATGTGCAAGAAAAATAAACTAAGGTTCTACAAGGTAAGTGAAGCATGCCTACCTATGATATGTTACTCCATGCTAGCTATCCAATTCTACCTATTGAATTGTCACACCTTGTTTTAATTGACGGGTTGTATTCCTTAATACTAGTCGTAGGGCTGTGTACAATATTCCCTAACTTTATAAGATCCTACTTCACTCCTATGTCGAGCCGTTAGAAGCTCCTAACATGGGATCATTAGAATTCTCTTACGCATTAAATACAACCATATAATTGTAGTACACCTCCGATCATGTTTCTTAAGACGTTCAAGCAAGTTACCAATTGGAAGTCTGCCAGTTTTCTTAAGCCTAACATCGATATCATTCAATTAAACAAGAGACAATAGGAAACAAGAATTATAAGCTAAACCAATTAGACCTATCGAAGTGTCACACCCTAATTGATGAAGATAGACACAAACATCAACAGGGAATCAATAAGATCTAATCAATTATATACAAGTTTCACACAATCATAAGTATACACAAGATGAATTAGCAAAACATCATCAAAGAAGAGCAAACAACAATGATAATGGAAAAGATAATTAAGATAGAATCAACAAACCAATATATGATGTTTATGGAGTGATTGAAACCCTCTAAGTTACTGGAAAAACACCTATCTAAACCTAGGAATCGACCTTAGGGTTTAGGGCCTACAAAAAGTGAAGTAATAAGGTTATATTTATAGGCAGATTTTCTGTCGGCCCATCATGACGGCATCAGCTCGTACACATGACGGCGTCATGACCATTTTTTTCACCAAATCGAAGATTTTTTCATCCCGGTCGTTTCCTTTTTTGAATCGCTCAAATCTAAGTTCGTATGCAAAAGTTATGGCCACAACAGTGTGAGTTACTCCGCGCGCAAGTTGTGACTATTTAACACGTGCTGGCCTTCCATCAGATACACTTGACGCCGTCACCTTATGACTTCTGACGTCGTCAAGTTCATCCATGACACCTTCTCCTTTGATTATTCTCTGAAGTGTCTCGCTTTGTGGTAATAGGTGATACAAAAGTGAAGAACATAAAAATATAAGAAGAAAAGCACATCCAAGGTCACCAACAATAGAACTTTGAGAACTTGGCAAGGAGAACTTTTAAAAGGTCATGGAGATCTTGAAAGATCTTGGAAGGTCACCAAAACTCTTGAAAGACTTAGAATAATCACCAATAGAACCCTTGAGAATGAAGACTTTTGAAGAGGAAAGGAATCAAGAATCTGTTGACATAAATAATGTCTTAAAACATTGTTAGCATATTAACAATGTCTCTATGTTTTGATAATTATAAAGCATAAACTCATTAATCTAAAACTTAGGACGTAAACAAGTTTTTAGTGCTTAATATTTGTCTTTGCTTCCATATCACTTAAGGTATGAATAAACAAAGGGTTTATTGCATTTCATGATCAAAGGAAATTTTTCTAATTACTAGAATTTTTATAAAATTTATTAAACATCTTATATCTTTTACAAAATTACTTTTGGAATTAAAAGAATATGTTTAATTCATTATAAATATATGATTTCAAATTTCCAACCAAAAATGGCAAATTTTATCCAGAAAAATATTCCCCACTAAAAGACAAGAAAAACCAACGCTCTGAAGGGGCGGCCCCCTTAATTCCTTAGGCGGCCCCCTTAATCATTAAGGGGACCAGCCATTAATTAAGGGGACCGGCCACGCTCCAGAACAATATTTTTCTCCCCTATAAATACTGGTTCATTCCTCAGAATTTTCTTACCTTTTGCACTTCTAAACTTTCTGATCTAGATCCACATTTCTATTCTCATATCCTCTGATCATAAGTGTATAATTATTTGTTTCAAACTGATTCAAACTTCATCCTCTCAAGTGCAAGAGAAGAATACTTCTATCCCCCAAGACAAGAAGTATTACAACTTGTTGTGATCTCCACATCCAAGTTGTTGGTGCATCATCAAGATTACTTACATTATTCTTTGTGAAGATTATTGTGAATAATTGATTGTAGATAGTTGTGCTAGATATATAGATTGTGTGATTAGTTAGTAGCTTGGTGTGAAGAAGAAAAGTTAGGAATTAGATTGTAGTGAAGAAGTGATGAGTGTGTAAATACTCATCATTTTTACCTTTTCTGAGCTGCCAAAACATCTAAAAACACTCAATATCGTATCAAAATAGTGAAAATATCCCAGGAATGTGTTTTATATGTTTCAAATGCAAAACAAGCAAAAACAGATGAAAAACGTACAAAGTTTGTAAAATTGGCAGTTTCAGTCCCTCAACTTTCAAAAGTTGTCAAATCTAGTCCCTGGTTGTTCTAAAAACTTGAAAAAGTCACCAAAGGTCCTTTTAAATCAAAAAGTTACATAATTAGTCCTTTGGTGCAAAGTTTCACAAAATGTCAAGTTTAGTCCCTGAAGTTTGGAAAATTGTCAAAAATGGTCCCTGGGATATTAAAACTTTGAGAAAAACAAATTTTGTCCTTATACTAATCTTTTATGGCAGGTTTGGTCCTTGGTTAGAAAGTTTAGTGAATTTTCACATTTGGTCCCTAAAGTTTCAAAGTTTGGAAAAAATAGTCCTCGGGTGTTTAAAAAGTGAAAAATATCAAAAACACCCCTTGTACTATTGTAACTTGGCATGAATAACCCTTTTTGATTACTTTGGGAAAATCACAAAAACAGCCTTCAATTTTCAGAAACTTACAAAATTGGTCCTTGTGCTTTTTATCACCTAAACCAAACGGATCCTTAATAAATAAAAAAACCAAAACCAAATCCAGCCCATCCCATTTTCTTCTCCTTAGGCCCATACATCCACAAGCCCATCCCCCGTTTAATAATCCACCCCGGTCAAACCCGTTTGACCAAACCACCCCCTTCCCACCAAAACCACCCTCACCCCTGCAATACCACCCCATCCATACCATGTAACAATTCGCAATTTTAGGTCAATTACTATTCCCGGAAAATTCACTAGTCAATTTTACTATTCATGTTACTATTCATTTCTTTCCGAAATTTTCCCGAAAGTTGATTTTTATTTGATATTCTCGAGTGATAAATCATTTCCATGGCAAATTAAATGTTTGACATTCGTCAGATCATTTTCGTGAAAGTTATTAAGGAATTACACGTTTTAGGGTAAAACGTCATTCAGAAATTCTACGCACAACGAAATTCGATCCCGTCAGGTGACCCCACATCGGAAAAATGTTTGACACGCTCATGATTTATTTGAGAATTAATCGTGACTGAGAAAAATATGACCAAAGACTTCCCGGCAGGTCACCCATGTCGGTACTACTCTCACATGAGCACGCTTAACCGAATGGGCGATTAACCGTTAGACCACAAAACGAGTTTCTAAGACGTTTTGAGTTTTCAAACTTATTAGAAAAAGTCAACATATTTTCTCCCTCCTCCATTGACCAAAAATCATCCCTTGATGTTATAAGTCATTTCGTGATTTTTAGGCTTACGGTTTGATGTCTAAAAGACATTTAATACCAACCGACACTAGACTGAGCCCAGTCTAGACATTATAAGTCATTTTAAATCATTTTTATCCTATTAGAAAAGTAACATTTTACTTTTCTCAATTTTACGCAATATTCGTACATTTTACGAATTACGCGTTTTAGACCCGTGTTTCCAGTTTTTAGCAGGGTTTTAGCACCCGATAGAACCTACCACTCATTTTATATTTTATTATGGACTATATGGACATGTTTAACAATACTTTCAAATTCCATAATTTTACGACACCCGGTTTTACGTTTTGAGGCGTAACAACTTACGGTTTGCATTTTTCGGAGTCAAAACACACTAGATATCTTGGATAATATCATCCAAAGTCCAACCTTGCTCCCCAAGCTTGACCAAACCGCCCTAGGAGGGGGGAGTCACCCCCATGTGGCTTCATCTCATGAATCTACCCCTAAATCATCATTTTATTACAACTTGGTCACCAAGTTTTAGTAATTTCCTAGCACTTTCCTAACCTCCTCATTTTGGACTATAAATAGCCCCTCTCCCTCCCTTGTTATGCCGTGCACCTCCACCACCATAACCATCCATCCATAGCTTTATTTCCTTCTAATTTCTTGCAAGGTTCAAGTGCTTTTTCAAGTAGAAACCCTAGTTTGATCATAAGTTACCAAAACTCTTCCAAACCCTAGAATACTTGGTGATTTCTCTTGAGTTTGAATCCACTCAAGTCACCTCAACCTTCATCATCCATCTTTCAAGATTACAAGAGTAGAAAGATTGCATGAAGTGAAGTGGGTTGAAGCAAGTCCATCAAAGTCCTATCCTTACATGTTAACTTCCTTTCATCTTTGAAAGCCAAAAGTTGTAAGCCAAACCCTAACATGATTCTTGTTAAATAATCATGTTCATGTTATTTACATGTTATTCTTGCTATATTATGTCTTGTAGTTATGTCCATGATGTATAAAAGTGAACAAAACAAGTTATTGTTATTGATTGTTACAACAAGTTACTAAAACAAGCAAACTAGTGACTTTCTTGGAAAACCACGACCAAAATGGTAAAATTATGATATTGGATCATTACATATTACAGTAGAGGACTTAACAAGGAAACCATAGCAATTTGAACCACCTAAAACGAGTATACGAGTCAAAAGTTACGCCCATTTGAAGTTACCAAAACTTTTCGGCAAACTGCCAAATACCATTCTGATCAAATTTGGGTTTTGAAAGTCCCACTTCTGCTCCGATTCATCAAAAAGTTAAAACACGAAAGTTGTCCGGAACGACGTTTTCGTTCAGGAACAAAGAAGCTCGAGACCTAAAAATGCTTTCCGAGTGATAAAATTCTTCAAATTCTAAACAGCCCATTTTTAGGCGAAAGTCACTAGATTATGGTTATACTTTGAAAGGAACAAGAGGTCTTATGACCTATAATCAAGACCACAACCATGGCTAGAGCCAAGGTTGTGTCTCATGACCTTGGAACAAGGACCAAAGGTCATGGCTAGGCCATGACGAAATGATCATACCAACTTACATAGGCGTAAACATGAAACAATGAAATAGGCGATAACTTGAACAAGCAATTTGGATCTACTTCACTTAAAAGGGAACCATGAGATTTTACCAAGAGAATATGGTCATACAAGACTTATGAAACTACCCCTAATAACAATCTTCATGTACTAATAAACTTTCCTAAGTTTATTCAAATATCGGACATGTAACTTTTCGGATCAAAACTTATATCTATATATTTCATCAACTACTACAATAGTAGGGAGCCTCATGTGAGGAGTTCATTATGTAAGCCGTCGAGTTGAGTTGTGGATTTACGAGTTAAAGTGTCCTGGCTCCTCGAATGCTTACTAACATGACTTCTGAATTATGTCGGCCCGAACGGTAGTGAACGATATACCAAAACATACATGTTTCATGAATCTTTCTTTCAAAGACTTACAATATACATCATACCACATCATGGACTAAATGCAAGATATATATATAGGCACTACTTCATATTCTTTACTCTGATTCTAAGTCGCGACATTCTATTATAGGTTGCTCGTAGAAACCTTCACGATTCGACCATCACATTCACTACTCACTACATAACTTAAGGTGAGTTCGTAGCCCCTCTTTCAATTGTTTAACTATTTTACAAACCCATGGGGGGGGGGGAATACATGCTATTATTTTTCTACTCGAACACAATGCTTTCTATTGTATGCTTTACGACGATGTTTTATTATCACTAAGTAACGATTGCCATGTTCGAAGTCCCTATATCATGAACCATTAGTCACTACCTTTAGTGAGCGCGAATATTGTGAATAGATCTATTGGGATTGACGAATCCCATTTGTGTTGAACAACGATGAGTTCACACAAATGCACTATATTTGAGATTTAGCGGTATAACGGCAAAAGTACCTTGATAGGGCTTCTATAATGCCAATTTTGTTGGTTCGATGTTAACGCTTTGGTTGTATGAGCTTAGTGCAATAAATAACGATTTTTGTTTTCTAACTATGAATGTGTGATTAATTACCTCACATTACGATTATTGTGTTCAAACGATTTAACTAAACTCTACGAATTCCACTCAACCTTTGTGTTGACCTCTCAAGCATGTATTTCAGGTTCATGACGATCAAGGATGGCACGGAAGCGCACGGATTCTCAAGAGGGCTATAAATTTTATTATCATTCAAAACTCAATTAATGTAATTTGTAAACATGGAACCATCTGGGACCTCATTTTGAAATCTCTGATATTTATACAATTTGAATGATAAATCTTTTAAAACGACTCAATTGGAGTTCGTTTTCTATTATTGTGACTATTGTGCCGTCAAGTAACACCCAGTTCGAATTCCGCTGCATCCATGAATTGGGGGTGTTACAGATTGGTATCAGAGCCATGGTTATAGAGAAACGGGTCTAATTGAGACCTAAACTATAACTACAACTACAAGCAAAACCATTTTATAGCCTTCCGCTCTCCGTGTCTTCCATCCTCCAGACGATTATGGACTTATTAAGCATTTTATGCTACATGAACATATAAGTATATTTATATATACATTCGAGTTATTTTCAATCATTTTATCTAAACATATCTACACATGCCTACTCTATGGCATTTCGACACAACCACATTCTCCCAATCATGTTCCTACTCCAACATTTTATGTCCAAGATATTGTAACGAATTACGATGGTCTTTTCTATTTCCCGAACATTGTATGACACAATGGTCTAATCTACTTCCGAGACATTGTGATTTGTGCAATGGTCTCTCGAATTATTCCACCACCTCATCAATATCATTTCATATGATATCAAAAACCCATCACAATCTATCGATTTCCAAACAAGAAATATGAGATTTCTAAAAGGATAAACTAATCCATCATCGACAAAAGCTGAACTTTCTCTACATTCATCAAAGTTTTCTTCTGAAACCTTCATTATTAAAAGTTCGTGATCCTGACTAAGTATGGACTGTTTTAGAACTACTTAAAACTTCCTTTCCACACGTATCTACCTGTACTATCTTCTATGCAATGGAATGTGAAAACATACGTTACAAGTCTTGTATGGCCGGGACTTGCAATTGAAGGGTTTGACATCGCCTTTGTTTAGTGGACAGTTTCCCGAAAGCAACGGACATATCACAAGTATACCTAATTTAGGTATTTGAAAATTTTATCGAACCTCGGCTAAATATAGACTAGTCACCTATATTTAACCTAGGGACAGTGGAATATAGTCTGACTAACTATATTCGACTTAGAATTTTCAAATACTGAGAGTAGTTATACTAAGGTTATGTTCAGATTGATTTCCTACTTGAACTCGATAAACCACCCGAATTCTTTAAAACGATCTAGAGACACGATAGTGTTTTACCACTCAGCGAAATCTTAACACCTTATTTGTACTACCTAATTTCATTCTTGAAAGTTTTCATTTATGAGATAATCCGAACTACTATCTTGGGATAGTTATCAATTCTTCTCTTCATCCCGTAGAAGTACTATCCTGTTTAGTTCCTAAGGATACCATTCCATCATAAACTTTTAAAATCTCTTAAGATTTTTAAAGCAAACTCAACATCTATACCTAAGAGTATTAATGTTAAGCATACACTACACACTTTTGATCGTCAACATATCACAACATTATCTTCACAACCGTTGGAACCACAAGCTCATTAACAGATGTTGATGCACTTTTAAAGCTCAAATCATCTATAGTTACACCACAAGTACCCTCATCAGCTTTACAAGTTTGAATATTCATCTTGGAACACCAGTATCATCTCGTAATACCCTACCTTGTAACTCACCGACTAAGTATGAATGTTGTGTAGGATGATTTGTAATTATTTGAATGGATTGGGATGCCTTTTCATTTAAATAAAGACATTGTAAATCACTAAACCATAAGTTTATATTTCCTTATCTACATTGTTTGGGATGCCTCTCTATGTAAATAAAGAATTATAAACAAGTGGGCTTATTTGTATCCGAAATAACATAAGTATGAAGTCAATAAACACTAGGTACAACAACCGATTACCTACTAGGCTATGATTGCAATTACTATCTCAAATTCCTATTAATATTCGATTGCTATATCAATTTCCTTTGATATTCGACTATTACCATACCTTTCCTACATAAAAGTAAGCCTCATCCTACGCCATACACTGAAACGACAAATCAAACTACATCACTGGTAATCCCAGACTATAATCCTCATAAGTAACCACACCTTTTCATCGACACCACTCCAACATATAACACACATAGAACTTCGGGACGAAGTTCCCCGTAAGGGGTGGAGACTGTAACAATTCGCAATTTTAGGTCAATTACTATTCCCGGAAAATTCACTAGTCAATTTTACTATTCATGTTACTATTCATTTTTACTATTCATTTCTTTCCGAAATTTTCCCGAAAGTTGATTTTTATTTGATATTCTCGAGTGATAAATCATTTCCATGGCAAATTAAATGTTTGACATTCGTCAGATCATTTTCGTGAAAGTTATTAAGGAATTACACGTTTTAGGGTAAAACGTCATTCAGAAATTCTACGCACAACGAAATTCGATCCCGTCAGGTGACCCCACATCGGAAAAATGTTTGACACGCTCATGATTTATTTGAGAATTAATCGTGACTGAGAAAAACATGACCAAAGACTTCCCGGCAGGTCACCCATGTCGGTACTACTCTCACATGAGCACGCTTAACCGAATGGGCGATTAACCGTTAGACCACAAAACGAGTTTCTAAGACGTTTTGAGTTTTCAAACTTATTAGAAAAAGTCAACATATTTTCTCCCTCCTCCATTGACCAAAAATCATCCCTTGATGTTATAAGTCATTTCGTGATTTTTAGGCTTACGGTTTGATGTCTAAAAGACATTTAATACCAACCGACACTAGACTGAGCCCAGTCTAGACATTATAAGTCATTTTAAATCATTTTTATCCTATTAGAAAAGTAACATTTTACTTTTCTCAATTTTACGCAATATTCGTACATTTTACGAATTACGCGTTTTAGACCCGTGTTTCCAGTTTTTAGCAGGGTTTTAGCACCCGATAGAACCTACCACTCATTTTATATTTTATTATGGACTATATGGACATGTTTAACAATACTTTCAAATTCCATAATTTTACGACACCCGGTTTTACGTTTTGAGGCGTAACAACTTACGGTTTGCATTTTTCGGAGTCAAAACACACTAGATATCTTGGATAATATCATCCAAAGTCCAACCTTGCTCCCCAAGCTTGACCAAACCGCCCTAGGAGGGGGGAGTCACCCCCATGTGGCTTCATCTCATGAATCTACCCCTAAATCATCATTTTATTACAACTTGGTCACCAAGTTTTAGTAATTTCCTAGCACTTTCCTAACCTCCTCATTTTGGACTATAAATAGCCCCTCTCCCTCCCTTGTTATGCCGTGCACCTCCACCACCATAACCATCCATCCATACCTTTATTTCCTTCTAATTTCTTGCAAGGTTCAAGTGCTTTTTTAAGTAGAAACCCTAGTTTGATCATAAGTTACCAAAACTCTTCCAAACCCTAGAATACTTGGTGATTTCTCTTGAGTTTGAATCCACTCAAGTCACCTCAACCTTCATCATCCATCTTTCAAGATTACAAGAGTAGAAAGATTGCATGAAGTGAAGTGGGTTGAAGCAAGTCTATCAAAGTCCTATCCTTACATGTTAACTTCCTTTCATCTTTGAAAGCCAAAAGTTGTAAGCCAAACCCTAACATGATTCTTGTTAAATAATCATGTTCATGTTATTTACATGTTATTCTTGCTATATTATGTCTTGTAGTTATGTCCATGATGTATAAAAGTGAACAAAACAAGTTATTGTTATTGATTGTTACAACAAGTTACTAAAACAAGCAAACTAGTGACTTTCTTGGAAAACCACGACCAAAATGGTAAAATTATGATATTGGATCATTACATATTACAGTAGAGGACTTAACAAGGAAACCATAGCAATTTGAACCACCTAAAACGAGTATACGAGTCAAAAGTTACGCCCATTTGAAGTTACCAAAACTTTTCGGCAAACTGCCAAATACCATTCTGATCAAATTTGGGTTTTGAAAGTCCCACTTCTGCTCCGATTCATCAAAAAGTTAAAACACGAAAGTTGTCCGGAACGACGTTTTCATTCAGGAATAAAGAAGCTCGAGACCTAAAAATGCTTTCTGAGTGATAAAATTCTTCAAATTCTAAACAGCCCATTTTTAGGCGAAAGTCACTAGATTATGGTTATACTTTGAAAGGAACAAGAGGTCTTATGACCTATAATCAAGACCACAACCATGGCTAGAGCCAAGGTTGTGTCTCATGACCTTGGAACAAGGACCAAAGGTCATGGCTAGGCCATGACGAAATGATCATACCAACTTACATAGGCGTAAACATGAAACAATGAAATAGGCGATAACTTGAACAAGCAATTTGGATCTACTTCACTTAAAAGGGAACCATGAGATTTTACCAAGAGAATATGGTCATACAAGACTTATGAAACTACCCCTAATAACAATCTTCATGTACTAATAAACTTTCCTAAGTTTATTCAAATATCGGACATGTAACTTTTCGGATCAAAACTTATATCTATATATTTCATCAACTACTACAATAGTAGGGAGCCTCATGTGAGGAGTTCATTATGTAAGCCGTCGAGTTGAGTTGTGGATTTACGAGTTAAAGTGTCCTGGCTCCTCGAACGCTTACTAACATGACTTCTGAATTATGTCGGCCCGAACGGTAGTGAACGATATACCAAAACATACATGTTTCATGAATCTTTCTTTCAAAGACTTACAATATACATCATACCACATCATGGACTAAATGCAAGATATATATATAGGCACTACTTCATATTCTTTACTCCGATTCTAAGTCGCGACATTCTATTATAGGTTGCTCGTAGAAACCTTCACGATTCGACCATCACATTCACTACTCACTACATAACTTAAGGTGAGTTCGTAGCCCCTCTTTCTATTGTTTAACTATTTTACAAACCCATTGGGGGGGGGAATACATGCTATTATTTTTCTACTCGAACACAATGCTTTCTATTGTATGCTTTACGACGATGTTTTATTATCACTAAGTAACGATTGCCATGTTCGAAGTCCCTATATCATGAACCATTAGTCACTACCTTTAGTGAGCGCGAATATTGTGAATAGATCTATTGGGATTGACGAATCCCATTTGTGTTGAACAACGATGAGTTCACATAAATGCACTATATTTGAGATTTAGCGGTATAACGGCAAAAGTACCTTGATAGGGCTTCTATAATGCCAATTTTGTTGGTTCGATGTTAACGCTTTGGTTGTATGAGCTTAGTGCAATAAATAACGAATTTTGTTTTCTAACTATGAATGTGTGATTAATTACCTCACATTACGATTATTGTGTTCAAACGATTTAACTAAACTCTACGAATTCCACTCAACCTTTGTGTTGACCTCTCAAGCATGTATTTCAGGTTCATGACGATCAAGGATGGCACGGATTCTCAAGAGGGCTATAAATTTTATTATCATTCAAAACTCAATTAATGTAACTTGTAAACATGGAACCATCTGGGACCTCATTTTGAAATCTCTGATATTTATACAATTTGAATGATAAATCTTTTAAAACGACTCAATTGGAGTTCGTTTTCTATTATTGTGACTATTGTGCCGTCAAGTAACACCCAGTTCGAATTCCGCTGCATCCATGAATTGGGGTTGTTACATACCACCTGTTTAATCACCACTTGCCACCATCACATCCCACCTCCCTTATCCCTCCAATTACACACCCCAAGGACACATTTAATGCCCCCTTGGCAATATCTCAAAGCAAATGGCCAAATACCATTTTGGCGCCAAATTCACCAACGGCCAAGATCAAAAATTTATCATCCAATGGCTAATGTTATTGGTGGGAAAGCTCAGGTGGGTCCCACACACCTCAGAGGGTCAATAAAAGCAAGAAAAGAAGGAGCAGAGGGGAGTTAGTAGTTAATTAGTTAGGAGTAGTGTCGTAGTTAGTAAAAATCCATAATTAGTTGTAATTCTTACTTTTAAAAGCTTGTATTCTGTTGTTTTAATGTAATTTGAACTCATTGTAATCTCAATTTCAATTGTCATTTGGATTCTCAGTTTATGCTTTTCTTAAAATTTCAAAAATCTCATGTCTATGGAATATGGATATTAGTGTTGTTGTATTGGACTAATAAGCTCACATAAGCCTTTGACAAAGCCTGTGCAAGCTTTTAGATCATCTCAAACTAGATTTAATCAAGGAAAACAAAATAGAAAAAGAAACAAGAAAAATAGAAAAGAAAATAAATATTTCCAAGGAAGAAGGAGAACAAGCTGAGCGGGGGATTAATTTGGTTTGAAATACTCTGGTGGCCTAGTGACAAGCTATTGGAAGTACTTTGGGCCCTGGTCATTTAATTCTCAGCTTGAGTATTTGTAAGCTCCATATTCAGTTTTCTTATTATTGATCATATCTTTTGATTTTTATTTATAGTTGTTATTAGTTGTTAAATTCTGCTTATGTAAGTTTAAATTTGATTAGTGTACGTTTAGAATTCAGATTCATAGGTTAGTTGTTTGATTTGGTTCACTAAATCACTAAACTGTCTCAAATAGGGGTGTTTGGCTTATGCTTATTCAGTTTCACCAGGGTAGTATTAGTATTGTTTTTGGTTGTATCAAGTCACCATAGGTCTAAATAAGTTTAGTAAGTCATAAAATTGGTACCTCATTAGTGTAGAAAGTCAAAATCACTCCAAAAGCTCTTAACTGTCCAACTGTTTGGACTGTTGGTTTCATAACCCACCATATCAGCTCTTTGATTGTTATTTTAGCTTAAAATCAACTTAATATATCATAATTTAGTATAAATAGTCAGTAGTGATCATCAGAATTTGGTAAAAGTCAAAACTTGTGGTTTTCACAAAAAAGTCAATTTTGTCTATCTCAGATTTTTCCATTTCTAGCTTGATTTATTGTGAATTTTGTGTAAGGTTTGAGACCTTAAAGCTTGTTCCTATGTAAATTCCCCTACCTCATCTCCAAGATCCCATAGTTGTTATATTTTTAGGATTTTTCTGGTGGGCCCCACCTTTGCCCAAAATCACTTGCAGGGCTGCTACATCCCCTGTATCAACAGCACCCAACCCATCACCACCACTTTGGTGATGATTTCTGGCCATCCTAGTGGGCCCCAATGCCTCCATTTTAGTTCATTCAACCCCCTCCTACCAGGCTCCATTAGTTGACAATTTGTTTGACCATAAGACCCCTGGGTCCCACTTGGAATTGCCCATAAACTCTGTCCCAATTCTGTGTGGGATTTGATTTTTGGAAGTGCTTATTTAAGCTTATTTGCTTATTCACTGGTCACCATTTTCTTTTTCTTGCTCACACATGTTAATCTAACTTATTTGGACCTGAATCATCCATAGTGGGTCCCACTTAAGCCCATTCTAGCTTATTTTCCTTTGAGGTCAACAAAAGTCAACTATGGAGCTAATAAGCTTCCACAGTGCTTATTTTTAAGTTGCAAAAAACTTGATTTCACAAAAGTCGTTAGTTTTTAGTTATAAAATAGGTTTGTAAAAGAAAAATCAAGAAAAAACAATTTAATTTTAAGTGACAGTTTCTATTTAATTTAATTTAAATTTAAATTTTCATTTTTAGATTTTTATTAAGTACTTAGCTTTTTTATATTTTTCTTAAATTCCTCTTATATTAAAGTATTTATAGTAATTTTATCAGATTTGTATATAATCATTTGGTATTTATTATATTTAATATTAGTTTTATTAGTAATTAATTAATAATTAAGTTTTAAATAGCATAATTAGTTTTTATTAAGCAACACCTATTTTTTATATTTTTCCTAGCTTTTAAATGTTATAAAATAGTTTTAGGAATTTTTCCATAATTTTCTAAGTCATTTTAGTATTATTAGTAATTTAAAATAGTTTAATTAAGATAATTAGTTTTTAATTAATAGAAAATCAATAAAAAGACAAAAATATTTATTTTTAATTTTTATACTTTCTTCAAGTTCATTTTAAGTTTTATAAATTATTTTTGCAAGTTTTTAGTTTAATTTTTAGTGTTTATCATTTTTAGTTTTATTTAAATTAGGTTTAATTTACTTTTTAAATAGTTTTAATTAATTAAATAGTATTTAAATATTAAAATAATCATTTTAGTAATATCATTTTCATTTTAACTTTTCTTTTAATTTTAAGTTTGTAAAAGTTTCATTTTCACCCCCTGTAGTTTATTTTCCTTAAAACTCACCTTTTTCTCAGCACGCAATCGCATCTGATTTTAATTTGGTTTACGTTTATACGTTTCTGATTCCCGTGATTGTTAATACTGTTATTCCTAGTCATTCCAGTAGTGTAAACAAATCCAAATCTTTATCTAGTTACTTCCCATCCAATTCACCCGATCACAAACCCGTTTTTATACCATCCACACCCCGTCGGGACATAACGACCCGGGGAAACCACTATATTCCACGGAGCATTGACCCTAAGGAGTTTGACTATATTGACCACATCCGTGGTTGACTTTAGTTGACTGTTTAGCATCAATCAAGAAGCTAGGTGTGGAGTAGTTAGTTGTGAAGTAAATTGGTGTGAAGAAGATAGGTGTGGAGTAGTTAGTTGTGAAGTAGATTGATTTGAAGAAGTTGTGTAGAAGTTGTGACTTAGGTGTGAAGAAGTTGTGGTGTGTAAATTGGTGTGTAAGGTTTTCTCTGCCATAAGGGAGCTTGTTGATATAGTGAAGAAAACTCTCGAGTTAGGTGCTCGGGGAGTGGAGTAGGGCAATGAAGGTGTCCTTGTAGCCGAACCACTATAAATCTCTTGTCTCGCGGTTCGATCTTTCCATCTCTTACTTATTTCATTACTTATCATTGTTATATATTATTTATTGATAGTTGTTTATATTGTGCAAGACTTGAGATCACATATTATCGAATCTAAGTTATTAAAAGCTAAGAAAACACTAAAACTATCTTTTATTACAAATTAAAAAGACGTAAAACTATTCAACCCCCCTTCTAGTTTTCCACAATTGGTATCAAGAGCAACGTCTAGCAAGACTTTTAAAATATATTGTATTTTAAAACTTGTAACGATCTATGGAATCTGAAAAATATTTAGAAGGGCAATCTATGCAAAGACCACCACTATTTGAAAGTGATGGATTTTTATATTGGAAAAATAGATTCGAAACGTATGTGAAATCAAAAGATTTTGATCTTTGGCACATTATTACCTTTGGTGATTTTCCTCCTATTCAATATAATGTTGAAACTAAAATGGATGAAATTGTATCTTTCGAAGAACAAAATGATGATTTGAAAAAGAAATTAGCAAAAAATAATGAGGCTAAAATGGTCATTTATAATGCGTTGCCACGCAAAGAATATGAAAGAATTTTTATGTGTAAAACCGCCAAAGAAATTTGGGACTCTTTACTAATTACTCACCAAGGTAATAGCCAAGTCAAAGATAATAAAATAGATCTTCTTGTACAACAATATGAACAATTTACGATTCCGGAAGAGGAATCAATTGATAATGATTTTGCTAAGTTTAACACTATTATCACAAGTTTAAAAACACTTGATGAGACATTTTCTAGTAAAAATTGTGTTAGGAAATTTCTTAGGGCATTGCATCCAAAATGGCGAGCTAAGGTCACGGCAATTGAAGAATCAAAGAACTTGATGAAGTTATCACTAGATGAACTAATCGGCAACTTGAAGGTTCATGAAGAAATCATAAGAAGAGATTCGAAAACGGTCAAAGTCAAGAAAGAACAAACCAAATCCATTGCTCTAAAAGCCAAAAAGGAACCTAGTGATGATGATGATTCAAGTGACGAAAGTGAAGACGAAGAATATGCAATGGCCGTAAGAGAATTCAAGAAATTCTTCAAGAGACGAGGAAGATTCACTAGATCATCACGAGATGAAAGAAAAGCATTCCAAAGAAATAGAAGTGACAACTACGGGAAAAGAAAGTGCTTTAGATGTGGAAGTCCAAATCATCTCATTGGCGAATGTCTAAAGCCACCGGGTTATGAAAATCAAGGCGCTTTTGTTAGTGGAACATGGAGTGATAGTGACAAAGAAGAAGTTGAAAAGCCAAGAGACGAAAAGTGTTTTATGGCAAAAGAAACCGACGAAATATGTTTAGGAATTGACTTGGAACCTGACGAATGGATCAAAGATAGCGGATGTTCGAGGCACATGACAGGGAACCGCAAGCTATTCTCTACATACAAGGTATACAATGGAGGTAACATTATTTTCGGTAGTGACTTACGTGGAAAAATCATTGGCAAAGGTACGATTTCTCAAGACTCACTTACGATTGAAAATGTAGAGCATGTAGATAATTTAACATATAACTTGCTTAGTGTAGGACAAATATGTGATAATAAATGTAGAGTCACATTTACCGAAGAGGATAGCGAAATAGTTAAGAATGGAAAAATTATAGGTAGAGGAATTAGGAAAGGTGGCATATATGTTATGAAACTAGGAAACAAGCCTGAGGATAGGATATGCCAAACGACCCTAGATGAAAACTCTACATTGTGGCATAGGAGATTAGGACATGCTAACATGCAACAAATACAATCTTTGGCCTCTAAGGAATTAGTTAGAAATTTGCCTAATCTAAAATATGACAATCATTTTTGTGATGCATGTAAAATTGGAAAACAAGCTCATGCTAGTCACAAAGCTAAGAATATAGTATCCACTACTAGGTGCCTAGAATTATTACATATGGATCTTTTTCGTCCATCCGCTGTGCGGAGCTATGGAGGAAACAAATATACCTTAGTAATAGTAGATGACTACTCATGATACACGTGGACTAGGTTTTTAAGTGACAAAACCCAAGCCTTTGAAAAATTCGAAATATTTAGTATAATGATTCAAAATAAATTAGGATGCTCAATAGTTGCCATTAGGACGGACCATGGTAGGGAATTTGATAACGAAGTACAATTCGGAAAATATTGTGAGTTAAATGGAATATCTCACAATTTCTCCGCTCCTCGTACTCCTCAATCAAATGGCGTAGTAGAAAGAATAAATAGGTCACTACAAGAAATGAGTAGAACTATGTTAAATGAACAATCCATCGCACTAAAATTTTGGTGTCACGCCGTAGATACATCAACTTATATTTTAAATAGAGTATTAATTAGGAGAATTCTAGGAAAAACTCCTTATGAGTTATTAAGAGGTAGAAAACCAAACTTAAGTTACTTTAGGGTATTTGGAAGTAAATGTTATATTCTAAACACTAAGGATTACCTCACTAAGTTTGATCCAAAATCATATGAAGGAATATTTTTAGGATACTCACAAAATAGCAAAGCATATATAATACTTAACAAACACTCCATGAAAGTAGAGGAATAACTAAATGTAACATTTGATGAAACACCACCACCTCCTAAAACATTACCTTTAGAAGATGATGATTTAGTCAAAGATGAAGCTATTGAGGTTAGTAAAACAAAACCCATAGGAAATGATAATGAAGACATTCACTTAGAAAATAACGAAACTGTTAATATTAAAGAATCTAGATCACATCCATTAGATAATATAATAGGACATCTTAACCAAAGAACCCTTAGGTCACAAGCCCAAGATAAAAACAATTTCTTTTGTTTCCTCTCAGCAATAGAACCTAAGAATATTAGCAAGGCTTTAAAAGATGAAAGTTGGGTTATAGCTATGCAAGAAGAATTAAATCAATTTAAGGCAAATGATGTTTGGGAATTAGTCCCAAATCCAAAGAATATGACCATCATAGGAACCAAATGGGTATATAGGAATAAGTTAGATGAGAATGGAATAGTTACTAGGAATAAAGCTAGGTTAGTTGCCCAAGGTTATAATCAACAAGAAGGAATTGATTATGATGAAACTTATGCCCCTGTAGCTAGACTAGAATCGATTAGGATATTACTTGCCTATGCTTGCGCCCTAGATTTTAAGTTATTCCAAATGGACGTGAAAAGTGCATTCCTTAACGGTTTTATCAATGAGGAGGTATATGTGGCACAACCTCTAGGATTCATTGACTTCACAAAACCTGATTATGTTTATAAGTTAAAGAAAGCTTTGTATGGACTCAAACAAGCTCCCAAAGCTTGGTATGATCGATTAAAAGCCTTTCTTATTAAACATGATTATTCCATGGGAATGGTAGATAACACTCTTTTCACTAAAAGGAAAGACCCAAATCTCATCATTGTCCAAATATATGTTGATGACATTATATTTGGATCGACTTGTCAAGACATATGTGATGAATTTGCCAAAATCATGCATGATGAGTTTGAGATGAGTATGATGGGTGAACTTAACTTCTTCCTAGGATTACAAATAAAACAATTAGAAGATGGAATATTTTTTAACCAATCTAAGTACATTAAGGAAATGCTTAAGAAATTTGGCCTAGAAGACTCAAAACCTATGAAAACTCCCATGTCTACGGAAGTAAAGCTCACAAAGGACGATGAAGGTGAGTCCGTAGATAACACCAAGTATAGAGGAATGATAGGTATTTTACTATACTTGACGGTAAGTAGACCCGATATCATGTTTAGTGTCTGCCTTTGTGCCCGTTTTCAAGAGGATCCCAAAACCTCTCACCTAGAAGCGGTTAAGCGTATCTTCTGATACGTTAAAGGCACTATACACTTAGGATTATGGTATCCTAAGGGATCCGGCATAGAAACCATCGTCTATGCGGATTCGGATCATGCGGGAGACTATGTAGATAGAAAGAGCACTAGCGGTATTTGCACGTTTATGGGATGTTGTCTAACATCTTGGTTTTCGAAGAAGCAAACTGCTCTTGCTATTTCTACCACCGAAGCTGAATATGTAAGCACTGGAAAGGCATGTCAACAGGCACTATGGATGAAAGAAGCTCTCGTAGACTATGGCATTAGGTTAGAAATGTCCCCATTATGTGCGATAAAAAAGGTGCGATAGATTTAAGTAAAAATCCGGTGCAACACTCTAGGACTAAACACATAGAAATACGCCACCATTTTCTTAGGGATAATGTACAAAAAGGAAATATATCTATAGAAAAGGTTGCATTGGAAGACAACATTGCGGATATATTCACAAAACCCCTTAAGCGTGAATTATTCAACCACTTGCGTTTAGGATTAGGAATGATGGAACAAGTTGACTAAATTATATTGAATTAATACAAATTTATACTTGCATAAAATTTATTTTTCTTCCATTTCATCTTTTCTGAGTCTAGGAATCTATTTCGCACAAAATTAAAGATTGGGAAATTTTATTTTCTTTGCATAAACTCCTTTGTAAAACCCAATCAATTTTCTTTAAAAATTATTCTCACATCTAGGAATCACATGAAGATCATTTTCCTTGCATTGTTGACTAATACTATAAACATTGTTTTTTCAAAATCATGCATAAACTCTCACATAAATTGTCAAGGTATATAATCTAATATATGTATTTGACATTCATGATCGAGCAAAAATTGAATCAAGGAGATCATTTGGATTGTTTCTTAGGATCGTTATTTCTTTTTGCATTTAGGAGTCGATACAATCACAACTCCACATTTGTTGCATATAGACACACACTAGGACAAATTCACTAATAATGTTGTCATCTTGATCCATCACTAGATTTTCACTCACTAGTTGCCTTTGCCTTTGATCTAAGATAGGTGCCTTAGGAAGTTTAAGTGATCTTGCCTTTACTTATCTCCTCTTGCTTATTATGTGTTGATTATTTGCTCTTTTGCCTATGTGTTCTTGCATGCATGCTATATCTTGATTAGATTAGATTCTATATTACCTAAAGGAATTGAACTTGCTTGAATTCTAATCCAAACACACAACCTTTCTGCAAATTTTCTGCCAAAAACCCAATTCTGGCAACCTGGAAATCACCAGATGGGCGGCCCCCTTAATTTTGTAAGGCGACCCCCTTAATCATTAAGGGGACCGCCCCCTAATTAAGGGGACCGACCATTTGATGGTCGGGTTTACAAAATATTTTCTGCTTTTTAGCCCATTTCAACCTACATTTCCCAATTTTCACCAACACATTTTGTCCTAATCTCCCAAACAAACTTTATCCATCCATAAACACACAAATCTTACACTATAAATACCCCCAATCCTCAAAACTCTTCACTCATCCCTTCATGGCTTCTCCAAACAAACCAAAACCAAAAGCCTCAAGGCTTGCAAGAATGACGGAAAAACCCGTTTGGCGAAGAAAAAGCCCTCGAAACAAATCCATCATAACAAATGAAGTTGGAAATCACTCAACACCACCAACCACTTACTTCCCAAACTTTACACCAAATTCACAAGGACATTCATTTGATCCTCTTTACATACCATACAACATTGGCCAAACATCTTCCTTCATGCCAAACCACTCATCTCATCCGACAACCACTTGTAATGATCCATACAAGTTTGATCAATCATCCCACTACAACTCCAACTACACAAACCCAATTCATCCATATCAACACAATGACTTTCTCTGCATTACCACGGAAAAGCAAAAGTTCCGTGATGAAATATCACAAATCCATGATCTTTGTGATCTTAATGCCATGCATCTTGCACAACGCAATAAAGGGCAACCTCCATCATCACCCTACAACAATTGCCTTCCTAACTCTCTCAACTTGGATCAAGTTACAAACCACACTCACTATTATCCTTGTTGCATCTTCCTTCAAAAACAAATCCTATACTTGAGTTAAGATATTTCTTGGATTGAATATCTCCTCACTCGACCTCATCCCATTCCACCCTTAACACGATACAATATCGTAAGGTCCACCTCTTCCGCTCCATACCCCACTCCATATCCTTCTCCATCTAACAACTAAGCTTTATGCTTATGTTATCCTTCAAGCGAATAAAACAATCAACCATGAGTTGCAAGCAAGTCCAAGTGCTCTTTTAGGCAATATAGGACTATGTCTTTTCTTTTGTTTTATTATGATTAATATGCCTTAAGCATATTAAATGTTGTTATGCTTCCTATGATGCTTGAATGAATCTATTTTTATAATTATCGCTTTGCATGTATATGTGCCTTGTTCTCTTCTAATATTTTGTGTAGCCAAGATTTCCATAGCTCATTCCCTTGGTGCTCTCAAATGAGGGGGAGCATACATCAAGGGGGAGCATTATCCTTTTTGATTTTACAAAAAGGGGGAGAAGAGAATGTTAAACTCTAATAATACTTGTCTAAAAATTATTTTTTAGACCTAATGAGTTTAAGGTTTTGTAATCATCAAAAAGGGGGAGATTGTTGACATAAATAATTAACAATGTCTCTATGTTTTGATAATTACAAAGCATAAACTCATTAATCTAAAACTTATGACGTAAACAAGTTTTTAGTGCTTAATATTTGTCTTTGCTTCCATATCACTTAAGGTATGAATAAACAAAGGGTTTATTGCATTTCATGATCAAAGGAAATTTTTCTAATTACTAGAATTTTTATAAAATGTATTAAACATCTTATATCTTTTACAAAATTACTTTTGGAATTAAAAGAATATGTTTAATTCATTATAAATATATGATTTCAAATTTCCAACCAAAAATGGCAAATTTTATCCAGAAAAATATTCCCCACTAAAAGACAAGAAAAACCAACGTTCTGAAGGGGCGGCCCCCTTAATTCCTTAGGCGGCCCCCTTAATCATTAAGGGGACCGGCCATTAATTAAGGGGACCGGCCACGCTCCAGAACAGGATTTTTCTCCCCTATAAATACTGGTTCATTCCTCAGAATTTTCTTACCTTTTGCACTTCTAAACTTTCTGATCTAGATCCACATTTCTATTCTCTTATCCTTTGATCATAAGTGTATAATTATTTGTTTCAAACTGATTCAAACTTCATCCTCTCAAGTGCAAGAGAAGAATACTTCTATCCCCCAAGACAAGAAGTATTACAACTTGTTGTGATCTCCACATCCAAGTTGTTGGTGCATCATCAAGATTACTTACATTATTCATTGTGAAGATTATTGTGAATAATTGATTGTAGATAGTTGTGCTAGATATATAGATTGTGTGATTAGTTAGTAGCTTGGTGTGAAGAAGAAAAGTTAGGAATTAGATTGTAGTGAAGAAGCTAGGTGTGGAGTAGTTAGTTGTGAAGTAAATTGGTGTGAAGAAGATAGGTGTGGAGTAGTTAGTTGTGAAGTAGATTGATTTGAAGAAGTTGTGTAGAAGTTGTGACTTAGGTGTGAAGAAGTTGTGGTGTGTAAATTGGTGTGTAAGGTTTTCTCCGCCATAAGGGAGCTTGTTGATATAGTGAAGAAAACTCTCGAGTTAGGTGCTCGGGGAGTGGAGTAGGGAAAGGAAGGTGTCCTTGTAGCTGAACCACTATAAATCTCTTGTCTCGCGGTTCGATCTTTCCATCTCTTACTTATTTCATTACTTATCTTTGTTATATATTATTTATTGATAGTTGTTTATATTGTGCAAGACTTGAGATCACATATTATCGAATCTAAGTTATTAAAAGCTAAGAAAACACTAAAACTATCTTATATAACAAATTAAAAAGACGTAAAACTATTCAACCCCCCTTCTAGTTTTCCACAGAATCAACTAGCACCAAAGGACCTTCAATCTTGCATCAAATCTTTGACTAGCAAAATCAACTAACAAGGATGACTTAGGTCTTGAGAAGCCACGAAATTGAAGAGACGAAAACCAGATTTTGAGTAAAAATATCATGGTGATATGATCTATGTGCAAAATTTGAAGTATATATATGAGAAAGGGTGTAGTGGAGTACATGTGTCTTAAATTTTACATGAGTTTGACACCACAACATGATTCAACACATGGATATGCATCCATGCGGATTTTGTGTCGTTCATGGTGAGTGGGGAAGGATTGTGGGCTTGATTTTGTGTTAAATATGAGTTACAATGTGTAGTTTGATCCCGGTAATTGAAAACATGTAGTTTTTAAGACGCGTAATATAATATCATGTAGTAATAATATATAAAACTTTTAAAATTGTTAAAACTTGTTATTATAACTTATTTGAGTAATTTAGGTGAGTGGTGAATTCATCGGAGGGTTTAAACATCATTAAAACTGCAACCATGAGTTGAAAACGCGTTTGGTGACACTGATTCTTGATAAAAGTGACATAATCTATAAAATTGGAACGGCAAGTATTAAATTCACTTTTAAACATGAAAATAGGTTAAAATGCATAAAATATGCAAAATTATCATAGTCTAGGGTTGGTTCACGTTGTTAAAACTATAAAACGTAATTTAAATCGTGTAAAACGTAAAAGGTGCAAGGTTTACGTAAAATTGGAAAAACTAAATTATGACTTTTAAAATAGGATTGTAACGAACCAAAAATGTATAAAAAATGTAGACTGAACATAGTCTAGTCGCGGTTGAATTAATTGAACGTGTCATGACGTACGCGGATAACTTTCGACGAAAGTTAATTATTTAAAAAAATAGAATAGTTAAATAATAGAATATTAAAATTAATGACATGAAAATTTTGAAATGTCACATATTCCGCCCTCCAAAATCACCAACAAGAATCTCGTGATTCAACTTTCCATAAAGACCACCAAGACCACAAATAACATCCCCGCAAATGTGTCAAACTCCAACTAGACCTTCGCTAAATCTAGGCTTGATCATAAAGGTACAAGACTTTATACAACCTTACAAATGATTATGACTTTTTTTTTGAAACACCTAACCTATCCTATAGACTCAACCTAATAGAAAGGGTAAAGTGAAGAAGGCCCTCGACACAACACACAATAGTGGATTAGGTTCTTACGTGTCACTCTTGCAGATTAAATGTTGTTTCAATAGATGATATGAGAAGAAGTTAGGACACAATAAGATAGTAGCTTAGAGGGATTAGAGAGAAGAAAATAGAGAGAAAGAATGAATGACAAGAGGTGAAGAAAACAAATGACAAGAGGGGGATTTATAAAAAATCCATAGGTTGGACCAACCTCTAGCGCGCCAGAGTTTGTTTTGACTCTTGGTTTGTTTATAAATTCCCGTCTCTTGTTTAACCCGCAAGTGTACTTCAACTTTGACCTTTCCAAGTTCATTCCAATACTCAAGGTGGGTGATGTTAGGCTTAAGAAAACTGGCAGACTTCCATTGGTAACTTGCTTGAACGTCTTAAGAAACATGATCGGAGGTGTACTACGATTTTTGGTTGTATTTAATGCGTAGGAGAATTATAATGATCCCATGTTAGGAGCTTCTAACGGCTCGACATAGGAGTGAAGTAGGATCCTATAGTGTTAGAGAATATTATACACGGCCCTACGACTAGTATTAAGGAATATGACCCGTCATCCATGCAATTGTAACAAGCTATCAACCTGTAAAAGATATCTAGGTAGTAATGAAACCTAAGTAAACACAACTTTCCTCATTACTGTTTCCACCACTAATATAATTAGCTTAATTTTCATTTCTGTTATTTTATTTTGATTGCATCTTGGTTTATTGGGTTAGTTAGCTAGCAACTAATTCCGCCCACTCTTTCAAAAACACGAGATTTTACTTGCTTTTATAAAATATAAAAATACAAAAAGAATCATCCCTCACCTCTAGACCTAGTTTAGGAGGCTTTCTAATCCTAACGACACTATTCCTGAGTTGAACGATCAATCACCCGGTACTTGTCACTATACTATACTACAACGATCAGGTACACTGCCTGGTGGGGGTTGTAAGCTTGTCGAGATCCCTTGAGAGGTAAAACCTGGTGCGATTCCCACGTATCAAGTTTTTGGCGCCGTTGCTGGGGAATAGTTATTTTCTAGGTTAGGATTTCTTTTTATTAGGTCTACTTGCTAGATTCCTTTCTTGTAAGATAGTCTTTTTATTTTTAGGTTCTCTTTAGTCTATCTTATTTCTTCGTGTCTTTGTTCGTAACCTTTACCATCCGACATCATGGAAGGTGGTAACCTCTTTGAACCCATCAACCCACCACAACAAAACCACCCATAAAACCCACCACTAGCAAACCAACCTCTTAGGCCCCGAACCTTAGGAGAGTATTCCCGTCCTAGCCACCAAGGCTATCGAAACACTATTGAGCTCACTTAAGGAGCCAATGTGTCCCCCTTGCGATCCGACACCATCCAGTTGGTGCAAAGCGGATGTGCATTCCATGGACTTCGTTCCGAAGAACCTAATCAACATCTCAAGGATTTCCTTAAAATCATAGATTCCATAGACATTGATGTTACGACTAGAGAGTCGACCCGATTAAGCCTATTCCAATTCTCTCTACGTGATCAAGCTAGTCAATGGCTTGAACGTTTACCCGCGGGATCCATCACCTCATGGGATGATCTCACCACTCGTTTCCTTGCTCAATTTTTCCCACCGGGGAGAACTACCAAGCTTAGAAATGATATCTTGATGTTCCAACAACGTCAAGGTGAAAATCTATATGAAGCATGGACTCGTTTCAAGGACTTACTCCAAAAAGTCCCTCATCATGGCATAGATCTTTGGCTCTAAGTCCAAATCTTCTATGACCATATCGATCTCTCCACAAGGTGAACCATTGACCAATCGGCCGGTGGCAATCTACGTTATCTAAATGCGGAAGAATCATGGGAACTCATAGAAGATCTTGCTCTCTATGACAACGAAAGTTGGAATGATCCCCGTGATTTGAACAAAACGGTCAAGGCAATATCTTTGCCTTCGAAAAATTCTAGCACTCCCGACCGTAGGATCATGGAACTTGAGGACCAAGTCAAGTTTCTCATGAAATCCTACGAAGCTCCTAAGCCTTCAAGCGAAGTGAACAAAATCACTTTTTCATGCGAATTATGTAGTGGTCCCCATGACACTCGTGATTGCGTGGAACTCCCTGGACAAGCTTTTTTGGATTATGCATCCTCGTGTACCGACGAAGCGGGAGACAAGTGGTACACTTTCAAACCAGAGCCAAACCCATACGGTGATTCCTAAAACCCTTCTTGGAAAAATCACCCAAATCTTAGGTGGAAACAAAACCAAAACATGCCCCAAAACAACTCTTCCAATCCACCTAATCGTTACCAACCAAACGGCCCACCCTCTAACCGTACTTTCAACAACAATCCTTCCAATAACTATGGTAGTACCAACAATCTTGAAGGGTTGATGTCCTAGTTTATGGCATCTCAAGAAGCTCGCATATCTAAGTTTGAAACCGAATTCAATCAACAACAAACGGAGATGACCAATAAAATTGACAACTTGTTGAAAGCCCTGAACAACCAAGTGCTAACTACATCTAGGAATGACACTAGGGACACTAATAGCGGAATCCAAATTAAGGACCCCTCATCATCCAAACATGTCCACTTTGTCAATGTTGTCACCATTAAGTCGATAGATAAGAACATAGAAGAAAGTGATAGTGATGGATCTAAACACCTTGATCTGTGTTAGAATGATACTTTGAGTTATACCACTAAGTATGCGGAATCTACTTTACTTAGAAGTTTGGTTGTGAGTGAAAAGCAATTGTATATGAATGAGAAAATTTTATGAATCAAACTGTTAGCTCCAATATTATTAATAATAATAATACGAGTGATCTTTGTATCACTAGGGTTACAACCTTGAAGCTCTAAGAAAAACGTATATCTAACCTTAACCTAGGACCTCCTTTTATAGCACAAGGAGTCCTCTTCTACAAGATACGTATAATGATAATAGAATAAGATATACAAAATATCTATTCTATATTTATCTCTACAAGTTTCCTAACAGTTATCCTAACAGCGGTGGTAATAATATGTACTAACAGTGGTAATGAGTTTCCACTGCTAGTGCATTCTTCAGCAGTTGTAATCTTCATACTAGCCGTGGTAACTGTTAATATAATTCCCAACAATCCTGCCCTAAACTTATGATTAACACGTAAATCAATAAGTTTCTTCAAGTAGTCAGCATATGTGAGGATATGAGAATTCTTCCAAACACTTATCTTCTTTTTCTTAACTCCTTATCAGCCCTTACACTTTGATTATAAATTCTCTGTAGCAAATCTTCAATGATTTCACTTCTTTCCCAACATCTAAGCTTAACTGACATCATAACTGTGAGAACACATGCTCTCAATGGATATTCCTTTTCAGCTAACATAAACACATCAACTCCATCTTGAGTAGAAACATGATGTACAACATTTGAAACATAGAATTTCCACAGAGTATTCATTTTGTGAGCTTCAAATCTCCAATGCCTGTCACTAGGGTCAGGTTCATATAATCTTCTAAAGTGAACCCACAACTCTTGAGCTTTGACATCAACAAGTTCATCTTTCTTGAACTGATCTGGTATGATCCTCCACAAAGTATCCAGATCTTCTCTATCACAAGATCTAACAACATCTTCATAATCTCTGCATATGCTTGTGACATTACCAGTTCTTATAATTTTCCATGCAACACCAAAATCTCTGCATATACTGGATATCTTGCTTGTAAAGGTTCTACATTCAGCACATCAGTTTCAATAAACACCATATTTGTAACTTGTTCTTCAGTTAACTTGCTGACACCTTCCATTGCTTGAGATAACTTCTGAGTCTTTAATTTCTTAGCATCTTTGGATTCAAGACTCACACCTGACCTTTTTGGCTTCATAAATTTAGGTTCTTTATCCATAGGGATGAAATGACTATCCTGTCTTTTGACCCTGTAATAAATTCCTTCAACCTGATCATGTGTCATTCCTTTAAATTGTGTCATCTTCCAATTTCCAACATGACAGCAATAGGTCTTCATCTCAGAAATAATCTGTGCCTTTGTAAGTTATCTTGGTTTCTTTTGACCCTTTCATACTGTGCTAATAATATCATCAAGAGCCTGTTGATTCTTCATCTGAATGAAGTCCTTTAATTGAGCAGACTTTGATCTTCATTTAAAGTTGTATTAGCAATGAGTTCAACTGCCTTCTTCCTAATCACTGGATCATTTGCAATCAAGAACTCAATTTCTTCTTCAGTAGGAACGTAAGTAAACATTGGAGGTTTCTCATGTAGTATAGTTGGTGGAATATAGGAAGTGGTTCTTCAATCACTGTTTCCAATTTATCCAACCTCTGAGCCTCCATAAAACTTGCAATCTCTTCATCCTCTTGTCTTTTCTTTAGCATTGCAGTTTCATGTTCCACTAATTTCTTTGCCAATTCTGCATCATAATCTATCTGAGCTTGTTTTTTCTTTGAAATCTTCTTTGACTGTTGCTCATGTTGATATAAATAATTGACTAAAAACATTATTCATATCTTTCGATATCTCTATGTTTTGATAATCACAAAACTTAAACTCATCAAACCAAATAATATGACGTAAACAAGTATTTAGTGGTAAATAATCACTTTCACCAACTAATCACTTAAGGTATGAATACACAAAGTGTTTAGTGCAATTTATGATCAAAGGGGTATTTAATTAACTAATACAAAGTTTATTTAATTATATAAACATATTATATATTTTTGAAAAACACTTTTGGTAATAAAGAAAAATGTTTTAATCATACTAAATATATGATTTCAAATTTTTAACCAAAATCAGTTAGTTTTTCACCAAATAAACTTTCCCCACTAAAAGACAAATATTCTGGCCGTTTCAGCTGGGCGGCCCCCTTAATTATAAGGGGCGGTCCCCATAAAATTAAGGGGACCGGCCATGATTTAAGGGGACCGGCCACGCTCCTCTGTCAGAATCTTTTGCCTATAAATATCACCTTAAACCTGGATTTTTTCCTCACCTTTTTGCACAAAAACTTTCTGATTCAAATCTCCATTTCAATCCTAAAAATCCTTTGATCATACAATTCATAAGCCTTTGTTTCCAAGTGATCCAAAGCCTCATTCTTTCAAGTGCAAAGAGAAGAATACTCCTACTTATCAAGACTAGGAGTATTACAACTTAGTATCATCTTGCTATCTAAGTTGTTTATTTAGTTCATCTTGTATATCATTTTCTTCCTTGTGAACATTGTGTATACATTGGTTAGATAGATTTAGATATAGGATCTAGATCCGCTGAAGGTATGAAGTTGTACTAGTAGTGAAGAAGTAGAGGTGGATAGGATTTGTGTTAGAAGAAATAAGCGTAATTGCATATTGAAGTGGAGATAGTTGTGAAGACAAAGAAGTTGAAGCTTTGAAGTTGAAAAGACCTTGAAGCCTAGAAGTTGTGAAGTAGTACATATCTTGGGGTAGTGGATAGGACTTAGTAGTGAAGGTGTGAAGAAACAAGTGGCGTGAAGAAAAAGAGTTAGGAAGTATTAAGTTGTGAAGAAGCTAGGAGCAAAGTAGAAAGTTGTGAAGAAATTTGAAGTGTAGAAGATTGGTGTGTAGAAGATAGGTGTGAAGAAGATTGGTGTGAAGAAGTTGTGTTGAAGTTGTGATTGTGGTGTGACGTTGTTGTGGTGTGCTAATTGGTGTGTAAGGTTTTCTCCGCCATAAAGGAGGTTTTTGATCTAGTGAAGAAAACTCTCGAGTAGGTGACTCGGGGAGTGGAGTAGGGCAAGGAAGGTGTCCTTGTAGCCGAACCACTATAAATCCTTTGTCTCTCGGTTTGATCTTTCCATCTCTCACTCTTTGATTAATTACTTACTTGCATATCATTCATAGTTAGAATTGCTTGTGTGGTGCGTATGTTGATTTCACATAAAGATTAAACAAAAATTCATTCATAAAACTAATTTTACAAAAACCAACCAAGTGCATAATTTTATATCAAAACACTTATACATACATATGCTTACATAAGACATAAGAAATTGTGTATTCTTTCAAAACATTATACATAAGTATTGCTTATACAAAATCATAAATTAACTTGTATCTACATTTGTGCATTAAAGTGATTTGAAATTTCTGACAAATCTTAGAAGCCAAGTTTTACAAAACAAATAAAACGAAAAAGACGTAAAACTATTCAACCCCCCATTCTAGTTTTCCACAATTGGTATCAAGAGCCACGTCTAGCAAGATTTTTAAAATATATTGTATTTTAAAACTTGTAACGGTCTCTGGAATTTGAAAAATATCTAGAAGAGGAATTTACGCAAAAACCACCATTATTTGAAAATGATCATTTTCTTGAATGGAAGACTAAATTTGAAAATTATGTGAAATCAATAGATCTTGATCTTTGGCATATCATTTCAATTGGTGACCTTAAAACAACCAAAATGGATTTTGAAAATCAATATAATAATCTTCAAACTAATATTGATAAAAACACTAAAGCCAAATTACTTATTCTCAAAACTCTACCAAAAGTTAAATATGAAAGATTATTTCGTTGTAAAACGGCAAATGATATTTAGAAATGTCTTTTAAAGATTCACCAAGAGAAATGTAAAACCAAAGATAATAAACTTGATATTGCACAAGAAATAGTCAATCTAGAAAAATTAGTAAATAAATATTTAGTTTAATTAAACACATGTACTACTAGTTCAAATGTGATCATTGAAGGTATCTACAATGAAGAATACATGAGCCAAATCCGAAGAAAGAGCGTGAATAAATCATGGTGCAACAAGTGCAAAGAAAACGATGATAATACGGCTTATGAGAATATTGAAACAAATGAGAACACAAGTATTGATGGCAAGAACTACATGTTTCTAGATCCAAGTGAAACTACAAACAAAACATGGAGCGACATGGTAAATGGAATTGATCACCGTATAGCATGTCAAGAATGTACAACTACAAAGAAGGTACAATCCAAAACTAAACATTTTTGCTATGATCAATTTATATTAGAATTTTTAAAAATGGAAAACAACTTCAAACATTATTGCAACATTGACTCAAAAATTATTTTTAAGAACGAATTTTCAACATCCGCTGAAAACAACTTTGAAAAAGAAACCATTTTAGAAGATAAAATGTCTAGACTTGAAAGTAATATTGAAATCGATCTTGAATGTAAAAAATGTCGAGACTACAAACATGAAATTAAAATGGAAAATGAAAAAGCAAAAACATTGGCAAAATTCGAAAATAGTTCTAAATCTTTAAAATATCTTCTCGACATTCAAAAGCCATTTTATGATAAAACCGGGTTAGGATTTATCGTAAATGATCCTTCAACAAATGTATCAAAACAAATAAAATTTGTTAAATCTAGTGAATAAATTTAGGACTAATACTATTAACATTCATTACTTATTATTCTAGTCAAGAAAATCATTGTTTGTTAATTAAAACAAACTATTGATGAATTCTTGTACTTATCAATGACATCCCATCATGTGCATTCAAATGCAATGGATGTTCTCATCTAACCAACTAGGACCCATGAGAATCTGGGTACCAAGCTGTTTATCATGTTTAGGTAATTATCGAATGAAGAGTCTATTACGTGTTGATTTACTCATCTCGCTCTATTACCTTTGACGGATATTGGTCTCTATCACGTTGTTTCACTTTCTGCAAATGTTTCGCCTATGACGTTGTTGCGGGAATATTCTTGTCTCGGCATTTTGCTCTTCACTCTTGGAGTATTGATATTACTTGGCTACTTCGACTTGTTGTGGACTAACTCTGATGATTTCTTCTATCACCGTCATGCTCACTCTTTTTGAAAAGCTGGAACTGTGATAAGTTTTCTTTTCAAAAACTTGTCAATGTTACATTATATTTTAGATTGTTTTAATTAGTATGTGAATACGATTTAACTGATAAATTGCCATGCTTTTAGATTATCAACACTAATATATGCATGTATGATATTAGCATTATTAACCCTCTTGTTGTTTAGTCTATTATCACTTTTCTTAATCTTCTATGATCTATAGTAGAACCCTTCCACTTAAGCTATATGATCTTACTAGTTGCATAAATAGATGCATTATAATTGATATTTGTTTGCAACTTGATATTATGATGTTCTTTGTATACACACACACACACACACACACACACACACACACACACACACACATATATATATATATATATATATATACATATTCATATGTCTATCTTGTATCCATGAACTATTTACCTTGCTCCTTCCTATCCCATTGCATTTAGATCATAAGTATCTATCATTTCACTTTAATATCTTTAGGTGTCACTAAGGATGATTATGTGTGACAATGGGCTTAAGTGATTCTCTTGAAGCATGACAAGCTTCCATTTCAAATCCTTCACTTGCAACTTCTTGATTATCATGATCAAAACATCATGTTTAAAACTTCTCTCTTTTTGAATGAAATATTTTTTTTACTTAACTAAAACTTCTTTCATAACCATTACTTTAAATCAAAAACAAGATTGATTTTTTTTTCTTTTTTTTGTCTTGTTTTTCTTCACATTATGAAACAAAATTCAATCTACGTTATTGTAATGCACACTTGAATTTACTTCAAAACATTGTTGAATAAAACTAAAAATGTTTTGCTTAAAATACATTTAACTTTCTCACATGTGTCATACATCTCTATTGGAAATGACATTCACAATTTAATCAAATCATTTCATGAGAATCATGACTTGCCCATATGGATCTTGTTTGTAACAAATCTTGAAGTCCATATAATCATATCCACCTATTTGTTACTTGTTAACAATCATCAATATGTTTGTTCTAGGCTAAATGTTATCATTTTCATATAGTTGCACATTTAGCTTATTTGCCTTATTACCTCCTTAATTGCATAGCTTAATTGATAAATAAATTGGTAGCATGATTATTAGAAACTTATTGCTTATTTCAATTATTTCTATATCACTCTCTACATTCATGAATAGTATGTCCTATATTGCCTCAAAGAGTTGAACTTACTTGAATCAAAATCCAAAAACACAACCTTTTTGAAGATTTTCTGCCAAAAACCCATTTCTGGCATTCTGGGAATCACCAGATGGGCGGCCCCCTTAATTATATAAGGCGGCCCCCTTAATGATTAAGGGGACCGGCCATCTGATGGTCGGGGATACTGTTTTCTTTATCACTTTTTGACCCACTTCAGCCTATACTTCCCAAAATTCACAAACATATTTTGTCCCATTTTATCCCTCAAAATTTACCTTCCTAAACCACATTTCTCATACACTATAAATACCCTCTTCCCATCATTAATGCCATTACACCCAAACATGTCATCTCCCAACAACCAAAAACCTAAGATTTCAAGAACCGCAAGGATCTCCGTCAAACCTGTTTGGAGGAGGAAACTTGATTCTTGTCATAACTCAAGTGATGTTGTTCCAAGTCAACCAACTACTAAACCTCAAACCCACAACATTGATTCATCTCATAACCTATCACCCACCTATTCCCTCATTCATGCTTTTTCTTATGATGAGCATGCTCAATCCCAAAACATCAATCCCAATCTTTCAATCAATACTTCACATGTTGCTCATTCAACAAATACATCACCCACTCATGAAGAACCTCTCCCACACATTTCATGTTTTCATGACTATCCAAGCTCAACCATGTCTCCACCACCAAGAGTACCACCACCACATCCTACAACTTCACATGCCACTCCCATGTTGCATGTTCAAACTTTCACCCAAGACAACTATCAAGCTCCACCACCATCACCTTCCTCCGAACACTTGAAGTTCGTTGAGGAGCTAAAAGAGGCACATGAGCTTAGTGCTCTTTTAGCATTACATCTTGCTCAAAGCAATTTGGATCCACCACAATCAAGCTCACCATCATCACTACATAACAAAAACCAAATTGAGAAGCATGTTAACAATTGCCCTTGTTGCATCTTCCTTCAACAACAAACCATTGCATTGAATGAGCACTTCACTTGGATTGAGTATCTTCTTACAAGATCTCAACAAACATCATCACTTGAACAACATCAAAACCTTCAATCAACAAACCCATCTTCAAATCCACCATCTACAAGCTCCACATCTCCAAACCTACCAACATCCATGCAACCAAAAACTTACCTCCACTAAACTACCAAGCATTTTATATGCTTATGTTTCTCATTTTCAAATAAAACTCCTCAACCATTTTGGGATTCAAGAAAGTTTGGTGACACTCCTTGTTGGCACATTAGCATGCTCTACTTTGTTTAGAATTTCATTTTTTTTTTCTTTTGCCTATGTAACGATGATTATGGGTTGACATAATCATTTTCTTCTAATGGAGAACTTAATATATGTTTCTAATTCTCTTTTGCCATGCTCATTTATTAGTTTGTACTATGCTATAAGTGTTTGCTTGTGCCATGCTTGTGCTTCTAATATTTTTCTTGCAAGAATCCCATTTCTCGAACCCTTGGTGCCCTCAAACGAGGGGGAGCATACATCAAGGGGGAGTCTTCTACTTATTGGCTTAAACCTTTTTGATTCTACAAAAAGGGGGAGAAGTGAATGTAAACTTACTAAATACTTGTCTAAAAATTAACTTTTGGATTTAATAAGTTTAGGTTTTGTAATCATCAAAAAGGGGGAGATTGTTGATATAAATAATTGAATAAAAACATTATTCATATCTTTCGATATCTCTATGTTTTGATAATCACAAAACTTAAACTCATCAAACCAAATAATATGACGTAAACAAGTATTTAGTGGTAAATAATCACTTTCACCAACTAATCACTTAAGGTATGAATAAACAAAGTGTTTAGTGCAATTTATGATCAAAGGGGTATTTAATTAACTAATACAAAGTTTATTTAATTATATAAACATATTATATATTTTTGAAAAACACTTTTGGTAATAAAGAAAAATGTTTTAATCATACTAAATATATGATTTCAAATTTTTAACCAAAATCAGTTAGTTTTTCACCAAATAAACTTTCCCCACTAAAAGACAAATATTCTGGCCGTTTCAGCTGGGCGGCCCCCTTAATTATAAGGGGCGGTCCCCTTAAAATTAAGGGGACCGGCCACGCTCCTCTGTCAGAATCTTTTGCCTATAAATACCACCTTAAACCTGGATTTTTTCCTCACCTTTTTGCACAAAAACTTTCTGATTCAAATCTCCATTTCAATCCTAAAAATCCTTTGATCATACAATTTATAAGCCTTTGTTTCCAAGTGATCCAAAGCCTCATTCTTTCAAGTGCAAAGAGAAGAATACTCCTACTTATCAAGACTAGGAGTATTACAACTTAGTATCATCTTGCTATCTAAGTTGTTTATTTAGTTCATCTTGCATATCATTTTCTTCCTTGTGAACATTGTGTATACATTGGTTAGATAGATTTAGATATAGGATCTAGATCCATTGAAGGTGTGAAGTTGTACTAGTAGTGAAGAAGTAGAGGTGGATAGGATTTGTGTTAGAAGAAATAAGTCGTAATTGCATATTGAAGTGGAGATAGTTGTGAAGACAAAGAAGTTGAAGCTTTGAAGTTGAAAAGACCTTGAAGCCTAGAAGTTGTGAAGTAGTACATATCTTGGGGTAGTGGATAGGACTTAGTAGTGAAGGTGTGAAGAAACAAGTGGCGTGAAGAAAAAGAGTTAGGAAGTATTAAGTTGTGAAGAAGCTAGGAGCAAAGTAGAAAGTTGTGAAGAAATTTGAAGTGTAGAAGATTGGTGTGTAGAAGATAGGTGTGAAGAAGATTGGTGTGAAGAAGTTGTGTTGAAGTTGTGATTGTGGTGTGACATTGTTGTGGTGTGCTAATTGGTGTGTAAGGTTTTCTCCGCCATAAAGGAGGTTTTTGATCTAGTGAAGAAAACTCTCGAGTAGGTGACTCGGGGAGTGGAGTAGGGCAAGGAAGGTGTCCTTGTAGCCGAACCACTATAAATCCTTTGTCTCTTGGTTTGATCTTTCCATCTCTCACTCTTTGATTAATTACTTACTTGCATATCATTCATAGTTACAATTGCTTGTGTGGTGCGTATGTTGATTTCACATAAAGATCAAACAAAAATTCATTCATAAAACTAATTTTACAAAAACCAACCAAGTGCATAATTTTATATCAAAACACTTATACATACATATGCTTACATAAGACATAAGAAATTGTGTATTCTTTCCAAACATTATACATAAGTATTGCTTATACAAAATCATAAATTAACTTGTATCTACATTTGTGCATTAAAGTGCTTTGAAATTTCTGACAAATCTTAGAAGCCAAGTTTTACAAAACAAATAAAACGAAAAAGACGTAAAACTATTCAACCCCCCTTCTAGTTTTCCACAGCTTAGATGATTTATCAACAATTTGAGCTTTTCCTTTTTCCATTCTTTTTCTTTGAAATTCAGCATCAGCAACATTCACTACATCTTTATCTGTTTCCACTGTGTCTTTATGAGTTTCAACTGCTTCAGCAAAAATTTCTTTAGATCCCACTGCTTCATCTTCCTTCTATTGAACATTATCAAAATCATCAATTTCAGCAAATTCTTGTTCAAAATTAAGTCTCCTCCCCTTAAACTCTGCATCATTTTTAATCCTCCCCTGTTTGGAAGAATTCTCCAAATCTTCACTGATGTAAGCTGAGTCATCATCATGAAGTGAAGAGGAAGATGATAGCACAAGGTTGGCAGATCTGTGCTTCTTTAGAATCTCAACTTCTTCCTTTAAAGTCTGAATCTCTGCCTTCATCTAGGTAAGCTCTGTGGCATGTTGTTGCTTGGTCATTGCCAGTTCTTTCTCCAGAGCTTGAACCTGCTTGACTAAATTGGTACATAGTGCCATCAATTCATTTGGTTGCACACTGTCCTCAACACTTCCAACTGTGTTACCTGTTGGGAGAGGTGAATCATAGGGCATTGATTCAGGCTCTTCTCTAGTTGGACTAGAATGAAGCCTTGAACCACCACTGCTTGTTCCTAAACCAAAAGGCTCAGCAACATGCAATGTTGTAATGGGAGGAGGTGGCTGTTTTTGCCTCCTCTCATATGTGTGAGTTACTGCAAGGGTGTGTTGAATAGGTGGAACGACAATAGAGGGTGTGTGATGGGATACAACTGGGATGGTTGCACCTTCACCCTGTACCTGAGAAATCTTTGAAAGCATTTCAGGAAAAAGTGGTTTAACTTCCCCATTCCAAAGTTTTGAAGCCTTACACATATTTTGAAAAACTTTTGGCTTAAGACAGGGGGTTTGATAAACTCTTTTGTGTGTTTGCAGTTGAAATTCATTTAACACTGCTTGCACAAACCTTAGATACATCAAAAATTTATATGAACTCTTTACATTGCCTTTCATATTATTGAAGATAAACTTTGAAAAATTGAAAGTCCTATCAGTAGCTAAGCAAACCAAAGGGTAAGCCATAGTTGATGCAAATTGCTCATAAGAAGTTTTCTTAGGACTTAGACAATGTAAAAGAGTATGTATGAAAAATCTCCAATGGGGACAAAAACATCCTTTTCTAAAAGTAACTTTTTGATCTGATGTATCGTACCCAATGGAAGCAATATTTTTGAAAATATCTGAATTGGGTAATGTGATGATACCATTAAGATCATCCAATTGGAGAATTCTCCTCAAGGATGACTCAGTAACATCAATAGTTACCCCATCCACTGTGGATCTAAGAGCTTCCACAGATTCTTGTGTGTCTCCCTGTTCAATAGTTATGGACTCCACAGTGTTCCAGAACTGCTTGACATGAGAAACATAGATTGTGGGATTGACTGTTAAAGCATACCTTATATGGGTAGTGTTGAGAAAATCTACAATCTGATGGAAAACAGGGCCACTCTTTTCGTTTGACTTTTGTAAATAGGCCACTTGGTTGTGCTCCTCAGCAAAGTTTAGAATCGCCATAATTTTGTGAGAGAAAGATAAAAGTGTTAGTAATCGAGAATAAGAATCAAGCCGTATGATGATAAATATATACTAATAGGGTTTTGAGGAGTATGCGTAATGTGAATTATCTTAAGAAAGAATTTAAATTTGGGAAAAGAATAAATTAAAATTGGTAAGTGGATAATTCACAAAAAGTTACCCTATTAATAAGGAAACACGGTTATTTACAATGACTAGTTAAAAAATAAGATTACTGACACAACAGTTGTAACGGCTAGTTCACGAGTGGTAAAAATCACTCTTGCAGTGGTAACTGTGAACTAGTAGTGGTAAATTTTCACAAAATTTCAAAGAGCAGTGGTAAGTAAAACAAGTAAAATTAGCTGCTCTAATCATAGTTTTTAGCAAACTATCAACTATAAACGGATTTGATATGTCTTTACCATGAGCCGTTTGCTAAGGACTAGCCAACTCTTCATCACTTGGAATATGGTGAGTTGATGACCATATAGTTTTTGGTAAACTATTAACCATAAACGGATTTGATAAGTCTTTACCAGTAGCCGTTTGCTCTGGACTAGTTGATTCTTATGTTGATTAGACATGGTGAATCAATAACCATTTGTTGTGTGTCTGAGATACACACCTTATAACTCCTATTACACAAACAATATTGGTTTGTATTCTGCATAAGTAGGAAACACCAAACATAACCAATATAATTTAACCCAAAGTAACTATTTGACCAAGCTACTATTCATAAAAATATCTCTCCAAAGTCATCCCGATAATATCCAAATTTACTCCTCCAACCTACCAAAACAGATAAGAGTAAATTACCTTCATTAATTATCCCTCGACCTTGACTTTGCTTATAAAAGGGGGCTCAAAAACACTTTAGTCTTCATCAAAACTAATCTTCACTTTCACAAACCCTAAACATCTTCATGAGTTGGTTTCCATTAATCTACATCTCATCGGATAACACATCTGATGATGAAATCAACTATTGTTCTGATTCAGAAGAACTCTCAGCTGGATGGAGTGGATATTTTCCTCCAAGTGCTGCAACAGCTACATCCTCCAACATGAAGCCTAATAAGAAGATTTCAGCTGCTCCTGCTCCATCTCTAGAATTTTATTCAAGCTCTTCTTCTTCTGATGATGATCCTACCTACACCTTGTCCAAGGAGCTTCCAAAAGCCCTCACTACAGCTCTGGAGTCAGCCATAGTCAACATGAAGTGGCCTACAATTGAAAAGCCTTCAAGACTTCCAAAGCCACCCAAGCAAGTATTGGGCCTTGCCTGTCCAAGAAAGAAACTTTCTTTTGATGACAAGAGAAAGAAAGCTTCTAAGGGCAAGCATGACTATGAGGGTAAAGGAAAGAAGCCCATGGAGTAGCTTGTCTGAAGATTTAGGTGTTAGGTTTTTTAGCTTTGTGTATGTGTCTGTCTCTCTGAATGGTTGTACTCTGTCTTCTTTTGAATTATGAATGAAAGTACTTTGATCTTTTTCTTTTATCACTGAGAGAACAAATCTTTCCACTGTTTGTACCATGTTTTCCACTGTGCTTACATTCCTCTGTATACAAGTTAGTAAAAAACCATACAAACATATACAAACAATATTAGTACCTAAAAACTATCCTGCAACACTGAAAATTATTAGAAATCAAAGATTTATGGGTTTAACATTCCAATACCTGTTACCAAGTACTGAAACCTACCCACATCAATCCCTTTTGTTAACAAATCAGCATAGTTGTTATCAATATGAATTTTGACAATATTAATAAGCTTTTTCTCAAAACAATCTCTAATAAAATGATGTCTAATTTCAATATGTTTAGTTTTAGTGTGTTGCACAGGATTTTTAATAATGCATATGGTACTACTATTGTCTATATATATAATGGTGTTCATGAAATTGTACCCATAATCCAACAATTGATTCTGAAGCCATAAGATCTGAGCACAACAGCTAGCAGCAGCAACATATTCTGCTTCAGTTGTTGAAGTAGCCACCATTGTCTGTTTCTGGCACTACCATGACACCAATCTACATCTAAGAAATTGACATCCTCCTGTATTTGACCTTCTATCCAAACTTGCACCAGCATAATCACTATCTGAGTATGTAATCAACTCCATAGGAGATTCTCTTGGATACCAAAATCCTAGATTAGGATATGTCTTCAAATACCTAAAGATCTTCTCTACTGCTGTCATATGAGATGTCTTTGGAGTAACTTGAAATCTTGCACAAGCACATACAGCAAACATAATGTCTGGTCTTGATGAAGTAAGATACATCAGGGAACCAATCATAGATATGTAAGTATGCACATCAACATCTGCTCCACTAGCATTCTTCAACAATAGATGAGTAGTCTTATCAGCAGGAGTATTTGAAGGTTTTGCATCAGTAAAGTGAAACTTTCTTATAATCTCAGTCACATATTTGTCTTGACTGATAAAGATGCCATCTTTACTTTGTTGTACTTGCAGCCCCAAAAAGAAAGTAAGTTCTCCCATAGAACTCATTGGGAATTCATCTTTCATCAGCTTTTCAAACTCTTTGCACATCTCTTGTCTAGTAGATCCAAAAATGATATCATCAACATATACTTGAACAAGTAGAATATCACCCTTGTCTTTCTTGATGAACAAAGTTTGATCAATCTTTCCTCTATGAAACCCATTATTCAACAGATAAATAGCTAAGGTTTCATACCACTTCCTTGGAGCTTGATGTAAGCCATAAAGAGCCTTAACCACTTTATACATTTTATTAGGGTGTTGAGGATCTTCAAAGCCTGGAGGTTGAGAGACATAGACCTCCTCATCAATCTTTCCATACAGGAAGGCACTCTTTACATCCCTTTGATAGACAGTAAAGCCCATAAAGGATGCATAGGCTAAAAACAATCTAATAGCCTCAATCCTTGCAATAGGAGCAAAAACTTCTTCATAGTCAATACCTTCCTCTTGAGTGTATCCTTGAGCAACCAATCTAGCTTTGTTCCTGATAACAATACCTCTTTCATCTTTCTTATTTCTGAAAACCCACTTAGTACCAATCACCTTCATTCCATCAGGCAAATCACAGAGAACCCAAACCTTTTGAAGTTTGAACTGCAACAACCCCTCTTGCATTGCTTCAACCCAGCTAGATTCTTCTAAAGCCTTATAAACATTTTTAGGGTCCACTTGTGATAGAAAACATAAAAACAAACATTCATTTTTGTTTGTGTGCTTCTTGGACTCATAAACTTCACTAATGAACCCATGAACATCAGTCTTCTTTGTCTGCCTTCTTGTCTTTACACCTGATTGTAGCTCACCAATTACATTTTCAAGTAGATGCACTTTGTAAAATTGAAGTTTGTGATGTGCTAGGAATATCATATGTTGTAGGCATGTTTGAGATCTCAACATCATCACTGGGTGATTCCTGAGATGAACTTCCCACATTTGGACCATCAGTGGAAACTTCTGTTGGAGCAGTGGGAATTGGATTACCACTGCTTGCAGGAATTTCTTTATCCAAAACATCAAAATTCACAACATTTGCGTCACTTTCCTTTTCAGAATTCTTTGAAGGTTGTGAGTCTTCATTATTGTCAACAAAGTCCCAAAGTGGCATAACAATTTGATCTTTATCATCTTCATCATATTTGCAAGATTCATCTTCATCAATGAATTCTTCTGACTCTTCAAGATTATTGTCTCATGTACCTGAGGTAATAGGTACATAATTCATTGTATTTGATAAAGTTTCAAGATCAAATAACCATTCTGGTCCTGAACCTGCCATGTTAGTTTTATTTTCAAGAAACTCAACATGCAAATTCTCTTCAATCTTCTTTGTTCTTAAGTTATAGACTCCGAAAGCCTTGCTAACCATAGAATATCCAACAAAGAAGCCTTCATCTAACTTTTCTTCAAACTTTCCCAGATGATCAATGGTATTGAGAATTGTGACATGACATCCAAATGGCCTCATAAAATCAAAAATTGGGGGTCTTCTTCTGAATAGTTCATAAGGTGTCTTGTTCTTTGTCTTCACCACTAAAACCATGTTCTGAATATAACAAGCAGTGTTAACTGCTTTAGCCCAAAAAGTCACTGGTAGCTTGGAATCAGCTAACATGGTTCTAGCAGCCTCAATTAGTGTTCTGTTTCTTCTTTCAGCAACTTCATTTTGTTGAGGAGTTCTTGCAACACTAAATTCTCTCTTAATACCTTTGTCTCTGCAGAAATCATCCATAACTTTGTTTTTGAACTCTGTCCCATTGTCACATCTGATGATCTTGATCTTCTTATCAACTTGGTTTTCTACTTCAGTGATGAAAGTCTTAAGAATGCATGTGGTTTAATCCTTGGTTCTTAAAAAGAAAACCCGTGTAAATCTACTAAAATCATCAGTCACAACAAGACAATACTTCTTCAAATTTATGTTGCTCACGGATGTAGGACCAAACAAGTCCATATGCAGCATGTAAAGTGGATGATCAATTGAATTATATGCTTTGGTCTTGCATGAAGCTCTGTGTTGCTTGCCTTTAAGACAAGCAAGACATGTTTGGTCATTTTCAAATCTCTTCTCTGGTAAACCTCTGACCAGACCATCTTTCACAATCTTGTTAACGGTCTTGAAGTTAACATGACCAAGTCTTCTGTGCCAAAGCATGGATTCATCCAAAGTGGCTTTTGCAAGCAAGCAAGTAACATCATCTTTAGCCACTATATTCTTCATGTCTATGCTATATAGATTGCCTTTTCTAGGGATTTTAAGCAAAATATCACTTTCATCAGGTAGCTTATAATCCTTAGATAAGATATAGCATTCATCCTCTGAGAATAGAACTCTATGTTTCTTGTGACACATCTGTGACACACTGAAAAGATTGTACTTGAGTTCTTCACATAATACACATTCTCAAAGTCTAAGTTTCCAGCTTTGATAGTTCCTTTGCCAGAAACTTTTCCACCAATACCACCTCCAAAGCTAATAAATTGTCCATCATAAGGTTTAAAATCTGAAAGATAGGACTTATTGCCAGTTATGTACCTGGAACATCCACTGTCTGAATATCCTTGATCTTCTTTAGGCTTTGAATGTCCCTGCATATAAAATAAAGGAATTAGTTCCTTTTGGGGACCCAAGCCACAAATGACTTGGATCTGCCTCATGTATCAATATAATTATATCTGTCAAAGGTCATTGATACACCATTGGGATTGTCTGAGGTGATGGTTCCTTTTGGTTTCCATTCCCAACGTGCTGAGTCCTTAACAGCATTTCCCACATTTACCCTTCTGTTGTTCACAGAACCACCAATGGAAACTTTTGGCCTTGCAGTGGTAACTGCTGGCTTAGCAGTGGTAACTACTGGTTTTGAAATTTTAGGTATCCACTTGTGGTTATTGTAAACTTTCTTTTCAAAATAGGTCTTTTTCCCTGTTTGTGCTGATTTAACAAAAGTTGTAATGGGTTTTGCACACTTAATAGGTGACTTAGGGTAAACTCTGTTTATATTTCTGGCAGTGGCAACTTCTGGTTTAGCAGTGGAAAGAGATTTGATGCCAGAGTTAAGCAAAACAGACCTGGGAATCATCTTGCTTAGTGGATTTGGGTGAGAAAAACTATTAGCATTATTTCAATTCACCCTGGTATTCCCAAACACTTCCCTTCTACCCATGGGATAATTACAATTATAATGAAGATGTTCAAAACCACCACATACGTAACAAGGTTTGTTGTTAAACACAAAGTCACTACCAAATTGTCTAGATTTAACATGATTCCAACTCCTCTTGTTCCCCCTAGGAGTTGTTGACCTACTTCTGTACATCTCAGCATATCTAGTAGTGGGCCTAGTATAATCAGCTTGTGTCCTAGGCTTCTCTTTGACAACTTCAGGAATACTCTTTTTAACCTCCACTTTAATACTCTCAGGAACACTAGTTTTAGACTCAACATTCACACTTTCATCTTTAAGAGATGAGTCACTAGCACTATCAAATGTATCAACCTCAACCTGAACCCTTTCAATAGCAACTTCTTTAACAAAATTTGGGCCATAGGTCATGGTTGGTTCCTGGAACTCTTCTAATCCTGTGTGTGCTAAGTCAATACCAGGAGGTGATGGAACACCTCTTAGAGGTGGTGGAACTCTTTTATATCCTACTCCTGATTTGGCTTTATTTACAACTTGGGCCTCCCAAATTTTGTCAATGCAATTAGATTGATGATCTAGTGTATTACAAGTTATCTATATATTCTCATTGGCCTTTTTAACCTTCTCTAACTCTTCCCTAAGAGCCTTATTCACAGCTGTCTGATAATCTAAGTCTCTTTTTAAAACAACAATATCATCATTAAACTTAGATTCATTGGCTCTATAATGCTCTAACTGTGCTTCTAAGACAGCAAGACCTCTTTTATGATTTGCTAAGTTATAATTAGTTTGATTTAACTCTAGCAATTGTTCATCAAATTGTTCTTTAAGTTTCTCATAATCTTTTAAAGCCTTACAAGTTGTAGAACAAGCATTATTAATTTGTACCTCAGAGTCAGAAAAAGCCATAAGTGCAAGCTCATTAGCAATTATTGCAGAATCTAAACCATCTTCTTCATCCTCAGCTGATGCGTGGGAATCGCAACAGGCTTTACCTCTTGAGGGATCTCGAGAAGCTTACAACCAACACCAGGCAGTGTACCTGATCGTTGTAGTATAGTATAGTGACAAGTACCGGGGGATTGATCGTTCAGCTTAGGAATAGTGTCGCTAGGATTAGAAAGCCTAAATACTAGTTCTAAAGGTGAGGGATGATTATTTTTGTATTTTTATATTTTATGGAAAGCAATTAAAATCTCGGGGTTTGAAGGATTTGGGCGGAATTAGTTGCTAATCAACTAACCCAATACTAAGATGCAATCAAAATAAAATACTAAAAATGAAAATAAACTAATTAAACTAAGGTTGTGAGCAGTAATTGGAGAAAATGTGTTTACTTAGATTTCACTACTCCCTAGACATCTTTTACACGTTAATTACTTGTTATAATTGCATGGATGACGGATCGTATTCCTTAATACCATTCATGGGGTGGCACACATAACTCCCCAATTCTATGAGCTCTTATCTCCTCCTACACCATGCCCAGCACAACTATAGGGATTGTAAACAGTGGCTCATGCATTAAATACAACCAATAAAGACCTAGTGCGCCTCGGTTCATGTTTCTTAAGATGTTCAAGCATGTTACCAAGTGGAGATCTGCCGGTTTTCTTAAGCCTAACATATCAATCACTCATCCAAGACAAAGATAAACAAGTAATCAACACATAATTAACATCTAGGTTTCATTAGATCTAAGCAAACACAAGATAGATCTAGCCTAGCATAATGGAATTAAGATAAGAACAAGATATAGACAACCAACACATAGACATATTGATTGAATTAGAAGAACACTTATCTCAATTACAATGCAAGGTATCAAGGGTTTGGAACCCTTGAAAAACCTGTAAAAGTTGCACCAAAATCGTACTTAGGGTTTCTCCAAAAACTTCTCTCTCTAATGTGTGAAAATTAGAAAACTATATATAGAAAAATAGGTCTGACGGCGTCAAGACAAACAATGTGACGCCGTCACCTTGCCGCTAAAACTCTCCTCGGACTGCCTAGATCTACTTCTGACGCCGTCAAGACTTATACACTTCCAGGCCGTCATGACTCTTTTACTCTTGACGCCCTTCCAACGTGACGCCGTCAAATCTGTTCTGGGTCGTCATGGAAATTCATGAAATTTGCTCTTGACGCCGTTACCTACTGTTTCCAGCATGGAAAATTAAGACTTTGGCGTTTTCTTCACTTTTATGCTCCAAAAACGTCCGAATTGCTTCCTTTTCCAGATTTCTCTCCCAAAGTACCTAAAATCACAAAAGGAACGATTTAGGGCAATATTTGATCAAATAAATTCGGATTCGGGCTTAAATGACCCTCTAAAAACGGATCATTTTTCGCCTCATCATATACCCTTACACTTGAGATTTGCTTGTCCTCAAGCAAATGCGCTTTTATTCTACTCAAAAGACAAGTTAGGGGTCATTTAATACTAACATAAAAGTAATTACAACAAATAATCGTTCCACTAAAGACCAATAGACAAGCACGGAGGTCATACACAAGCACCTCACAAATAGTGTTTAGATACTCACATCTCTCGGGTGTAATAAAGTGTAAATTACAATATGGAAACGGAAGATATCTCTCACTACCTGTCATAGCAAAATAGATTACCATAGGCTTGGGAAAGGATCAAACCTCCACCACATGGCGTAAGCACCTAGGATAAACTATCAAAGAGGTCTTTTAAAGGGTTATAACGTTAGGTGTAGGGATATGAAATACACGGTTTTGTTGGATAAAGGAAGTTTTACTGGTGGCGAGTTAACAATCTTGGTTAACTACATGTACAATATGGCGTTGCTAAGCCAAGACTAGACTCGACTTAAGCTAATAAATGAAAAATAATAAAAACATAAAATGAACATAGAATGAAAAGGGATGGTAGTCCGTATGTTTTTTCTCTTTTTCCTTTTTTCTATTTTTTTTTTCTTTTACTTGATTTTTCGATTTTTTTTTTTTTTTTTTGCATACACTCTTACCCTACCATCCAAAATAATACATCATAGGGAATGAACATTTCCCTTACACTTGGATCTTTACATACTTTACAATTAACTAATCTAATGACTCGACTTAAGAAAATTAAAACACTTGGAGCACTTTTAAGATTATCGTACATATGGGGGTAATAAGTGATGTTCTTCCCCATTACTCCATAAAATGAGTACTTTACCCATGAGTCCCAATCGTCCCAAAACAGTATGTACAAGGATATGACTTGACTTAGCAACCATGTAATCAAATAAATTCGGATTCGGGCTTAAATGACCCCCTAAAAATGGATCATTTTTCGCCTCATCATCAGCCATATAGCTCCAATCATAGCTCACTCCATCAATGGCTAAAAGCACCTTTGGTTCTTCAGTTGTAGGTTCTTTCTTCTTGTCCTGCATATACCAAGTTGACCTGTTATCAGGCTTCTTTGGTTTTCTGCATTCTCTGGCAAAGTGCCCCTTCTTATGACAGTTGTAGCACTCCACCTTCTTCTTATCAAAACCTACAGTTTCGTTGCCACTTATGGTGATCTTCCTACCAGTCTTCCTCTAGAACTTCTTTGCCTTTAAGCTTAGCAATGCAACTTGCCATTTAATGTCCATCTCTTCCATGTCATCCTCATCAATTTGATCCAAGTCTTCATGTTTCAGAATTGAACCATTCATTTGACTTGACAGAAACGCATAAAAAGTAGAATCACTAAGACCAGCAACCTGCCTTTTTGAATTAGCAGTAAAAACACCTCCACTACCAGTGGAAACAACAATGTTAGCATCATCATCATCACTATTACTTTCTTCATCTGAACTATCATCAATAGATGATGATATAAGTGCTAAGTTCCCTGATCCTGAACTTAGTTTGCCAGCCTTCTTCAACCTCTGTTCAATAACTTTAAAGTTATTGTACAAATCATTCAGCTTCATATTCTCCAGTTCTGGCTTGTCTTCCCACACAACAACATTTGTACCAAATTCAGAGGGTAAACTTCTTAAGAACTTTAAATTGAGGTCTTCCCTTTCCACCTCAATTCCAAACACTGTGAGTAGAGTGACAATCTTTTGAAGCCTTGTGAAGATGCTGTCAATTGATTTATACTTGTTGAGCCAAAGTTTTCATAAGTCTGTTTCAACAAGGTCTTCTGTGTCTTCTTGGTGGAATCATTACCACTAAAAACATTGTAGATCTCCTCAAACAAGGTCTGTGCAGTCTTGTACTTGCTGAATGCTAGAATTTGATCTCTTGGAAGGGTCATCAACAGCAAGCCTCTGGCTTTCAGATCGTTCTTCATCTGAAGTCTTTCATCATTAGTGACTGGTCCAGTGTTGATCTTTTGTACTACCTTGCCATCAATTGTTTGAGAGGTAGTACCAGGTTTGAAAGAATTTCCAAACATATTGATCTCCCAAAGTGCATAATCTTGCACCATAAAGAATTGTTCGATCATTAGCCTCCACATCTCATAGTCATTCAACTTAAGCTTGGGAAACTTAGCAGGAATGTTGGACTGACTGGTCTCTGTCTCCATTGAATCTTCTGAGTGAACTTGGGGTCTTCTAAATCAAAGTATCAAAACCTGTCTCTAATACCACTTGATGGATCTAAACACCTTTGTTGATCCCAGTTGAGCAAACGATCTTATATAGAAGTTGACTTGTATTAAACACTTAAGCTAGAATGCGGAATATAAAAGCTTAACTTAAGAAGAACAATTTAACTATCAACACTTCAATATTATTAATACGAGCACTCGACAATGCTAGGGTTTTACAACCTTGAAGTGTAAACGAAAACTAAACAATACGTACTCAATCTAACCCTAGGATCCTTCTTTTATAGGCCAAGGAGTCCTACTAGGTTTACAATAACTTTCTATGCAAGATAAGAATATTCTAGATGTATATTATATACACACATTCTATTCTATAATTATCTACTTCGAATACATGCTTATCACTTTAGCAGTAGATTCCTCTAGCAGCATTTTCCCTTAGCAACACTTTGACATTAGCAGCAGAATCATTTACCTTAGCAGCAGTTTCTCTCAGCAGCAGAATCCAAACCCCAACAACCTTGATCTGTGTTAGAATGATACTTTGAGTTATACCACTAAGTATGCGGAATCTACTTAGTAATACTTAGAAGTTTGGTTGTGAGTGAAAAGAAATTGTATATGAATGAGAAAATTGTATGAATCAAACTGTTAGCTCCAATATTATTAATAATAATAATACGAGTGATCTTTGTATCACTAGGGTTACAACCTTGAAGCTCTAAGAAAAACGTATATCTAACCTTAACCTAGGACCTCCTTTTATAGCACAAGGAGTCCTCTTCTACAAGATACGTATAATGATAATAGAATAACATATACACAAGATCTATTCTATATTTATCTCTACAAGTTTTCTAACAGTTATCCTAACAGCGGTGGTAATAATATGTACTAACAGTGGTAATGAGTTTCCACTGCTAGTGCATTCTTCAGCAGTTGTAATCTTCATACTAGCCGTGGTAACTGTAAATATAATTCCCAACAATAAGGATGAAGTTGGAATAGAAACCGGGACTAGGGATGAGATTAAGGAAGTTGAGGATAATAAGGGAGAAAATTTAGAGGAAGTAGAAAACGTAGAAGAATACTTTGATAATTTGCCCACCAAGGAAGAACGGGAATATCACAAGGATCTATTCGACGATCCCGAGACACCATACATCTTTGGTTCACCCCTTATTAAAGTAGGTGATCCCTCTAACATCAACATACCATGCAACATTGGGAATATGCATGTGTGGAAAGCTTATATCGATCCTAGGTCTCCTATAAACATCATGACTAGGACCTATTATAATTGGGTAATAAAGAAGCAACTTAGGTATAGGACGATGCCCGACACGATTAGGATGATCAACTTTGTAGGAAGAGTGAAAGGATTGCATGTCTTTGTAGGAAACTTCACTTATGTTACCGACTTTGTGATAGTAGAAGATACTCGTCCGGTAATAGATGATTGCCTAAGTCAAGTAGTGTTCAGAAAACCGTTTGCTGAGGCCTCTAAGATGAGTTATGACCCGACCCTAGGAATAGTGAGATTCAAGGAAGAGAACGATGAGATTGCTTACCAAATGCCTTATAAGATTGAACAATACCGTCTTCTATCAAACATAGAAAAGGAACACAAGCAAGCGGTTTACTATAGGAATTATGAGGATAGACGTAGAGGGGTAGATTATGTCATGAATAGAATACTTGGTATCTACAAGGCATGTTTGCAACTAGGTCCGGAATACAAAACTAAGATTGGAGATGACCTAGAGAATGAGACCAATGATGAGGTCACGTAATTGCCCATGACCTTGAGTCTAGCTACAAGACTCGTAAATAAAGAAAAGCGCTTCTTGGGAGGCAACCCATGTTTGTGTGATTTTTAATTGTTTGAATGTTATTTGTTTCCTTATGCATGCTTTATTTTTATTGTTGGTAGATCATGTTTCAAAATAAAATTGTGAAAATGCTTTATTTTGTTGTTTAACTTCGTCTTAACTTCATATAAAGGTATTTTGCAAAAGCTAAGTGTAAGGGGAAACCCCAAATTTGTTTTTAAGAACGAAAATTGATCTTGATTCGCCACAGTAATAAATGAACATAGTATTTGTTAGAGTCAAATGCTTGTATCGAGTCATAATGATGTTTTGCAAGATTTTCCAGGAAGTAGGACATAAGTTTTTCCAAAAATTTTCCGGAAACTTAATGTAAAGATTTCTGCATGTCACTTCTGACGGCGTCAGGAGTTAACTCCTGACGGCGTCATGTGTAAAATTCTGGAAATTTTGCGAGTTTTGTATTTCTAACGGAGTCTTAAAGTTTTCGTTAATTCTTTAGTTTTATAAACTCCAGGAAATCTGCAACCATTCATTCCACAAGCATTATATCTTAATTTGCTTTCTAGGATTTGTTAGTATATATAGATTGCCGCTGATTTTATGCGAGGTTGCCTTGTTTGTTTTCTCAGGCTTAACAGGTTATATATGACAAGAAGATGATTTATGTTTCTGGAAGGGAAGCTTTGAAGGTTCATTTTCTTGGAGGAAGATCTAACCTCGTTGCCACACTATCCACACCGAACGAATAAGGGGAGTATTTGTTTTCATTCTTTTACCTATTTCACTTTTACAATCTTTAATTAAACATTGGGGACAATGTTCATCCTAAGTGTAAGGGGAGGGTAAATGATGATACCTTATAGGATACTATTGCACTTGAGTTTGTTTGTTCGATAGTAGGTGTGTAATAAAACTAAGAGAAATACTTGTTAGTGTAATTTTAGCGTCAAATTTAAAATTTTTTACAACATTTAGGAGTGAAACTTGAGCCATAACAAGCGTCTCATGGATAGGAGTTGTATGACTAGCACAAAACCGTACCATTCAGAAATATTTTCCACCCAAATATGTGAGGTTCGCCTTTAGATTTGATAGGAAAAGCATTCATTATTAGTGCATATGAGTGTACCAGTAGTATTTAGATTCTAGAACTTGCGTTAGTGATGCATCCCGAGACCGCTAGTGAGACTACATTCGTGTGGTAGGATTTACTACATGATAAGAGGCATTAGGATCACCCTTGTGTTTAAACTCGTACCATAATAACTTGACCATTTAAGTCATATTACTTGACTAGTAAAGTCAATTAATTTTTCCCACACCTTAGTGTTGTACTCATTTTTAGTACACGAAACCCCTAGTACACCCCTCCGAGCCTATCTTTTCGTTTCTAACTTTAAGCATTTTACTTAAACGAAGAATTTGTTACAACCCACCCAAATGTACACCCAAATCGTCTTAGTCTTCCTTGTATGCACTCATCTTTAGTGTATTATTGTTATATGTTTAACCCCTTAGTTAATTATCTAATTGATTACATGGTTGCTAAGTCGAGTCATATCTTGTACATATTGTTTTGGGACGATTGGGACTCATGGGTAAAGTACTTGTGTTACGGAGTAATGTGGAAGAACATATATTACCCCCATATGTGCGTTAATCTTAAAAAGTAATCCAAGTGTTTTGATTATCTTGATTTGAGTCATTAGATTAGTTTATTGTAAAGTATGTAAAAATTCAAGTGTAAGGGGAATGCACATTCCCTATGATGTATTATTTTGGATGGTAGGGTAAGAGTGTATGCAAAAAAAAAAAAAAAAAAAAAAAAAAAAAAAAAAAAAAAAAAAAAAAAACATACGGACTACCATCCCGTTTCATTTTATGTTTGTTTTAAGTTTTGGTTATTTTTTATTTATTAGCTTAAGTCGAGTCTAGTCTTGGCTTAACAACGTCATATTGTACATGTAATTAACCAAGATGATTAACTTGCCACCAGTAAATATTGCCTATATCCAACAAAACCGTGTATTCCATATCCCTACACCTAACGTTATAACCCTTTGAAAGACCTCTTTGATAGTTTATCCTAAGTGCTTACGCCAAGTGGTGGAGGTTTGATCCTTTCCAAAGCCTATGGTAATCTATTTTGCTATGACAGGTAGTGAGAGATGTTTTCTATTTCCATATTGTGATATATACTTTATTACACCCGAGAGATGTGAGTATCTAAACACTATTTGTCAGGTGCTAGTGTATGACCTCCGTGCTTGTCTTTGGTCTTTAGTGGAACGATTACTTGTTGCAATTACTTTTATATTAGTGTTAAATGACCCCTACCTTGTATTTTGATTAGAATAAAAGCGAACCACTTTTAAGGGATCATTTAAGCCCGAATTTGAGATTATTTGATCATTTATTGCCCTAAATCATTCTTTTTGTCATTTTAGGTACTTTTGGAGAGAAATCTGGAAAAGGAAGCATTTTGGACGTTTTTGGAGCATAAAAGTGAAGAAAACGGCAAAGTCTTAATTTTCCTTGCTGGGAACAGTACCTGACGGCGTCACAACTTCCTTAATGATGGCGTCAAGAGTTACAAAAGAGGTGGATGTGGAAAATACACGTGACGGTCTAGAGGATTTTTAACTATAGGACCTGACGGCGTCACCAAGGCCGTCAGGGTCAAAACACAAGTGACGGCCCAGAGGAATTCTACACATGACGGCGTCAAAATCAGATCTGGGCAATACGATTTCTATTATGGTGGCGAGTTGACGGCGTCATAACTTAATACATGATGCCATCACCAGTTGTAATCTATATATAGTTTTCCAAATTTCATTCATTAGTGTGCAACTTTGAGGGAAAAACCCTAGGCCGAATTTTACAGCTTTTTCAAGGGTTCCAACCCTTTGAATCTTTCATGTTCAATTAGAGATAAGTACTCTTTCAAATCATTCAATATGTGTATGTGTTGTTTGATTATATCTTACGCTTGTCTTCAATTTAACATGCTAGGCTAGATTTCTTTTGCGTTTGCTTAGATGTAGTGAAACCTAGATGTTAATTATGGATTGATTATTTGTTTATAGTTGTTATGGATGATTGTATTCGATGTTAGGCTTAAGAAAACTGGTAGACTTCCATTGGTAACTTACTTGAACGTCTTAAGAAACATGATCGGAGGTGTACTATGATTTTTGGTTGCATTTAATGCGTAGGAGAATTCTAATGATCCCATGTTAGGAGCTTCTAACGGCTCGACATAGGAGTGAAGTAGGATCCTATAGAGTTAGAGAATATTGTACACGGCCCTATGACTAGTACTAAGGAATATGACCCGTCATCCATGCAATTGTAACAAGCTATCAAACTGTAAAAGATATCTAGGGAGTAATGAAACCTAAGTAAACAAAACTTTCCTCATTACTGTTTCCACCACTAGTATAATTAGCTTAATTTTCATTTCTGTTATTTTATTTTGATTGCATCTTAGTTTATTGGGTTAGTTGGCTAGCAACTAATTCCGCCCATTCTTTCAAAAACCCAAGATTTTACTTGCTTTTATAAAATATAAAAATACAAAAAGAATCATCCCTCACCTCTAGACCTAGTTTAGGAGGCTTTCTAATCCTAGCGACACTATTATTGAGTTGAACGATCAATCCCCCGGTACTTGTCACTATACTATACTACAACGATCAGGTACACTGCCTGGTGGGGGTTGTAAGCTTCTCGAGATCCCTTGAGAGGTAAAACCTGGTGCGATTCCCATGTATCAGTGGGATAAGGTCAACCAGCTCAATTAGTCAAGGGATAAGGTCAACCAGCTCAATTAGTCAAGGATTAGATGATTAAAAACGTTTAGTGAAGTGGAAACTAGATAGTTAGGGGTTTAGTCCAATTTGAATGAGAAAGGTAAGAACTATTGGACAATGGTTGTTGGGTAATAACTTACCTCACAAATTTGAGCTTCACAATTCAAATTCAAAATAGATGAGTTGTGTGTTGTAAGAGGGTTAGTTTGTTGTGATAGGGTTAGTGTGTAAGAGGATATGTCATTGAAGATGAGTTTTAAAGAAGTTATTTGAATTTAAAATTCAAATGAGAAATTGGTGATTATGAGAGGATGGAGTGTGTAGGAAGACAATTTCAAAGAATGTGTAAGAATATGTGTTATAGGAGGAAAAACCACACATTTGAATTTCAAATTCAAAGTGTGTGGGATAGAAGAGTATTGGGAAAGTTTAAGTATGAGGGAGGTGTTATTTGAATTCAAATCCAAATAAAAGAGTTGTAGTGTGTGAGAATGAGTGCAGGAAAAGCAATGAGGGTGGTTTATGTTTTGTAGTAGGGGACAAGGAAGGTATTAAATAATATACTTCAAACTTGTGTGAGATGGAAATGTGTAAAAGAAGGGTGAGGTAGCTTATTTCAAATTCACATATGTGGAATGTGGTGAAAATTGATGATGCTTGGAGGCTAAATGTTGGTGTTGTGCTTGATTTGTGTTGGTGGAGAAGTATTAGTTCATTTTGAGGAAGAAAGAATGTATAGGTGAATAGGTTTCGAATGTGGAAGACAATAAGAATGAGTAGTAGATTGTGTTGTGGTGTGGGGATGGAACAAGAATGTAAGAATGAGTAACAAGTGTATGAGAATGTAAGAAAATGTGTGAAGGAGAATTGAACACATACAAAGGATATTCATATTTCAAAAGATCAAACTCAAGTATTCAAATTTGATAATCTTTTTTTAAGCCACAATTAATTAATTCACTAATCACCTTGACGCAAGTAAGATAAAGGAATTGCATCATAAGTAAAGCATTAACCCCATAAAGGGATAATTGCGTTAATGGAAAGTAACCTTGGCTTAATGGACCATTAAGGGAGTAAACCTGTGTCATGGTTGGTAAACACAAATGTAAGGATTATGATCACCTAAATACTTTCATTTGAAGTTATATTGAAAATATAAAACTCCTAGGTTTGAAGAAAAACATTTTTGTCTTGGCTAATGGCATTTGTAAAACTAATTTTGAGTTGGCATTTTGTAAAATAGGAGAACTTGTTTTGGGCATCTCTTTAAGTCCAAATCTTATTACGAGTTTACCTAACATATTAAATATCATGTACAAACCTTTATTGAAAGAAGCACATTAGTCGGGTTAGAGGAAACTCGACTTATAAATACAAAGAACATGCGGAATAGCGGTTGGCTTGCCAGGTATGCTGTTGTGTGTTTCTGTTTTTGGCTATCGTTCGTGATCTTATGTGTGTACGAATATATATTTTCATCATTAAAACATAAAGGAGACTTTGACCATCGATTGCACCAATAATCTCCCCCTTTTTGATATTGATGAGGCAAAAAATGAACCACTTTTAGGAGGTCATTTAAGCCCGGAATTGAATTTATTTGATCAAATATTACCCTAAATCGTTCCTTTTGAGATTTTAGGTACTTTGGGAGTGAAATCTGGAAAAGGAAGCAATTCGGACGTTTTTGGAGCATAAAAGTGAAGAAAACGCCAAAGACTTAATTTTCCAAGCTGAGAACAGTACCTGACGGCGTCAAGAGGAAAATCATGACGGCGTCAAGAGTAAAAGTGGTGACGACCCAGTGCAAACCTGATGGCGTCACAAGAAGGGCGTCAAGAGTTTATTTTGTGACGGCCTGGATAAGGAGACTACATGACGGCGTCAGACCCAGATCTAGGAAGTCCGAGGAACTATTTGGCAGCGAGATGACGGTGTCAGACATTTGTTCTTGACGCCGTCACCTTCTAAACTCTATATATAGTTTTCTATTTTTCATTCATTAAAGAGGAACTTGTGTGGAAAACCCTAGGGCCGAACTTTGTAAACCCTAGCTCGTATTTTACAGTATTTTCAAGGGTTTTTACCCTTTGAATCCTTTCATGTGCTATTAAGATAATTCTTCTCTTAATTCAATCAATATGTCTATGTGTTGGTTGTCTATATCTTGTGCTTGTCTTGATTTCAACATGCTAGGCTAGATCTATCTTGTGTTTGCTTGGATCTAATGAAACCTAGATGTTAATTATGTGTTGATTACTTGTTTATGGTTGTATTGGATGAATGATTTCAATGTTAGGCTTAAGAAAACTGGCAGATCTCCATTGTGTAACATGCTTGAACGTCTTAGGAAACATGAACCAATGTGTACTAGGTTTTATTGGTTGTATTTAATGCATGAGTAAATTCTAATGATCCCATGTTAGGAGCTTCTTAGCCGGCTCGACATAGGAGTGAAGTAGGCACTCATTGGATTGGGGAAGTAAGTACGCCACCCCATGAATGGTATTAAGGAATACAATCCGTAATCCACGCAACTATAACAAGTAATTAAAGTGTAAGAGATATCTAGGGAGTAGTGAAATCTAAGTAAACACATTTCTCCCACATATTACTCACAACTCTAGTTTAATTTAGTTTATTTTCATTTATAGTATTTTATTTTGATTGCATCTTTAGTATTGGGTTAGTTGACTAGCAACTAATTCCACCCAAATTCTTCAAACCCGAGATTTAAATTTGCTTTCTAAAAAATATAAAAATACAAAAAGAATCATCCTTCATCTCTAGACCTAGTCTTTAGGTTTTCTAATCCTAGCGACACTATTCCTAGTAGAATGATCAATCCCCCGGTACTTGTCATTATACTATACTACATCGATCAGGTACACTGCCTGGTGGGGGTTGTAAGCTTCTCAAGATCCCTTGAGAGGTAAAGCCTGGTGCAATCCCTACACATCAAGTTTTTGGCGCCACAGCCCGGGGAATAGTTATTGTCTAGGTTAGGATCTCTTTTTATTAGGTCTATTTGCTAGATTCCTTTATAGTAAGGTTTTATTTTCATTTTTAGGTTTTCTTTAGTCTATCTTTTCTTTGTGTCTTTGTTTGTAAAAACCTTTCCATTGACTATTTCGTTAGCCATTATGGAGAACGCGAATCCACCATACTACGAACCACGAAATTCACCCACTCCAAAAGACATCTTGACGTTTAAACAACATGAGGATGAACCTATCTATGATGCATGGGCTCGTTTTAAATATTTAGTCCGAAAAGTCCCTCATCATAATTTCGATCTGTGGTCCCAAATTGAAATATTTTACCATCGTGTCGACCACTATACCAAAATGGACATTGACCATGCCGCAGATGGGGACCTTTGGGGATTCAGTGCTGATGAAGCATGGGAAACCATAGAGAATTGTGCCATACTTGCCAAAAAAATGGACAACCCAACAAATGTTGTTACGGATCAATTGATAGCAAGTTTAAGGGAACAAGCAAGAAGATTGTTTGGGGATAAAACTATAGATGAGATAACTGGGTGCACGGGGTGGTTTGATTTCACCACAATACAAGCTGAGCACATTGGTAATCTTGATAAGATGGCGGATAGAGTTGAAAATTTAAGCCCACCAAGTACCCCACAAGCCCTACCATCATTTGAAGCATACACACCGCCCGTGACTTATTCGGATGAAGTAGATGCGACTTTAGGAGTCCCAATAGAGGTAGAACCCTTGTACCAAACACCACTAGAGGATATAGGTTTGAATACTTGTAGTGATAACCTTACTCTTAGTTCTAGGGAATTACCTAGTGTTGATGAACCGGAACCTCAATCTTTACATAACTTTCCATCCTTAGATATACATCTAGGAGACAAAAGAGGAGCCGACCCACCCATCAACCCATGTAGTCCGGGTAGCCTTAGGATAAATGTAGTGGACTCTAAGCCTTGTAGAGAGGAAACCAATATAGGAGTGGAAAATGACCTTACATGCTTACATCACCCATTTATGACTGATCACAAGAAACATTATGGGTTTAAACCGGGTTTATTAGGTCAAGATGGATCCCCAACTAGTAGTCTCTTGAAGTTGATAGAAAATGATCCCTTTCTTGGAGAAAATCTTAATCCACCCATTAACCTGATTGAATTAGGTAAGGTTATGATGATAGGAGCACACCCCTTTGAGCATATAATTCATCCACCATTCTTTCCTCACGTGGCATACTTCCATCGAGATGGTGTGTATCGATACTATCACCCGCACTTAATCCTAAGTGTAGGGAAAACCTCACCTTTATCCGTGAAATAAGGGTAGAGTCAGGCTCGTGACTCGAACAAAAACAAGCGCTTCTTGGGAGGCAATCCATGTTTTGTGTGATTTTTATTTTTGTTTGATTGCTATTTGTTTCCATATGCATGCTTTATTTTTATTGTTGGTAGATCATGTTTCAAAACTAAAATAGTGAAAATACTTTATTTTGTTGTTTGGCTTAGTCTTAATTTCATCCAAAGTTATTTTTGCAAAAGATAAGTGTAAGGGGAAACCCCAAATATGTTTTTAAGAAACAAACTCGATCATGATTCTCCACAATATTAAGTGAACATGTATATTCGTATTTGTTAGAGTCAAATGCTTGTATCGAGTCATAATGATGTTTTGCAGGATTTTCCAGGAAGTAGGACCAAGTTTTCCAGAAATTTTTCAGAAACTTAACATAAGAATTTCTGCAGGTCACTTCTGACGGCGTCAGGAATTAATTCATGACGACATCACGTGTAAAATTTTGGAAATTTTACCAGTTTTGTTTTTTCTAGCGGAGTCTTAAAGTTTTTGTTGAATTATTAGTTTTATAATCTCCAGGAAATCTGCAAACATCATTCCACAAGCATTATATCTTATTTTGTTTTCTAGGTTCTATTAGCATATGTAGATTGCCGCCGATTTTATGCGAGGTTACCTTGTCTGTTTTCTCAGGTTTTACAGGTTATGTATGACAAGAAGATGATTTATATTCAGGAAGGGAAGCTTTGATTGTTCATTTTCTTGGAGGAAGATCTAACCTGGCCACCTTATTATCCATACCGAGCGAATCAGGGGAGTATTTGATTTCATTCTTTTTACTTATTTCACTTTTACATTCTTTACTTGAACATTGGGGACAATGTTCATCCTAAGTGTAAGGGGAGGGTAAAATGATGATACCTTACAGATACACTTTCGCTTGAGTTTATTTGTTTGATAGTAGATGTGTAATAAAACTATGAGAAATACTTGTTAGTGCAATTTTAGCGCCAAATTTAATTTTTTTTACAACATTTAGGAGTGAAACTTTAGCCATAGCAAGCGTCTCATGGATAGGAGATTGTATGACTTGCACATAACCGTATCATTCAGAAAAATTTTCCACCCAAATATGTGAGGTTCGCCTTTAGATTTGAAAGGAAAAACAATTACTATTAGTGCTTATGAGTGTACCGGTAGCATTTAGATTCTAGAACTTGCGTTGGTGCTGCATCCCGAGACCGCTAGTGAGACTACATTCGTGTAGTAGGATTTACTACATGATAAGAGGCATTAGGATCTCCCTTGTGTTAAACCCGTATCATAATTACTTGACCATTTAAGTCATATTACTTGGCTAGTTAAGTCAATTAATTTTTCCCACACCCTTAGCGTTGTACTCATTTTTAGTACACGAAACCCCTAGTACACCCCTCCGAGCCTATCTTTTCGTTTCTAACTTTAAGCATTTTACTTAAAGGAAGAATTTGTTACACCCCACTTAAATGTACACCCAAATCGCCTTCGCCTTCCGTGTATGCACTCATCTTTAGTGCATTATTGTTACTTGTTAAACCCTAAGTTAATTATCTAATTGATTACATGGTTGCTAAGTCGAGTCATATCCTTGTACATATTGTTTTGGGACGATTGGGACTCATGGGTAAAGTACTTATTTTATGGAGTAATGGGGAAGAACATCATATATTACCCCCATATATGCGTTAATCTTAAAAGTACTCTAAGTGTTTTGATTTTCTTAATTCGAGTCATTAGATTAGTTTATTGTAAAGTATGTAAAGATTCAAGTGTAAGGGTGTTCATTCCCTATGACGTATTATTTTGGATGGTAGGGTAAGAGTGTATGCAAAAAAAAAAAAAAAAAAAAAAAAAAATCGAAAAAACAAGAAAAAGAAAAGAAAAATATAGAAAAAGAAAAGAGAAAAAACATACGGACTACCATCCCTTTTTATTCTATGTTCATTTTATGTTTTTGTTATTTTTCATTTATTAGCTTAAGTCGAGTCTAGTCTTGGCTTAGCAACGCCATATTGTACATGTAATTAACCAAGATTGTTAACTCGCCACCGGTAAAGACTGCCTATATCCAACAAAACCGTGTATTTCATATCCCTACACCTAACGTTACAACCCTTTAAAAGACCTCTTTGATAGTTTATCCTAGGTATTTACGCCATGTGGTGGAGGTTTTGATCCTTTCCCAAGCCTATGGTAATCTATTTTGCTATGACAGGTAGTGAGAGATATTTTATGTTTCCATATTGTGATATTACTTTATTACACCCGAGAGATGTGAGTATCTAAACACTATTTATGAGGTGCTAGTATATGACCTCCGTGCTTGTCTTTGGTCTTTAGTGGAACGATTATTTGTTGTAATTACTTTTATATTAGTGTTAAATGACCCCTAACTTGTATTTTGATTAGAATAAAAGCGCATTTGCTTGAGGACAAGCCAATCTCAAGTGTAAGGGTATATGATGAGGCGAAAAATGAACCACTTTTAGGGGGTCATTTAAGCCCGGAATTGAATTTATTTGATCAAATATTACCCTAAATCGTTCCTTTTGTGATTTTAGGTACTTTGGGAGTGAAATCTGGAAAAGGAAGCAATTCTGACGTTTTTGGAGCATAAAAGTGAAGAAAACGCCAAAGACTTAATTTTCCAAGCTGAGAACAGTACCTGACGGCGTCAAGAGGAAAATCATGACGACGTCAAGAGTAAAAGTGGTGACGACCCAGTGCAAACCTGACGGCGTCACAAGAAGGGCGTCAAGAGTTAATTTTGTGACGGCCTGCATAAGGAGACTACATGACGGCGTCAGACCCAGATCTAGGCAGTCCGAGGAACTATTTGGCGGCGAGATGACGACGCCAGACATTTGTTCTTGACACTGTCACCTTCTAAACTCTATATATAGTTTTCTATTTTTCATTCATTAAAGAGGAACTTGTGTGGAAAACCCTAGGGCCGAACTTTGTAAACCCTAGCTCGTATTTTACAGTATTTTCAAGGGTTTTCACCCCTTGAATCCTTTCATGTGCTATTAAGATAAGTCTTCTCTTAATTCAATCAATATGTCTATGTGTTGGTTGTCTATATCTTGTGCTTGTCTTGATTTCAACATGCTAGGCTAGATCTATCTTGTGTTTGCTTAGATCTAATGAAACCTAGATGTTAATTATTTGTTGATTACTTGTTTATGGTTGTATTGGATGAATGATTTCAATGTTAGGCTTAAGAAAACTGGCAGATCTCCATTGTGTAACATGCTTGAACGTCTTAGGAAACATGAACCGATGTGTACTAGGTTTTATTGGTTGTATTTAATGCATGAGTAAATTCTAATGATCCCATGTTAGGAGCTTCTTAGCCGGCTCGACATAGGAGTGAAGTAGGCACTCATAGGATTGAGGAAGTAAGTACGCCACCCCATGAATGGTATTAAGGAATACAATCCATCATCCACGCAACTACAACAAGTAATTAACATGTAAGAGATATCTAGGGAGTAGTGAAATCTAAGTAAACACATTTCTCCCACATATTGCTCACAACTCTAGTTTAATTTAGTTTATTTTCATTTCTAGTATTTTATTTTGATTGCATCTTTAGTATTGGGTTAGTTGACTAGCAACTAATTCCGCCCAAATCCTTCAAACCCGAGATTTTAATTTGCTTTCTAAAAAATATAAAAATACAAAAAAGAATCATCATTCATCTCTAGACCTAGTCTTTAGGTTTTCTAATCCTAGCGACACTAGTCCTAGCTGAACGATCAATCCCCCGGTACTTGTCATTATACTATACTACATCGATCAGGTACACTGCCTGGTGGGGGTTGTAAGCTTCTCAAGATCCCTTGAGAGGTAAAGCATGGTGCAATCCCTACGCATCAGATATGACAAATATTATTTAAAGCAAATAAATTTATGACAAAGCATGATGAAGACAGCCGTTGATGAAGGCTTGTGTCTTGAACTTGGTAGCTTGAAGGTATTTGACACTACGACTCTTGGAAGTAATTAGCTTTAGTGAAGATCTTGAGCTCTTTAAATCTTCACGCTTTTGAAGTAACTAGCCATACTTTATTATTCGTACTTAATTTGGTGAAGATTTTGAGCTCTTTATATCTTCACGCTTTTGCTTTTTTCTCCACCTTTTTCGAAGCAAAAAGAGTTTGATACAACTATCAATTGCACATGAATAGAAAGAGCAATTGTATGTCAACATTTTCTTCAATGCTCCCCCTTGTTCAAAGGCGGGGATCTATGGGTCAAGGAGAACCACATTTGCGGTGTTTTGGCTACACAATAAACACAAACCACAAGCAATAAACAACACATTCATATGTACAAGTCCAACATTGGTTAGCTAACCATTTGGTGACTTTATTAATGGCTGTCATTGCCTTGTGAACAATTCTTCATTTATTATTTGATCATCTTCAATATATCTTTGGATAAAAATACATCTCTTGTTCATTAGCTTGAGAACTCATCTCAGCATCTCCAGGTACAAAAGAAATAGGTTTTACAAAAATTGATAATCCTTGAACTTGTAAAATATTTTTTTTTTGAGATTTAGTAAATGTCTCCCAATTACTATAATGAAAATATTCAACTTGAAATTGAACTTTGTTATGCTCTATGATTTTAGCTGGTCTTTCAGCTTCAAGTGTTTCTCTTTTAGCTTGAACTTCAGCTTCATCTTGAACATTAACTTGAGTTTTCTTTTTTATATCTCGTCTCTCCTCCTCAACATTAACCTTTCTTTTCTATTTCTTCCCCCCTTTTTGTCATAATCCTTAGTTAGTGACTTAAAGGTAGAAACTTCATATCCAACTATCTAAATTCCTTATGACAACTTATCTAAAGTAGTATCAGTCTTCTCTAAATTGTTATGCTATTCTTGATTGGTTGAGCCCACTTTTCTTTGAACATTTTATCTCTAAGGAAATGTGTAAACATAAAGTTGTTAGTTCTATAACATGTATGTGTTCTTTCACAACCCACCAACATTGTCAACAAACATAACCTCTAAAATTCACCACCAATGAAACTAACCAACGATTCTACTACCTTTTTATAGATCATACCACCACAGACTTGGCTACACCTTTTCAACTTCAAAAGAGTTTATAAAAATGAATACATAAATTAAACATTAACAAGTGTAATAAGCTGTTAGTGGGTTTTGAACGTGTTAAAAGTGATTATCAAGTGTAATAAAGAAAGTCGTAAAAAATGTAGTTACGGGTTTATAGTTGTTGTGGGGTTTGTAGAAGATGGTGGTGAGTGATGAAAGACGACAATGGATGGTGGTCATTTTATAAATTTTTGGGGGTTAGTTGTGGTTAATGGTGTGGTAAATGAATAAGATGTAGAGAGGGAAAGAAAAATGAATAGGACAAGAAAAATGAATCAAAACTGTATTTTACCCTCATGTGTAAGACACATGATGTCGAGGTTACAACACAAAATTTTAATGGCCGCTAGAGATCGAGACTAATGTTGTTACTATGTTCATGATAAGGATGGTTCATGTGAAGGAAAATTGAGGTGCTACAACTATAATTTCGGAATAAGAACATAAATAAATGTTTTATTTTAATTTACTCTAATATTTATCAATGACGTTCATAATATGCAATGTCCTACATTTATCTTATAGTCGAAAAATATTATTACAAAGTACGTTTTTTCGGGTTACTTAGGTTTCTGACTCGACATTGCGAGCCGACTAATTCTGGAGTCGGCACAGGTAACCTCCATGACCACGAGGGATTAATATTTCATTACAAAGTATGTTAATATTGGTTTCACACTAAAACCATTAGAAAATAAGTTATTTATGAAACTTTTCCATATAACAACAAATATTTCACTAAATAGTTATTATCTTATATATACATTTATTCACCAATATTTATTGCTCGTAATTAATTTCATAAACACCTACTAACAAATTAATAAATAACTCCTATACTATTAATGAGCTTATTGAACTGAAAAAGATAATTAAATTTTAACCCTTAACTATTAAAGAAAAATTAAAGTATTATCATTGTATCATAATGAAATATTTACTTTTTTAAAATCTTTCATTAAAATCTTTTTGAAATACGAAGCCTAATATTAGAGCACTGGTTATGGTGGAGCCGTTGGGATCGTGCCATTGCCAAAAAGTACTGTCACGTCAGCAAAACACTCTATTGCACCAGAAACCTTTTGACATCATATTTTGTGCCGTTACTGTTGGCACCATAAAATGTGGTGCCATTGGACAATTTTTATTTTCTTTTTATTTTTATTTTTTTTCATTTATATATAATAAAACAAAAAAAAAATGGACCAAAAAGCAATATATTATAACTTGTTTACAAAAGTATTTCATGTTCATAATATATGCGTAAGGCAAAATTCATTATGTTAAGCCAATTTGATGAGCTGGACCTTAATTTAAATTACAACTTTAATACAATATGTATTTAGGGCATGTCATTTGACCATACTTCTTACTTCATCACCTACAATGGTACATTTGACCACATAACAAAAACCTGCAACCAACAAACAAGTTCACACACAAAAGTACACTCCCTTCCAAACTTGCACAAACACAAACACAACAAACAAAACCACCAAAAAAGAAAAAAAAAAAAAACCATTTGGCGCAGGCTGGTGGTGACGGCGCGAGATGGTTTGACGCCAAACGTGATACGGTGCGCCGTTCTATTGTTTCGGCTGGATGCTTGGCGTGATTAAAAAACGCCACCGTACCCCTCGCTCTTAGTATTGGCCTTTTACATACCTTTTATGATTTTACTAGGTGCATAAGGATATTTAAAATTAGAATATTTTGGATACTTTGATAATTTATTAAATAATTTCTTGATCTCAAATCAAAATAATAAATTAAGGATAAATAAACAAAGTTGCGAGAATTAAATGTCCATAATAACCAAGTTTTTTACAATGAAAAATAGGATACATATAAAAAAAATATATAATAGAAAGTATATTTTATACCTCGAAGACAATTTATTTTTCTTCTAAAGTATATTCTCGAGTGTTTTGATTTGTATAAACATTTAGACTAATAAGCAATGAATAAACCTTCTAGGCGAAGTCACTTATTAATATACTTTTTAAATGAAATAAAATGACTGTCGTAGATTCTTTTTAAAGGCTAAATGCTATCAATACACATATGTTTCGTGAATGTTTATCACATGGGATCACTGTTAGTGCAAACATTACGACGTTTAATCTATACAGTGTCCTCATGTTTTAATGATGTCATACATGTAACTTGTAATACATAACGTAAAGTGCACACGCTACTTGTTTACACAAATCATCGATGACGGAACGCATCAACATCTCTCGACAGCTCAAGTCTACATCACTAAAGGTATGAACAAACTTTATACCAATTTTGTTAAGTGATCAAAGAAAATATTTTTTTTCCTTAAACCTCACATTTTTATAAATGTGAAAAAACATTTTTACAAAAATAAAATAGACAAATTATTTTTGTATTTATAAAGAAATATTTTAAAGAAAAATTAATTTGAATTAAAAATTCTCAACAACTATTTTTCCTGCCCAAATCAGTTAAATTTTCACTAGATAACATTTCACTATTAAAGGACAAAATCTGCCGGGAAGGTCCCTTATATAAGGTGACGGTCCCTTATTGATAAGGGACTGTCCCCCGCTCCTCGAGCTGCCTATCAATATTGGCCCATTTTCATCCTTAAGCCTCTTTGAACAAAAACATTATGTTCTTTCTTCCTCCTTTCTTTGATCACTATAACGTGTTGATATATGTTTATAAGTGATCATGTTACCCTCTATATCAAAGTAAAAGAGAAGAATGCTCGTATTCGTTAAGAAACGAAGTGTTAGAGTCATCACACACAAACGTAACTTATGTTACAATTTTCTTCTACCCCCAAACTCTCTAAGTTGTGTATATTGTAGATTTATGTATCCGACTTATGTGTGAGTCGTGATTAGGAGTGTCAGGAGAAATACAGAGAAAGTGTAAGTCCGCATAGTGTTTTATCTAGATTAGGACTTTGTGTAAGTCGGTGTGTCGGTGTGTGTAAACACTTGGTGTGAGTCCGCAAAGTGAAGACTAGGACCTAGTGAAGGTTCGTGAAAACTTAGATCGGATGAAGATTCAAGTGGATGGGGTGAACATCCGTGTGAAGATTTGGACAGGGTGATCGTCCATGTAAAGACTTGGATTGTGTGTAAAGCTAAGCAGACAATAGTGCTCGTTCATGTAGCCACGTGGGCTTTGTGTAGATTGGTTCGAGCTAGGATTTGGACCTGACGTTCCGCTTAGTGTCGTTAAACTTGGTGTAAGCTTTGTGTATGGTTTGCTCCGCCAGAAGGGAGTATATTGACATAGTGATTTTGAACTCTCGATTCTGGTACTCGGGGAATGGAGTAGGTCAAAGAGTGAGCTTCGTGCCGAACCACTATAAATCTCGGCGTCTCCGTGTTGTTGTGTTCTTTCCGTATCTCTTGTCTTTATTTTACTTACTTTACATATTACTATCGTGTTTATATATCTCAAATAACTATCGAATCTAACGGTTTTTCAAAAAGAACTAAAAACAACTAGAAACCTTTTAAAATGTAATTCTAAAAAGTGAAATTATTCAACACACACCCCCCCCCCCCCTCTCTCTAGTTTCTACAATCACAATTGGTCACATATACAACTATGTTAAAAAATTCATTTAGACACAAAAATGAATTAATACTTTGACCTTAAAGCTGGAGGAAAAAAAGCATACAAACACTAAATCAAAACATTGATGGTAACCACATATATATATATATATATATATATATATATATATATATATATATATATATATATATATATATATATTAAATTAGAAGAATTTATAAGTTTCTTCCTTTATTTGAATCATATTACATATATTATCATAGCTTCAAGTAATCTCTCGGTACTTCCATTTCAGATAGCACTTTATAATCATTATTAGAGGAGGAACACGCACTTCTTGATTCACGATTACCCTTCAAGATTTTTTCTAACTCCATCAAACGGAACTTTAGGTTCACGATTTCCTCTTCCGCCATATCACTGAAACATTCCTCAGATGTTTTACCCTCGAATGATCCTTTTGGTGTTTCTTCAAGAATTTTCCCCCGCTTCCTCTCATTTATAAATTTCTCATTTATTTCATTATAGTATTTATTCAATTCTTGAAGCCTAGACTCATTGCAGTTGTCTAACCGCGTTATGAAATTTCCGGGCTGCTCATCATTTTCATTTGTTCTCATGAACTTATTTAGAATTGAACGAATACTTGGGCTGCCGAAAGAGTGAGATTTTCCACCAATTGTGAAAAATATAATGGCGATGTGTACACCACATAGTGTGGCTAGTTCACACGCTTTTTTAAACAAGCCATTATGCCTCTTTGACATAGTTACAGCTCTTTCTCTTTCATTTTTGATTCTTTTTATCTCAATCTTTTTACGACCACTTTTTGGTAACTTTGCCATGGTATAAGATCTAGAAAATGTAAAAAGCTCTGAGAATGGTTTTCAAAGGCTTCAATATATGACTTGTATTTATAGGCAATTGGTATCGGGGTAGTTGAACATTATATATTTTTTTTAATATTTTTTATTTATTTATGTAAATTAACATTTAATAGTTTTGACTAGTGCTTTTATTAATTTATTTTCTACAATCAATACATGTGTACATTAGTTAGAAAAAACACGGTCATATTTAATGAGTAACATGTGTGACACAATTACAATTATATTGAAATATAGTAACGGATGTTCTAGTTGACATTAATAATTTGATTTTTATTCCAATACACTCAAAAGTGTAATGTAAGCTTCGTTGTATGAGAGATTTGATTTTAAAATAAAATTAACTGCTAGAAATAAAGAACGTATTTTGTTCAAGTATAGGGACTAGATTGGACATTTCATGATTCTTGTTTCGTAAGTATAATTAGTTTATTACTTGTCTTTGTCACATAATATTATCAATTATTTTAAATTATAAAAATAAAAAGAAAAAATACCCTATAATCTCTCTCTACACACACTTAAAACACACCCACGCACGCACTAACCTAACATCTCTGTTAGGTCACCATTTTGTAAACACAAGTATTATAACAATAGAAAATGAGATGAGAAAGGAGATTTGGGTGATTATATGAATAAGAGAAATATAAGTGCAAGAGTTTCCTTAAGAAATCAAATAACCAACCAAGTATTACATGAGACTAAGGCTTCTATTTATAGGGAAGGAGCTAGGGCAACACTCCCTCTCCTTCCACTATCAATTCGTGTGGGCTTCTAAGCCCATGGACTCAAATGCCTTAAGTCTAGTAAACATGTTACATAACATAAATGTAAGTAAATAGTAACTTAAGCAACCTATTATTACAAATGACCGAGACTTGATAAAATAGTGAAAAACTATGATCCCAACAATCTCCCCCTAAGGGTCGGTCATCACGGTTGCTTGACGTCTTCATCTTTGTCGTTGACTTGTGACAAGTAAAACTCTAGACGTCTTCAAAATGGTTGAATGATAATGGATGTACTTTGCTCTATGTCTTTGTTCTTTGGTGATGATGTAGTGATTGTGTTATGAAGTAATCTGCCGTTCGTCACTCCTGCGTCTGTGGTGGTTGTCCGCCATTCCAACATACTGATACATCTTTGGACTTAGACTTTCACGTACAAGAAGTTCCTTTTCATACATTGAGATCTTTGTCTTTATACTTTGTAGATTCTTCTTATTGGTGTAGAATCTTTCTTTGAACTTTGTGTTGCTAAGATCTTTGGGGGAGTTTTCTTTGACTTCAAGATGTATGTATGAGCATGTTGGAATCTACCATCATGGAAGTGAGGTACCTGCGAGTAAACAGTTAGCAATAAATAACCGGTACTTACAGATAAGGAATTAGAGCTCATCAACAGCATATTATGAAGACTCCTTCTAATCCTTATCCAGGCCGTTCCCATATCAGATACTCCCGAAGGAGCTTACGATACCTACTAAGTAGCTCAATGACTGGGTGAGTCGCTGGGGATCACTCCACGACTGTAGACCGTAATGGAACCACCACAAACACTAAGCGTAACCCTTGTGAGGTTACTGAAGTGACCTGCTGTCAGGGCTGTTTGATGTTGACCCTGGCAGGATTTCCGTTCAATCATTGAGAAATACTTAAGTATTCCTCTCATAAACGTTCACGGCAGATTGCTAAGATCTGCGAAGGACTCGATAGTTTACAACTGATGTCCATTGATGTAGAACACCAGTTGTAGAAATACTAAGTGTTCCTAAGAGATCTTTGATGTATCTCAAGGCTCTAGACTCTATAAGTGCACACCTAGGTTTCCTATGCGGAGACTAGGGAGGGGTCTCCTGCTTCAATATCAACCGTCTCTAAGAGATAGGTTGATAGATTACACTGGTTCCCCGTGAGAATGAAACAAGCTCTTTTAAGAGAACTTGAGTGGTTAAGAAGGTTTAGTGCATTGCGTCACTGGGTCCATGACGACTTAATCTTCAATACCGGTGTTGTCTTTTGCAACAGCCAGTAGCATACGTATTGAACCCGGTGTCTGCCCTAAGGTTGAATCATATGGAGGGCTATTTCTTTTCACCCTTTACTTTACTTTTCTTTTTAATTCTTCAACTCCTTCTTTCCCTTTCATTCTTTTCTCCTTTTTTCGTATCATACCTAAGGACTTCTAATTCTAACTATGGGAGATGTCCTTGGGTAGATCCCTCCGGCTCTGGCGGATCATAGGACGGATATTCCTATCTTAATCACCTTGTAACTCCGACAGTAGCCAAGAAACCTTTGATTGAAAATCTCTCAAAGTGTTTGTGATAATCAAATTTTTGGTTAACACTTTGAGAGTTTTGTGTACACTTTTGAAGGGCTCCCCCTGCACATGTGCTCATAAGTATTTAATAAATTTGCACATGCGGGAGGAGCAAGTATTTTGAATTGATCCACTTTCCGTGAACAAGACCGATTCGAGACACGCTTACATCACTAGTTAAACTAGCTTGAAGTTATTACCTGGCCTGGTCAAGTCCACAGAAAGTTTCTCGAGACGGTACATTTCTACTAAGACTAATCCTTTTCGAGACACGCTTACGTGGTTAGTTAAAGAGATACATTGTCAGCTTTTAGGTGACAACTAGCTCTAGTAACTAACTTGATGTTATTACCCGTCGAGGATAAGTCCTTTCGATATTACTGACTTTTATTGTCTCATCAATTCCTGGGTCAATACTGAGTCTAGCTCGCACATGATACAACTTTTAAGCTTTGACTTTGTATATTTTAATCCCTTTTTCATTTTCTCCCCCTCAAAAATAGCATATAAAATGATGTTTTTGACAATCTTTTAGATTAAAATATGCTTTTTGAGTCTTATGGGGAGATTCACCAAGAACTCTTGATTTTGAACAAAGTATTTTTGTTTTGACAGGTGCTCCCCCTCAACAAGTGATTACGTCTTATTGAGGTGAAATACTTGTCCTTTTGAGCAGAATTATGAAAATTATAACACATTTGATTAATTCTACTCAAAAGTAAGAAGCCTTCGCTCCTTATATTTAGGATTGAGGCACTGATGCGTACCTCAGGGTCCTTTCTTTACAAGTACGGGTTGTGCACTGTAATACGTACACAAGCCATGATGAAAATAATTCAATCAAATGAAACAATTGATATTAAAAAGAATAACCAAATGTACCAAGTTAATCTTCGTCAGGAAGTGGAGCATCAAAGTCAGTGAACTTGGGTTCTGGTCTTTCGAAGAGTCTGATAGGAAACGATGGTCTGACACCGATATAACTTTCTAGTCGTCTGATTTGTTCCCGTCGAAATAACCTTTCTTCAATCTTCAAGACAAAGTTACAAACTTGTCTTCTTGAGCTGGATTTCCATCTAGGTTGTTCCCTCTTTGCTATCTTTCGGCGATCGTCATTCAACCTTTTGACAAGCCCATCACGATTGGATTTAAGTGTAACATCACAGAATTTGTGTATCTCATCGAACCTCATGAAGCTTTGTAGCTTTTTGCTGTTGATGTAGGTGAAACCAAAAGGTTCTTGGTTGAGAGTAAACTGTGACGTTTGATAGATTCCATCAAATGTGAATTACGGCTTTGTCAAATTGATCTTCTGTTGGTAACTTTCCACTCCAAGCTGAAGATCTTCCACTCTTTCTTGAACTATCAATCGTCGGATGTAAAGAAGTAGTGATGCCATGAAGTTGTACTATACATCTCTATCGAATCCACGCATTCTTCCTTGAACCTTTTCGAGATACATGTCTTCGATGTCATTGAGATTAAGGTCTGGAAAGTCTGCTTCGGAGAATTTGTACTTCTTTTCATCTTGTCCCTTAACCACAATTTCACGCATGAATGTGTAGTTAAACCGTTTCGACTCTTGAATCTCCAAGATAGCAATGATCTTTGATTTATCCTTCACGTTTTCTAGTGATTTCTCTCCTAATCTGCTGGTATAACCGAGACGACGACGTTCTGGCCAGTGTTGAATCCCGTGTAGAGCATCTCTGTCGTAAGCTATGATGGAGTTGCTGAAAACTCGAGTAGTCTCTTCAATGGCAGGGATTTCGTATCTTGCGGCTGGTACTGAGATTGTGAGTGAGGAGGCATATTTCGTCTTGGAAGTTTCTTGGGTGAGTTGGATGTTACGAAGATCTTTGTTGAAGAAGAAGCTGTAAGGTATCTTGGGTTTATCTGGAAATCCTTTCAAGGGTAATGGTTTGGTCCAGTCAGTGAAGTAAGGCTTTTCATGATTTTTGGAACTGAGGTCGATGTTCACTTCAGGATTTAGCCAGTAAAAGTCGACAGACATTGCACTAGCTATATTCTGCATATGATACTCGTATTCCACTTTGTTTCCGGATCTGGACTTAAGAAATTCTTGTGCATCCCTATTGATTATTCTAAGCTCCGCCTTTGTGAGTTTGTTGATCCGAAGATCCTTCATTATGACTTGGGTAAACTGTAGAGTGTTACCAGGAAGGGGTTCTTCTTATTCGAGAGGAGGTTGAGCTTGAACCATTTCTGTCAGCCAATCATTCTGAGGAGTGTCATCATTGTCGAGCCATGAATGACGTCTTTTCTTCTTTGATTTCTTGGACTTAGATGTAGTATCTTTGTCTTTAGCCTTGGATGGTGACGATGGTCCAGCATGAGAATCGGGAATATGTGAAGCACGATAATCGGCGTCAGGTTGACCCTGGTAGTCATCAGTAGGTTCCATGATAGTTTCTTCCTCTTCAGTTTGACCTTGACCAGTAGCTGAGGGGTGTTGTTGATTTCCAGGAGGAGTGGAGTCCTTTCGTGGTTGTAGAGAAGATGAAGGACCGGTTCCAGACTTAGGTTCTTGCCTTTTGAGTTTGGGTCAGGGTTGTCATCTTTTCTTGACCTTTTCAGGGTTCCAGCTGCTTCTTTGCATGACTCTTTGGATATGTAAGCCACCATAGCATCATAAAGTGCTTTTTCTTCAGCAGTCTGTGTGGTTTTGGAGGCAACATTGTCGAAGAGTTTGGCAAGCATTTCATTGAAGGATAATTCAGGGACGGTTGGAGCAACAGTAGAAGCTTTTGCAGTGTGAAGCGTGAATGGTGTAGTTGACAACATTTTTCTAGTGACACTTCTGATTCTGTGATCCAAGTTTTCCTTTAATTGGTTCAAGAAGGTTTGCTACTTCAGGAGAGACTATCTCAACTAGATTTTCAGTGAGAAAATCTTGTGTGACCGTCTTAATAAATCCTGTGTAATCAGAGTTCAAGAACTTATCGATCAGCTGCTTTGACTCCTGAAAGTCTTCAACTTGTTTGGCAAGACCGGTAACCATGTTGGTTAGTTTGTTGACTTGCTCCTGAAGATCAACTGGTTGTTTCGGTTCATTGATTGAATGCTGTTTTGGTGCGGTTTCTGAAGGTGTGGGAGATGAATGCTCAGGTGATGATTCGGACGATGATTCATTGTGAGAGTTTGAAGAAGAAGTAGGAGGGGTCCGATCCTATGGTGGAGAGTCTTGAGGAGGTGGAGGTTTTGCTGAGGAAGTCTGCTGAGAAGATGACTTAAGAAATATGTTGGTGTCGAACGCGTTCTTCTCTTCATTTTCTTTTCTACGACGTTCCTCTGCTTCCTCTGCTTCTCGTGCAAGAAACTCTGGAGTAATAAGGTATTCATATTCCTGATCCGTAGCTACGTAGTCTTGTCCACCAACATTCTCCTCTACATTAGCAGTCTCTGTCATATTGACATCTCCTGTTTTGTCTGTATCTTTAACGGTGTCATCAGGTTGTGGAGCTGATTCTAACGTTGTGGACACAACGGGAGGAATCATGCTGCTTGTAGCTCCTTCATGTTCTAACTGATCGATAGGTGGTGGAGTTAAAGGTTGAGACATGAGTCGGCTTTCGAGTGTTGCTTTCCTTTGTTCTTTCCGAAGTCGCTTTTCTTCAGCTCGAGTGTCGACAACTATACTCTTCAGTTTGCGTTTATCGACCAAAGGTTCAACGATTGGTTCGTCTTCATCTTCATTAGGCTCATTAATAGTGATCCCTTTTTCTTTTCCTTGTCTCTTCTTCATAAGTTTCTAGACTTTGTTGTATTGCGATCTCTGTTGCAGGAAATCCTTCATCAGGAGCTCTTACTCTCAGTTCATAGTCTGGTTCTTCCTCTTCAGATTCCGTGTCGAACTCTGATTTGCTGTCTGAAGGTGGAGGTGTAGGTTCATCCTGAAGGATGTACGCAGGAGTTACCTTCTGCTTTGGCTTGGCTGCTGGTTTGGGTTTGGATGTTTGTTTAGGTTTGGTGGAAGTCTTGGGTTTTGTCTTGGGAGCAGTCTTAGACTTAGTCTGAGGTGAGCCAGTGGTGCTTGTAGTACTCCCAAACTTCACACCTCCTTTGCTACGAGTCTGAATAGTAGCTTCTTCATGTACCCCTTTGTAAGCATTATCATAGTACTTGTAGTTCGAACTTTTCTTGATCATGTCATTAAGAAGGTATTCGGGAAGCCTCATTCCTTTGATCTTGGTAGAGGAAGTGGTAGTCTTGATGAATGAGATGGTGAAGTCGTCCTCGAAGAGGTGCTTCGGCTCATTAGGATCAGCCATCCTTTTGATGAATTCTGGTGTGTCTTTGCAGAAATGTTCTATGAGAAGTTTGGTGAATCTTGTGAATGGGATCATTGTCTTCACACGTTCGGTTTGAATACTGTAGACTATATCTTTCATGATAGGAACTGCAAAGTCCATAGGTGTCAGAGTCACCATTCCCCAGAATGTTTGCAAGTGTTCAAGCCTAGGATGTTCATGACCACTTTTTCTTCCTGATATCGATCTTACAACCAACAGACAGAATGTTCTCCAAGGCTGAGGGATATTCTTGGCATTGAATCGGGAAAGTTTGACTAGAGGTACATCATCATCAACATCATATCCTAACTCAACAAAGAAGTCAAGAAGGTCTAGTTCAGGTAGTATTGGAGCAAATTCGTTGTCAGTTTGAGGCAGGAGAAGGGCTGTACGAAGAACGTCGTGATCTACGGTGTAGACTTGGCGATCCAATGTAACAGTAAAAGATTCATCATCCAAGTTAGCCTTAGCCGTAAGCCAGAACTGATGAAGGTAGAACAGAGGAACTGAAGTAGAATAGATGAGCAGATGTTTGCATGGATGTGCAAGTAGAATATCTTTGACAATCATGCACGAGTTCTCTGTAATTCTCAATTTGTCGAAATCGTCTCGTGGATTGTTGTTGCCAATCGTGACATTGTAGTTTTCGGGAGTGATGTCATCCATGGTGAGTAATGGAAGAGCTTGTTCAGGGACATTCTCGTTGTGTTCAGCCATGTTAATCTGAAAAGTATAATCATAAACCAAACATCCAGATTTGTTACGTGTTAGCACAGTTTTGAGTTTGGTTATAGATATCTACTTAAGACAATTAAGCACGAATGGTTCATTTTGTTATGTGTGAAGTGATATATGATGCATACTTGAAGAACATTGATCATTTTATCTCACTAAATCAATTTAAGAAAAATTAGAGCACACACTTAAGCACAAAAATGATCCAAGTAGCATATTTACACATCATGTGACAACAAATGATGATTACAACACAAACACAACATAATTACATGTATTCGAAATTACAACAAGCCATCATCATATTTTCGCAAAATTTGCTTATTACGATTTATCACAAACATATATAAACCATTAAGTGTGAAATTTCGAAAACTTTAACAAACTGTTTTCGCAAACTTGTAATGAGACTGATTTCGAAAAAATTACAAAGTGTGTTCTCGATAAAGTCTTTATCGAGAACATGCTTATATGTAAAATTTTCGAAATCATTCATCATTTAGGATTGCGAAAGTTTTTCTAGTTTTTCGAAGACTATTCTCGATAAAATTATTTTCGAAATCATACTTAAACGAGTGTTTATCGAAATATTATTCAAGGAAGGTAATCTCGAAAAAATAAAATTTTCGAAAAAATACTAAGTCTTTGAAAAATATTTCGCAAACACTGGTTTGAATGTGATTTCGAAAATAAATCCACCAAGAATGGTGATTGCGAAAAACGTGTTCTCGATAAAAAAATTCTTATACAAGAATTTTTTCGAAATGAAGCCAAACGTACGTTTCTTTTGCTAATTGTTATTCCAAAGATTGAGACCTGTCATAAAGAATGATTTACAACAATTAGACAAATTCAAGAGCACATAAGTTCGATGTTCTCGAAAAAATTCAAGAACATGTTTTCGGAAAAAAAAAAATCTAAATCGAGAACCCTCTGAATAGGCATAGTTGCAACGATCATAGATCATGTATATGAACAAGTAAAGCACAAATATCATCACACATGAACATAGAACGAGATATCCATTAAGAACGAGATACTATGCTCCATCGAAAATAAAGCATACATGTATACTTATCTAATTAACGAGCACAATAATGATACTAATACACATAGCAACAAATCCCACCAATAACATAACACAAACAACCACAGAATCAAAAGAACCCAAATCGAAAATAACATAAACATGAAATGGACAACGATTAGATGATATAGGAATGTTAGAAACATGTTATAGAACAAAATCCCTATCAAAAATCAGCCACCCAAACATGTATTGTATCATCTCGAAATTTACGAAACCCTAGTTTTTCAAATCGATAAAACTTGAAATCTAACCGTTAGTTTTGCAATTAAACGAAAACCTTAGTTTGTAATCGAGTAAGGATCACGTGGAAACTTACAGTTTGAATATTGGTTGTACGGATTTTTCGTTTGAATCTATGCCGTGGATTTCGATAAAAAAGGGTTTAAGGTTTTGAGAAATTGTGATGTTTTGAAAAAAATACGGGTTGTTTGTTTAGGTTATGTTTGTAACTTTGGATTTATGGCACTTTTGGTCCCTAAACTTTTGATTTACATTATTGAGTCCTAAAGTTAAATGGCAAACAAGTGCAACATAAAGATATACTCCTAACCGCCATTGTAAATGAAATCTTAATCGAGATGAGACGAGGGAATGAACTTTAGACTTTCCCAATATCCGAAGTACCGCATCATTTAGAAAATATGCAAGTATATCAATTTAGAAAAAAAATGTGTAGCATTTTGAGCTTATCTCCCCCTCAACATTTGTGAAAAATATAGAGAAAAAAGTAACAATATGTTGAAGAGAAGTGATATACTTGCATTTTTTTTTTTTTTTTAAGAAATTAAAATATGAAAATCTTTTTTTTTTTTGTGTTTTGATTGGTTTATATTATAGAAAAAAAAAATATTTACAAAGATAGTTTTGATGTTTGACGATCAATTGTGTTTTAAAAACTTTTCCAGATCCTCTGGAGTCAAACATCGCATACCAATTTGGTGAACTAGACTAGCAAACCTTGATGGTGCTAAGGATTTGGTAAGTAAGTCCGCCAATTGGTACTCAGTCCCAACAAAATAAAGTTCAACGGTACCCTTTTCCACATGCTCTTTGATGAAGTGATATCGGAGATCGATGTGTTTGGATTTGCAATGATGTACTGTGTTGCAGGAGATAGAAATTGCACTCTTTGAATCACAGTAGATAGGAATCTTGTTGAATAGGTAGCAATAATCCTTAAGTTGTGATCTCATCCAGATGACTTGAGCACAACAAGCAGACATAGCTACATATTCAGATTTTGTTGACGACAGTGATGTGCAGTCCTGCTTCTTAGATTGCCATGACACAAGTTTGTCTCCGAGAAATTGTAATCCACCAGATGTACTTTTGCGTGTGTCTAAACATCCTGCATGGCAGCATCTGAAAAAGCAATTATTTCAAAACCAGAATCCTTCGGATACTAGATTCCCAAGTTAATGGTTCCCTTTATGTATCGAAGGATTCTTTTGACCTCGCTGAGGTGTTTTTCAGTTGGTTTGGACTGATAACGAGAGCATATGTAGACAACAAATACTATATTAGGTCTACTAGCTGTGAGATACATGAGGGACCCAATCATACTTCGGTATTTGGTAGGGTCAACTGGAGTCCCATGTAAGTCAGCATCTAGTTTTGTGGTATAGCCCATTGGTGTATTGTAAGTATCACTGGTCATCATTCCATGTTTCTTTAAAATTTCAAGAGCATATTTGGACTGATTTATAAAAATTCCACGGGGTGATTGATGAACTTGTAGTCTTAGAAAGAACGAAAGTTCACCCATCATGGACATTTCAAAATTATCTTTCATTAATTTTGAAAAATCATTAGAGTAACTTCTTTTTGTTGAGGCAAAAATAATGCCATCGACATATATTTGAACAACAAGTAAGTCCTTCCCGTAGGTTTTTGTAAATAGTGTTGGATCCACCGATCCTTTAGAAAATTTATTAGCCAGCAAGAAAGTGGACAGTTTGTCATACCACGCCCGTGGGGCTTGCTTAAGTCCGTAGAGTGCCTTTTTGAGTCGGTAAACGTGATTAGGACGCTCAGGATCAACGAAGCCGTCAGGTTGGCTCACATACACTTCTTCACGGAGTTCTCCATTAAGAAATGCAGTTTTCACATCCATTTGGTAAACAACCATGTTCCTGTGTGCAGCATAGGCTAAGAAGATCCGAACAGCTTCATGTCTAGCCACTGGAGCAAAGGATTCAGCAAAATCAAGTCCTTCTAGGTGAGAGTATCCTTTCGCTACCAGGCGTGATTTGTTACGTATGACAGTGCCTTCTGCATCAAGCTTATTCTTCCAGATCCATTTTAACCCGATGACAAAGACTCCGTCAGGTCTTTCAACTAATTCCCAGACTTCTAATCTTATGAATTGCTGAAACTCCTCTTGCATAGATTCAATCCAGTTGTCATAAGTCATTGCTTCTTTAATGTTCTTAGGTTCTTCGTGACAAACTGTGAGTGCATAGATACAAGTTTCTCCATCAGTGTGAAGTCGTTGTCTTGTCATAACAGGTGCATCTGGATGGCCAATAATATGAACTAGTGGATGGTCTCGAGTCCATTTGTGTGTTGAAGGGTGTAGTTGATAAGTATCTCGCATGTTAGCAGGATCCAAATTGCGTGTTGACGACTCAGCTATATCAGGAACTGTAGGAGCCGGTGCAATCGGGTTAAAGAACGCATCAGGATCATGCTCTGCGGGTTGTGGAACTGATTGTGGTGTTAATTCTTCAGCTGGATGGTGGGAAGTGGAACCAGTTTGTTCAGCTGTAGATGGTGATACAATTGGAGGACCGTCTCTCGCAACACTTGTAGTTGTTTGTTGACGGCTTGTCTCAGGTACATGACCAAAAAGCATGCCTAATACATGAAATAGCTTCACCCTCTGCTTCTGAATCAGATATGGCGCAAGTTGTTCCATCTAAATCATCTTCATCTTCTCAAACAGATGAACAAATAAGCACAGTTGTCATATTTGATGATGACACAGTTGCTTCATTTGATGATCCTATTGAGAATGATAAACATGATCATTTTGAACAACATGAACCATCATTTGATCCAGACCCTGACCTCATAATGTTATCTAAACAACTGAATGATCAACAATTGCAAATTGCAAAATGCAACGAGAAAAACAAAGTTTTAAAAGAAACAAATGCGGCACTTGCAAGAGATATTGAGTGTTATAAAATACAACTTTCAAGTCAGCAAGAAAAGATTAAACTTACAAAAAGTTTTGAAAAAGTTTTTCAAGAATCTTACAACAAAGAGCAAGATCTTCAGCACAAGATGCAAGATCTAATTCAGACAAACGGAAAGTTGATTTCTAAACTTGAAAGTGAAAAATGTGAACTGAAAATGCAAGTTGAACGTCTTCAAAGAGACCTTTCAAAAACAGAAACAGAATTGTCCAATTGTAAAAAGGAGTTTTGTGAACATAAAATACGAAAAAGGAAGTATATAGATGATTTACTCGGTGATATTGTTGATCTTGAAAAACAACTCAAAGAATTTCGTAACATTGTTTACAAACACGGGAGCTCTGATACCACTTGTTAGGTCACCATTTTGTAAACACAAGTATTATAACAATAGAAAATGAGATGAGAAAGGAGATTTGGGTGATTATATGAATAAGAGAAATATAAGTGCAAGAGTTTCCTTAAGAAATCAAATAACCAACCAAGTATTACATGAGACTAAGGCTTCTATTTATAGGGAAGGAGCTAGGGCAACACTCCCTCTCCTTCCACTATCAATTCGTGTGGGCTTCTAAGCCCATGGACTAAAATGCCTTAAGTCTAGTAAACATGTTACATAACATAAATGTAAGTAAATAGTAACTTAAGCAACCTATTATTACAAATGACCGAGACTTGATAAAATAGTGAAAAACTATGATCCCAACAATCTCTAAACTCTAATCATGGAACCAACATGTGGTATCAGAGCTATTGCTTGTTATTAATTATAGTAGACTATATAAAAAAGCATCAAGCGAACCTAATTTTGACCTCATATTGAACAAAAGTGATGGGGAAACATCTAGTGAGTGATCGGATTAGTTATTAGATAATTTGGACTGTTAGATTTGATTGAATATGGCTAAATTGATTTGATTGTATATATATATATATATATATATATATATATATATATATATATATACGTATATATATATACGTATATATATATACGTATATATATATATATATGTATATATATACGTATATATATATATATATATGTATATATATATATACGTATATATATATATATATACGTATATATATATATATATGTATATATATATACGTATATATATATACGTATATATATATATATATATATATATATATATATATATATATATATATATATATATATATATATAGAGGCGCGTTCTATGCAGTACCCATATTACATACAGTACTTTACAGTACTCATTTAGACCAATAGGAATTTAGTATTAATAAGTATTTTTATTTAATTTAAAAGGGCATAATAGTCAAACACATTTTTGGTTTCTTTTTGAATTTTTTTAATTAAAAATTCCCTTAATTTTCGGAGTTATTTTTTTTTTCAGTATACATGTTTTTGGAAAATGAAGTGCATATGTGTTTTTGTTTTTTTCTCTTTTTTTTTTGTTTAATATTGTAAATTTACATATATTTCTTGTGTATAATTGTTTATACATCAAACTTGTTTTTCTTAAAATGGTAATTGCACATATGTTTCTAGTGTACATTTTTTAATCTTCAAAATTTATAACAAAAAAAATAAACATAGACATATACATGTAACCTCTAAATTTGTAACAAACCAAAAATATAAATAGTATACACAAAAATTGATATCAAATAAAATACAATTTAAATACAAATGTATCTTGTTAAGTATATATCTACACGTCAACCAAAAATATGTGTGCACTTTTCTAAGAACATGTGTGCACTCTTCTAAGAACATATATGCATGCTTCACTTTCTCATCAAATTCATTAGAAAATATGAGTACCCTTCCCAGAACATATGTGCACGTTGCACCTCTCATCACGAAGAACCTGCAAACAAAAGGTTAATCAGCGGTTCATTATCAAGATATCGGATCTACTTCAATTCCTTGTTTGTTAAATTGAACATATATGTAAAAATCCAATAAGACCCTTTGTTGCGATTAGTGTCAAATCCAAAAAAAAAAATGTAAGCCAACTACTTTACAAAAACCATAAACGAGAATTAAAAAATAAATAAATAAAACATCAATAACAATCAAAACAACATGCTAATCCATACCACCATTACAGACATCACCCACAAGAAAATTCACTAGTGGATTAATAATTCAATGTCAACACACCACCTTTTTTTTTTTTTTTTTTTTTTTTTTTTTTTTTTTTTTTTTTTTAATGTTGAAAACATAAGAGTTTTTTTGGCAAGAAACCCAAACAAATCTTACCTACCTTTTTAGTCGAAGATATTATTTAATCAAAAGAAGGTTTTCATCCCATTTTTTTAATCCAGAAAATAGAAGGCCTATTAAAAAAAAATCATGAATACGCACCTTTTCAATATTCATCGATAGAGAGAGGTGGCTAGGTTTATTTCGCATGGGAGAGAATAGCGATGGATGTAATTGTTATGGTGGATTCGTTGTTGGTTGCTCGGAAACATGATAGGTTGTGGTGGTTACAGGGTGGTTAGGGTTTGTGGTGGAAAAGAAAATGATAGCAAATTTCAGATCCATAATTTAATGGTACAGTTTATGGAGAGATAAAAGATGAATTAATACGTAGTACCAATAATGCCCTTTTAGCCTTTTGTTTTAATAAAAAAGAAACCCTCATTTTTTGTTTAATTACAATTTTGGCACTTTTAATCCTAGCCATTGATCAAATTCATCCAATGGCCTAAATTTTTTTAATGGTAATGAAAAGTACTGTATCTAATATTGGTACTGCATGAAATACAACACCGTGTATATATATATATATATATATATATATATATATATATATATATATATATATATATATATATATATATATATATATATATAAGGTTCTAGAGAAAAGTCTACTTTGATAGAAAAGTGAGAAAAACGTTATAGGGTTGAATTTGAAACATCTCAAACTTCATGGGTATGTTTTGAAACATACCCCCATCCCCCCCACCCCCCCGCACCCAGAAAAAAAAAGATCCCGCCAAAAAAGTATTTTTTTTGGGGGCAATTTTTTTTTTCTTTTTCTTTTTTTTTTTTTGGCCAAAAAGTTTCCCGCAAAAAATTTATAACCCTGATGCACCTTTTTTTAGTGCATCTCAGTTTTAAAAATTAGTGCATCATAGTTATAACTGAGATGCACCAATTTTTATAACTGAGATGCACTAAAAAAAAAGTGCATCAGGGTTATAAATTTTTGGCGGGAAAATTTTTTGCCAAAAAAAAAATTTTTTTTTTTGCCCAAAAAAATTTTTTTTTGGCGGGAATTTTTTTTCCGGGGGTGGGGTAGGGTGCGAATTTACAAAACCTCCTTAAAGAATGAAGGAAAATATAATTAGGTCCCTGTAGTTTGGTGTGAGAAAAAGTAGGGGAAGAAGGGGCTGATTTGTACACTTTTCTCACTTTTCTACCAAAGTGGACTTTTTTCATGAACCCACGTCTCTCTCTCTCTCTCTCTCTCTCTCTATATATATATATATATATATATATATATATATATATATATATATATATATATATATATATATATATATATATATATATATATATGTGTGTGTATATATGTATACACACACACATATATATATATATATATATATATATATATATATATATATATATATATATATATATATATATAGGGTAAGGTTCTAGAAAAAAGTCCACTTTGATAGAAAAATGAGAAAAAAGTTATAGGGTTGAATTTGAAACATCTCAAACTTCATGGGTATGTTTTGAAACATAACCCCACCCCCCCTCCCCCCCGCACCCCCCCCCCCCCAGAAAAAAAAAAAAAAGATCCTGCCAAAAAAGTATTTTTTTTTTGGGCAATTTTTTTTTTTTTTTTTTTTTTGGGCCAAAAATTTTCCCGCAAAAAATTTATAACCCTGATGCACCTTTTTTTAGTGCATCTCAGTTTTAAAAATTAGTGCATCATAGTTATAACTGAGATGCACCAATTTTTATAACTGAGATGCACTAAAAAAAAAAGTGCATCAGGGTTATAAATTTTTGGCGGGAAAATTTTTGGCCAAAAAAAAAATTTTTTTTTTTTTGGCGGAAATTTTTTTTCCAGGGGTGGGGTAGGGTGCGAATTTACAAAACCTCCTTAAAGAATGAAGGAAAATACAATTAGGTCCCTGTAGTTTGGTGTGAGAAAAAGTAGGGGAAGAAGGGGCTGATTTGTACACTTTTTTCACTTTTCTACCAAAGTGAACTTTTTTCATGAACCCACGTCTCTCTCTCTCTGTCACACCCCCAAAATACCTGAATGGCAGCGAAATGGAATACCTGAGGGTGTAACGGATCATAGCACACAACCAGGATATATTGAACGACCTAAAGTGTCGTTTATAAAATACATCGTTTGATTCATTCAAAATATTCAAAGTTATAAAACATAGGTCCCAAAGGTTGGAAAAGGTTTAAGGAAACAAGTTTAGTACAATCAAACGATAGTTTAAAGTGCATGAAATCCAAAAGAGACGCGTCATCCTTGATACACAAAGTGACTCCATGCAATGCCATGAGAATATGCCTTAGTTACCTGAGAAATACATTGCGAAAAACGGTCAACATAAAGTTGGTGAATAATCATAGGTTTGTAAGTAAATCGTAAGTACATAAGCCACAAGTAATAAGTAAACCGACACGAATGTCAAAAATGCTACATTGGCTCTTAAGCTCATGACCCCGAAGCTAGACTTTGTAATGCCCCACCAGAGTGTTTACCAGACACTCAATTCGTTAAGACATGAAATGCATTCGTCCCATTTGGAGCAACCCAAACACGAATGGAGGCGTCACCCTCGATAGATCTATCCACTCACTCTCGCTTGGCTAAAATTAACGGTCCATGATATATATAAGGGGACTTAACATGGTAGTAGGCAACTTAAGCAATGTATGGAATTTGATATACTTGGGCATGTACAACAATAGTTGTGCAATGTAATCTCCCCCGTGGGATTTAAAATCAAATAAGTAATTAAAACGGGGCTATGAGAACTCACCTCAAAAGGATGATACAACGATGGTACAATGATGTAAAAGTAGTCGGGACAATGAGGCGCGTACACTAGCCGCAACCTAAATGAATAATCGCGATCTAATTAAGATCAAGTCGAAATGAAATGAATGCACATGCACATGATACTCATACCACTCGAAATTTGGAAATACTAGTTATCGTCATAGTAAAATAGTTTCCATACTTAGGAAAATATATCCATATATAGGAGTATATAACTTGTCATATTAACTCGTACGAAAAGTTAGCGTTATAATCCTCGTATCAAAACCTTAGAATGACGTCGTCATGTCGTATAAATATTCCCTCGGGTCGTACGTATTCGTTTGTTAAGAAAATAGTCATTAGTAACGTTGCTAGAAAATATACCATTTAGTACGTACGTTATTATTTTTATTTGTGACTATATATATATATATATATATATATAGTTTTGACAATGTTAAAACGGGTATAACTCGGTCGTTTTAGGCTCGTTTTCCTTGTTCTTTATGTCCACGGATTCGTTTTTGTGTATACTAGTATATTTTTGATAACTTGGCTTCTCTAAGTTACGTTTAATACCTCTTTTTACCCATTGAAATCTGCCAAACAGCAAGCAGTTTTTGTAAAAATAGTTTTCGTCGTTAAATTTGCAAAAATCATATCTCCTTCGTTATAAACTCGTTTTAATCCGTTCTTTTGCCTAAAGTTTCGTTTTTGAAAGTATTTTCTAAATCTTTGGTCAAAACTTAGCCATCATCTACTGATTTTCCCACGAAATTAAAATAGGGACAGTAGGTATATCAAAAGTTTCAAAAACCATTTTCAAGTCTCCAAACTAGTTCCATCTTCCATCAAACCACTTTCAAACACCACAAAACTAATCTAATCCTACCATACACCTTCTTAGGGTGTCATGGGTTCCTAATCACCAAAACCAAGTAGATCTAACAAGGATCTAACTAAAAATCACTTCTAGGACTTGTATGATCAAAAGTTTACAAAAATAAAGTGGTATAAGTTAATGCATGTATGAGATCTTGCAAGAAACATGTATAAACATAGTAATAACTTTGTAAAAATTATGAAATGAGTTTAGTAAACTTACTTGTAAAATTAGGGAAGTTAAGATGATTAAAACCTAATAATCCTTGAGTTTGTATCTCAAAACTCTAACAAGGACTACAAAATACACTAAGATCTTAAGAAAAATTCTTGGTTCTTGCTTCCTTTCTTCCTTGGCCGTGGGTTAGAGAGAGCAAAAGAGAGAATATGAATTTTTTTACTAGTTGCAAATGAGATAAAAATCTTGTATAAGTATATATGTATTATTGGTTTTTATTTTTATTATATAAAATGGTTAGTGATAGACATTAAATGAGAAGGAGTGTATTAGTAACATTGTAAGAAAAATGGTAAGGGGGGGGGGGGGGGGGGGGGCGGCAAAGTCAAGGGGGGGGGGGGGAATGTGGAAGACTTTTGTTGGTAAAAATGCATTATTAGATGTTATTTGTAGTTTTAAATTGTACCGGGTACCGGGTTAACTAAAAATAAATTTTAACGGAGTTAACCGGGATAAAATAAAGTTATAAAAATTATAAAAATAGGTTGGATAAAATTATTGGGTGTCTCGATAATTATAGTTTAATTTCTACGAAAACCGTCGAAGTTTTAGTAAACTTAAGTTAATAATTAAAATAAATATCCAAAATACCGGGTAAATTAATATTATAATTTTTATATTATAAAATGAATATAAAATATATTGGGATCATAGTCGGGAGTGTCGGACATGTTAGACACATTTATAGTTCGCGTATTAGCGTTTATTTAAAATAAACACACGTAAATCGTTAATTATATTAAAAATATAATTTGAATACCCTACGAGTGGAATAGTATGCAAGTGCCCTAATAATGATATGTCGACTATTTCTAGTCCGTATGAAATGTCCCTGATAATAATGCATGAATTCGCTCCTGAACCAATACGGTTACGCGAATTTGAACACTCGTAAACAAAATTTACGATGACATGAATAATGCACGTGAATAGTGGTTTTTTCTCGGAAATGAATAGTGTCAAGTGAATAGTAAAATTTCTGAATGTGTCTCGGAATGTCAAATTGACCTAAAAAACGATGAATAGTAAAACGATGAATACTGATCAATGAATAGTAATTTGTGAATAGTAGAATGTCGAAGTTTGGAAAAATGACCTGAAATTGTGGGTTGTGACAGTCGCCCATCCAAAAAGGAATTCAGTCCCTGAATTCAGTTAGAGTTGGTCTCGGTAATAGGCTCAGTGAAAAGTTGTGGATACTTGCGTCGCATTTGGTCTTCTCGTTCCCAAGTAAACTCGGGTCCTCTTCGAGAATTCCAGCGAACCTTCACGATCGGAATTCGACTTTGTTTCAATTGTTTGATCTCGCGGTCCATTATTTCAACTGGTTCTTCCACAAAGTTAAGCTTGTCATCGAGTTGTATTTCTTCTAATGGTATAATGGCAGACTCGTCCGAAAGACATTTCTTGAGGTTCGAAACATGAAACGTGTTATGTACGTTGCTAAGTTCTGATGGAAGTTCAAGCTTGTAAGCAACCGGCCCAATCCTCTCCAGGATCTTGAATGGCCCAATGTATCTCGGGTTCAATTTCCCGCGTTTTCCAAATCGTATCACGCCTTTCCAAGGCGAGACTTTCAACATAACTTTGTCCCCGACCTGAAATTCCAATGGTTTGCGTCGAACATCTGCGTAGCTTTTCTGTCGACTTCTTGCAGTTTCGAGTCTCTCTCGAATCTGAATTATCTTTTCTGTTGTTTCTTGCACCATTTCCGGGCCAGTACATTGTACTTCACCGACTTCGGCCCAACAAACTGGAGATCTACACTTACGACCATAAAGTGCCTCGAATGGTGCAGCCTTAATGCTTGAATGGTAACTGTTGTTATAGGAAAACTCGATTAACGGCAAATGGTTAGCCCAACCATTTCCAAAGTCAATCACACATGCTCTAAGCATGTCTTCAAGTGTCTGAATAGTCCTCTCGCTCTGACCATCGGTCTGAGGATGGTAAGCAGTGCTCATGTCTAACTTGGATCCAAAAGAATCTTGTAATGATCGCCAAAAGTTTGAAGTAAAACGACTATCTCTGTCGGAAATGATGGAAACTGGTGCTCCGTGTCTTGAGACTATTTCCTTGACATAAAGTCTAGCAAGTTGTTCCATTGTATAAGTCTCTCTAATGGGTATGAAATGAGCTGATTTGGTAAGTCGATCAATGATTACCCAAATAGCATCGAAACCTCCTAACGTCTTTGGAAGTTTAGTGACAAAATCCATAGCAATACGTTCCCACTTCCATTGTGGAATTTCTGGTTGTTGAAGTAACCCTGACGGTTTCTGGTACTCGGCTTTCACTTTAGCACAAGTAAGACATTTGTTGACATACGTAGCTATTTCTGCTTTCATGTTCGGCCACCAATAAAGCTTTTTGAGATCCTGATACATCTTATCAGAACCTGGATGAATAGAGTACTTCGACTTGTGTGACTCATGCATAATCAATTCTCGCACTCCACCATAGAGTGGTATCCAACTTCGGTCCTTGAAGCATAACACTCCATCTGATCTCTTTACAAAGCCATTTTCGCTTTCAGGCATACCATAAATTTTCTCGTGTGGTCGATTTTCTTCCTTGAGAGCCTCAATCTGAGCTTCTAAAATTTTTGATGGTAATGGCGAAATGATAGTCATTCCCAATGACCTGACTCTCAAAGGTTTGAGTCGTTCTTTTCGGCTAAGTGCATCTGCTACAACATTTGCTTTTCCTGGGTGATATCGGATTTCACAATCGTAATCACTCAACAACTCTAGCCAACGACGTTGTCTCATATTAAGTTCCTTTTGATCGAGTATATGCTGTAAGCTCTTGTGGTCGGTAAAAATTACACATTTGGTACCATAAAGGTAGTGTCTCCAAATCTTGAGTGCAAAAACTACCGCACCCAACTCCAAGTCGTGCGTAGTGTAATTTTTCTTGTGTATCTTAAGCTGTCTAGATGCATAAGCTATCACCTTCTCGTTTTGCATTAGCACAGCTCCAAGTCCTTGATGCGAAGCATCGCAATATACCACAAAGTTCTCAATACCTTCAGGTAGTGACAAAATCGGTGCGCTACAAAGCTTTTGTTTCAATAATTGAAATGCGGACTCTTGTTTTTCTCCCCACTCGTACTTCTCATTCTTTTGTGTCAGTTTCGTCAATGACTTTGCTATCTTAGAAAACCCTTCGATAAACCTTCTGTAATATCCGGCAAGTCCTAGGAATTGACGAATTTCCGTAGGAGACTTGGGCGTAGCCCAATCCTTAACTGCCTCGATCTTTGCTGGGTCGACTTGTAAACCTTGGCTATCAATAACATGGCCAAGAAATTGAACTCTTCGTATCCAAAAATCACACTTTGAAAATTTGGCATACAATTGCTCCTTCTTGAGTAGTTCCAGGATTGTTCTGAGGTGTTCTTCGTGATCTTCCTTACTCTTGGAATAAATCAAGATATCGTCAATGAATACGATCACGAACTTATCAAGATACGGTTTGCACACCCTATTCTTGAGATCCATAAATACCGCAGGTGCGTTGGTTAATCCAAAAGGCATCACTTGAAACTCATAATGACCATAGCGTGTTCTAAATGCCGTCTTCGGGATATCCTCTTCTTGAACTTTAAGTTGATGGTAACCGGATCTTAAATCATTCTTGGAATAAAAACTAGAACCTTGTAACTGGTCGAACAAGTCGTCAATTCTTGGGAGTGGATAACGGTTCTTCACCGTTACCTTGTTCAGCTCACGATAGTCGATGCACATTCTGAAAGTTCCGTCCTTCTTCTTCACAAACAAAACCGGCGCTCCCCAAGGCGAGGAACTCGGTCTAATGAATCCTTTGTCCAAAAGTTCTTGCAATTGATTCGACAATTCTTGCATCTCCGAAGGTGCAAGTCTATACGGTGCTCGTGCAATCGGTGCAGCTCCTGGCACTAATTCAATTTGAAATTCAACTTGGCGTGTAGGCGGAAGTCCTGGCAATTCTTCCGAAAAAACCTCTTGAAATTCCTTAACAATTGGCACATCTTCAAGTCGTTTCTCATCCGACTTTTTCTCCGTGATGTGAGCCAAGAATGCATAACAACCCTTCTTTATGTACTCCTCGGTTTTAATGCATGATATAATACTGAGTCTAGTTCCACTTCGCTCTCCACGAACAACCAAAGTTTCACCGTTATAAGGAAGGTGAACAACTTTCTCATCACAAATAATTCTCGCTCGATGCCGAGATAACCAATCCATACCGATAACAACGTCGAAACTTCCAAGTTCTACGGGCATAAGGTCTATGTTGAATGGATGGTTTAGGAAATTTATAGTGCAACCACGGATAATGGTGTTGGTGTTAACTAAAGACCCATCGGCTAATTCAACGATATAGGAAATGTCTAATGGGGTTGGTTCTATGTTAAGTAAAGGTGCAAATGCAATAGAAACAAAACTTCTATCCGCTCCTGAATCAAATAAAATGGATGCATAACGATTATTAACGAGGAACGTACCCGCAACAACATTCGGGTCTTCTTTGACATCTTCTCCTCCCATGACATAAGCTCTTCCTCGAGCCATTCCATTTTGGTTTCCTGTTCCTTGATTCTTCTTCTTCGGGCACTCATTCCTAAAGTGTCCAAGTTCTCCACATCCAAAACACGTTACCGGTGGTTTCTGATTGCCACCAAGGTTTGGACTCTTGCAATCTTTGGTGTAGTGACCAGCCTTCTTGCAGTTGCCACATAGATCTGGGCAACGTCCTGGGTTATGATGCTTCTGACAACTTTCGCACTTGGGTAATTTACCCTCATATTCCTTCCTTTCAGTCGGCCCTGCAGCATAGGCCCTTGCCACTTCTTGCCTCTTAGGTGGCGGCTGAACAGCGTTTCCACCTTGGTTGTAATCAAACCTTCTCTTGTTGTTGTTATTGTTGTTTGGATTGTTGTTTCGGTTATTGGGATAGTTGCGGTTTCGATTGTTGTTATAGTTGTTGTTGTTTCGAGTGTTGTTGTAGTTGGTGTTGTTTGAACGGTTATTGTTGTTGACAGCAGCTTTTCCTTTTATCACTTGGACCATGAGTTTCTGAGTTATATGAATAGCCTCTTCCATTGATTGAGGGTCAAAAGAAATCACATCTCCTCGAACACTTTCAGGCAATCCACCAACAAAGTTTTCCATCTTTTTCTCATCATCAGGAACCATAGTTGGACATAGTGCAGCCAACTCCTAAAACCTTCTGAAATAAGTCTCAATGTCATCACCTTTAGTCACAAGCTCATAAAATTCCGTTTCCATCTTTTGCACCTCGGTACGAGGGCAAAACTTCTTTGTCATCAATTTCTTGAATTCCTCCCAAGTAAGCTTGTGAGCATTTTCCATACCAATTGGCTGAGCATACGAATTCCACCAAGACATAGCTTCATCAAGAAGCATACCTGTAGCAAATTTTACCTTGCTGACGTCCGGGCATCCGCACATGAGAAATACATTCTCAGTCTTTTCAAACCAGCGGATTAAAGCAACCGCTCCTTCAGTGCCCTTAAATTTGATAGGATCACTAATCTTGAAATCTTTCCATGTACATTCACGCCTAGCAGTGGGTGGTTCAACGACCTCTGTATTAGAAGCAGCCTCAGCAGCCCTTGCAGCAACCTCAGCTCTCTCAATCTCTAGAGCTTCTGCAATACTATCCCTGACCAACTTGCGGATAGCGGCTTGAGTCATGGCGGATGTCTCTGGTGCATTCTTACCCTTCCTTGGTGCCATACTTCTGATAAATCACAATGGAAATAACCATGAGAAAAATCATAATAGAAAAAGTCATCGAACCAAAGATGTACACCCACAACATGTATATATATATATACATCCACAACAAGTATAAATACAACCACGACATGTACGAATACAACCACAATCTGTCTAAACATCACCACGACAAGTATATATACAACCACAACAACCACGACACGTATATATACAACCACAACCTGTATCGATACAACCACGACATGTATAGATACAACCACAACCTGTATAAATGCGATAATAATAAAGAGCAACCACGAAACATCATAAATATAATCACAACACATGAATATAATACATGAAAATTTCGGCCTACATGGACCGATATAATATATAGCACAACATTTCCAACATAGTAGAGTCGCACTTGATATATTTGTTTGTACAACAACCAAAAGACTACAAGTTCTTGAACTATGTCCCACACCTCGGGACTAGGAAAATAATAAAAGCTAATATAATACCAGTCTATGCCTAGGCTCCTCCAGGTGCTCTAGATGGTCCAGGCTCTCCCCTCAAGCGGCGAATCTCACGATCCATCGCAACCACGATCTCCTCAAGATGCTCAAGTCGTAACTGAGAAGAAGCATCCCTACGCTCCAAAACAACCACTCTCTCTCGAAGCAATGTCAACTGGTCTACCTGCTCCCACTGAGTCTCCTGTGTCGCCTGAGCTCTATCTCGAATCTCAGGTAACTCATCCCTAAGTAGCTCAATCTCCTCCTGGTGCCTCAACTGTCGTGCCTCGAGTCCATGGTATGACACATCAATACCAACCCTGCCCTGAACCAAATCCTCAACCTGCTCCTCGACAATCTCAAGTCGAGTAGTAATGATCTCATCAACTCTATACCCCAACCTATCTGCTTGCTCCTGCTGAGCACCCATCTGATCCTCTAATGTGACGGCTGTAGGGCTCCTAGCCGCAGCCGCTCTAGAACTCTCACCTATGTGGTATACTGGTGGTGGTGAAAGGTCAGCAGTCTCAGTGGTAGGTGAATCTGGAGTGGTAAGCCTTGCACGCTTCCTGAGCGGCAAGAGTGAGGTGGATATAGGGGTAGTAGTGGGTATGGCTGGTGGTGGTGGTGTAGGCACAGTAGGACTAGGGAGGGTCCTATAAGTAGATGTAGCATAACGAACTCTCTTCCTAGCAGTCTGGATAGTCTTATCCCTAGGAAACATAAGTCTCGGCTCTGAATGGATAGTAGTAGTAGGAGATGGTGTGTCTGTGGGTACACGGGTGACATCAAGTGGTACAGTATGATGGACATGAGGAGTAGGAGCCGTCTCCTCATCCTTGAAAGGTTCGGTATCATCATCTGACGCCAAAAGTGGCAACTCAGGTGTAGGAGAAACAAATGGTGAAACAGCAGTGGAGGACACAGAGCCCTCATCATCAGAATCTGATATAGTGTAAAGTACAACAGTGTTGGGATTCGAAGACATATCTCTGTGATAATCAAGGTGAAATAAAAATAAATAACTCGTAAAATGGAATCACCTAAAAATAAGTAAATATGCACTTATGATGAAATGATGATATGCTATGATGGTGTGGTTATAGTCTAGGGTCAATGATGCAACCTAGTTCGCTATAACCTTAGCTCTGGTACCAATCTGTCACACCCCCAAAATACCTGAATGGCAGCGGAATGGAATACCTGAGGGTGTAACGGATCATAGCACACAACCAGGATATATTGAACGACCTAAAGTGTCGTTTATAAAATACATCGTTTGATTCATTCAAAATATTCAAAGTTATAAAACATAGGTCCCAAAGGTTGGAAAAGGTTTAAGGAAACAAGTTTAGTACAATCAAACGATAGTTTAAAGTGCATGAAATCCAAAAGAGACGCGTCATCCTTGATACACAAAGTGACTCCATGCAATGCCATGAGAATATGCCTTAGTTACCTGAGAAATACATTGCGAAAAACGGTCAACATAAAGTTGGTGAATAATCATAGGTTTGTAAGTAAATCGTAAGTACATAAGCCACAAGTAATAAGTAAACCGACACGAATGTCAAAAATGCTACATTGGCTCTTAAGCTCATGACCCCGAAGCTAGACTTTGTAATGCCCCACCAGAGTGTTTACCAGACACTCAATTCGTTAAGACATGAAATGCATTCGTCCCATTTGGAGCAACCCAAACACGAATGGAGGCGTCACCCTCGATAGATCTATCCACTCACTCTCGCTTGGCTAAAATTAACGGTCCATGATATATATAAGGGGACTTAACATGGTAGTAGGCAACTTAAGCAATGTATGGAATTTGATATACTTGGGCATGTACAAAAATAGTTGTGCAATGTAATCTCCCCCGTGGGATTTAAAATCAAATAAGTAATTAAAACGGGGCTATGAGAACTCACCTCAAAAGGATGATACAACGATGGTACAATGATGTAAAAGTAGTCGGGACAATGAGGCGCGTACACTAGCCGCAACCTAAATGAATAATCGCGATCTAATTAAGATCAAGTCGAAATGAAATGAATGCACATGCACATGATACTCATACCACTCGAAATTTGGAAATACTAGTTATCGTCATAGTAAAATAGTTTCCATACTTAGGAAAATATATCCATATATAGGAGTATATAACTTGTCATATTAACTCGTACGAAAAGTTAGCGTTATAATCCTCGTATCAAAACCTTAGAATGACGTCGTCATGTCGTATAAATATTCCCTCGGGTCGTACGTATTCGTTTGTTAAGAAAATAGTCATTAGTAACGTTGCTAGAAAATATACCATTTAGTACGTACGTTATTATTTTTATTTGTGACTATATATATATATATATATAGTTTTGACAATGTTAAAACGGGTATAACTCGGTCGTTTTAGGCTCGTTTTCCTTGTTCTTTATGTCCACGGATTCGTTTTTGTGTATACTAGTATATTTTTTATAACTCGGCTTCTCTAAGTTACGTTTAATACCTCTTTTTACCCATTGAAATCTGCCAAACAGCAAGCAGTTTTTGTAAAAATAGTTTTCGTCGTTAAATTTGCAAAAATCATATCTCCTTCGTTATAAACTCGTTTTAATCCGTTCTTTCGCCTAAAGTTTCGTTTTTGAAAGTATTTTCTAAATCTTTGGTCAAAACTTAGCCATCATCTACTGATTTTCCCACGAAATTAAAATAGGGACAGTAGGTATATCAAAAGTTTCAAAAACCATTTTCAAGTCTCCAAACTAGTTCCATCTTCCATCAAACCACTTTCAAACACCACAAAACTAATCTAATCCTACCATACACCTTCTTAGGGTGTCATGGGTTCCTAATCACCAAAACCAAGTAGATCTAACAAGGATCTAACTAAAAATCACTTCTAGGGCTTGTATGATCAAAAGTTTACAAAAATAAAGTGGTATAAGTTAATGCATGTATGAGATCTTGCAAGAAACATGTATAAACATAGTAATAACTTTGTAAAAATTATGAAATGAGTTTAGTAAACTTACTTGTAAAATTAGGGAAGTTAAGATGATTAAAACCTAATAATCCTTGAGTTTGTATCTCAAAACTCTAACAAGGACTACAAAATACACTAAGATCTTAAGAAAAATTCTTGGTTCTTGCTTCCTTTCTTCCTTGGCCGTGGGTTAGAGAGAGCAAAACAGAGAATATGAATTTTTTTACTAGTTGCAAATGAGATAAAAATCTTGTATAAGTATATATGTATTATTGGTTTTTATTATTATTATATAAAATGGTTAGTGATAGACATTAAATGAGAAGGAGTGTATTAGTAACATTGTAAGAAAAATGGTAAGGGGGGGGGGGGGGGGGGCGGCAAAGTCAAGGGGGGGGGGGGAATGTGGAAGACTTTTGTTGGTAAAAATGCATTATTAGATGTTATTTGTAGTTTTAAATTGTACCGGGTACCGGGTTACCTAAAAATAAATTTTAACGGAGTTAACCGGGAAAAAATAAAGTTATAAAAATTATAAAAATAGGTTGGATAAAATTATTGGGTGTCTCGATAATTATAGTTTAATTTCTACGAAAACCGTCGAAGTTTTAGTAAACTTAAGTTAATAATTAAAATAAATATCCAAAATACCGGGTAAATTAATATTATAATTTTTATATTATAAAATGAATATAAAATATATTGGGATCATAGTCGGGAGTGTCGGACATGTTAGACACATTTATAGTTTCGCGTATTAGCGTTTATTTAAAATAAACACACGTAAATCGTTAATTATATTAAAAATATAATTTGAATACCCTACGAGTAGAATAATATGCAAGTGCCCTAATAATGATATGTCGACTATTTCTAGTCCGTATGAAATGTCCCTGATAATAATGCATGAATTCGCTCCTGAACCAATACGGTTACGCGAATTTGAACACTCGTAAACTAAATTTACGATGACTGTAACACCCCAACCCGATAAGGGTAGAAGTATTACATTACAGTGACATATCAGAACAAACACAAGCATATGATTCATACATACAAAGAAATTCAGGGTTACAAATGAAAATATGAAACTACAAGGTTACAAAAAAACAAAAAATAAATAAAAATAAATACTATGTCTAATAAAGTGAAACTTCATCTAATCGTCTCTAGTCCAAAGCATAGTCTTCTAAGTCCAGTCACACTCTCTTCCCATAACCCAGCTTCCTACTAAAACCTGCCGCAGGAAAAGGAAATGCGGCTGAGCTTAAAAAGCCCAGTGAACAGATACATATACAAAGCAATGATAATGAAACAGAACCGAAATATAGTGCATTGGGGAAATAGAATAAGGAATAGATAAAAGAGTAATAGAATAGAAAGAAGAAAGGATAGTCATCTACCACGAGCCCAGAAACATATCATATCATATAAGCCGTCAATACCATAATTCTTCATAATCATATAGAGGGGAGTCCTCTCAGATAATCAGATAATATGAGGGGTGTCCTCATTCTTCAAATGGGTGGAGTAGCGAACTCCCAGAAATTGTGAAAGGCATGTATAGCACACAGTACCAGTCACCAGACATATATCATAATCATAATCATAATCATCGTTAAATCCACTAAACAGAACAGATCTAGGATGCATCCATACGCCCCCACAGAAATCAGATTGGCCATAATAAATCATATCATAAAGCGCGCATATCATATATCAGAAAGGGGACGGTGTAGCCAAATCACTAGGGCCACACACTAGTCATGCCAGTGGTGCATCACAGACACGCCTATGGTACCTCCATAGGTAGGGAAACAGAAATGGCTCGGGTATCAAACTAAGAGTCCGGTCTCATATCATACAAAAGGTCATATAGCAAAGGTGTATCTCAGAATCATATCAAAGGTTCATAATAGCAGTTCGTAACAAAGGGTTCATATCAGAAATAGTATTCAAGGTCCAATCAGAGTTTATCAGGTCAAGGTTCATATTCAAAAATAAATTCATGGTTCAGTTCAAAAGTCCGTTTCAAAAGTTCCTATTAAAAGTCCAATTTAAATAATCTTTTAAAACAGTTTTCATAAAAATGGTCTTTCAAAATATAGTGTTCATGAAAGTTAAATAACCTTTCTTTTAAAAAGGAATTTAGCATCATTTATAAACATCTTTCCAAATCGGTTCTTCTCAAAACATTTCCATGGTATCATTAAGAAGGTTTTCATAGCATAGGTTCATAACGGAGGTCATATCAAGTGGGATCAACAGAGAAGGTTCAAGTAAAGGGGATCATAGCAATGGCATCAATTCGGGAACTAACGGATCAGAATATGAAAGAGATCATGAGAAACCTTTTGAGAAAGGTCAGAATATCTGTACCTTAGACCGCAAGTGCAAACACAACAGAAAACATAAAGATCGGAAGCAACTCCTTCTTCAGCGAATCTACACGAATTCATAATCGTCTTATTATTAATAACTTGTTTTAAATTAGATTACTCATTTTAGTCGGCTTTCCATTTTTAGTAACTTTCCTTTTATAGCAGCTTTCCGGAATAGTAACTTTCCACTCTAAGTATTTTTAACCATTTTAAATAACTTTCTATTTTTAACAGGTTTCCCAAATTAGAAATTTAATACTTTTTAAAGGTATAATTGACAATTCATAACATTTAGGGGTTAAAATGATATTTATAATAGTTTAGAGTCAATTATGACAATTATAGTAGTTTAGGGTTAAAAGTGTCAAAATACAAAGTTTAGGGTCAAAGAAGTAAATTATAACAATTACATATTTCTTCATTTTACGAAAACAAAACAGAGACATTCCTCTTTATTATATTATTTCGATTCGAATATAATACCGAAAGTAACATATATGTATTTTTTCTCAGATTACTACTTCCATTTTTATAAAGCCGAAACCAATCGAACTCGAAACATAGGCATGCATACATATATTATTTGTTCGAAATGAGGACAGAAAATTTATGAGTCGAAATGCTTGTACCAAAATCGAATAGAGTTTAGGGTCTTAGTGTCGTTAGTTCTTGTAAAGATTTTTATGATTTTATGTCATATGAAATTTGAAAACATGCATGCACAGATTAACCGCTTTCGAAACGTTATTTCATGCAACCTTTCTACCATAACTGGTTTCTATCATTTAGTACGAACACAACCAACCAAACTATATTTCGACGCATGTTCTTCTTTATTTCTTTAGGTTCAATTTTGTTTCGAAAATGTATTCTTAACGCCATATAAACGCCCCTTTCTTTATGTTAATACATATGCACATTTCTTTATTCTTGAGTTTATTTCTAGGCTGAAGTACATATAACCATAAGTTGTATCAAAACGTATACCGAAACGTATTCAAAATCTCCAAACAGACATCAAGTTTGACACATATATGTATATAATATTTTATTTGAGTTTTATGCATTACTTACTCCTATATATGACAACATGATTTCAGGTTTTAAAATAACTTATGTATTGTTATACCAAGTTCGCATATGATGTTCATGAGTACACGCAAGATGAAGTTCAAGAATACCTTTCGAATAATAGATCGGAACTGAATAAGATTACATGAGCGAGACAAATCCAATACACGAACATGAGAAACATGAGATAAGGCCGACTCCATACTCGAACGCTAGAATCGATGTGGTAAGATCGTGCCCAATACCCAGCCTTGCACGACACCTTAAGACCTGCAACGAGTCGAAACCAAACAGCAGCCTTCACACAAATAGATCGAACCGGTCTAAGCACAAAACCGCGACTCGTATTACAGCTTGAATGATGAACGTAGCGACCCAAGAGTTTGGCATTATATGTCCCGGTTTATTCATACGAACATGATAGAGGTTATCATTTTTTTGGCTGTTTTAGAGTATATGTGCATGCCATAATTAGTGAGGTAACCTTGTGGAACGAATGAATATGTATCAAGAGTGATATATATTCAGATTTCTTAAGGATGGAAAACGTGTTTTCTATTTTGGAAAATATGTCAAATATTGATTGTGATTGGTTCTCAAACGTGTGACATAAAATAAATAAGACGAATGTTGTGTCATGGGGAGTGATTAAAGGAGAAATATTCTCTTCCATATTTCAAATATTAGACCAAGTATTCACATGACGTTGTGCACGAAAAATAAATAAAATCAGTCCCTTTTATGACTTAAGTAATGTGTGACAAGATTTTTGTTACTTAAATACGTACATTTTGTTTTATCATAAGTTTTATTAATGGTATAAATGTGTATTGTTCAAATATTACGGTTTTAAATACTTAGGTTAGTATATATATTGTAATGTCTTGCATTCTTATTCGTCTTTTCAAAAGTTTAAAATTAGAGGGTATTTTGGGTATTTAATAAGTTTCAGAATTTCGGGTTTTACAACTCTACCCCTCTAAAAAGAAAATTTTCGTCCTCGAAAATTGAAGGGAAAATGAAACGGAAACACAACTGACTGTGAACGGAAATATGGATGACTTGTTTCTCATGACTCTATCTTGTTGATCAAAAATAGCTTCGGTTTCCTCAGAACAAACATATCATATTGAATCCAGATCAAAAGAATAATATACCAAACGTAATAGATGGTAATCGTATCCCCTCAGAAGAGATACGAGGAAGATGTAGGATTTGACGGATATTCGTCCACGGAATTTGATTAGACAAATTAGATGAGAATATATCGAATAGCAGATAACATGAGGTTGATAAAAAGTTTTAACTCTTCAGATTCTCACATAGTCTCATCTTCAATATAACCTTTCAAAGGTATCCTCATAAACAAACAGATCTTGTTCCTCAAAATCCAAAATCTCATATCTTAACTCATTGCAGATCATAATGAAACATATTCAACGAATTCGAAACATACATACAGCAAAACATAGGTGTACTCCTTCATAGTAACAGATCGAATCCATACTGACAGAAAACAGATGACAGAAAGCTCTACAACAGAACCTAAATTCTTATCAGAAGCACAGAGGTCAAACAGACGCATGTCGAGTATCCAAACGTGTCGAATCGTATAACAAGGACAGCATATCAAACGTATAGGTAGAATGAACCTAAAGTCTCACTAAACTCAGATGATCTTGATCAGATGCCAGAATTCTAAAGCTTCTAAGGCACTTCTTAAAATATCATATGCCCACCATAAGTGCACGTTATATGATGTAAGTATTATCGCGCTGGCCAGACGTCATAATACTGGCATCACATACATATGCCCTCATGCTGGTCATACTTTATCTCAAGTCGTGAGTCAAAACCACCTATCTTAATTCACCTAGTACTTCTACAGTCTCAAAGATCATCAGAAACAAACAACATAACTAAGAGAACGAAATTACTCGAAGAGTAACGGAAATCCGAGAATGTCATTCAAAATTAAGGTACGTCATCAATAGCGTCAATCCTTTACAGAATCGTCTCGTCTAAACACAATGTCCGCTTCAAAATCCGTCCACTCAAATACAAATTTCAAAATTTCTTCCAAGTTGGGGTAGTCTGTTTACTCTTGTCCATCTTGCCTCATGATTAAAAGAATTTAAAACTCGAGTCTGGTTCCTCCGGTCTTCAGCAGCTCCTCTTGGTAGTGTGGCATCGTAACGGCAGTCTCTGACGCAATCACTGTGGATTCCTCCATCCGCAGGTCTGCTTCTGCTCTCAATTCATCTTAGTACAACTAAAATGAATAGAGAAACAAGACTGCGTGTCTTTGACAGGTCTTCTAACATAGCTCCAGATCTTAAGGTACATGCTGTTGTTGTCGACTCCAGGTTGTGTGTTGAATGGTTCGTCTTCTTTGGTCTGGTTGTCTTGATGCCCAAACTGAAATCTTCACGTGTTGCATGATGTATGATTGAGCACTATCCCAGTTCCTCTCTTCTTCTTGTATGCTTCTTCCATGATAATGCTTGTCGCAACCATCTTCTACTACTCTTCCACCAGGTTTCAAACTCCGATAACGGTCTTCAATCTTGGTCCCTCTAGTGAAAGCTCTGTCTTTACATTATATAGGGTAGGGTGGTCTACTATGCTTTCTGAACGTCAATCAAAATTTTCTTCCAGAAAAAAGGGTCATCTCACCAATAATCTCTATGTTCCTTTTTTTTTGTTTTAGGACACAACACAATGTCATACTATGACAATTTGTCCAAAACAAACGAAAACATGATTATTCTAGCCAACACCATTGGCATCATTCAAACTCACAAATGTGGTAACGAGTGCAAAGGCAACTTCAGAAATCATCTCAGGGAATTTTCACATCGCCTTCTTTCTTCTTCAGGAACTGAAATACTTCCCAAAGGTTACTCTCGGTTAGTTAACCCCCTTCTTAGAAGTTTTTGTGGTTGCTTCTTCAGCCTTCAAATCTAAAATGATGCAATCAAATGCGGGGTTCAAAGGAAAAACAAATTAATCATTGATACGCGGAAACAGATAATGATTGCTGATAGTGGTACGTTTAAGTTCACGATAGTCGATACGTCATCGCATACTTCTCTCGTTCTTCTTCATAAACAAACAAGAGCATCTAAAGAGAATCACCAAGGTTAACAAAAATCATATTCCATCGGCTTCTTCAAACACTCAACTTCTATAGCACCATGGTTTCTGCAACTGAGATCAGTTCAATGCCCACTCCACTTCCTAAGCAGGAAGGAGTACCAAAAAGTTCATCAGAGAATACCGGAAAATCTTCGTATGACAAAATATTTCCTAATAGCAGAACTTTCTAAGGGTTGATAATAATGGTTTTCAGGAAAAACTTGATAATCACATGAGTTCGGGTTTGGGGTTTTCCATAGTGGTAGAAATTTTAGCAGATGTAGAGAGTCATCATAATGAAATAGAGTGAAGCAGATTTTTAAGGTCACATTTCAGATATGGTAGTCTATGGTATCTTCACGAATAGTCATTCAGTCCCAAAGACCGTACAATCAGGCATATCAAAGTCAAAGGATTTCATAGAGTGAATATAGTCGTCAAATCATACAGATAGTCCATATATCAGAGTCAAGTACATGGTTCAACAAAAATGTTGGGATGGATAAACGAACAGTTCAATGTGTGGGAATTTCGTTTAGCTTCTTAGCATAAGTAGCAGGTAGGATGTGTATCATTGGTAATACGAACATCGTATAATTGTCAATAGTGAGATGTACAGAGTCTCAGTTATCAGCATCATCATGCTTAGTTAACAAATCCATACAAAGATAGTATTTACATCATACCCTTCCAAAGGAAATGGTTGGCAGAACAAGGTTCATCATTCAAAAAGAGGAAACAAAAACTTCTCATATTTGTGGTTCATAATTACCAGAATTCTCATAGGAGTAGTAATGGATCATACAGAGTTAAGTAGTATCGGATGATACATTCATACCCAGCATAAGTAATGAATTTACAGAATGTGTCGAACACATTGTGGTTGAATGACCTACGATGTGGTCGAAAAGGTGTCAAACAGCTTATCAAACAAATCGGAGGCGGAGATCAAAATCTGAAGGTGAAACTTAAATGTGTAAGGTATCCAGGTAGCTTTCCGAGGTATTCCAAACTTACTTGGTTACTAAGCTTAAGTTGCAAAACTTCTAACTTCTAAAACAAAGGTCCTTATAAGGCTTATCTAAGAGCAAAGGCACGATCAGAGTGATACGGAAGCAAATGATACTTACATAAATGTCTTAGTCTACCCATTCCTCACCGGTAATAACTTGGGTTCCTATGGGGAATCCTAATGTAAAGTTTCAAATGTTGTCTTATGAGTGCCTACAGGGAAACTTAGGGGTCCAAACTTCACAGGTCAAGGGTAAATGTATTACGAATCGCAGCCTGGTCTCTGATACCATAATTGTAACACCCCAACCCGATAAGGGTAGAAGTATTACATTACAGTGACATATCAGAACAAACACAAGCATATGATTCATACATACAAAGAAATTCAGGGTTACAAATGAAAATCTGAAACTACAAGGTTACAAAAAAACAAAAAAATAAATAAAAATAAATACTATGTCTAATAAAGTGAAACTTCATCTAATCGTCTCTAGTCCAAAGCATAGTCTTCTAAGTCCAGTCACACTCTCTTCCCATAACCCAGCTTCCTACTAAAACCTGCCGCAGGAAAAGGAAATGCGGCTGAGCTTAAAAAGCCCAGTGAACAGATACATATACAAAGCAATGATAATGAAACAGAACCGAAATATAGTGCATTGGGGAAATAGAATAAGGAATAGATAAAAGAGTAATAGAATAGAAAGAAGAAAGGATAGTCATCTACCACGAGCCCAGAAACATATCATATCATATAAGCCGTCAATACCATAATTCTTCATAATCATATAGAGGGGAGTCCTCTCAGATAATCAGATAATATGAGGGGTGTCCTCATTCTTCAAATGGGTGGAGTAGCGAACTCCCAGAAATTGTGAAAGGCATGTATAGCACACAGTACCAGTCACCAGACATATATCATAATCATAATCATAATCATCGTTAAATCCACTAAACAGAACAGATCTAGGATGCATCCATACGCCCCCACAGAAATCAGATTGGCCATAATAAATCATATCATAAAGCGCGCATATCATATATCAGAAAGGGGACGGTGTAGCCAAATCACTAGGGCCACACACTAGTCATGCCAGTGGTGCATCACAGACACGCCTATGGTACCTCCATAGGTAGGGAAACAGAAATGGCTCGGGTATCAAACTAAGAGTCCGGTCTCATATCATACAAAAGGTCATATAGCAAAGGTGTATCTCAGAATCATATCAAAGGTTCATAATAGCAGTTCGTAACAAAGGGTTCATATCAGAAATAGTATTCAAGGTCCAATCAGAGTTTATCAGGTCAAGGTTCATATTCAAAAATAAATTCATGGTTCAGTTCAAAAGTCCGTTTCAAAAGTTCCTATTAAAAGTCCAATTTAAATAATCTTTTAAAACAGTTTTCATAAAAATGGTCTTTCAAAATATAGTGTTCATGAAAGTTAAATAACCTTTCTTTTAAAAAGGAATTTAGCATCATTTATAAACATCTTTCCAAATCGGTTCTTCTCAAAACATTTCCATGGTATCATTAAGAAGGTTTTCATAGCATAGGTTCATAACGGAGGTCATATCAAGTGGGATCAACAGAGAAGGTTCAAGTAAAGGGGATCATAGCAATGGCATCAATTCGGGAACTAACGGATCAGAATATGAAAGAGATCATGAGAAACCTTTTGAGAAAGGTCAGAATATCTGTACCTTAGACCGCAAGTGCAAACACAACAGAAAACATAAAGATCGGAAGCAACTCCTTCTTCAGCGAATCTACACGAATTCATAATCGTCTTATTATTAATAACTTGTTTTAAATTAGATTACTCATTTTAGTCGGCTTTCCATTTTTAGTAACTTTCCTTTTATAGCAGCTTTCCGGAATAGTAACTTTCCACTCTAAGTATTTTTAACCATTTTAAATAACTTTCTATTTTTAACAGGTTTCCCAAATTAGAAATTTAATACTTTTTAAAGGTATAATTGACAATTCATAACATTTAGGGGTTAAAATGATATTTATAATAGTTTAGAGTCAATTATGACAATTATAGTAGTTTAGGGTTAAAAGTGTCAAAATACAAAGTTTAGGGTCAAAGAAGTAAATTATAACAATTACATATTTCTTCATTTTACGAAAACAAAACAGAGACATTCCTCTTTATTATATTATTTCGATTCGAATATAATACCGAAAGTAACATATATGTATTTTTTCTCAGATTACTACTTCCATTTTTATAAAGCCGAAACCAATCGAACTCGAAACATAGGCATGCATACATATATTATTTGTTCGAAATGAGGACAGAAAATTTATGAGTCGAAATGCTTGTACCAAAATCGAATAGAGTTTAGGGTCTTAGTGTCGTTAGTTCTTGTAAAGATTTTTATGATTTTATGTCATATGAAATTTGAAAACATGCATGCACAGATTAACCGCTTTCGAAACGTTATTTCATGCAACCTTTCTACCATAACTGGTTTCTATCATTTAGTACGAACACAACCAACCAAACTATATTTCGACGCATGTTCTTCTTTATTTCTTTAGGTTCAATTTTGTTTCGAAAATGTATTCTTAACGCCATATAAACGCCCCTTTCTTTATGTTAATACATATGCACATTTCTTTATTCTTGAGTTTATTTCTAGGCTGAAGTACATATAACCATAAGTTGTATCAAAACGTATACCGAAACGTATTCAAAATCTCCAAACAGACATCAAGTTTGACACATATATGTATATAATATTTTATTTGAGTTTTATGCATTACTTACTCCTATATATGACAACATGATTTCAGGTTTTAAAATAACTTATGTATTGTTATACCAAGTTCGCATATGATGTTCATGAGTACACGCAAGATGAAGTTCAAGAATACCTTTCGAATAATAGATCGGAACTGAATAAGATTACATGAGCGAGACAAATCCAATACACGAACATGAGAAACATGAGATAAGGCCGACTCCATACTCGAACGCTAGAATCGATGTGGTAAGATCGTGCCCAATACCCAGCCTTGCACGACACCTTAAGACCTGCAACGAGTCGAAACCAAACAGCAGCCTTCACACAAATAGATCGAACCGGTCTAAGCACAAAACCGCGACTCGTATTACAGCTTGAATGATGAACGTAGCGACCCAAGAGTTTGGCATTATATGTCCCGGTTTATTCATACGAACATGATAGAGGTTATCATTTTTTTGGCTGTTTTAGAGTATATGCGCATGCCATAATTAGTGAGGTAACCTTGTGGAACGAATGAATA